>CM062814.1:896431811-897631811 GCA_031772625.1 Pinus tabuliformis
CATTTGGTGAAATAATCAGTGGCTACCAAGATCCATTTGTGATGGCCACTAGAATGTGGATTGATCTCACCTATGAAGTCCAAGCCCCACTGCTGGAAGGGACCTGTTAGCTTTGCTATGCAAATGGATTAAAAATAGATTCAAAAAGCTCTCAAAGGCTGCAAATATGCTTTTAGTCATGCCCAAAATCCATGTTTGTTGTTCAAATCATCAAGACATGACAAAAGCTACCCACCGATCAAAGAGGTTGCAAGAGGGAAGCCCTTTGGATGGCAGAATTACACTATCGGAAGGTGAAAATACCCAAAAAATCATCAAAAACCTTCTACAAATGAAAAAATCCTCCCTTTTTTGGCTATCAGACCCCTTCTAATGCCTTAGAATCCATCCGAAACACCAAAGGCTACCCCTCCGAATTCATTTTTCCTTTGCATTTTAACAAAATGCATTCTCCGATGAGAAAAGAATCTATTTGGTCCCCCTTCGATGCGACATCGCTATCGGGAGGGGGCAGTGGCATATTATAAGCGAAAATGGCTAAGTCTCAAGGCATGGGTTATAATGGGCCGCCAATCACTGATACAACGACCAAATCTCAACCGTCCATTTCCCCCGCCGATCCAATGGCCCGGATCATTTCGGCAATCGCCCATTTCGGCGATCACATATATGTCAACCCTCTACCCTGCCGATTGCCGAAGTCCCGATATAATCGCAGCCATCCATTTTTGGGCCCCAGATCAACGGACCATATGTAATCGCATTGCTCCCATGTGGCTCCGACCAGCGGAGCCGAAATATTATAAAGGCGCGGCACAAAAGGGATTTCGGGTCCGAAAAGGGGCTATTGCACAGCGAAAGGGAAGGCTCCCGACGGGCCAGAGCCGAAATGATATAAAGCAGCACTTAAAGGGTTTCGGATCCGTGGACCCGTTTCAATTATAAATCTGCCGATATGCAGGTCTCGATGGGTCGGACTCGAAAAGAGATAAAGTGGGTCTATATATCATATCGGGTCCGCCATGTTTCAGCGATCACATAGATGCTACCCCCCGGTCCCTCCGACTGCCGATATGCGATTTAGCGCCAGCCGTCGGATCGGGCCCCCAGATCAATGGCCCTGATTTAATCGCAGCACTCCCCATGTATCGTTCCGACTGGCGGAGCCGAAATAACAATAAAGCATGGTATATTAGCATATCGGATCCACGTAGTTTTGGCGATTGTTTATGTGCCACCCCCAGGTCCGCCCCGATGCGATATTGCGATGAGATCTATGCCATTGGATCGGCCCGCGCCGGATCCAATGGCCAGGATTTAATGATTGCTACAGTGTTCACCTAAGCGCCAAATTTTCACAATTTCGCAGTGTTTTGAGAGCATTTTCATATTATGATGAAATGGCCATTGTTTAAGGTTTGTGTGCAGCGCTCCCGCCCGCCACAACCAATAAGGGAAATCATACATCCTTAAGCCATTTAGGATCGCTCCAAGCCCGGTTTTGCTCCAGGGGGCCAGTCTTGGCCTCGGCACAGTCGGCAACACTTTTTCCTCCTTTTTGCACCATTTTTCAAAGTTTAAGGCTAGTTTTGATCAGCCAAAGCACCGATAGCATTCCAAAGGCCACGGGAACCTTTGCAGCAGTTAATTTTGCATTAAAAGGCAGAAAAGGGGCGATTTGACAGCGTAAAGTGTATCAGAGGAAAGAGAAGGCTCAAGTGCATGTCAAAGGGTATCGGGAAAGCGACATACAGTATCAGTATTGCGGATTCAAAGTAGATGAAGGCAGAAAGGCCCCAGTAGTTATAGCAAAGCATCATTGAACTGTAATGGCTCACCAACTCACAGATTTTGGCCACTTAAGGCAACAGAACCCAGAAAGGGAAGGGGAAGGGCCACTACACGCCTCAACCCAAATCAAATAAAATCATGGAGCATTAACGGCCCTGCCAGTGCAGCAGTCATCCTAACGAACTTAATGGGGCATCTTTGGCACGAGGGAGCTCCTATGCATCACAGCAGGCCACCCAAAATATCTGAGTATGGTTATTTCTCTGTCAGAAGAGGAAAACCGCCGAGCCATGCCTACCTATTGAGGGAATCAATCAGTTAAACAAGACAGAAGGATAGATTAAGACACCTAAAGCCTCAAAAGGCTGAGGACCATTGTAAACGAGCTATAAATAGCTGAAAACAAGATGTAACAAGGGTTCAACTTTTGGAGATTATTCCTCCCCTGTTTTCTCAAGCTTCTCATCTGTAGTCTTTAGTAATACAAGCTTCTTTTGCTGCTACATGTTTAAATGTCCATTTCTCTTCTGTTCTATGCTTGAACCTGAACAGTTTGTTCAGGTTTTCTGTGTGTTCGAGGCCAGATAACTGTCATCTTATCTCTGCTTTGATATATTAGATTTGCAAGCTTCTTTGTTGCCTATGGCTAGCCATTTATATGTGTAATTATATACGCATCTGCCGGTATAGTCAGTAAGTTCATTTGCTGCCTGTAGCTAACCATTCGTATAGGTCCATGTATGCAACCTGCTGGCATAGTCAGTTTTCTCCATCTATCCATTAAATCTACAAACTATTGAGCATTAGCAGTCTAAAGCCTTGTGTTATTGGGGGTGTTCATGCATGCCTTGAGTGTGAATAGAGCTGAAATGGTTATCCGACTTGATCCAAACCCTCTTTCATTCCAATATTTCAGAGAACAATATTAAAATTTATATGTTACCAAGCATCTCTGATTTATAACCTCGGAGAGTTTCCTGGAGTGATAACATAATTGGCGCCGTTGCCGGGGAGAAGAGAATTGAAGCTCAGCTTCCCTGGGAGACGACACAGCTTCAAGCTTTGATGACAGACAAGGTTTGAACATAGATGTTGGTTGTAATCATCTGTCTAGCGACTCCACTAGAGGAAGGCCATTGTTGGAGAGGTAAATCCCCTCTATGGATAGAGGCGATCCCTACTAGCCCAGCAGGGGTCTAGCAACAATCACACAATGCTGCCATGCATGTTCCTAATTACGATTAAACAAGAGGTAAAGAGCACCTACTTGGATTCCTGCGTTGTCGTTTGACGAAGAGATGTTGCCTTCGCTCCTTCACTTCGGCTGGTCACAATCCTCCGCGATCTCCGCAAATAGATACCTGCACATACGAAGAGGAAACAAACGCAAGCGTGAAATCTAGTAAAAGCAACCATACATTGGTCAGAAAAGATGTAATTCACATTTAACCATAGCATAGACAAATGAGAATGGAACAATAATAGCAGTCATCTATTATTAATCAGAATAGAGAAGAGTACAACCAAATGTTTTGACGTCAGTAACCTTCTCAGGAGGGGCCAGTTAGCATGTATCTCAAGCATTCACCTTTGAGGATGATTCTCCCAAGACAAAACAACTCTCTCTCACATGACAAGCAACACAAAGCAACCTTCCCTAAGAAATCATTCACTTCCACACCTAGCACACCAAACCTATAGTAGCAGCAATCTGAGCACTACAAGCTCTATACAATCCAAGCTATTCCAAGCTATGTCTAACTAGCTGCTCATGGTAATGGTGAGAGTTTATATAGGAGAAGGAGTCTCCTAAAAGGGTGGAAGGAAGAGCTTATCTTTAAGGGAAGTTGTTGGAAAGGGTCGAACAGACATGCCATAGAAGGGAGTCGACATTCACAAAGCTAACAACCAAGCCTGGAGTTATCTGGAAGGCTGGTTGTTTGAACAAATTCGCCCAAACTGGATCAGCGCGGATTATCAGGAAACTGTCGCGCTGTCGCCGCGTCTCAATAACTGGGACAGACATGTTGGCGCGGAAGTACATGGGAAAGGCGCGCTGTGGACCAGCGCGGAAAAGTGATGTTCTTCCGCGCTGGCAGCGCACGGAATATACTACAGGGCGGAAGTCATCGCGGTTATTTTAGGAACAGACGCGCTGATGAACAAAACTTTGGGAAAATGGGTTTTTGGGCCAGTTCAGGAAGCAGGAGCTTAGTAATTGTGAATTTTGGGTACAGCAGGGTGACTGACAGGAAGGCAGTGACAAATTACTGTGTAACAGCCATCCTTTGGCGACTCCACTTTGAAGTTCTAGCTCAGTTTGTGAGGCATACTAGAAGAAATCCGCAGAAGTCTCCAGCTGTCCCAGTGCCGGACCCTGAGAAGATTGTTAACCCGAAGAAAACATCACAGAAGGGAGCATCAAAATCAGGTAAGCCCCAGAAATCTTATTTGTCTCTGCATGAGAAGTTCTTAGTTGAGGATACGCAGTTTGAAAATTTAAAGCCTAGTATTGCTAATGAAGAAGTACCTACAGAGATTCATAAAGCTCCTTGTCCATTTAGTTCCCCTTTGAATCTCAGTCCAAAAAAAGCTTCCCATACTGTCCAAAACATCCCAATATCTCTGCCATCCATTACATTATTTCCTACTGCCCCATCTGCTAGTGTCCTTCCACAAATTCCAAACATGGCAGGACCACAAGCACCCACCAAAATGGAAAGAATCATAGCCACCAGGTATGGACCTTTAATACTGCCCACTCCCTTGAATGCTATGCCCACTGGAGAATATCAAAAGTATATGCCCAAGTTCACTGGGACTGAAGGTGTCACTGCTGAAGAACACCTTGAGTCATTTTATAGCTATGCTGATAATCTGGATATTAGTGAAGATGATGTGTGGATGAGAGTCTTTGTCCAAAGTCTAGATGGGGAGGCTAGGAAATGGTTTAGAGAACAAGCCCCAATATCTATAGCAGATATCGAAGCTTTAGATGATACGTTCCTAAAACACTGGGGAGATAAAAAGGACTTGCTATACTATCATACGGAGTTTGGAAACCTGAAGAGGGAAAATGGGGAATCCTTGTCTGATTTTAATAAAAGATTCAACCGTATGTATAGTAAGATACCAGCTGAGGTAAAGCCTACCCCCACCTCTGCCAAACTTGCCTACACCAGTGCCTTTGACTCTGAGTTCTGTTTGCTGTTGAGAGAAAGAAGATGTGCCACCCTAGCTGAAATGCAGGATGCGGCACTAGAAGTCGAATCTAACATTATGGCTGCAGAAAAGCTCAAAATTCACGCTGATAGAAGGAAGCCGAGAGCGAGGCTTCTTCTGCTTCATCCTCAGATACCAAACTTGATAAAATGACTAGAATGATCGAGTCACTGTCTGCTAAAATTTCTAAGCTGGAGATTGAGCAGAACCCTGGGAAGATAAGGCTCCCAGGCACATTTGCACCAAGAAATCCGAATCCATTCAGAAGAGCCAACGAACAATCACAAACCATTCAGAGGGGTAAAGAAACTAACGAAGATCAAAAGGTTAAGGCTCCTTTCCAGAATGTGGTCATGGAGGAGGAACAGATTGAAGACAAGGATGAAATTCTCTGTATGGAAGATAAAGGCAGTGATGCCTTTTTGACATTGGCTGCATACGAAGAGTCTTTGCTGCAGGAGCAAGACAGTCAAAGGTGGGACAGAGGGGTTTTTCTGCAAACGGGGGAGCAGAAAAGATATAATCTAAGGTCAAATGCAAATAATATCAAGGAGAATCCTGCCCAAAAAGCTGTCGTCCAAACAGAGACCCAGAATAGCATACAAAGAAGACCAGCAGCTGATCCAGTCACCCTCAAAGCACTAGTTCAAGAGGTAAAAAGTCCTGGCAAGATGCCTCTCTCTTTTAGCTTCGAATCAGAAGTTCAGAAGTTAAAAATAATTGTGCCTCTGACAGAACTGGTAAAGAGTGAGATGTTTAGAAAGCCTATCCTTGAGTCTCTCGAGCTGAAGATCACACGAACCTCCACTGACTTTGTCAATTTGCAAGATGATAGGCCTGCAGTTGTGCTAATCCCAATGACTGAACCTGCCAAGGATAATTCCCCATCTTTTTATGTCTCCTTGACCATTCATGACAAAATTCTCCACAACTGCCTCCTAGATATAGGTTCCAGTCACAATCTGATGCCTAAAACCGTCATGGAAGAGTTAGGCCTTGACGTCACCAGACCATATCATGATCTATTCTCGTTTGATTCAAGGAAGATGAAATGTCTGGGATTGATTAAAGATTTAGCCATTTCCCTAACCCAGCTGCCCATGAAGAGCATGATAATGGATATTGTGGTGGCAGATGTCCCTCCTAAGTTTGGAAAGCTGTTGTCCAGAGGGTGGATTAAGAGACTAGGTGGAACATTGCAGAACGATTTATCTTATGCAACTGTCCCAGTGTTTGGAGGAGAGAGCAGGAGGTTATATAGAGAAGCACAGCTGGCATATATCATTAGCGATGAGAAGAATCCTACAAACCATCCCATATATGCAGTGGACACTTATTTTGGAGCTTGCATTCTCCAAATAGAAGAATCTCAGAAGGCTGCATTGCAGATTAGGAAACCAACAGCTCAGGCTGAGCATAATACAGGAGGTCAGATTTGGGAGATGTTCTTTGATGGAGCATGTACCAAGGAGACTGCAGGAGCAGGGGTGGTGCTAGTGTCTCCACAACAAGAAACAGTTCAATTGTCTCTAAAGCTGGTTTTTCAGGTGACAAACAACATAGTAGAATATGAAGCACTGTTGTTGGGCCTTCATGCCGCCAAAGACAGAGGAATAAAGAAGCTGAAGGTATTCGGAGATGTTGATCTGATAATTCAGCAAGTGAACAAAACATTCCAAGCAAAGCACCTAAGGCTAAAAGCGTACAGAGATGAGGTATGGAGAACCAAAGAGTTCTTTGAATTTTTCTACATTTCATATATTCCTAGAGCCCAAAATCAGCTTGCCGACTCCCTTGCTGTCTCAGCTAGTTTGTTTATACCTCCATCGCCTCCAAAACTAGTTTATGAGGTACAAATGAAGTATAGGCCCTCCGTGCCTGATAATGTCCACCATTGGAGGGTTTTTGATGATGATGATGAGCTAAATAGGTTTCTTCAAGTCATTGATGAGTTTTCTGAAATGCAAATTGACCAAAATAATGATGCTTTGTTAGAAGATCCCAAGTCCAAGCTTAGAAATAAGATTGGCAAGAATAGCATAGTCCAACTCCCTAGCAACCATATTCCTAAGGGTGTAATTCCTCTTGAGAGATTGTTTGATCACAATGATGTGCCTTACAAAGCTGCCCAAAAAGAAGATCAAACTACAGTTTACAAACATGATATAGGAGGTCCAGGCCACCCCAAATTCATAAATCTGTCCACCAATCTATCTGCTGACCAGAGTGCTGAATACTGCAAATTAATGAGGCAATTTGCTGATGTGTTCGCTTGGGAGTACAGCGATCTGAAGACATATGATGAAAATATAATTCAGCATAAAATTCCGCTTGAGAAAGACACTATTCCTTTCAAACAGAAGCTGAGACCAATGAATCCTATGCTCCTTCCTCTGGTTGAGAAAGAAATTAAAAAGTTGTTGGCTGCTAAGATCATAGTGCCTCTCAGATATTCTAAATGGGTGGCCAATCTAGTTGTTGTGAGGAAGAAGAGTGGAGAAATCAGACTATGTGTTGATTTCAGGAATCTAAATAAATGTTCCAAAAAGGATAATTATCCTCTACCAAAAATGGAGCATTTATTGCAGCAAGTCTCAGGTGCCAAAGTAATGTCTTTTATAGATGGTTTTTCAGGTTATAATCAGGTTGCTGTGCATCCGGATGATTAGGAGAAGACTGCATTCACCACTCCTTGGGGTACCTTTATGTATTCCAAGATGCCTTTTGGGTTGATGAATGCTGGAGCCACCTTTCAGAGAGCTATGGATATAGCATTTGTGGGAGAAAAGGATAAATTTGTCCTTATCTACCTAGATGATATAACAGTATACTCCAGTAGCCATCAAGACCATGTGCAACATTTGAAGAAAGTGTTTTTGAAGTGCAGAAGGTTTGGGATTTCAGTAAATCCTAAGAAGTCACAGTTTGCATTAGAAGAAGGCAAGTTGTTGGGACATATTGTTTCTGCTGCAGGTGTCCGAATTGACCCAGAAAGAGTAAAAGCGATACAGACCTTGTCTGTCCCGAGATCGAAGAAGGACATCCAGTCTTTTCTAGGCAAGATTAATTTTGTAACGAGATTTATCCCAAATTTTGCAAAACTTGTGAAGCATATTACCTGTATGTTGAAGAAGGGGTCAGAGATCAAGTGGAATGGTGTAGCGAGAAAGTCATTTGAGTCCATTAAAAGGGCAATTATGGAGGCCCCCACTTTAGTCAGTCCAGATTATAGCAAGGAGTTCCGCATATTTTCTTTTGCCTCTGACGACACCCTTGCAGCAGTCTTATTGCAAGCAGATGAAGAAGGCTCAGAGCATCCGGTGGCATTTTTCAGTAAAACCTTAAGGGATGCTGAGCTGAGGTATGATATTATTGAGAAACAAGCATACGCTCTTATCAAATCTTTGAAAGCTTTCAGAGTATACATCTTGCATTCCAAAATAGTTGCATATGTTCCTTCTGCTACAATAAAGGATGTCTTAACGCAACCTGATGCTGATGGAAAAAGAGCGAAATGGATTGCAAAAATGATAGAATTCAACATAGAGCTAAAGCCTACCAAGCTGGTAAGAGGTCAGGGGCTTGCCAAACTGTTGGCTAAAGAAAATTGCAAATCTTTGGACGTCAATTTCTTGTTCAATGTAGAAGGAAATGGTCTAATGAAAGAGCATGAAACAGCTGAATCGCAGAGAGCGCAGTCAGTGGTCGAGAACCTAGCTTCATATAATTGGTATGCTGCAATAATTAAATTCCTTTTAGAGTTAGAAGTTCCTTCAGAATTTTCTCAAAGTCAAGCAAGAACATTAAAGCTCAAGGCAATGAAATATTGCATCAATGATAGCTCGCTTTATTGGAAGGATCCATCTGGAGTGCTTTTAAGATGTCTGGACAAAGAACAGTCAATAGAAGTTATGCAACAGTTCCATAACAGCATGTGTGGAGGACATCATTATTGGAGAACTACAGCCCAATAGATTCTCTGAGCTGGGTACTATTGGCCATCTTTATTTTCTGATGCATTTGCTTTTGTTAAATCTTGTGACAGGTGCCAGAGATTTGAAGGAAAGCAGCAGTTAAAATCCCTGCCCCTAAAGCCAATAATTGCAAAAGGACCTTTTCAGCAGTGGGGCTTGGATTTCTTTGGTGAAATCAACCCGCACTCCAGTGGCCAGCACAGGTGGATATTAGTTGCCACTGATTATTTTACAAAATGGATTGAAGCAATCCCAACAAGGAAGGCTGATCATAATGTGGTAATGAAATTTTTATCAAAAAACATTTTCAGTAGATTTGGTTACCCACATAAGCTTATAACAGATAATGCAGCAGCCTTCAAGGCAAAAGATTTGGTGGAAATGTGTGATTCAATGGGCATTAAGCTTGTTCATTCCACCTCCTATTACCCCCAAGGGAATGGTCTAGCAGAATCCTCTAATAAAAGTCTAATTAGGATTATTAAGAAGCTGTTAGAAGATAATAAGAAGAATTGGGATGCAAAGCTCAAATATGCACTATGGGCAGACAGAGTGACCATCAAAACATCTACAGGTTGCTCTCCTTTCAAGCTGGTATATGGTACTGATGCTATTTTTCCAATTCAGCTTACTCTTCCTGTGGCAAATTTGCTCCAAACAGCGCAGAATGAAGAAGATGTTATGGCCAATAGAATCACTGATTTAACAGAATTATATCATATCAGAGAGTAGCTGATTGAAAAAGCTACAGCACATCACCAGAGGATCAAGGAAGTCTTTGACAAGAAGGCAAAGAGAGACAACTTGCAGGTTAAGGATTTGGTTATGAAATGGGATGCATTTAAAGAAAAGAAAGGCAATCATGGGAAATTTGATGCTCTCTGGATGGGCCCTTTCATCATTTCACAAATTCAAGGGAACAATACCTTCATATTGAAAAGTATGGAGGGAGAACCAGTTTTTGATGGCCCAATTAATGGGCGGTTTTTGAAAAGCTATGTGATTTAAGGTCTTTAGGCCTTAAAACTGTAAATATTTTATTTTTTCAGTTTTAGTATAAGCAAAGTAGACTCCATGCCCAATGGAACACTAGGAAATTTTGGCTAATTTGTTTTCTACAGGAAAGGCATTGATCTGCAGTTCTTGAGACCTCACAGGGAGGATCTCATCCCCAGAAGGAGCCAGTGTTAGCTATGCTATGAAAATGGATTAAAAATAGATTCAAAAAGCTCTCAAAGGCTGCAAATATGCTTTTAGTCATGCCCAAAATCCATGTTTGCTGTTCAAATCATCAAGACATGACAAAAGCTACCCACCGATCAAAGAGGTTGCAAGAGGGAAGCCCTTTGGAGGGCAGAATTACACTATCGGAAGGTGAAAATACCCAAAAAAATCATCAAAAACTTTCTACAAATGAAAAAATCCTCCCTTTTTTGGCTATCGGACCCCTTCCAATGCCTTAGAATCCATCCGAAACACCAAAGGCTACCCCTCCAAATTCATTTTTCCTTTGCATTTTAACAAAATGCATTCTCCGATGAGAAAAGAATCTATTTGGTCCCCCTCTGATGCGACATCGCTATCGGGAGGGGGCAGTGGCATATTATAAGCGAAAATGGCTAAGTCTCAAGGCATGGGTTATAATGGGCCGCCAATCGCTGATACAACGACCAAATCTCAGCCGTCCATTGCCCCCGCCGATCCAATGGCCCGGATCATTTCGGCGATCACATATATGTCAACCCTCTACCCCGCCGATTGCCGAAGTCCCGATATAATCGCAGCCATCCATTTTTGGGCCCCAGATCAACGGCCCATATGTAATCGCATTGCTCCCATGTGGCTCCAACCAGCGGAGCCGAAATATTATAAAGGCGTGGCACAAAAGGGATTTCGGGTCCGAAAAGGGGCTGTTGCACAGCGAAAGGGAAGGCTCCCGACGAACCGGAGCCGAAATGATATAAAGCAGCACTTAAAGGGTTTCGGGTCCGCGGACCCGTTTCAATTATAAATCTGCCGATATGCGGGTCCCGATGGGTCGGACCCGAAAAGAGATAAAGTGGGTCTGTATAGCATATCGGGTCCGCCATGTTTCGGCGATCACACAGATGCTACCCCCCGGTCCCTCCGATTGCCGATATGCAATTTAGCGCCAGCCTCGGATCGGGCCCCCAGATCAATGGCCCTAATTTAATCGTAGCACTCCCCATGTATCGCTCCGACTGGCGGAGCCGAAATAACAATAAAGCATGGTATATTAGCATATCGGGTCCGCGCAGTTTCGGCGATTGTTTATGTGCCACCCCCCGGTCCGCCCCGATGCGATATTGCGATGAGATCTGGGCCGTTGGATCGGCCCGCGCCGGATCCAACGGCCAGGATTTAATGATTGCTACAGTGTCCACTTAAGCGCCAAATTTTCACAATTTCGCAGTGTTTTGAGAGCATTTTCATATTATGATGAAATGGCCATTGTTTAAGGTTTGTGTGCAGCGCTCCCGCCCGCCACAACCAATAAGGGAAATCATACATCCTTAAGCCATTTAGGATCGCTCCAAGCCCGGTTTTGCTCCAGGGGGCCAGTCTCGGCCTCGGCACAGTCGGCAACACTTTTTCCTCCTGTTTGCACCATTTTTCAAAGTTTAAGGCTAGTTTTGATCGGCCAGAGCGCCGATAGCATTCCAAAGGCCACGGGAACCTTTGCAGCAGTTAATTTTGCATTAAAAGGCAGAAAAGGGGCGATTTGACAGCGTAAAGTGTATCAGAGGAAAGAGAAGGCTCAAGTGCATGTCAAAGGGTATCGGGAAAGCGACAGACAGTATCAGTATTGCGGATTCAAAGTAGATGAAGGCAGAAAGGCCCCAGTAGTTATAGCAAAGCATCATTGAACTGTAATGGCTCACCAACTCACATATTTTGGCCACTTAAGGCAACAGAACCCAGAAAGGGAAGGGGAAGGGCCACTACATGCCTCAACCCAAATCAAATAAAATCATGGAGCATTAACAGCCCTGCCAGTGCAGCAGTCATCCTAACGAACTTAATGGGGCATCTTTGGCACGAGGGAGCTCCTATGCATCACAGCAGGCCACCCAAAATATATGAGTATGGTTATTTCTCTGTCAAAAGAGGAAAACCGCCGAGCCATGCCTACCTATTGAGGGAATCAATCAGTTAAACAAGACAGAAGGATAGATTAAGACACCTGAAGCCTCAAAAGGCTGAGGACCATTGTAAACAAGCTATAAATAGCTGAAAACAAGATGTAACAAGGGTCCAACTTTTGGAGATTATTCCTCCCCTGTTTTCTCAAGCTTCTCATCTGTAGTCTTTAGTAATACAAGCTTCTTTTGTTGCTACATGTTTAAATGTCCATTTCTCTTCTGTTCTATGCTTGCACCTGAACAGTTTGTTCAGGTTTTCTGTGTGTTCGAGGCCAGATAACTGTCATCTTATCTCTGCTTTGATATATTAGATTTGCAAGCTTCTTTGTTGCCTATGGCTAGCCATTTATATGTGTAATTATATACGCATCTTCCGGTATAGTCAGTAAGTTCATTTGCTGCCTGTAGCTAACCATTCGTATAGGTCCATGTATGCAACCTGCTGGCATAGTCAGTGTTCTCCATCTATCCATTAAATCTACAAACTATTGAGCATTAGCAGTCTAAAGCCTTGTGTTATTGGGGGTGTTCATGCATGCCTTGAGTGTGAATAGAGCTGAAATGGTTATCCGACTTGATCCAAACCCTCCTTCATTCCAATATTTCAAAGAAAAATATTAAAATTTATATGTTACCAGGCATCTCTGATTTACAACCTCGGAGAGTTTCCTGGAGTGATAACAGGACCATTGGCGTGTACTGGCTTCAAGGACAGAGATTTTAATTGTTGTCTTCCTGCAAACCTCTAACATTTGTCACAAGACTTCACAAAATAAAACACATCAAAAAATAGAGTAGGCCAATAATGCCCAGCTCTAAGGATCTCGTGCGCTGTGGTTTTCCAATAATGATACCCTCCACAGATGCTAGAATGGAACTGGTGCATGAATTCCACAGATTGTCCTTTGTCTAGACATCTCAAGAGGATTCCTGATGGGTCTTTCCAATAAAGAAGGTTTTTATTAATGTAGAATTTGGATGATCTGAGCTTAATGGCTCGGGCTTGACTTGAGATAAGCCCTGGAGGGACTTCAAGCTTCTGTAAAAAATGAACTACAAAAGAATACCATTCACAGGTGACTAGATTTTCAGCCAAAAACTGATTCTTCTCTTGCTCTTCTGCTGCTTCTTTTGTCTGCTCACCACCTAAATTTGAACCCATGCAATTGATGTCTAACAAACTACAATTTTCCTCGGCCATAAACTTATCCAAGCCCTAGCCTTTGACAAGCCTGGTGGGCTTCACCTCTATGTTGAACTCTATGAATTTTGCAATCCATTTAGCTCTCTTTCCATCAATATCTGGCTGAGTTATGACATCTTTTACTGAGGCTGAAGGTACATACGCAACCACGTTGGAATGCATAATATAAATTCTGAATTCCTTTAAAGATTTTATGAGAGCATAAGCTTGTTTTTCAATAAGGTCATACCTTAGTTCAGCATCCCTCAAAGTTTTGCTGAAAACGACCATAGGGTGCTCTGCACCTTCATCATTCTTTTACAATAGAACTGCTGCAAGTGTATCATAAGAGGAAAAAGAGAAGATATAAAACTCCCTGGTATAATCTGGACTGATTAGAGTGGGAGCTTCCATGATAGCTTGTTTGATGGCTTCAAAAGAGCTTCTTGCACCATCTGTCCATTTTATTTCTGATCCTTTCCTTAGCATGGAAGTGATGTGCTTCACTAGCTCTGCAAAGTTTGGAATAAACCTCCTGACAAAGTTAATCTTACCAAGGAAATATTGAATGTCCCTTTTTGACCTTGGGATGGAAAATGTCTGAATTTCTTGAACTCTTGTTGGATCGATCTTCACATCTTCAGCAGAAACAATATGTCCCAGAAGTTTGCCTTCTTCTAGGGAAAATTGTGACTTATTTGGGTTCACAGAAATTCCAAACCATCTGCACTTTAAAAACACCTTCTTTAAATGCTGCAAATGGTCCTTGTGACTGCTGGAAAATACTGTTATGTCATCAAGGTAAATAAGGAAAAACTTGTCCTTCTCTCCCACAAAGGCTATGTCCATGGCCCTCTAAAAAGTAGCCCCAACATTCATCAGTCCAAAACGCATCTTGGAGTACATGAAAGTGCCCCAAGGAGAAGTGAAGGCGATATTTTCTTGATCTTCTGGATGTACAGCAATTTTATTGTAACCTGAAAATCCATCTAAGAAATACATGACTCTAGCCCCTGAAACTTTTTGCAGCAAGTGTTCCATCTTAGGCAGGGGGTGGTTGTCTTTTTTAGAGCATTTGTTCAGGTTCCTGAAGTCAACACAAAGCCTGATTTCTCCATTCTTCTTTCTTACTACCTGTTGTGGCCACCAACAACCCCCCTCTTTGTTTAGTATTAGCAATAACACTAAGCAAATGGGGACCCTTAATAAAAAAATTCAAAAAACATTTTATAAAACTTTTTGTATTCTACTCCTTGAAATTATGTCGCATCGCGTGGAGAAGATAAAACATCCCCTTATGAACATAATAAAAACTACGAAGAAGCGACGCGAAATTCATCGCATCACACACATTAAGAAGCGCTCTTAGATGAAAATCTTAAGAAATCTCCGACGGCCGATGTGCGACGTCGCATATCGCAATATCGCATAAGCAGCACACAATGATTTAATGACTCATGCGATCCGCGATGCTGCGATCTGGCGATATCTGCGATTTGCGATAAATGCGATGCTCCGATCTTGCGATATCTGCGATCTGCGATAAACGCGATCTGCGATAATCCGATCTAAAAAAAATTGCGATGACATATCTAGGTAATGCGATGACGCGATGCTGCCATCGCCCATCGCAAATTTCCTCGGCTCAACATTCAAGAAAAGTTGTCTATAGACCAAAATTAGGCGCGCGCCTTAAAAGAAATTAATGAACATATGCCAAAGTGTTAATGAAGGATGGTTTTGTGTTTTTCGAAGAGTCAGTTCACGATGGGTGTCATGATTTTATACATTCATAGAGGTTAGAGCTTTCGTATCAGTATTTATTATCATTACTCTTTTCCTTTGCGTGAACTGCAGGGATGAAATACAGGAAACAATACGAAGCAATGAGCAGGAAACAGCTAAGGAAAAGGGGAAAGCGTCAATGCTCGGAGAATAGAGAAGAGATGCCTTCATGAACAGATGCCGCATGCAACAGAACCATAGATTCTAGAGTATCACTCAACAGATGTTGAGGTCGATAGGTGATTCAACATTCAGGGTCAGAAAGCTCACAAAAGCAGCATGTTTACGAAAATCCTGAAACTTCTACCCGGTAAAGGAAAAAGGCGCTAAAGAAGGAAAACGCACCAGAAAAGCCCGGATCAAAGAACAGAGGCAGTTTTCGATGCGTGATTAGCACCTAGCGCTAATCGCGCATCGCTAAGAAAATCGTTCAGAAAGCAAAGTCTCTAACCTGCTTAGTCATTCGCAAGTCCGGAAACTGAAATAGCAAAAGCAGAAGCAGTTTGAGGGAAATTTGGGTTGTTGCCAAGTATATACGCAGTAAATTCGCCCAACTAGAAGATAATTCTCAAAAATATCTTCTAGTGTACTAAAAATTGGTGCCAGCACTTGCCATTTCTGTTTGCGTAAATCAAACAAAAGCAGAAGGCAACCAGCCGACTCTTCCCATGCGAATGTTGAATGCTCGCAACATTTAAGGAGCGAATGCAGAAATAGTTAGGAATTAGATTCAGTTTTTAGAAATAGTTTTGCTTTAGAAGAAGGGCGGTCATTTGAACCATATCCTAAATTTATGTAATTAAGTTAATTAGTTAGCAGTGTTTAAACCCTTCTCATGCATTTGGAGAAGGGTCCAGAAATTTGTCAAAAACTTGTCCTCAGAACATGCACTTTTGCACCCTCGGAGGGGGTTTTGATGAATGGATGGATCAAGGTTTATTAATATTTGCATTTGATATCTGCTACTGATGTTGCACTTCTGTACTCTTAGTAGATGTTGGAGCAAGGAGAGATAAATCATTGTTGCTTGAAGCTTATGAGTAGGATCAGTCATAAATGGTACTTTTATCTCTTGACCATTTCTGCTTATATTCTGAAAGTGACATATAGTTTTAGTTGTTTATATGTTATTGCATGAATGTGTGAGTTACCATTTGGCACTTTTGTACGGTGGAGCCATTTATTTATGTCTGATATATGAATAACTTATTATGCGATATGTTGTTCACAACTGTTTTGCCTAACTTTTTATGCAAAGTAGTTCATCTTAATTGATTTCTATTCTTATGATAGCTGAATGATCTTTATTACTAGTTATTGTCTGAAATCTTTTTAGATCGCATAATAGAAGAAATACACCCCGGGTTAGCATAGATTAGATGTGATGTTTTTCATTAGATTACAATAGCATAGATTTAGTTTAAAAGTTTGAATTAGATTAGCTTTAAGTATTCTTAGATCAGCAACATCCAACTCTACACACACACACACACACACACACCCTTAGATTGGGAAACTGGTCCCATTATCCCCGGTCGGACCCGCTATACCAAACGGAGAAGGAGCTGCCAACCAAGGTCCGGACCGGGTGGGTATCCCCCTTGTTGTCGACCCGATTTTTGGGGCTTCAACATATTTGGCACTAGAAGGAGGACCCGAACTATGAATGGCACCTAAATCAAAATCTAAATACCATTCTGAGAGTAAATCGCCCTCATCAACTCCCCCGACTTCCCCAGTACGCTTAAATCCAGAGTCAGAAGTCGCTCGAGTATCAACCGCTACTACACAACCTAATATTTCAGATCGATCTACCATTGAACCCCCTGAAGTTCAAACTCTGATTCACAAACTCCAGGGATTTTCCATTTCTACTCAGAGGTCTGATAAATCTCAAAGCAGCGTGACTTCGCAGTACAATCCTGCTCATCCCTTGACCAGATTAAAGAGTGAAAAATTTGGCATCCAGCCAACTGAATTGCCTCTCCCCACCAGGAAAAGAGAGAGGAAAACACCACAAGAGTCTGACAGTGAGACTCTTTCATCTACATCCTCCATTTCAACTCCCTCACCGCGAAGTCAGCCACCCACATCTTCATTCCAAACCATCATCCATCCGCTTACTGGAACTCCCACAACCCCTCTTCAATCATCTACGATCATAGTGTCCTCATCTTCCCAGCCACAAGGATCATCTTCTGCACTTTCATTCACTAGCAACTCAACGATGGCCCAGTCTCCATGGAATAATCCTGGGGCAGTTTTAATGCCTCCACCCTTGAGTCAAATACCGGCCCATCCTGAGAAATGGCTACCCAAATTCAATCCAGAAGCAGGCATGCTAGCTGAAGAACACATTAACAATTTCATGCTTTTTGTCAATCTCAACGGAGTTACTAACGAAGATGTTGTTTTTCGGCTTTTTCCCTATACAATGCAAGGAACAGCCAAGTCATGGTACTTTTCATTACCCTCCAGGTCTATCACAAGTTGGGACATTTTCCAAATTCAATTCCTTACCAAGTTTGGTGATGACAGATCAACGGCAACGTTAATCAATGACCTATCCAATCTTAAAGCCGAGGCTAGAGAACCCATCAAAGATTTCAATTTACGGTTCAATAAGATCCTCAACAAAATTCCCACTGCTTCCCAACCCAGCGAAGAAGTACGATGTGAATGGTATATTACGGCCTTACCATCAAACTTAGCAATCTTCGTGGATAGGTCAAATAAAACAACCTTAGTTGAAAACTTAACATAGGCGATAGCAGTAGAGAAACGCGTAATAGCCCTGGAAAAGAGATCTGCGATAGAGGAACGCAAGTCTAAAAAAGTCACCTTCAAGGAAGACTCCAAGAAGAAACAAAGGAAAGACCCTTTCGATTTGGAAGGATTGCAAAAAGTATTAAATACCATGTCCAATGAGATGATTGACATAAAAAAACAAGTAGCAGAAACTTCTTCGAAAAAGCCCTACAGAGCTTTTAAAAGAGGTCCTTCAATGGATGTGGAACCACCCAACGCTATTTCAAATGTCGAATCCGAAGAAGAGGAAGAAGAAGAGAATACCACTGAAGGGCAGACTGATGATGAAGAAGTTGTGGAATTACAAGGAATGTGGGATTTCATCCTCCCACAAGAAGAAGATCAAGAAGCATTTCTGGTTAGCACACAAAGCAAAAATCAACTTGATCCTCCCCAAACTACCCCTAAGCAGAAGAGCACAAGCTCTGCATCAAAAGATAAAGTCGCAACAAAAAAAACGACCACTAAAGAAACTCAACCTAGCCCGGTCCAATCAGATCAAACAACTCCATCAAAAACACTAATAGTGTCGGATGAGATGGAATACAATATTATTGACGACATGAAAAAGACTAGGGCTAATATTACCCTTTACGAATTGAGCAAATTGAAACATCAACAGAAGATAATGATGAAAGAATTACATGTCATGCCTATTACATCTTTGCCTACAGCTGTAGCTTCCCACAACATGGGAAAACCTCCAACCAACACGATTAATAAGATTGATCCTAATAAAAATCGCCTTGATTGGAGGAAGATCAAGGTCTCACACTCCCCCTTTCCTTCTCACTTATGAAATTTTCAATAAAAATGTGCACAATTGTTTGGTAGATTCTGGTGCTTCAACGAATATTTTACCCAGATCAATATGTGCCAAGTTAAATGTTCAACCACAAAAATCCACAGTGCGCATAGTTCAGCTTGATCGATCTCAAGTCGAAGTGATTGGTGAACTTAATCAAGTAACCATAAGATTGTCATCCAACCCAAAGGTATGTCAGGTTATTGACATTCTAGTGGCTGATATCCCAGAATTATATGGCTTGATTCTTAGCAGGGATTGGTCCGAGAAACTCCATGGATACTTTTCAACCGACTGGTCACACATGTGGTTACCCTACAATGGTAAACCGAATCAAATAATGGTTGAACGAGAATTACACCAGAAGTACATAGTAACGGAATTGGAGGGAGAAAATGAAGCAATAGCGTATAATAGCAGTATCATAGGCAATTACTCGGTAGATTCTTTTCTCGGCAATTTCAATGCTCATACATCACCTTACTTAGAAAATTCAGTTTTGTCCCAAGTCGAAAATTTTTCACAAACTGATAATTCAAAGTGTGTTAATTTTGTAGATAAACCTATAAATACATCTTTGTTTTGGAAATTATATTTTGATGGCTCTAAATCTAACGAAGGAGCAGGAGCAGGATGCGTTCTGATTAGTCCAGAAGGAAATAAGACCATGCTTACGTGCAGACTCGAATTCGATTGCACAAACAATACAGCAGAATATGAAGCCTTGGTGCAAGGCCTATACAAAGCAATCGGGTTGAATGTCAAGTATCTTCAAGTCTTCGGAGACTCTGAGATCGTCGTCAAACAGGTACGTAATACTATTCATTGCCTATCAAGTCATTTAAAACACTATCAATCTTTAGTACAAGATCTGACTGAGCATTTCATAGCATTCAATATTTCATCAATCCCGAGACTCCAAAATGCAAGCGCAGACCTTTTGGCTAACGTAGCCTCTAGGCTTATTCCCTTCGAAGAGTTTAGTCCAGATAGATTCTCAATAGAATTAATCTTCAGACCATCAATCCCTGACAACATTACAAATTGGAGAGTATTCAATGACGATCCCGATATTGTAAATTTTCTCACTTCCGAAGGATCCTACTCCAATCAGATAATTGACGAAGACCATCACGATCGACAAATACAACAAAATGGCACTGATAATGCTATACCTAAATCGGTGGTTAAGTTAGAAGACTTATACGATTTGAAAAATCGGTTTAAAAGGTCTGCCAATTCAAAGCTCTGCAGTTCAACTCTGAACTACGAATTAGTAAACCTAGGAACTAATGATAAACCACAAAACATTAATCTAGGCATCGGCTTAGCCCCTGAAGAAAAACTAGCGTATATTTGTCTTTTGAGACAATATAAAAATGTCTTTGCCTAAAATTACGATGAACTGAAGACGTACGACACTTCTATCATTCAGCACACTATTCCTATGATTGACAACGAAAAACCTGTCCAACAGAAACTGAGAAAGATCCACCCCAATTTAGAAAATCAGATAAAAACCGAGCTAAATAAGTTATTAAAAGCCAGAATAATTTTCCCCGTCAGACATTCCAAATGGGTCTCCAATATGGTACCCGTTAGAAAAAAAAACGGAGATATTAGAATCTGCATCGATTTTCGAAATCTCAACAAAGCCTGTCAAAAAGACAATTTTCCTCTCCCACCTATGGAGCAAATATTACGGGCAGTAGCAGGCTCAGAACTGATGTCTTTCTTGGATGGATTTTCAGGATATAATCAAGTGCTGGTACATCCCGATGATCAGTTGAAAACCACATTCAGAACTAAATGGGGCACATACGCATATCGGAAGATGCCATTTGGTTTGATCAATGTCGGTGCTACATTTCAGAGAGCCATGGACATCGCATTCAAGCATTTAGTCAATAAATCCGTAGTAATTTATTTGGATGATATAACAGTGTACTCCAAGAAGCGAAGCGACCATCTCAGAGACTTAAAATAGATCTTTCAACGATGTTTAAGGTATGGGATTTCACTTAACCCAAAGAAATCTTTTTTCGCACTAAGTGAAGGGAAGCTTCTAGGATTCATAGTGTCAAAACCTGGTATTCACATCGAGCCTGACAGAATCAAATAAATTTCTGAAATATCCCTACCTCGTAATAAAAAAGCCATGAAATCTTTCCTTGGTCAAATCAATTTTGTAAAGAGATTTGTCCCAGATTTTTCACGAATTGTGTCTCCTTTGCAAACCATGATTAAAAAGAATTCAAATTTTAAATGGGGTCAAGATGAATATGAAGCATTCAACCTGATCAAACAAGCTATCATTAATGCTCCATCTTTAGCAACCCCGAATTTTTCAAAATCTTTTATCTTATACACATTTGCCTCAGAGAAATCATATGCTGCGATTCTAACTCAAGCAAATCAAGAAAAAGCGGAAGCTCCAATCGCATTTTTTAGCTCGAATTTACAAGGTGTTGAACTCAACTATTCAAACGTGGAGAAACAGGCATATGCTGTTTTCAAAGCAGTCAAATATTTCAGACCTTTCTTACTTAAAACCCATACTAAGATCATAGTACCGTTTCCAACGGTAAGAAATCTTCTAGTACAGAAGGATGTGGGTGAGAAAAGAGCAAATTGGATCAATGCTTTACAAGAATACGACCTTGAGATCAAGCCATCAAACATTGTAAGAGGTCAAGGCTTCTGCAAAATGTTGGCCGGAGCATCGCAGATTTCTGAAAATTCATCTGAACAGGTACAACTGTATGAGGTAAGCCTAAACGATGCAGAATCATTATATGATGACATCATTTATTATCTTAAGAACGGATATGCTCCATCACACCTAGATCACACTAAGAAAAGAGCTCTGAGATTGAAAGCTAAACAATATCAACTCATAAATGATGTTCTTTTTAGAAAGAATTATGATTTTGTTCTTCTTAGATGTCTTGAGAAAACTGAAGCTGAAAAGGTTTTGCAGGAACTCCAAGACGGACCAGCAGGCGGGCACTATGCTGGAGATGCTACTGCACATAAGATCTTACGTGCAGGATATTACTGGCCTACGTTGTTCAAAGACTCACACAGTTACGTAAGGAAATGTCAAGTCTGCCAAACAACTGCTGGAAGACAAAAGAAGCCGTCCCTGCCACTACAGCCGGTAAACATCGAGCAACCATTCAGTCAGTGGGGCTTGGACATAATAGGTGAGATCGTTCCTCACTCTTTTAAGCAGCATAGATACATCCTCACGGCAACAGATTATTTTACTAAATGGGTAGAAGCAGTTCCTCTCAAGACAGCTAATTCTGAAAATATTATTGAATTCATAGATCAATTTATAATCACTAGGTTTGGATTTCCAACGGCTTTAATGTTTGATAATGCATCATACTTTTTTGGAAATGAAATGACTGAGTTTGCACTTAAAAGAGGGTTCAAACTGAAATATTTGGCCAACTACTATCCGCAAGGTAATGGGTTAGCTGAGTCAACAAATAAAAACCTAATCATGATTATTAAAAGAACAGTTGACCAGAACCAAAATAATTGGCACAAAGCTTTGGTAAATGCTTTATGGGCAGATAGAATAACGAAGAAAGCTTCAATCGGCACTTCTCCCTTTAATTTAGTTTATGGGAAAGAAGTGGTTCTTCCAACTCACTTAGTCATCCCCTCTTTGTCTTTAGTACAATACATCGATGAAGTATCTACTTCCTCCATACAACTAAGAAAAATGGAAATAATTAAATTAGAAGAATTACGAGAACAAGCTAAGAAAACCCATGCTCATCACCAAGCACTAATAAAATCCTCTTTCGATTCAAGCATAATGACCAGAAAAAATTTTCAGATGGGAGATTTAGTTTTGAAATGGGATAAGGCTTATGAAGAAAAGGGGAAACATACGAAATTTCAAAAGATGTGCTTGGTCCTTTTCAGATTGTTGAAGTCATAGGTCCATCAACGTTTGTGTTGCAGGATTTAGCAGGTAGAAGGGATTCTTTCCCTGTTAATGGACAAATCCTTAAAATATATTTTCCATAGAAGATTATTCTTCTATTTTTTAGAATAGTTTTTCTTTTCTTTTTCATAATAAAACCAGTTGTAAGTGGTTACTACAAATATTCACGGAAAAGACACCAATTCTCTTTCAGATTTTGAGCTTTCGCTTGTATAAGTAGCAAAAAAATTTGAAAATCTGACTTTTATTATTGACAGATACAGTTAAAAAGACTTTAGCCTAGATATGATACTAGTTTCAACTTCAAAAATTTGATGAAAGCAACCTTTAGCGAAGGAATTGTTTTATATCAGCACAATGAAAGGTATCAATAGCAAAATAAGGCTTCTTTGTAAAACTGTTGTTTTCAAACTCTATTATTGTCGTCCAAAGCTTTCTTAAGGAAAAACAATGACTTCCTCCCCACTAAAGAAAATCGCAGCATTCAGAGGAGAAATCCGAGAAACACTATATCTCAAAGAATAAGAGGTCTCATCACGAGCCGGTTTATCATGATCACAGATATTATAACTTGCTGACTTTGCCAATACTGTCCACCAAAACAGGGCAATGATTCAAGATTGTTGCAATCAAAAGACAAGGGGTCTCATCACGAGCCAGCTTGTTCAGCAAAAGTGTAAATCAAGTGAATGACTGTGTCATAATTTTGGCTACCAAACCAAGACATTATTCTTTGAGAATAAAAAAGGAAAAAGTGTCGATGTGGATTTTTCTTCGAAGGTTGTAGATAGCCTTAAGCAGGATAAAGGATCATTGCTGGGTAACAGGTAACCCTGTCGAGGTTATGGACGCCTGCTGGCAGCAGAGGCTCTACCTACAACAAATGAGCATATTTTAAAGCCAGCACACAGAGAAGACATTATTTTATCTTTAAAAAGACCAAGTAGTGGCTGATATAAGTACAAGAACAAGCCTGAGGAAGCAAACAATTAGAATAGAAAAAGGTTGAAACAAAATATCATTAATAGGATAAGGCATAATGTACTCTATCTGTCCATAACAAAATTTAGACTTATGAAAATATTTCTGTTTTGGAAGTTAAGATTCAATAGAAAAGCAGAGATAACTGATTCTTCTCAGTGAATCGCCATTGTTGTGGCCACCAACAACCCCCCTGTTTGTTTAGTATTAGCAATAACACTAAGCAAATGGGGACCCTTAATAAAAAATTCAAAAAACATTTTATAAAACTTTTTGTATTCTACTCCTTGAAATTATGTCGCATCGCGTGGAGAAGATAAAACATCCCCTTATAAACATAATAAAAACTGCGAAGAAGCGACGCGAAATTCATCGCATCGCACACATTAAGAAGCGCTCTTAGATGAAAATCTTAAGAAATCTCCGACGGCCGATGTGCGACGTTGCATATCGCAATATCGCATAAGCATCACACAATGATTTAATGACTCATGCGATCTGCGATGCTGCGATCTAGCGATATCTGCGATCTGCGATAAATGCGATGTTGCGATCTTGCGATATCTGCGATCTGCGATAATCCGATCTAAAAAAATTTGCGATGACATATCTAGGTAATGCGATGACGTGATGCTGCCATCGCCCATCGCAAATTTCCTCGGCTCAACATTCAAGAAAAGCTGTCTATAGACCAAAATTAGGCGCGCGCCTTAAAAGAAATTAATGAACATATGCCAAAGTGTTAATGAAGGACGGTTTTGTGTTTTTCGAAGAGTCAGTTCACGATGGGTGTCATGATTTTATACATTCATAGAGGTTAGAGCTTTCGTATCAGTATTTATTATCATTACTCTTTTCCTTTGCGTGAACTGCAAGAATGAAAAACAGGAAACAATACGAAGCAATGAGCAGGAAACAGCTAAGGAAAAGGGGAAAGCGTCAATGCTCGGAGAATAGAGAAGAGATGCCTTCATGAACAGATGCCGCATGCAACAGAACCATAGATTTTAGAGTATCACTCAACAGATGCTGAGGTCGATAGGTGATTCAACATTCAGGGTCAGAAAGCTCACAAAAGCAGCATGTTTACGAAAATCCTGAAACTTCTACCCGGTAAAGGAAAAAGGTGCTAAAGAAGGAAAATGCACCAGAAAAGCCCGGATCAAAGAACAAAGGCAGTTTTCAATGCGCGATTAGCGCCTAGCGCCAATTGCGCATCGCTAAGAAAATTGTTCAGAAAGTAAAGTCTCTAACCTGCTTAGTCATTCGCAAGTCCGGAAACTGAAATAGCAAAAGCAGAAGCAGTTTGAGGGAAATTTGGGTTGTTGCCAAGTATATACGCAGTAAATTCGCCCAACCAGAAGATAATTCTCAAAAATATCTTCTAGTGTACTAAAAAGTGGTGTCAGCGCTTGCCATTTCTGTTTGCGTAACTCAAACAAAAGCAGAAGGCAACCAGCCGACTCTTCCCAGGCGAATGTTGAATGCTCGCAACATTTAAGGAGCGAATGCAGAAATAGTTAGGAATTAGATTCAGTTTTTAGAAATAGTTTTGCTTTAGAAGAAGGGCGGTCATTTGAACCATATCCTAAATTTATGTAATTAAGTTAATTAGTTAGCAGTATTTAAACCCTTCTCATGCATTTGGAGAAGGGTCCAAAAATTTGTCAAAAACTTGTCCTCAGAACATGCACTTTTGCACCCTCGGAGGGGGTTTTGATGAATGGATGGATCAAGGTTTATTAATATTTGCATTTGATATCTGCTACTGATGTTGCACTTCTGTACTCTTAGTAGATGTTGGAGCAAGGAGAGATAAATCATTGTTGCTTGAAGCTTATGAGTAGGATCAGTCATAAATGGTACTTTTATCTCTTGACCATTTCTGCTTATATTCTGAAAGTGACATACAGTTTTAGTTGTTTATATGTTATTGCATGAATGTGTGAGTTACCATTTGGCACTTTTGTACGGTGGAGCCATTTATTTATGTCTGATATATGAATAACTTATTATGCGATATGTTGTTCACAACTATTTTGCCTAACTTTTTGTGCAAAGTAGTTCATCTTAATTGATTTCTATTCTTATGATAGCTGAATGATCTTTATTACTAGTTATTGTCTGAAATCTTTTTAGATCGCATAATAGAAGAAATACACCCCGGGTTAGCATAGATTAGATGTGTTGTTTTTCATTAGATTACAATAGCATAGATTTAGTTTAAAAGTTTGAATTAGATTATCTTTAAGTATTCTTAGATCAGCAACATCCAACTCTGCACACACACACACACCCTTAGATTGGGAAACTGGTCCCATTATCCCTAGTCGAACCCGCTATACTAAACGGATAAGGAGCTGCCAACCAAGGTCCGGACCGGGTGGGTATCCCCCTTGTTGTCGACCCGATTTTCGGGGCTTCAACACTACCACAAGGTTAGCTATCCAGTTTGAATACCTTAGGGGAACTATGATCTTGGCATCTAGAAGCTTCTTGATTTCCTTTTCAATCAAAGGCAATAAGAGAGGGCTAATAGGTCTTAATTTCTGCTTAAAAGGGATGGTTTTTTTCTCCAATGGAATCTTATGCTGAATGATGTTGGTTCCATAGCTCTTAAGATCATTGTATTCCCAAGAAAAAATATCACCAAATTTTTTGATCAAGGTTCAATACTCAGAACTTTGGGCAGAAGACAAGTGAGTGGACAGATTTATGTTCTTTGGATGGGTTGGACTCCCTACATTATGTTTATGAACTGCAGACTCATTTTCTTTTTTGGCGGGTTTATAAGGTACATCATTATGATCAAACAGCTTCTCTAGGGGCACCAATCCTTTGGGTATATGGTTACTAGGCAGCTGAACAATGCTATCCTGACCAATCTCTCCCTTTAGCTTGGACTGGTTGCATTCTTCAATCGTTTCGTTTTCTTGGTGAATGTGCATTTCAGAAAATTCATCAATGACTTGTAAAAACCTATTAATTTCATCATCATCTTCAAAAACTTTCCAGTATTTGACATTTTCAGGCAAAGATGGTCTATATTTCCCCTGAACTTCATAAGTCAATTTAGGAGGCAAAGGAGAAATAAATGTGCTAGCAAACACAACAAGGGAATCAGCAAGTTGGTTCTTCATTTTAGGGATGTAAGAAATGTTGAAACTATTAAAAGAACCCGTGAGCTTCCATACCTCATCTCTGTATGCTTTCAGCCTTGGATGCTTTGCTTGGAAATTTTTGTTCACCTATTGAATGATAAGGTCTGCATCTCCAAACACCTTCAGACCTTTGATGCCCATTTCTTTAGCAGCGTTTAAGCCCAATATCAAGGCTTCGTACTCTGCTATGTTATTTGTGACCTGAAAAGTTAACTTGAAAGATAAATGAATGCATTCTTGTGTGGCGGACACAAGGACTACCCCTGCCCCTGCAGCTTCCTTAGTGCAAGCTCCATCAAAGAAAATGTCCCAAATTTGTGGGCCTTCTTCCTCTGTGATCTGGAAAACCAGTTTCCTAAGCTGCATGGAGGCCAACTAGGATTCTTCAATCTGAATAATACAGGCTCCAAAATCAGTTTTGACAGCATAGATGCGATGATTAGTGGGATTCATTTCATCACTGATGATATAAGCCAACTGAGCTTCTTTGTATAATCTCCTACTCTCACCTCCAAAAATTGGGACAATAGCATAGGATAGATCATTTTGCAATGTCCTACCTAATCTCTTGATCCAACCTCTGGAAAGCAACATGCCAAACTTGGGGTTACATGTGCTACCACAATATCCATCATCATGCTCTTCATGGGCAGCTGAGACAAGGTGATGGCTAGGTCTTTGATTAATCCCAAACATTTCACTTTTCTAGAGTCAAAAGAAAATAGGTCATGATAAGACTTGGTAATGTCAAGACCCAACTCATCCATGACAGCCTTGGGCATTAGATTATGGCTGGCTCCTATGTCTAGAAGGTAGTTGTGAAGGATTTTGTCATGAATAGTCAAAGAGACATAGAATAATGGGGAGCTGTCATCACAATTTTCAATCATTGGGTTGAGAACAACAGTTGGTTTGTCATCTTGTAGATTTACGTAGTCAGTGGAGGCTTGGATGGCTTTAGGCCTAAGGGCCTCGAGGATAGATCTCTTGAAGGACTCATTCTTCACTAGTTCAATCAAAGGTATAGGTATGCTTAGCTTCTGAATTTCTGATTCAAAACTGAAAGGAGAAGGAGACATGTCAAGGCCTCTTACCTCGTGAGCTAGAGCTTTGAGGATGATGGGATCAACTGCCGATCGTTTCTGTTTTTTAGCTTGTTTTATTGCAGGGACAGCAGCTCTCTAAACAGGAGTTTCCTTGGAATTATTCATCTTCGACCTCAGATCATATCTGTGTTGATCATCAGTTTTGAGAACAGCTCCACCATCCCACTCTTGGCTGATCTGGTCATTGAAAAATGACTTTTCATAGGCAGCTGAGGTCAAAAAGGAGGCACTGCCTTTGTCTTCCAGACAATGGATCTCATCATCTTCTTCAAATTTCTCTTCTTCCATGACTACATTATGGAAAGGGGTATTCACCCTTTGGTCTTCATTGGCATCTTTGCTTCTTTGCAGAATTTGCAACTGCTCATTAGCTCTTCTATATGGATTTGAGTTTCTAGGAGCAAAGGTATTAGGAACTCTTCCTTTCCTAGGGTGCTGCTCAACCTTTAATTTGGAGATTTCAGAGGCTAATAACTCTATCATCTTGGTCATTTTATCTATCTTGGGATCTAAAGATGATGAAGATTCACCCCTCTGTCTCCTTCTATCAACATTCCCCTTGAGCTTCTCCACAGCCATGATGTTTGATTCTACTTCCAAGGTTGAATCCTGCATATCAGCCAAGGTAGCACATCGTCTCTCCCTCAAAAGTAGATAGAATTCAGAATCAAAGGCACTGGCATAGGTGAGTTTAGCAGAGGTAGTGGTGGGATTTACTTCAACTGATATCTTGCTATACATTCGTTTAAACCTCTTATTGAAATCAAATAACAACTCACCATTTTCCCTTTTTAAGTTCCCAAACTCGGTGTGGTAGTAGAGTAGATCCTTCTTATCCCCCCAATTCTTTAGGAATGCATCATCTAAAGCCTCAATATCTGTTATAGACCTTGGGGTCAGTTCTCTGAACCATTTTATAGCCTCTCCATCTAGACTTTGGACAAAGACTCTCATCCATACATCATCTTCACTAATGTCCAGGTTATCAGCATAGCTATAGAATGATTCAAGATGTTCCTCAACTATAACACCTTCAGTCCCAATGAACTTAGGCATATACTTCTGATATTCTCCATTAGGTATGGCATTCAAAGGAGTGGGTAGTACTAGAGTTCCATACCTAGCAGCTATGATTCTTTCCATTTTGGTAGGTGATTGTGCTCCTGCCATTGCTGTGGTGGCTACAAGGGTACTGGATGTCTGAATGACAGAGGGTTGAGGAGTGAATGATAAGACCAAAGGAGTATGATGGATAGGAGGAGAGGCTTCCTTTGGGCTTACAACAAAAGGAGAACCTAAATAATAAGGAGCTTTACGAATCTCTAAGATTTTTTCTTCACTGCTAGTATTAGATGCTATACTCTCAACATGTATTTGTTCTACTACAATATTTTCTTGAAGAGATATAGAATATTATTTAGATCTACCTGAACTTGATGCTCCTTTCTACAACACCTTTCTTTCTTTGATGATTTTTTCAGGGTCAGGTACTGGGTCAGCTAGTGGCTTCTAAGGATTTCTCCTAGTATGCCTCACAAACTGAGCCAGCACTATGGAGTGGAGCCGCCAAGAGGTTCGTCCTCCAGTAGAGTCGCCAGATAGATGATTACAATCGAAAAAGTGTCCAGACTTTGTCCATCATCAAAGTTGGATCTGTGTCGTCCCCCAAGGGAGCTGAGCTTCAGTCTCCTCTCCCCGGAAGCAGCCCCAATTATGTTATCACTCTAGGAAACTCTCCTAGGTTGTAGCTCGGAGATGCCTGGCAACATATAAATCTTCAATATCGTTCTCTAAATTATTGGAATGGATTGGGGTTTGGATCAAGTCAAATGATTGTTCATCTCTGTTTTCACTCAAGACATGCATGAACACCCTCAGCTTGACAAGGCTTTCGACCACTAATTCTCAATAGTTTATAGATTCAATGAATATATGGAGAATCTTGACTGTACCAGCAGATACATACATAAACACATATGAATGGCTAGCTACAGAAAGTAAATGAAGCTTGAAAATCTAATTTATCAACGCAGAGATAAGATGGCAGTTATCTGGCATTAGACACAGAAGAAAACGTGAATAACCTATTCAAGTGCAAGCTTAGAACATAGGATAAAATGGGAATTGAACATGCAATAGCAAAAGAAGATTGTATTACTGGAATGAAGATGAGATGTTGGAAGGAACACAGTATCCAAAGTCTCCAAAAGTTGAACCCTTGTTTCTTCTAACTTTCAACGATTTATAGGCTTTTTACAATGCTCTCAGGCTCTTTGAGGCTCAAGATGTCTTAATCTATCCCCTCTGGCTTCTAACTACTTGATTCCATAATTAGACAGACATGAGCGAGAGGTCTCTTTTTCTAACAACATAGTAACCAAATTCTGGTAATTTTTGCTACGCTGTCAGGTGGCTCGCTCATGCCAACAACGTTCCATGACCATTTCTGTTGGTTTAGCTACACCGTGCTATTGTTTTTTCCCCTTTCAGCCATATATTCCATTATTTCAGTTCACCTGCCTGACTGTCAAAAAATACTAACATAGCCAAAATAGAGCTATCGGGAGCTATCGGAGGAGCAAAGAGCATAACGGAGCTATTAGAGGCCAAAACCCATATATATATATATATATATATATATATATATATATATATATATATATATATATATATATATATATATATATATATATATGCATTTAACACTATCGACGGCATAAAACCATACATATATGCAATGCACTATCAGAGTGAAAAGGTAGAGCTTATATATGTGTGCGCGGAATACGCTATCGGAGCGGGCATAAATATCGGTGATAGTGGAAATCGGCGGTTCGGCTATGTGCCATCACCCCAAACCCCCGATTGTGATACATATACGCGGACCCACTACAAAATTGTGCTTGCTTTAATGTATATCGCATCCGCCCATCGCATAATGCCCAAAGGGCTATCCTCCGCAAAGCGTCGATTGCGATTGCAAGATCGGACCCGATGCAACATCGCAATTTGGCTTAATGTCATATCGCATCCATCGGCCATCGACCATTGGCGACTGATGATTGCGATTACAAGGCGGACCCGAAGCAGATATAGATGCGAGAGTAATATTTTTTAAGTCCGGCTTATGGCCAAAGTGGAGCAAGAGGAGACGTGGAGCACTGGGGATAAAACAGGGGAGATTTCCGTTAAAATAGCAGTAGTGCACCCTAGCACTAACAGGCCCAAACAATCCCGTACATGTCTGTCCCAAACACATAATGTAAAAGCGGGCCCAGATAGTCTCATACATGCCTATCCCAAACACATAACATAATAAACACACCTAGATAGTCCCATACTTTCCTATCCCAAACACATAACACAACACATATACATATACACATAGTACAACACAACGTATGCATAGATGCACATGATATGACACATGCACATATACAAAAATAATTCAAAGACCACCATCTCTACTCTTGTAAACAAGGCAATGTTGCCTCCAATATTTTATTTTCTTTCCACACTTTTCCACGTGCACCCTCAGCCCAAATCTTGGGTATGTGGTTCCTTCAATTGTATGTGCTTGTCCCAGCATGCCACAGATCACACTGCTCTTTATCCATTGATATATCTTTCAGCATTCCTTATTCATAATATATACATGGATACAATATAAGAGTCATGATATTAAGATCATAATTCAGCCAGGGATACCTCTTTCCCAATTGATTCCTCACACAACCAAAAATATTTTGTGCCATCCACATATGCATTAACTGATCTTTTAAACCATCATTCTTCCAAAATAACGATCCCTAATAAAACTTGTCAATCACAATGTCATTTGTATATTATGTATGTAAACATTAGCATGACCATGAACATATTACAGATTCACATATGTAAATAAAGTCAAGAGAAATCCCTTTGTGTCATTTTCATGGCTACCACAACCCTGTCCATTGTCCCATGGACCAAACTAGCCCACTTGGATTTCATAACCTTGTCCACTTAGCCATGGCCATAACACACTTTGGAATTTTTCAAATAAAACCAGATTTTATATGATTCCCTTATACAAGCAAGCATATGTCGAGTAATGGAATTATTTTACCAAATTCTTCCCTTTCCTTTTTCCACCTTGTGTGTTTGATTCATGTTAGTGAGTATGGATGATGGGATGCGATTTTCCTCAAATTTTGTATAACCATTAATGTATTTGTTATGCATTTATTGTCTGAAGCGTGTAGTTGGAACAATGTGGAGAGAATCGTGGATCTAAAATGATCCATGACAATCTCTCTTCTTGTATTTAAATGTAATCCCAAGCGTGTATAGAAAGTGGCCAATCCAATGTAAAACTAGGTCGAGTGGCACAAGACCCTATAAGGTCGTAACTGTAATTGATATTTACATTTAATATATGCCACATGTATGTGAGTGGGTTTTATCTAAGTTTGTATTGTTTGTCATGTCTACAAACCCTAATCATTTTCCATGGCATGTTTATTATGGTTCACCAGAAAGCCACGAGAACCTATATTCATTAAAATTTATGCCCCTGTGGTCAACTAGACCCTTATTCAGGTTTCTTTTTGTTTTGAACTTTTTCAAAGGGAAATCAATTGGATCAACTCTCAACCAGTGAGGTGCTCGCTCTAGTAGGCCTAACTCCTGACTAATACGAGGATCGTTCATCCCTAGACTCAGTCGGGCCTTCTTTTCATTTTAAATTATGCATAAGCTATTCAATCGACCCTGACTTGCTCGCAGAGAAGTCGACCCCGGCTTTCTCGTAGAGAAGTCAACCCTGACTTACTCACAGAGAAGTCGACCCCAACCCTGTTAGGTGCACTTATAAACTACTAACTCAGGATCTTCTAACCCATCATCCAACTTGATGTTCCTCATTACATGGAACATGTTTATCATGTTATTACTCATGCCAATCTCGCACTACCCCTTCCCTACCTTCCTTATCTTCATTCATGCACTTTAGCTATGTGCAGGGCCTCTCTCAGGTCATACTTTTCGTTGGTTCTCTTCATCTTTCTTCCATAGCTTCATGGTCTCCCTACCACATTCAATTGATTTGTCCCAAGGACCCCAAGCTTGAAAATTAAAAGGAAATTATGAAAATTGAAAGGCAAATCCAAGAGGAAAAAAGGGCAATATTGCAAAAACAAAATCCAAAATATAAATCATAAGGAAAATCGCAGAAAAAAATACATGGCCATGCAAAGTTGATAATCAAATGATGGAAAATCATACAGTTAAAATTTAAAAGCATAGCATATTAGCATTAAAATAAAATAGTTCCCAAAAATTAGCTCAATGCCCTGAGTCCAGCTTTCATGGAGCTCCTAGCCACCATACAAATGCATATATGTGTATATATACAAAAAAACCAATCCAAGACTCTCCCCAGGGGGTACAAAAACCTTGAAGTCCTAATTTCCCTCACGGTATTACAAAGGGAAATATTTTTTTATCTTTTTTCCAATGTATAAGCATGTATCACTGGGATGGAGGGGATGCTCCCTCTTCCTTCTCGGCACCTTGCATTGTTGGTTCGTGTCTCTTTGCCTCGCAGGGGTTGTTCTCATTATTTTTCTATCGGCGGGGACATTCTCTTCTCAAATGTTCCTCCCCAAAGGAGCAACATGAGATGAGATTATTTTCCTTCTCAGACTCACGGAGTCTCTTCTTGGCCTTACTAGCATGACTTTTGTCCACATCTTGGAGATTGGGAACATATTATAACAGCCCTTGAAGACAGGACAAGTTCTACCTCAGTATGGAATTCAAATTTTCTTGATCCTTTTGGCTCCTAACGAGCCTTTGATTCTCTACCTTGGAGCTTTTAAGCTTAGCCTTCAAATTCTTGAGCTCGGCTTTCAAGTTCTTGAGGTCAACCTCCAAATTCTTGGAGGTTCTTTTTCTTTGGAGGAATTTCCCTCTTTCTCATTCTTGATGGACTTGGTCCATATCCTATTGTACCATACCATGATACATGCTTCCTTTTTCTACCATCGAGTCTTGTTATGTGCTACCACATACACTTTGTTGTTAATGTATTAATGAAATATAATAATTATATCGGCTACCATCTTGCCATGCTAATCTGAGCACGTTACACTGCAGTTTCTCACATACCCTTAAAATTGTTATCAGTCAAGTGTCTCAAACCAAGACACAATTTTATTCATATACATTAACTTGGATTCAAAATTTAGAATACATATACACTCATATCAGCAGTTTTACCATCTTGCTATCACATATTTTAGAATTAAATCTTTAATCTAAATCAAAAACATAATAAAAATCAGCCTCTTTACCGAGACCACTAGTCATGGTATCTGCAAGCTCAAGGATGTCAGTTAGGAAACTATATGTCACATTAGCATCTAGCATCCTTATGATTTTGACATTTACAAAATGCATCATAGGAATTGCATATAATCTTATGTTAACACATAACCATTCCATCACAATGCTACACCAAGCATTCACTTGCACATGCAACAATCAACATATAGTCCATTATCATAGTGATATAAACAACACCTACAACAAGCATTTTTCAAAGCACTTGAATCACTAATATACTTATAAACATTATACCAGCAATCCATCAAGGCTCTCTATAATATAACATAAAGACCATGGAACTATCCCATCCAAATAGCAGACATATATATATATATATAAACAAACTATGCTATGAAACACAAACAACGCAGGGATTCCCCAAAAATCCCTCATGTCATATAAGCATTCACATGCTTATTCATCCCAAGCATGTAAAAATACACCACCTATCTAAAGGTCTAAGTTTGAACCTTTGTCTACATTTCTTCTACAATAGAACCCATTTGGTCGAAGTGTTGAACTTGGAATCTTTCATATCACTTGTAACATACTCCATACTATCCCTAGCTCATACTAAGGATGTAATGAGATTGTTACTGTGATGACCTAACCTCCAAAGTTCAATTATGGAAATGGGGTCATAAAATTTGATCTTTTTCCAACTTCCCAAAGCCCAGATTAAACAATTTCTTTGTGTTCGTCTCATCAAGATCTTTCCAACGATATAAAATCTACCTCAATCTGAACTCCAAATCAAGGAATATGGCCATTTAAGGTTACGCCCATTAAACCTACCACATCAGTAGTGGCCCCACATGTCGCCCACATGGAATCTTGTGTGGTGCCAACATGGTTACTCTGTCATCGTGGACGGATTCACATGGAATAGGCACACTTGTGTACTATCAGAATTTGGCCCATTTAAGTGAAATACAACACACAGTACCCCACGACTTGGAGATACAACTAATTGGACCGACCTGCTTCCAACCTTTATTAGCCTGACCCAACTACTGACTAGGGTTGAACCAACCAGTACTTGGGCTACTAGGCTGACTGAAATTTCCATTCCATCTTTCTTGTTGACTAGCCAACCCCCGACCTTGGTGGTCCAATCGATAAGTTCTTGGCCTCTTTTGCCAGATTTTATACTTAGGGATTTTTTTAAATCTCTTCCTAACTTTACACAGGCCTGAATCATTTCATCTCTTCATCCACGACAATTTCTAGCGCACCAAGGCCACGAAACCCATTAAGCATTACGTCAACAAATGTGCATGCACAAACATAGCAAGTTGCATCTAAAGCCTCCATTGTTCCTCTTCGACATTTAGCAAAGGGTGAATACCTTCAATGCTACACACAAACACACACACACACATATGTGTGTGTGTGTGTATAATGCGCTACCTCTCTTGGGATTTCTATGGCCTCGGTCAGACCTATAATTACATGCATATTTATAACTATACAAAAGAGAGTTATCTTTCCTCAGCTTACTCAGTCATAAGACCATATACATATCTCTTGACATAGCATGACTAGGTAGGTTCAGTCGAAGACGACCCCACTAGTCGACTTACCTTGACTAGGCAAGGCCAATCTAAGCAACTCAAACCAGTCGACTTACCTTGAGTGGACAAGATCAGTCGAATCAACTCGATTAAGTCGACTTACCTCAACTAAGCAAGACCAGTCGAAGCGACTCAAACTAGTCGAGTTACCTCGACTGGACAAGATCAGTTCAATCAACTCAACCAATCAAATCAGTTGACTACACAAGACCAATCGAAGTCTTTGTCTAGTCAACTGCTATCGATGTGTCCCATGCTCTTCAAGACCTTTGTCCTATACCAACAACTTTATACAAATAAATAATGACCATTCCATGACCTCATCAGTCGATGACCTCAAATGATTAGCATACCAACAATATGGGTCTGACCACAATGGACCCCACACTTTCCACTAAGCATTGACGTGGAATTTTGGCACCTTTCTAATTATGCACACAGCACAACTTTTCTGCTCAAGTCGAACCTCAGTCATCTGTAGAATTCGAGTCAACCCAAAGTGAAGTTATTCTAGATTCTTCACCACTAACTCGTGCCTTAGATTCTTCCCACTAAACATTCAACACTGCAACAACCACCCTCTTAGACCATCATCAACCTATCCTTCTCATCGATTATATTAACCGTTGAGTCATGCACACACTGCAACATCTTGGTCAACAACACTCCATAGTCACATGGGACCATACGAACAACTCTATACTTCTTTAATTTATTAGCATAACACAAACGCCTCTTGGCCCCATATAATCATGAGAGTTACACATATACATAAGGCATATCATCATAAACAGAGAGGAAAAACATGTTTCTACATTAACAATGTTAAGACATGAATGCATCACACATCAGCAATGTTCATCTTTTCAATGCATCAAGTATAAAATTAAGGAACTTATCTTATTAACTTCAAATGACTAGAAACTAAGATTAGGACCACAATTCTCCACCCAACCTTAGACAAGTTGCAGCCAGATATTTCTTGCGACTTGCATCCCCCATCTAGATTCCATAGCTTGAGGAAAGGAGCTTCTAACAACTTCAATACCACTGGGAATCCAGAGACCCTCCTGTCTCCACCCAGCAATCAAGTGATTTAACGCCCCATTATCTCCACATCCACACAAAATAGGGCACCCTGAGGTCACTAATGCATTGTTATCCTACAGTCTCAAATGAAGATATTTCATATCTACTTCTTCAACAGCCTATTCTTGCTATGCTCGAGTTCCTTCCCTCTATGTTTCTCTAAATCCATGTGTAGTCTCTCCTTTGTTCATTCCTCAGTTGTCCCCTACCTAATAGCTTGGAAGTTGAGGAGCAGATGTGCTCTGGATAAAGAAAAGAGGTTCCACTGTAGGTAACTAGAAGAAGGGTGACTTCCAACAAGCAGCAGTTGGGTAGAAGTTGTCAGAGAGGGTAATTCACAGTGAGTGTGGGTAGAATTTCCTAGAGGAAGAGAGATGATACCAAGGAGGAGAACTTGGTACTGTAGTAAGTAGCAGACTTGTTACAAGAAGAAGAAGGCTTGTTGCAACTCACAGGTGAACAAGGAGAGTTCACAAGAAGAAGAAGCATAGGGTAAAATGACTATTCATGGTCATATGATGGGTTCCAGAAATATTCACAGTCAAAGAGGAAGGACTACTAAGCTAATCGATATAAAGAGGATGAGTAGTTAAGAATTTGAGAGAGAGATGGCTAAGTTGAAATTAGAACTCAATTTTTTTTTAAACAAATGTTACATAGAAACCAAGAAATCAAGAGATGTGGATGGATAATGAGGTAGGAGAAAGTGAGATGGCCCCGCTATAGAAAGAGTTGAGGCAATGAATGTATGTTAAAATGAGAGAAGAACTCAGAGTAGTTGAGTGTAATTTGATTATTTATGAACAAGCCTTGTACATTGTTGAAGAAGAAGCCATAGATGTGGAGAAGAGATTTATTGATAGTTTGATGAACTACGAGGTTAGTTCGGATCATCATGAGGATGTGTTAACATAGGCATTAAATGAGGCTAAGCAGTCTTATGCGTTTTAGACTAATGATTTGTGTGTGAATGCAGGGAATGAACAACATTCAAATGATATAATTTTACAGGTTGATGAAGAAATGAAGTTGTTGGAGGAGAAGGTTGAAATTGAGAAATTTATGCTCAAGTATGAGTTTGTAGCTGTAAATAATGGACAATTAATGGAAGTTTCCATGGCTAATGATGACGATACAAGAGGTACATAATCTATTCAAGAAGATAAATATATGGGAGATGGAATAAGGAAGAATATTATTATGATAAAGAAGGAAGAATTGGAAGCTAGCATGGAAAATGTTGGTGATTTTGCAGCAGAACTCAAACTTCTAGAAGATTGGTTGGATAACCCCAAGCCTATTGATGAAGAAAGTGAAAACATGACAAGTTATGACAATTTGACGGAATATGAAATGAAGGTGCAACATCAATTAACGAGTAATATCAGCAGCAATGATCAACAAGAGAGCAGCAAAGGTTTGCATAATATGTACCAGCCAGAGGATCCGCTGAACATTGAGATTGAGGAAATGAGGAAGCTGATGATGGAAGTGTCTAATGGTATTTGCAGGTAACTGCCTAAACCAAATTCTTACATTTCCTTCAAGTGATTGTACAAACAACCTCATGTAAACATTTTCTCATTCAATATTCATGTTATCTGCAAAGTCTAAAAAGGCTTAAAGATGGTCTTTAGCAAAAGGACCGGTCTCTCCATTATACCTAGGAAGGTATTTCAAGTATCTGGCTGGGAATGCATCGAGATTAGGAGGTAAGACTAAACCTACATATCTAGCCTGTACAATAGATTGGAAATCCATAGTGGGAGGTGGTGTATGAGTTGTTTGTGTGGATGTAGAAGTTGAATAAGATGAAGAAGAAGTTGAAGAAGTTGAAGAAGGTGATTGAGGGGTTGAAGAACTAGTTGGAGGTGAAGAAGGAGGGGATCTCCTAAGTGATTTCAAAGGAATCCTAAGAACTAAATTTTGGACCTGTGGATGAATACCTTCCTTTGTTTCAAAGAGTGGATTTGAATACACAGAGAAGGTCTCTTTGGGTTGTTCAGAAGTAGAAGCTTCAGATTGTCAAAAAGTGGGAGGAAATGAATAACTGGTAGGGGATATGAAATTTGTTGGTTTATGTTCTGGTAATTTAACACCCAAGTCAAATTCAGTTTTAGGAGATCCTAGTGGTAGTGAGGGTTCTGGATGAGTTTCAAATGAATGAATGAGGAACGTTGATTTAAAATCAACTCCTCTCCTCAAGAGTTTAGCAACCCTAGGTGATAGGTGAGAGTAATCCGGACTAGATGGAATGTTACTATAAGGATAAAATGATGGTAAATCTTCAGAATGTAAGATTAAAGAAGAATAATAAGAAGAGGTTTGATGTCCCTTTTAGAACTGGCTTTTCTCAGAATTTTTTCAGGATCTAACAAAGGATCAACTAGGTTACCCTCTGAACGAGATCTGGTGTGCTTAAAAGGTGCCAGTTTGAGAGAGTGGAGTCGCCAGGTGAAGGATTTTAACCTTTCTAGACCTTTAATCACCTTAAAGGAATAGAATACATATCGTTTCCCCAGGAAAACTTAATGGAATTCGAGTCCCCGGCAACGGCGCCAATTCGATGTTGTACCTCTAAGATAATAATGGTCAGCTATTATGCCAGAGCATCTAAGATAAATGTTTTGGGGGTTTTTGTTTTGTTTTTGGAGACCAATGAATAAAACAAATATAGAACTGATATACCTAATCCTTTGAATAATATCAATATCTCAGTAAAGGCTTGCTATAAAATTTCACACAGTGATAAACCTTGAATAGTGTTGAGCAGAAAACAAAAATAATATGATTATCACAACTCTCATATAGATAATTGCATAATCATAAGTATGAAAACCTCCGACCGATGTTCAGAAGGTTCAAGAGAATATGCTTATGCTTACAATGAGATGCTGATGATTTATTGATTCAAATGGAATTAATTAAACAGATAGTCCATTAATCCATTCTCTTTAATGATTATCACTTCAAAAAAATTATAGGAATAGATTGAGACACAATTACTTCTACCTAGTTATCTCTGTAAAGTCATAAGAATATGAGGAAAAACATAATGACCAATACAGGAAAAAATTACATGAAACACAAACTGTGCAAAACAGAATTCAGAATCCTTTGCTTCGTATTGAGGTTCCAAAAAAGTCAAGTACATCAAATATCTAGAAATGCTTCATCAAGGGTCAACCCGGTTCAAAGCTGAATCGTGAGTGATGACCAACGAACAATGAACCCCTTGATAACTCGATAAGAGAGTTATTTATACAATAGTAGAACTAAGAAAATATCCTAAACTATTTAAGGATTTATTCTAGGAAAAGGAAGAATCTTCATGCAAGAAGATAGAGACAGCTATTTAACTGCTTCTTGTTGTCCCTGTTATTTAGGTTCTGTTGGCTTTGGATTTTGATATTTTTCCTTTTAAGTTTCTTGTCCGTTTGATCTTTCATCTGATACACTTTGACCTTTGTGAATATCCTTTACTGTTTCCTTTTACCTTTACTGTACATATCAAGTTTTTACTGTGTATTTCAACGGTAAATATTTTAGATTTTATATTTCAGCATAAGGTAGTTTTGATATTAATCATCTTGTTTGTCTTTTAACTGTAGGCATGCTTATGAATTCATTTTCTTTGTGGACCTGGAAGAACAGTTTTGTAGGATTACCTGCAAAACACAACAAAAGTTAAGTAAAACAAAGGTTGACAGGGAGGGCTGAAATGGCTTCATTTTGGAGTTGAAAGGTGTATGGAAGGAGTCTAGAGCGTTTTTGGAAGGTAAAAAATTATTTATATTGGTTTCAGAGGTTTCAGGTGGCGCAGGAGGGTTATACAGGCTTTCATGTGTAAACAGGCAAAAGGAGCAAAAGTGAGGGTTTTAATGTTTAAACATGTAAACATTCAACTTTTCAAAAAATTTGCGCAAAGCAGAGTGAATAAAGAATACCACGTTTGAGAGTACGGTGGAGTGGTAAGCAGAGCCATCGCACCGCTTTTGTGGCGAAGGTGGTTTTTAGAGGGGTTCACTCGATCTACTCCGTTGGCTAACACATAGCATTGGGGGGTCGGTGCAAAACCACCTTATCGGGTGGGTATTGTTCGGTTATTGAGCCAACCCGATATGGTTGTGGATCGTTAGATGAGAGAGATTTTGATCTAATGGCGGTCAGGCGATAGAGCAGCGCGAAGGAAAAAGGGAAAAGAAATGGAGGGGTCCAGCGAGTTAATCACGGCGGTATCGCACTTAATCACAGCTTAAATCTTGGATTAGGTGATCGGGGCGATTAGCGAGGTTTTATTAACTTAATCGCGAATTGATAAGTTAATGGGTTTTGTCGGGTTTAAGGTGAAAATACATAGTTTTATAGTTAAACCCAAGGTTTGGGGATATTATGTAAAAGGACTTAATAATATACGGGAATGGGTATTTACGGATTTAATATATTAAATTAAAAGTTAATATGAATATGAGCAGAAAGGATATATGGAGTGAAATGTGACATGGGGTGGAAAGCTTTGAAAGCTCACTACGGGGGTAAAGAAAGTACGGGAGCTTTCAACGAGGTTGAACCCCCGCAGTGATTTCAAGCCACACATTGTGGTCAACCATGCTAACGTCACAGTCAACTGCGGGGGTTGGGCTTTAATTAACCTCTGTTCTCATTGCTTCCTCACAGCACACATCAACGTACTTATTAAGCTATCACTTGATCGCGCCTTTTGAACCTGCATGACCTTTATCATATGGCAAACGACGTGGATGTAGGAGATGATGTGGACGCAGAAGGAAGGCGTGGGATGGAATGGTAAGTGGGAGCGGCGGTAAACGGTTGGATGAAAATGAATGAAGTGATAACATATCGCACATCGCACTTTCCTCTGGCAAATGGTTCATGCAGTTATGAATGATGTGATGCGATATGGAACTTTAGGAAATAACCATTCAAACTTTCACATTTCTACCTACCCTTCTATTCCTAACATTTTTACTTATCCTTCCAGAGTGCATTTGGACTAGCAACCCAATAATTTCTTTTTATGAACAATCTATCTCTATTTCTAACCGTATATCATCCAAGGGCTTAGATTAAGCTTATGAGCTCCTTTTATTTTCTCTACCTAACTATGATCTGCCAAGATTAAACTGTTTGGTCATATTTTATTCTCTAATCATTAAACATAAAATTCAAAGCATGGAATAACCAAGATAAAACAGTTTGATTACCATGGATTGTAGCATGAATAACAAGTTGCACACAATCATTATTATGGATAAAAGTAAATAGTAGTGGCATTTAGACTTGCACACTTCATGTTTTATTTCTGTTTTCTTTTCTGTCTAGCCTAGCATTTTATTTTGCCTTTATTTTTTAGGGCATCTACCCTAACATTTTCTTTGATATGGACATATTTATTCAAAAAATTTCCTAACATTTTTTACTCAATATTCTTTCTATCTATATCCTATCTTAACATTTTGTATATACATTTTCATTTTTTGTCTAATTTATTCTAACTTATCAAAACCAAAAAATTCTACAACATTGGGAAGCAAGGGATGTAAGAGGCGAGATGTTTGTAGGCATGCCTTTTAGTGAATTATGCAGTTATTTTATAGGGTTTTAACAAGACTAATTTGACTCATTTGGGAATGAGGGATCATAGGTACCTCACTTCCTACAAAATCGTTACTACAAAAGAAAAATATATCATCCAATAATTCACAGAAAAATGCTACCCTAAAACACCATACTTGCCAAAGGATTTCTTGTGATCTATAAACCCTAAAGGTTGTGTAAAAGTAGTAGTAGGTATAGTAAGATGCATCGCTGTCCAAGCAAGAAAAAATAAACAGAGATAACTGAAATGTCAACAAAATGAAAAATATTTCAAGTAAAAGAAAACATAGCAGTATTCAAAACAACAAGCAAAAGATAAGAAGTATGTACAAAGTTTGAGAGTCAAGATGATGACTTTGTTAGGTGCTTGTTTCCACAAATGGCTTCATATGAGAGCCATTAGTGGTGTATGGAAGAATCCAATCATCATTATCCTTAAGTAGGTAAGTGTTTGGCCCAACAATAGTTGAGATCATGAAAGGTCTGATCCACAGCTTTTGAAACTTATGATGTTTTCCCTTATTTGCATGGGTTGCATCCCACAAAAGGACCTTTTCATCAATATTAAAGTTCAAATTCTTATATTTCTTATCAAAATACTTCTTAACAATCTTCATTATGTGTTGCATATTTTCTAGGGAATGATTTTGCTGCTCCTTTAGAGCTAACAGAGCCAGAATTCCTTGAGGAATATTATGTAAAGAGAGTTTTTCAGCATGTTCGATTAAGTGCAGAGATAAGAGTTCTAACTCTACAGTAATAATTTATTCATGTCCATACACAAGTTGAAAGGGGGGAAATCCCGTGTTGGACTTAATAGTGGTGTGGTATTCCCACAATGTAAGTTTCAATAGTGTGTGCTAGATTTGAGGTTTGTCATTGACTAGCTTCTTCAAGATTCTTATCGGTAGACTCAACTACGACATTACCCTATGGGTAATATGTTGAGGAAGTTGAATTTTTAACATTATATTGATTTCAAAATTGAGTGAAATGGGAAAATATAAAAGCAGGTTTGTTATCTGAAATTAATTCGAGAGGTAGTCCAAAATGCAAGAAAATGTTATTTTCTAAAAATTCAATCACTTGTTCATCACGCGCGTTATTTAGAGGGATATATTATTACCACCTTGTGAAATAATCAATGGAAATTAATGTGAAAATACGACCTACGGATGAGGAGATTAATGGGTCCAATGAAATCTAAACCCCATTTAGTGAATGGAAATTTAGGAATTACAGGACAAAGGGACTTGGTGTGGAATTTTTCTCTTCTAGTTGCTTGTCGATGGTCCTTACAATGCTCTACGTACTTATAACAATTAGCGAAAATAGTGGGTCAATAAAAACCAGATCTCAGAATCTTGTAAGAAATGACCTTGGCTGCAAAGTGACCTCCTATATGAAAACCTTCTTGAGTGGAACCATGAGGGGTTGATAATAGTCTAGCAACAGACTTGTCATCGACACATCTTAACAATAAACCATCGTAAGATTGGGAGTACAACATAGTATTCAGAATCAAATATTTGGAAGAATTCAATGGTAAATATCTACGTTGAAATTTATCCAAGTACTCGGGTAATTTCTGATTTTGAAGATAAAAAATTAAATCATTGTGCCACGGATGATCTATCACGTCAATCAATTGTTCGTTGACCAAAAATAGGGTGGACAGAGGCTCATCGTCATCATTCGAAACACTTGGCTCTGGATGTTGGGATAAATATAATTCCAAGTCACGTCCCTTTATAGTTTTCGAATTGATAATTGTTAAATTGTGTTCTTATACCTTGGAAAGCTAGTGTGAGAGTTTGTTTGAAAGCAATTTTTTATAACAAAAACTTAACTGCAGGTAAAGGGACTTTAACCTATGTATGTTTTCCAACAATATAATGCCTAAATTTCTTGATTGCTTTAACCAAAGAAAAAGCATGTTTTTCAATTAGAGATTACTTGAATTCTTCATTAGATAAACTCTTACTCATAAAATCAATTGGATGTTCTTTCCATTGATCACTTTTTTGCCTAATAATGTCGAAGATAGCCTCCTCAGTTGCATTAGCATAGATATTGAAATCTTTTGCAAAGTCAAGTTTTGCTAAAACATGAGCAAATGTGATTGTCTGCTTAATGTTGGTAAAATCATGTTGAGCATAATCATTCCACTTAAACTCATGTTCTTTCTTAGTTAGATTATGGATTGGTTTAACGATCCTAGCAAAATCTTTTTTGAAACTCCATGCAAAGTTAATCTTACCCATCAAAGATTGAATCTGTTTTTTGGAATTTGGAGGTGGAAGATTCTTAATTGCAGCGATTTAGTCAATATCAATGTTGATACCTACTTTTGATACAATATGTCCCAATAGTTTACCATTTTTAACACCAAAGATAGATTTCTTAGGATTGAGAGAAATACCAAATCGTCTATATCATAGGAAGACATGTCTAAGTTGATCAAAGTGTTTAGTTTGATATTTAGAATAAACAAACATATCATCGAGCTAGATCTAAATGATCTTCCTGATGAGGTCATCCAATGCCAATTGCATGGCTCTCTGAAAGGTAGCACCTACATTAATTAGTTTGAATGGCATGTGTTTATAATTAAAGGTAACCCAACGAGTAGTGAAGTTGGTTTTAAATTTATCAACATTCTTTAGGTGAATTTGGTTATAACTAGAGAAGTTTTCCAAAAGCGACATCATTTGAGATCCTGCAACTTGTTGTAAGATTTGATCCATTTTAGGTAAGGGAAATTTATCCTTAACACAAGCTCTATTCAAAGATCAATAATCAACAGAGAGATGAATATCCTTGTTTTTCTTCCTAACCGAGACCAAATTGGCTTACCCATTTTGAGTACTTTACATGGAAGATAATGTTATTGTTAAGCATGTTTTCTATTTCTTTATGGATGGTGGCTTCAAGAGCAGGGTTAATAGGTCTTAGTATTTTTCTTACATGATTTGAATCTGGTTTAATTGAAATAGCATGTTATACAATACCATGATCAAAACCATGAAGATCCTTGTATGACCATGCAAATACATCTGAGAATTCCTCGACAAGGCCAACAAAATTTTCTTTTTCTTGATTTGAACATTGGCCTCCAATTTTTAGTATCTTGGGATCATCATGGGTACCAATTTTAATTGGAATGATTTTGCCATTTTTTCTCTTTGAATCCTCAATATGATTATTTATTGATGTAGGAACATCACTGGGAGAAAATGAACTTTCTAGAGGAGAGAGGCCTAAAGGATACCTTTATATTTAAGAAATAATTTGATTATCATCATCTAGGTGATTATGAAGGAAAACACATATGCTATCATCATCTTAGAATACTTTCCAGTCTTATTCATTATTTGGGAGATGATGCCTATAAGGATTGAAAAATGCAATGATACCTTTCAGGGAGGGTTTGTCGGGAGATACTTGAAGCATAAGAAGTTAATCTATCATCCAAAGCATTCAATTATCTACAAACCTGTGTGATGTTAAAAGCATCTAATAGAGAGATATTTTCCCAGATTTCTTGAGTATAGCGCTTAATAATCTTGTTAGTAGCAGAGTATATTTTCTTGACAAGGTTGACAACAACTTCAATCACCATAAGGACTTATGACTCTACATCTTGAAGCAAGAGCCTACTCAATCCCAAGAAGTAGGGCATCAAATTCAATGACATTGTTAGTGCAATCAAATTCAATTTTTTAGCCATATTGGTATAATTTTCCCTGAGGTAAATACAAAAGGATACCCGCACCATTGCCTTCACTAGATGAGGCATTGTCAAAGTGTAGATACCAAAGTTGATCATCAAATCGAGGCTCAGAAGGGGAATGGATATCCTCTTCTTCAAAAAAAGAATAGACACCCATCTCTTCTTCAATGTAATTAACGTGTGGTTGCAGTAAATCTTCAATGAAGGGAGAGATACGACCTTCCCTTTGTCCAATTATGTTTTTAGCATTTTTGGGGATGTTAATATGTATCTCTTCTAGTGATAGGTATCCACCAGTTCAGGTTTGCCAGTCTCTACCTAATATGGTAGAATAATTTGGAAGCAATATATCCATTACCTCTATCTTACATGTAGTATGTATTTCCAAATGGGAACAAACAACTAAAGTAACATCTTTGATAATACCGAAAGATTCTTGTTAGGAATTGTTTAAGCCTATTATCTTTTGAGGAGTATCATCATTTCATTGTAAACTAATATGCTCCATGATGATTTTAGATATAAAATTTGGTCTAGACAACAATGTGTGATTTTTCCATGAATTTTCATCAACACGTAGAAAGGAGAATCCCTAAAGGGAGTCGAAGAGTTATTGTGGTGAAAGCATTTTCTTAAAAGGGTTCCTCATATTGAACTTCTAAATAATTAATTGACACAAGAATTCTCCCTTCAAGGAATCCTTTAGTTGTTTTTGTTTCTTGGGAATTGTTGCCATGTCAAGCAATGAAATGTCAACTTTCATATTGGCCATTTGAGTGAGAATGTTGAAACCGGACAACGAATTTGAGGAAGAGGAGGAAGAAGAATGTAAAATTTGGTTAGAGGCGGAGGTATTTACAAATGAGTGGTTATAAGTGGGATCTGAGGACTTTTTATTTGAATGTTGTTTAGCAGATTGTTCTTTAGTTTTTCAGGCATTATGTTCACTTCTTGTCTCGACAACTAGAGCATCATCTTCATTTTCCCATTCAATATTAGCCACATTAGGGTCAGGTCTCTTACCAAATATTCTATCCCTAGAATTTTTACGAATCTGACAAGTTTTTCCATCATGATATTCTTCACAAAAGTTACACCACGGGCGAGAGAGGAGAGGAGCAGGTCGATAGACTTGTTGAGTTACATGAGCATGCCCAGAAGTTGAGGTTTTGGGTTGTCAGCTTATTCCATGTTCAAATTAAATCAACCTATTACTCATGTCTTGCATGAGTTGTAAGATCGAGATCATATCAATTTGACTTGTTTGAATTTCAAGAGGAATACCCGTACTCCAAAATTTCTCTTCATACTCTATACAAATTCATAAGGCAGATTCAAGGTTGGTGGAATTATTTTCTTCAAGCTATTGATGATAGGGTGGAGGTAATGTTTTGTAATAGTGCATCATGGAAGCTTGATTTTGGGGACGAATGATCTCAAGAATCTAATTGTAAAGCTTACTAAACGTAAATTAAATTTTTTAATGTTCTCCCCTTTCAAGAAAGAAACACTTATATAATCGCATAAGAGATCAATCAGACTCTGAGGTTCACCATAAGCAGACTTAAACCAGTAGAAAAGTTCATCCCAGGTGTTAAAATCCTTTGAAGGTATTTTGAAGAAACCGGTGGTGACCTTATCAACTAAAGAATTAACAATTAACCGCATACAAGTATCCTTATCATTTTCCCCATTATTGTGGCAAGTTTTCAAAAAGGTGATCAAGTATTCATTTGCGGTAATAGTATAGTCCATTGAAAACTTGGGTAGATGGTCTTTAAACTTGGGAAGAGGAGCATTCATAGAATCAAGGTTCAACAGAGATTGCATATGCTAGGGAGTGGTGTTAGCATATTCTTCAAACTGAAAGAGCCCAAATTTTCTAATGACCTTGGCAGTGTTGGTATTCAAAGGTTGACGACTAAAAGATGAGTAAATAAAACCTATCGATATAGTTGGGGTTTCAATAAAACTGAAACTGGAAGAAGATGACTCAGAAGAGGTATAGAATTTAGTAGCACCCGAAGATTGGCTCTATGTTCCATACATAATTCTTCTAGCAAGAGAGGTGGTTTGAGACGAACTGGTAAGACTTTGGAGAAAACAACGACAAGATTATACTTTTAAGACAACCCTACGACACTGGATTTCATTGATAGGAGTATATTCATGGTTATCACCTCTAACACATCAGGAAGTTCAAGGTTTGCTACTCATACAAGGTTAATGATGAGGATCTTGTACGCTTTGGAATTCATGTTCATGTTATTGATTAATCAAATCCTCACGTTCATTATCTTCATCAACCTCACGAGCTATAATAGACCAGTCGTGATTCAATTGTTGAACGTTAGGAGCATTTTTCAAGATATAATCAAGTAAGGAACTGGAAATGTTTTGTTGGCCGTTTATTTGGGGGATCAAACCCGGTTGTATATTAGAGATAATTGTCATGGATTGAAAACAAATAATGGTAATTATGATATAATAAATTAAGGATGATTTAGGTGCCCACAATGGTGTATTTTCCTTCTTAGAGCCCACCTCCTTTCTTCCAACTCAATGTCCTGGGAAATGAAGGCCCGCATTATTGCACACCCTTCATTACAAATTGAAATTTGGACTATAAAATCAAGTAGATAATGGGCTATGTTGGTTTGATCATGGATCCAAAAGCCAATATTTGTTTGTTTGAATGATTGAATAGTCATAGAATGATTAGAATTCTAGAGAAACCGAGGAAATGATTTCCCCAATATGGTCGCCAAAAGATGTTGATGATTGTTTTAATATTAACAAACTTTAAACAAACCAACTCCTCAAATCTTGTTATCACAATCAGATAGTGAGACAGTGTGCTTGGGAAATTAGATGAAGTTTGCACTTTTTTGTTTTATATGATTTTTTTATATTTTATGAATATGGAAGGAAACAAAAAAATATTTGCATCAATAAATAGAGAAATGATATATACATATAAAGGTACAATGCTTATAATTGAAAATAATAAGTAAACAAAAAAGGAAACCAACGAATTCAAATCAGATTTTAGAAATAGGTAGCGAGCTAATCAGAGCTTAGGCTAAAGGCCTAAGGTTTTGTAGAGCATAGGTTGTTAAAAAAACAAAGCGTGGCAGTGAACTAATCAGAGATTAGGAGGATGCCTTAAGATAGAGCATAAGCTACTGAAACAATAAAAATAATTGTTGAAATCAAATCCAGCGAAAGCTTTTGACCTGCCTTATCACATACTACTGCAATGTAAGATTATCATATACAATAATTTGAGAATAAACGAGAATGACAGCGAAATGAAATCCTTCATGCGAGTGAAGATGTGTTCAACTTTATTTCTGCAAATAAATGGTTATTAGCACTGGAAAATATAGTTGGATGTTCAAAAAGAAATAAATGAATCAGAAAGATACAAGATACATGTTAAATTTTCAGGAATTTCAATGGAGTCGCCTAGTTTGTCGCCCTTTGGAGATATAAGGCTATCCCTCAACAGTTTTCTCCCTTGCCTTCATAGATCTCTCCTCTTTTAAAGAGTTTCCCAAACAGTTTTGGAAGTTTTCAATATTAAAAAATCAGATTACTTTTGTCTCTAATCAGGTTGATTAGATGATATGAGGAGATAGTTCTAAATTTTGTTTATAAAACTATTTTTATTAATATTTTTACTCTAGTAGGTTGGACCCCATCTTTACCTATTCGATTAGGCTCTAGATTTCTTTGTTTTAATGCATTAGTAAATATGAAGTGTGAGCCATACAATTTATTCATCTCATAAATCATCAATTATGATGATAATCATAAAACATGTCATAACAAAAGCATAACCGCAAATTTTATATGCATCCAATACATCATCATGTAAGCCCAAAAGCCTTGTACCTCCCAACCTCCTTGTTACTACATTAATGATTTATGTCCAATGTGGTACCACAATAACATAAAGTGCAGCATATATATAAATGAGACCATAATGTTTCCCCTTCAAAAATATGATTCATCATAAGTATAAGTGTAACATCAAGTGGCCAAACAAAAGAAGTAACATCAACTCACAAACATGTCAACAGTGCCAAAAAATCATGTCAAGTACTCTATACCAAAAATGTAATGCGATGTCAATGCCAAGACTACTTCCTGTCCCTATGAGAAGGGGTTGACTATGCTTGTTGTTCCTCTTATCGACGGTGCGAGGTCAAGAAATGTGATGAAACATGGGAAGAACCAGAAGAGGTGGCTTGAGCATTTTTCCTTTGCTCATTGGTAGTATGTAAGGGAATAACTTGACGTTTGGATGATAGACCAACAAAACTAGCTAACATTTTAAGTTTCTTGGAAGTTTGATGCACGGAGGGAGAATGTTGAGCAGTAGGTGTAGATGGTTGGGGTGTTGCAGGAGGAGTATGTACTATAAGAGAAGTGGTAGATTACAGACATGAAACATGTGCTTCAAGAGGAGGATTAGGTGGAGAAACAACATGCCAACCTTGTATTGAACGTAAAGGTTGTGCAGAAACGACAAGTTCCCAACCATCATTGTTTGGATTCCAAAGGCGCATACATATGTGGAGGGATAGGAATACCCATAGGTGGCTGAGGAAAAGGAGGTTTACGCGGGTGTTTTTTGGATTGATGTTCAGGCTTTCCCAGTAATTTCACCATACTTATGAATAACAGTTGCCTTAATTCCTAAGAATCAGCATCGAAATGAATAGAAACCCTCGATCTTCTTTCCCCTATTACACCTATATGTTGATTTATTTTCATTCATACCTTTCCCCTGCCTCTTCTTCTATTTCTATTAAATCATGCTACAAATAAATACATTATATTACTCACAAGCAATGAAATATGCGGCATTAGTCATCAACTTAAGGACAAACTCTGAGTTTACAACACTAAAGAGGAAACATAATTAAATGAGAAAAAGGAACAGCGATATATATATATATATATATGATCAGTTATGGTGGAAACTTAGATTGATTTAAATCATCTTGATTCTTAGAATAAAGAACAGAGAATTGTTATGGAACATGAGCATATTAAAAGGATGCACTTGAGCCAATAATGTGTAATGAAGAATATGACTAACAATCAATAAGTATGAACTTGTGAGGGTTGGAAAGAATCATATTCAAATATCATGAAACAGGGGCATAAATAGCAGTAACGAAACTAAACTTGGCCGATGAAAGAACACATACACATGATTTCTTCAAAAGGTAAGTCGAATGACCAGGAAAACTTAGACGCATGGTCGTATAAAATAGAGTATTGTAACATGGATTATGAAATGTGTCACTGTACGAATGAAAAATTGTGTTGTTATAGGAATAGGTTTTATAACTCACACATTAGTGAAAATGGTTTACATAATTTCGATGTATGGTCGTCGCGTGGGTTGTTTGCACAAATCCCTAAGGCCTTAAGAGCTCCCTTACACGGTATGATAGATAAGTTTAAATCATATTAGGTTTTTTTATAAAAGAATTGCAATAGTGATCATGACAATGCTTTTTTACTGATACCGTAGGGTAATAATTCAATTGTTAAAGCAAGAAGAATGGTTTCAAGAACCATAGATGGAATAATTGGAATTTCCAAACAAATTACCCCAAAAGAAAACAATAACGGCCATGGGATTTCAATTTGTTAAATCACTTAACTAATCAGAAAATGTCAAAATGTGATGACCATGGAAGACATGATTAGGGTATTTCCCTTTTTTTATACGCTAGACAATGTAAACCCAAGGCTTAATAGACTCGATGGCTTCATGTCATATTGCACGGGAGAAATGGCTCCATAGATTTAATCAAGAAGCTACGAACCAGCTAATACTTGGCATAGTGCCTTTACAAACTCATAAGGCATACATCATTTCCACCTAATACTAATTATACATACATATTCGCTAGCATACACTAGTAAAGGGGACAGGAAAGACAAGGAAAATAACCCAGATAAGTTCATATTGTTAATGAAGGAAAACCAATTCAAACATACCTGGTGAGAAAGAATGTTCCAGAGAGGGGTTCAATTTATGAGACTACTCTTTTCTCCTCATTATTAGGCTCCAAAAGCAGAAAACCCTTATCATCAACCAGATATTGTTGGCAGAGTGAAAAAGATTATGAATTGGAGAGAATGAAACCATTTGAGGGTTTTCAAATGACAGAGAACCGGAGAGCATGGCTCGAGGTAATGGCGATTTAATGCTAGAGTAAAGAGTGGGTTAGCTCATTAACAAGCTCGGGCCTTGGTTTTATGTCAAATGTGCCACCTTCATACAATCCAATAGATGCATGCCTACAAGGAAAGGCACCATACAAGAGTATATGATAAATATAGGATGAGCAATACAATAAACCACAAGCCAAACCAATTGCAATTTGAAGATAATTCCAATTAGACAGCCAACACAACATTATCATATTAATGTCCCAGATTACGAAAACACAGTGACCAATATTAATAAATATGGTGAATTGAAAAACATGCCAAATTTCATGAAAATCTCACATTATTCAATAATCCTGCCATAATCATACCATATATAATTTCAAATCAAACAATGTCAACATTTCCAATGGGATCCCAAACTTTCATGGTGACAACCCAACCATCGGAATTTGGCCATTAAATTTTATTCACAAAATCATATTAGCGTTGCATTGTAAGATTAAAATGTGTGTTATGGCATATATCAAACATCAAAGCTTTGAAACCATCTCATATACTTATATATGTGCCTCAAATCAAAGTTATGTAAATGACATACTCCAAGACGAATGGTTGTATTATATGTGCACTATATCCATCCATAACCAATCAACAAAAATACATGTTCATGCTCATTATGGTGGCACAAAAAATAACCATTGTGATATATGTATAAAAAGGAATAAATTCTAACCTAAGCTGAGAGGCCTTTGATATTGAAACCACAGCTTGTACCTTCAACATTTTCAACACCATATGTATATAGTAGTGCCATATGTTTCTATAGGTATATATGTGTGTGTGTGTGTGTGTGTGTCCAATGAATAATCCATGTATCTTGAGAATCATAATTCTTCATTCCAATAGTGTAAGACTTTATGCAGTGAAATATTGGTTGGGTCTTGACAGCCATAATTTGATGAAAATTCTTGACTTATTTCCAAGAAATTTTCTCTTAATAGAGGTTCCACCTACTAGGTCTTTTGTCTATCATTCGATTTGATGAATGGTATTAGTTTGGGGGGCCAAAAAATTAGTGATAGACATTCACAATGGTTTGCAGGGTTTGACTAGTGTTGATCAATGTCAACAAGTGGTTTTGTCTTGTAGGCCAGTGCAGCCTATACTTTTCCATTTAATTTTTGTCGTCTATGCTTTGTGAACTTACCTAAGGCAGGAACAGCTCATATGTCCATTTTCCCTACTAAATTATTGCATGTAGTTAGCTCCATTAAGGCCACAAGTCATCCCATGATTTATATTAATAATTACTTCTTTAGTCTCCCAATATATATATGCATACACACACACACACAACGATGTAACAATGTTTGTAAGAGGGGGAATTTTCCCAAAGGGGTTGTCGCAAACCCCTCCCCCTTAGAGGAACATCGTCCTCGGTGTTTTAATGATGAGCATAATTCAAAAAAATGCTTAGTCCCAGCATAATTATTTGGAGCTTTATAATTACAATTCTCATATATAGTTGCTCGCCCAACTAAATAGACACGAAAATTTTTCTTAGATCAACGAATTTTGTGGCTCCTTTACAGTTTTCCTAGTGTTGTTGTCGCGCCTAATTTCATCTTGCTAGTTTTCCTTTTCCTAGAGTGTTTCTTGACTCCATATTTTATAGTTGTTTTCTTTTCCCCTCCTTGTTCCTTCAGCGAACAATTCATGTCCCATCACTTCTGGAAACACCCCCAATGTGCTTATGATTCCAATCAACCATGCTCATGACCCTTTAAAGACCAATATAATTTTCTAACATACCCTTCTCTGCTTCCTAGTCCCTCAGGCGATCTGATCCCCCTTCCACACAATCACTCACCTTCCAAGTTCAAGCATCCCTTCTTTGCTTCTTAGTCCCTCAAGTGATCCATTCCATGGCAAGGTTTCCTTCCATTGGAAGGATTTCATAACTAAGGCAAGTCCATGCTTCAATACTTTCATATTGATCATAGCATGCTTCATGGAAATTAGTGGGCACCATTGTGTACTAGTGTCCCACAATGGCCCTGTTCCTAAAATCTCTTACCAGTATAGTTCTACATGTTTTAATTCCTTTTTTGATGTTGCTATTAACCTTACAGCCAGCTCCATTCACCCAAACTGGGTAACTCCAGGCTTTCCTACATCATAGCACATAAATCTCCATAAGTTTCATCATAAATAAATTGCAATAATCTAAATAATATCTCATTAACAAGTTATCCATGAGGTTAAATTTGAAATTTTATTTTGGTTCTTGTCGCAACTAGTCAAATTAGCTCATAGATCATACCATCATAAATCAAAATATCACATCATGTTCCTAGTTTGTGAATTTCATGAAACCAAATGAAATATTGATACTTATCTTTGAATTTCTCTTTGCTTCTTTTATTTACACACATTGTATCGGTTGCCCACCCTCGAAAGCATCCAGTGGCCTTTTCTATTCCCATAGACACACTGGATCGACTGCCCAATCCAGCAAGCACCCAGTGCCTTCTCTTTTCTTCTCTTCTCTTTGACTTCCACATACTGTATCAATTTCCAAACCTGGAAATCACCTAGTAGTGTGTATCAATTTCCAAACCTATAAATCACCTAGTAGTGGATATATATATATATATATATATATATATATAAGCCCAATTGCTACCTTGTGATTATGGGAACTACCAATCTCAGTAGTCTTTTGTCGATAGAAATATAGGTGTATCCTACACCTTCATAGGCCTAGATAGTCCAATACCTGTCTGTCCTAAACACATAACATAACACATGGGCCCTGTTAGCACTCCAGGAAACTCTCCTAGGTTGTAGCTCGGAGATGCCTGGAAACATATAAATCTTCAATATCGTTCTTTGAACTATTGGAATGGATTGGGGTTTGGATCAAGTCAGATGATTGTTCATCTCTGTTTTCACTCAAGACATGCATGAACACCCTCAGCTTGACAAGGCTTTCGACCACTAATGCTCAACAGTTTATAGATTCAATGAATAGATGGCGAATCCTGACTGTACCAGCAGATACATACATAAACACATATGAATGGCTAGCTAGAGAAAGTAAATGAAGCTTGCAAATCTAATTTATCAATGCAGAGATAAGATGACAGTTGTCTGGCATTAGATACAGAAGAAAACGTGAATAGTCTATTCAAGTGCAAGCTTAAAACAGAGGATAAAATGGGAATTGAACATGTAATAGCAAAAGAATCTTGTATTGCTGGAATGAATATGAGATGCTAGAAGGAACATAGTATCCACAGTCTCCAAAAGTTGAACCCTTGTTTCTTCTAACTTTCAGCCATTTATAGGCTTTTTACAATGCTCTCGAGCTCTTTGAGGCTTGAGAGGTCTTAATCTATCCCCTCTAGCTTCTAACTGTTTGATGCCATAATTAGACAGACATTAGCGAGAGGTCTATTTTTCTAACAACACAGTAACCAAATTCTGGTAATTTTGTCGCATTGTCAGGTGGCTCGCTCATGCCAGTGACGTTCCACGAACATTTATGTTGGTTTGGTTGCACCATGCTATTGTTTTTCCCCTTTCGGCCATATATTTCGTTATTTCAGTTCATCTGTCTGACTGTCAAAAAATACTAACAGAGGCAAAACAGAGCTATCGAGAGCTATCGGGAGCTATCGGAGGAGCAAAGAGCATAACGGAGCTATCAGAGGCCAAAACCCATATATATATATATATATATATATATATATATATATATATATATATATATATATATATATATATATATGCATTTAACACTATCGGCGGAATAAAACCATACATATATGCAATACACTATCGGAGCGGAAAGGCAGAGCTTATATATGTGTGCACGGAATACGTTATCGGAGCGGGCATAAATATCGGCGACAGTGGAAATCAGCCGTTCGGCTATGTGCCATCATGCCAAACCCACGATTGCTATACATATACGCGGACCCACTGCAACATTGTGCTCTGGTTTAATGTATATCGCATCCACCCATTGCATAATGCCCAAAGGGTTGTCCTCCACAAAGCACCGATTGCGATTGCAAGACCGGACCCGATGCAACATTGCAATTTGGCTTAATGTCATATCGCATCCATCAGCCATCGACCATTGGTGACTACCGATTGCAATTACAAGGCGGACCCGAAGCAGTTACAGATGCGATAGTAATATTTTTGAAGTCCGGCTTATGGCCAAAGTGGAGCAAGAGGAGACGTGGAGCATCGGGGATAAAACAAGGGAGATTTCCGTTAAAATAGCAGCAGTGCACCCTAGGGCTAACACTGGCTCCTTCTGGGGATGAAAGCCTCCTTGTGAGGTTTCAAGAACTGTAGACTACTGCCTTTCAAGTAAAAACCAAAACAAACTTATCTCCTAGTGTTCCATTGGGCGTGGAGTTTATTTGCATAAAAAACAAAAACTGAAAAAAAACCTATTACAATAGTAAGGCCTTAAAGCCTCATATGAAGTAAAGTTTCAAAAACCGCCCATTGACTGGGCCATAAAAAACACCTTCCCCCTCCAAATTGTGCAGAATGAACATATTGTTCATCTAAACTTGAGTGATGACAAACGGTCTTGTCCATAAGTCATCGAATTTACCATGGTTGCCCTTATTTTCCTTCAATGCATCCCATTTGAGAACCCAGTCACCAACCTGAAAACTGTCCATTTTTGCCTTTCTATCAAAGGTTTCTTTGATCTTATTTTGATGAATTCTTGAATTCTCAACCAGTTGTTCTCTGGTTTGCTGTAATTCAACCAAGTTACTCATTCTCTTCGCCATGTCGTTCTCTTCATCCTATTCTTCTTGTAAAAATTTGGCCACAGGGAGAATCAGCTGGATAGGAAAAACAACATCAGCGCCATAAACCAGCTTGAATGGAGAATTTCCTATGGACTTCTTGTTGGTAACTCTGTCAACCCATAGTGCAAACTTCAACTTGGAATCCCAGTTCTTTGTGTTGTCCTCCAACAGTTTTTTAATTATCCTTACAAGACTCTTGTTAGATGATTCTGCCAGGCCATTGCCTTGAGGATAATATGAGGTAGAATGCACCAATTGAATGCCCATGGATTCACACATGTCCACCAATTCTTCTACCCTGAAAGTTGTTGCATTATCAGTGACTAGTTTGGTTGGGCAACCAAATCTAGTGAAAATATTCTCATTCAAGAACTTTATGATAACCTAATGATTAGCATTTTTAGTGGGTATAGCCTCAATCCATTTGGTGAAATAATCAGTGGCTACCAAGATCCATTTGTGATGGCCATTAGAATGTGGATTGATCTCACCTATGAAGTCCAAGCCCCACTGCTAGAAGGGACCATTGGCGTGTACTGGCTTCAAGGACAGAGATTTTAGTTGTTGTCTTCCTACAAACCTCTAACATTTGTCACAAGACTTCACAAAATAAAACACATCAAAAAACAGAGTAGGCCAATAATGCATAGCTCTCAAGATCTTGTAGGTTGTGGTTTTCCAATAATGATGCCCTCCACAGATGCTAGAATGGAACTGGTGCATGACTTCCACAGATTGTCCTTTGTCTAGACATCTCAAGAGGATTCCTGATGGGTCTTTCCAATAAAGAAGGTTTTTATTAATGTAGAATTTGGATGATCTGAGCTTAATGGCCTGGGCTTGACTTGAGATAAGCCCTGGAGGGACTTCGAGCTTCTGCAAAAAATGAACTACACTGGAATATCATTCACAGGTGGCTAGATTTTCAGCCAAAAATTGATTCTTCTCTTGCTCTTCTGCTACTTCTTTTGTCCGCTCATCACCTGAATTTGAACCCATGCAATTGATGTCTAACAAACTGCAATTTTCCTCAGCCATAAGCTTATCCAAGCCCTAGCATTTGACAAGCTTGGTGGACTTCACCTCTATGTTGAACTCTATGAATTTTGCAATCCATTTAGCTCTCTTTCCATCAATATCTGGCTGAGTTATGACATCTTTTATTGAGGCTGAAGGTACATACGCAACCACTTTGGAATGCAGAATATAAATTATGAATGCCTTTAAAGATTCTATGAGAGCATAAGCTTGTTTTTCAATAATGTCATACCTTAGTTCAGCGTCCCTCAAAGTTTTGCTGAAAACGGCCATAGGGTGCTCTACACCTTCATCATTTTTTTGCAATAGAACTGCTGCAAGTGTATCATAAGAGGCAAAAGAGAAGATATAAAACTCCCTGGTATAATCTGGACTGATTAGAGTGGGAGCTTCCATGATAGATTGTTTGATGGCTTCAAAAGAGCTTCTTGCACCATCTGTCCATTTTATTTCTGATCCTTTCCTTAGCATGGAAGTGATGTGCTTCACTAGCTCTGCAAAGTTTGGAATAAACCTCCTGACAAAGTTAATCTTACCAAGGAAAGATTGAATGTCCCTTTTTGACCTTGGGATGGAAAATGTCTGAATTGCCTAAACTCTCGTTGGATCGATCTTCACACCTTCAGCAGAAACAATATGTCCCAGAAGTTTGCCTTCTTCTAGGGAAAACTGTGACTTATTTGGGTTCACAGAAATTCCAAACCATCTGCACTTTAAAAACACCTTCTTTAAATGCTGCAAATGGTCCTTGTGACTGCTGGAAAATATTGTTATGTCATCAAGGTAAATAAGGACAAACTTGTCCTTCTCTCCCACAAAGGCTATGTCCATGGTCCTCTAAAAAGAAGCCCCAACATTCATCAGTCCAAAACGCATCTTGGAGTACATGAAAGTGCCCCAAGGAGTAGTGAAGGCGGTATTTTCCTGATCTTCTGGATGTACAGCAATCTGATTGTAACCTGAAAATCCATCTAAGAAATACATGACTCGAGCCCCTGAAACGTTTTGCAGCAAGTGTTCCATCTTAGGTAGGGGGTAGTTGTCTTTTTTAGAGCATTTGTTCAGGTTCCTGAAGTCAACACAAAGCCTGATTTCTCCATTCTTCTTTCTTACTACCACAAGGTTAGCTATCCACTTTGAATACCTTAGGGGAACTATGATCTTGGCATCTAGCAGCTTCTTGATTTCCTTTTCAATCAAAGGCAATAAGAGAGGGCTAATAGGTCTTAATTTCTGCTTAAAAGGGATGGCTTTTTTCTCCGGTGGAATCTTATGCTGAATGATGTTGCTGTCATAGCTCTTAAGATCATTGTATTCCCAAGAAAAAATATCAGCAAATTGTTTGATCAAGGTTCAATACTCGGAACTTTGGGCAGAAGACAAGTAAGTGGACAAATTTATGTACTTTGGCAAGCTTATAAGGTACATCATTATGATCAAACAGCTTCTCTAGGGGCACCAATCCTTTGGGTATATGGTTACTAGGCAGTTGAACAACGCTATCCTGACCAATCTCGCCCTTTAGCTTGGACTGGTTGCATTCTTCAATGGTTCTGTTTTCTTGGTCAATGTGCATTTCAGAAAATTCATCAATGACTTGTAAAAACCTATTTATTTCATCATCATCTTCAAAAACTTTCCACTATTTGACATTTTCAGGCTGAGATGGTCTATATTTCACCTGAAATTCATAAGTCAATTTAGGAGGCAAAGGAGGAATAAATGTGCTAGCAAACACAGCAAGGGAATCAGCAAGTTGGTTCTTCATTTTAGGGATGTAAGAAATGTTGGAACTATTAAAAGAACCCGTGAGCTTCCATACCTCATCTCTGTATGCTTTCAGCCTTGGATGCTTTGCTTGGAAAGTTTTGTTCACCTATTGAATGATAAGGTCTGCATCTCCGAACACCTTCAGACCTTTGATGCCCATTTCTTTAGCAACGTTTAAGCCCAATATCAAGGCTTCGTACTCTGTTATGTTATTTGTGACCTGAAAAGTTAACTTGAAAGATAAATGAATTCATTCTTGTGTGGGGGACACAAGGACTACCCCTGCCCCTGCAGCTTCCTTAGTGCAAGCTCCATCAAAGAAAATGTCCCAAATTTGTGGGCCTTCTTCCTCTGTGATCTGGCAAACCAGTTTCCTAAGCTGCATGGAGGCCAACTAGGATTCTTCAATCTGAAGAATACAGGCTCCAAAATCAGTGTTGACAGCATAGATGTGATGATTAGTGGGATTCCTTTCATCACTGATGATATAAGCCAACTGAGCTTCTTTGTATAATCTCCTACTCTCTCCTCCAAAAACTGGGACAGTAGCATAGGATAGATCATTTTTCAATGTCCTACCTAATCTCTTGATCCAACCTCTGAAAGCAACATGCCAAACTTGGGGGTACATTTGCTACCACAATATCCATCATCATGCTCTTCATGGGCAGTTCAGACAAGGTGATGGCTAGGTCTTTGATTAATCCCAAAAATTTCACTTTTCTAGAGTCAAAAGAAAACAGGTCATGATAAGACTTGGTAATGTTAAGACCCTACTCATCCATGACAGCCTTGGGCATTATATTATGGCTGGCTCCTGTTTCTAGAAGGCAGTTGTGAAGGATTTTTTCATGAATAGTCAAAGAGACATAGAATGATGGGGAGCTGTCATCACAATTTTCAATCATTGGGCTGAGAACAACAGTTGGTTTGTCGTCTTGTAGATTTATGTAGTCAGTGGAGGCTTGGATGGCTTTAGGCTTAAGGGCCTCCAGGATAGATCTCTTGAAGTACTCATTCTTCACTCGTTCAATCAGAGGTATAGGTATGCTTAGCTTCTAAATTTCTGATTCAAAACTGAAAGGAGAAGGAGACTTGTCAAGGACTCTTACCTCGTGAGCTGGAGCTTTGAGGATGATGGGATCAACTGTTGGTCGTTTATGCTTCTTATCTTGTTGTATTGCAGGGACAGCACCTCTCTAAATAGTAGTTTCCTTGGCATTATTCATCTTCGACCTCAGATCGTATCTGTGTTGATCATTAGTTTTGAGAACAGCTATACCATCCCACTCTTGGCTGATCTGGTCATTGAAAAATGACTTTTCATAGGCAGCTGAGGTCAAAAAGGAGGCATTGCCTTTGTCTTCCAGACAATGGATCTCATCATCTTCTTCAAATTGCTCTTCTTCCATGACTACATTCTGGAAAGGGGTTTTCACCCTTTGGTATTCATTGCCATCTTTGCTTCTTTGCAGAATTTGCAACTGCTCATTAGCTCTTCTATATGGATTTGAGTTTCTAGGAGCAAAGGTATTAGGAACTCTTCCTTTCCCAGGGTGCTGCTCAACCTTTAATTTGGAGATTTCAGAAGCTAATAACTCTATCATCTTGGTCATTTTATCTATCTTGGGATCTGAAGATGATGAAGATTCGCCCCTTTGTCTCCTTCTATCAACATTCCCCTTGAGATTATCCACAGCCATGATGTTTGATTCTACTTCCAAGGTTGCATCCTGCATATCAGCCAAGGTAGCACGTTGTCTCTCCCTCAACAGTACACAGAAGTCAGAATCAAAGGCACTAGCATAGGTGAGTTTAGTAGAGGTAGTGGTGGGTTTTACTTCAACTGGTATATTGCTATACATGCAGTTAAACCTCTTATTGAAATCAAACAACAACTCACCATTTTCCCTTTTTAAGTTCCCAAACGCGGTGTGGTAATAGAGTAGATCCTTCTTATCCCCCCAATGCTTTATGAATGCATCATCTAAAGCCTCAATATCTGTTATAGACCTTGGGGTCATTTCTCTGAACCATTTTATAGCCTCTCCATCTAGACTTTGGACAAAGACTCTCATCCGTACATCATCTTCACTAATGTCCAGGTTATCATCATAGCGATAAAATGATTCAAGATGTTCCTCAGCTATAACACCTTCAGTCCCAATGAAATTAGGCATATACTTCTGATATTCTCCATTAGGCATGGCATTCAAAGGAGTGGGCAATACTAGAGGTCCATACCTAGCAGCTATGATTCTTTCCATTTTGGTAGGTGATTGTGGTCCTGCCATAGTTGTGGTGGCTACAAGGGTACTGGAAGTCTGAATGACAGAGGGTTGAGGAGTGACTGATAAGACTAAAGGAGTATGATGGATAGGAGGAGAGGCTTCCTTTGGGCTTACAACAAAAGGAGAACCTAAATAATAAGGAGCTTTATGAATCTCTAAGATTTTTTCTTCACTGCTAGTATTAGATGCTATACTCTCAACATGTATTTGTTCTACTACAGGATTTTCTTGAAGAGATATATAATATTATTTAGATCTACCTGAACCTGATGCTCCTTTCTACAACACCTTTCTTTCTTTGATGATTTTTTCAGGGTCAGGTACTGGGTCAGCTAGTGGCTTCTAAGGATTTCTCCTAGTATGCCTCACAAACTGAGCCAGCACTATGGAGTGGAGCCGCCAAGAGGTTCGTCCTCCAGTAGAGTCGCCAAATAGATGATTACAACCGAAAAAGTGTCGAGACTTTTTCTATCATCAAAGTTGGATCTATGTCGTCCCACAAGGGAGCTGAGCTTCAGTCTCCTCTCCCCGGCAGCGGCGCCAATTATGTTATCACTCCAGGAAACTCTCCTAGGTTGTAGCTCGGAGATGCCTGGCAACATATAAATCTTCAATATCGTTCTCTGAACTATTGGAATGGACTAGGGTTTGGATCAAGTCAGATGACTGTTCATCTCTGTTTTCACTCAAGACATGCATGAACACCCTCAGCTTGACAAGGCTTTCGACCACTAATGCTCAATAGTTTATAGATTCAATGAATAGATGGAGAATCCTGACCGTACCAGCATATACATACATAAACACATATGAATGGATACCTACAGAAAGTAAATGAAGCTTGAAAATCTAATTTATCAACACAGAGATAAGATGGCAGTTATCTGGTATTAGATACAGAAGAAAACGTGAATAACCTATTCAAGTGCAAGCTTAGAACAGAGGATAAAATGGGAATTGAACATGTAATAGAAAAAGAAGCTTGTATTACTGGAATGAAGATGAGATGCTGGAAGGAACAGAGTATCCACAGTCTCCAAAAGTTGAACCCTTGTTTCTTCTAACTTTCAACCATTTATAGGCTTTTTACAATGCTCTCGGGCTCTCTGAGGCTCGAGATGTCTTAATCTATCCCCTCTGGCTTCTAATTGCTTGATGCCATAATTAGACAGACATGAGCGAGAGGTCTCTTTTTCTAACAACATAGTAACCAAATTCTGGTAATTTTTGCTACGCTGTCAAGTGGCTCGCTCATGCCAACGACGTTCCATGACCATTTCTGTTGGTTTGGCTGCACCATGCTATTGTTTTTTCCCCTTTCAGCCATATATTCCGTTATTTCAGTTCACCTGTCTGACTGTCAAAAAATACTAACAGAGCCAAAACAGAGCTATTGGGAGCTATCGGAGGAGCAAAGAGCATAATAGAGCTATCAGAGGCCAAAACCCATATATGTATATATATATATATATATATATATATATATATATATATATATATATATATATATATATATATATATATATATATATATATATATATATATATATATATATATATAGATATGCATTTAACACTATCGGCGACATAAAACCATACATATATGCAATGCACTATCGGGGCGGAAAGGCAGAGCTTATATATGTGTGCGCGGAATACGCTATCGGAGCGAGCATAAATATCGGCGACAGTGGAAATCAGCGGTTCGGCTATGTGCCATCACCCCAAACCCCCGATTGCGATACATATACGTGGACCCACTGCAAAATTGTGCTTGGTTTAATGTATATCGCATCCGCCCATCGCATAATGCACAAAGGGCTATCCTCCGCAAAGTGTCAATTGCGATTGCAAGACCAGACCTGATGCAACATCGCAATTTGGCTTAATGTCATATCGCATCCATCAGCCATCGACCATTGGTGACTGATGATTGCGATTACAAGGCAGACCCGAAGCAGATATAGATGCGAGAGATATTTTTTAAGTCCGGCTTATGGCCAAAGCGTAGCAAGAGGAGATGTGGAGCATCGGGGATAAAACAGGAGAGATTTCCGTTAAAATAGTAGTAGTGCACCCTAGCGCTAACAGGCCCAAAAAATCCCATACATGTCTGTCCCAAACACATAATGTAAAAAACGGGCCTAGATAGTCTCATACATGCCTATCCCAAACACATAACATAATAAACACACCTAGATAGTCCCATACTTTCCTATCCCAAACACATAACACAACACATCTACATATACACATAGTACAACACAATGTATGCATAGATGCACATGATATGACACATGCACATATACAAAAATAATTCAGAGACCACCAGCTCTACTCTTGTAAACAAGGAAATGTTGCCTCCAATATTTTATTTTCTTTCCACACTTTTCCACGTGCACCCTCAGCCCAAATCTTGGGTTTGTGGTTCCTTCAATTGTATGTGCTTGTCCTAGCATGCCACAGATCACACTGCTCTTTATCCGTTGATATATCTTTCAGCATTCCTTATTCATAATATATACATGGATACAATATAAGAGTCATGATATTAAGATCATAATTCAGCCAGGGATACCTCTTTCCCAATTGATTCCTCACACAACCAAAAATATTTTGTGCCATCCACATATGCATTAACTAATCTTTCAAACCATCATTCTTCCAAAAGAACGATCCCTAATAAAACTTGTCAATCAAAATGGCATTTGTATATTATGTATGTAAACAGTAGCATGACCATGAACATATTATATTCACATATGTAAATAAAGTCAAGAGAAATCCCTTTGTGTCATTTTCATGGCTACCACAACCCTGTCCATTATCCCATGGACCAAACTAGCCCACTTGGCTTTCATAACATTGTCCACTTAGCCATGGCCATAACACACTTTGGAATTTGTCAAATAAAACCAGATTTTATATGACTCCCTTATACAAGCAAGCATATGTCAAGTAATGGAATTATTTTACCAAATTCTTCCCTTTCCTTTTTCCACCTTGTGTGTTTGATTCATGTTAGTGAGTGTGGATGATGGGATGCGATTTTCCTCAAATTTTGTATAACCATTAATGTATTTGTTATGAATTTATTGTCTCAAGCGTGTAGTTGGAACAATGTGGAGAGAATCGTGGATCTAAAATGATCCATGACAATCTCTCTTCTTGTATTTAAATGTAATCCCAAGCGTGTATAGAAAGCGGCCAATCCAATGTAAAACTAGGTCGAGTGGCACAAGACTCTATAACATCGTAACTGTAATTGATATTTACATTTAATATATGCCACATGTATGTGAGTGTGTTTTATCTAAGTTTGTATTGTTTGTCATGTCTACAAACCCTAATCATTTTCCATGGCATGTTTATTATGGTTCACCAGAAAGCCACGAGAACCTATATTCATTAAAATTTGTGCCCCTGTGGTCAAATAGACCCTTATTCAGGTTTCTTTTTGTTTTGAACTTTTTGAAAGGGAAATCAATTGGATCGGCTCTCAACCAGTGAGGTGCTCGCTCTAGTAGGCCTAACTCCTGACTAATACGAGGATCGTTCATCCCTAGACTCAGTCGGGCCTTCTTTTCATTTTAAATTATGCATAAGCTATTCAATCGACCCTGACTTGCTCGCAGAGAAGTCGACCCCGACTTGCTCGTAGAGAAGTCAACCCTGACTTGCTCAGAGAGAAGTCGACCCCAACCCTGTTAGGTGCACTTATAAACTACTAACTCAGGATCTTCTAACCCATATCTAACTTGATGTTCCTCATTACATGGAACATGTTTAGCATGTTATTACTCATGCCAATCTCGCACTACCCCTTCCTTACCTTCCTTATCTTCATTCATGCACTCTAGCTATGTGCAGGGCCTCTCTCAAGTCATACTTTTCATTGGTTCTCTTCATCTTTCTTCCAGAGCTTCATGGTCTCCCTACCACATTCAATAGATTTGTCACAAGGACCCCAAGCTTGAAAATTGAAAGGCAATTATGAAAATTGAAAGGCAAATTCAAGAGGAAAAAAAGGGCAATATTGCAAAAACAAAATCCATAATATAAATCATAAGGAAAATCACAGAAAAAATACATGGCCATGCACAATCGATAATCAAATGATGGAAAATCATACAGTTAAAATTTAAAAGCATAGCATATCAGCGTTAAAATAAAATAGTTCCCAAAAATTAGCTCAATGCCCCTGAGTCCAGCTTTCATGGAGCTCCCAGCCACCGTACAAATGCATATATGTGTATATATACAAAAAAAACCAGTCCAAGACTCTCCCCAGGGGGTACAACAACCTTGAAGTCCTAATTTCCCTCACGATATTACACAGGGAAATATTTTTTTATCTTTTTTCCAATGTATAAGCATGTATCACTGGGATGGAGGGGATGCTCCCTCTTCCTTCTCGGCACCTTGCATTGTTGGTTCATGTCTCTTTGCCTCACAAGGGTTGTTCTCCTTATTTTTCTATCGGCGGGGACATTCTCTTCTCAAATGTTCCTCCCCAAAGAAACAACATGAGATGAGATTATTTTCCTTCTCGGACTCACGGAGCCTCTTCTTGGCCTTACTAGCATGACTTTTGTCCACATCTTGGAGATTGGGAACATATTATAACAGCCCTTGAAGACAGGACAAGTTCTACCTCAATATGGAATTCAAATTTGCTTGATCCTTTTGGCTCCTAATGAGCCTTTGATTCTCTACCTTGGAGCTTTTAAGCTTAGCCTTCAAATTCTTGAGCTCGGCTTTCAAGTTCTTGAGGTCAACCTCCAAATTCTCGGAGGTTCTTTTTCTTTGGAGGAATTTCCCTCTTTCTCATTCTTGATGGACTTGGTCCATATCCTATTGTACCATACCATGATACATGCTTCCTTTTTCTACCACCGAGTCTTGTTATGTGCTACCACATACACTTTGTTGTTAATGTATTAATGAAATATAGTAATTATATCGGCTACCATCTTGCCATGCTAATATGAGCACGTTACACTGCATTTTCTCACATACCCTTAAAATTGTTATCAGTCAAGTGTCTCAAACCAAGACACAATTTTATTCATATACATTAACTTGGATTCAAAATTTAGAATACATATACACTCATATCAGCAGTTTTACCATCTTGCTATCACATATTTTAGAATTAAGTCTTTAATCTAAATCAGAAACATAATAAAAATCAGCCTCTTTACCGAGACCACTAGTCATGGTATCTGCAAGCTCAAGGATGTCAGTTAGGAAACTATATGTCACATTAGCATCTAGCATCCTTATGATTTTTACATTTACAAAATGCATCATAGGAATTGCATATAATCTTATGTTAACACATAACCATTCCATCACAATGCTACACCAAGCATTCACTTGCACATGCAACAATCAACATATAGTCCATTATCATAGTGATATAAACAACACCTACAACAAGCATTTTTCAAAGCACTAGAATCACTAATATACTTATAAACATTATACCAGCAATCCATTAAGGCTCTCTATAATATAACATAAAGACCATGGAACTATCCCATCCAAATAGCAGACCTATATATATATATATATATACATATAAACAAACTATGCTATGAAACACAAACAACACAGGGATTTCCCAAAAATCCCTCATGTCATATAATCATTCACATGCTCATTCATCCTAAGCATGTAAAAATACACCACCTATCTAGAGGTCTAAGTTTGAACCTTTGTGTACATTTCTTCTGCAATAGAACCCCATCTGGTCGAAGTGTTCAACTTGGAATCTCTCATATCACTTGTAACATACTCCATACTATCCCTCGCCCATACTAAGGATGTAGTGAGATTGTTACTGTGATGACCTAACCTCCAAAGTTCAATTATGGAGATGGGGTCATAAAATTTGACCTTTTTCCAACTTCCCAAAGCCCAGAATAAACAATTCCTTTGTGTTCGTCTCATCCAGACCTTTCCGACGATATAAAATATACCTCAATCTGAATTCCAAATCAAGGGATATGGCCATTTAAGGTTACGCCCATTAAACCTACCACATCAGTAGTGGCCCCACATGTCGCCCACATGGAATCTTGTGTGGTGTCAACATGGTTACTCTGTCATTGTGGACGGATTCACATGGAATAGGCACACTTGTGTACTATCAGAATTTGGCCCATTTAAGTGAAATATAACACAGTACCCCACGACTTGGAGATCCAACTAATTGGACCGACCTGCTTCCAACCTTGATTAGCCCGACCCCCAACTACTGACTAGGGTTAGACCACCCAGTACTTGGGCTACTAGGCTGACTGAAATTTCCATTCCATCTTTCTTGTTGACTAGCCAACCCCCGACCTTGGTGGTCCAGTCGATAAGTTCTTGGCCTCTTTTGCCAGAGTTTATACTTAGGGATTTTTCTAAATCTCTTCCTAACTTTACACAGGCCTGAATCATTTCATCTCTTCATCCATGACAATTCCTAGCGCACCAAGGTCACGAAACCCATTAAGAATTACGTCAACAAATGTGCATGCATAAACATAGCAGGTTGCATCTAAAGCTTCCAATGTTCCTCTCCGGCATTTAGCAAAGGGTGAATACCTTCAATGCTACACACAAACACACACACACAGATGTGTGTGTGTGTGTATAATGCGCTACCTCTCTTGGGATTTCTATGGCCTCGGTCAAACCTAGAATTACATGCATATTTATAACTATACAAAAGAGAGTTATCTTTCCTCAGCTTACTCAATCATAAGACCATATACATATCTCTTGACATAGCATGACTAGGTAGGTTCAGTCGAAGACAACCCCACTAGTCGACTTACCTTGACTAGGCAAGGCCAATCTAAGCAACTCAAACCAGTCGACTTACCTTGAGTGGACAAGATCAATCGAATCAACTCGATTAAGTCGACTTACCTCAACTAAGCAAGACCAGTCGAAGTGACTCAAACTACTCGAGTTACCTCGACTGGACAAGATCAATTCAATCAACTCGACCAATCAACTCACTTGACTACACAAGACCAATCGAAGCCTTTATCTAGTCAACCGCTATGGATGTGTCCCATACTCTTCAAGACCTTTGTCCTATACCAACAACTTTATACACATAAATAATGACCATTCCATGACCTCATCAGTCGATGACCTCAAATGATTAGCATAACAACAATATGGGTCTGACCACAATGGACCCCACACTTTCCACTAAGCGTTGATGTAGAATTTTGGCACCTTTCTAATTATGCACACAGCACAACTTTTCTGCTCAAGTCGAACCTCAGTCGTTCGTAGAATTCGAGTCGACCCAAAGTGAAGTTATGCTAGATTCTTCACCACTAACTCGTGCCTTAGCTTCTTCCCACTAAACATTCAACACTGCAACAACCACCCTCTTAGACCATCATCAACCTATCCTTCTCGTCGATTAGATTAACCGTTGAGGCATGCACACACTGCAACATCTTGGTCAACAACACTCCATAGTCACATGGAACCATACGAACAACTCTACACTTATTAATTTATTAGCATAACACAAACGCCTCTTGGCCCCATATAATCATGAGAGTTACACATATACATAAGGCATATCATCATAAACAGAGAGGAAAAACATGTTTCTACATTAACAATGTTAAGACATGAATGCATCACACATCAGCAATGTTCATCTTTTCAATGCATCAAGTATAAAATTAAGGAACTTATCTTATTAACTTCAAATGACTGGAAACTAAGATTAGGACCACAATTCTCCACCCAACCTTATACAAGTTGCAGCCAAATATTTCTTGCAACTTGCATCCCCCATCTAGATTCCATAGCTTGAGGAAAGGAGCTTCTAACAACTTCAATACCACTGGGAATCCAGAGAACCTCCTGTCTCCACCCAGCAATCAAGTGATTTAACACCCCATTATCTCCACATCCACACAAAATAGGGCACCCTAAGGTCACTAATGCATTGTTATCCTACAGTCTCAAATGAAGATATTTCATATCTACTTCTTCAACAGCCTATTCTTGCTATGCTCGAGTTCCTTCCCTCTATGTCTCTCTAAATCCATGTGTAGTCTCTCCTTTGTTCTTTCCTCAGTTGTCCCCTACCTAATAGCTTGGAAGTTGACGAGCAGATGCGCTCTAGAGAAGGAAAGGAGGTTCTACTGTAGGTAACTAGAAGAAGGGTGACTTCCAACAAGCAGCAGTTGGGTAGAAGTTATCAGAGAGGGTGATTCCACAGTGAGTGTGGGTAGAATTTCCTAGAGGAAGAGAGACGATACCAAGGAGGAGAAATTGGTACTGTAGCAAGTAGCAGACTTGTTACAAGAAGAAGAAGGCTTGTTGCAACTCACAGGTGAACAAGGGGAGTTCACAAGAAGAAGAAGCATAGGGTAAAATGACTATTGATGGTCATATGATGGGCTCCAAAAATATTCACAGTCAAAGAGGAAGGACTACTAAGCTAACCGATATAAAGAGGATGAGTAGTTAAGAATTTGAGAGAGAGATGGCTAAGTTGAAATTAGAACTCAATTTTTTTTTAAACAAATATTACATAGAAACCAAGAAATCAAGAGATATGGATGGATAATGAGGCAGGAGAAAGTGAGATGGCCCCACTATAGAAAGAGTTGAGGCAATGAATGTATGTTAAAATGAGAGAAGAACTCAGAGTAGTTGAGTGTAATTTGATTATTTATGAACAAGCCTTGTACATTGTTGAAGAAAAAGCCATAGATGCGGAGAAGAGATTTATTGATAGTTTGATGAACTACGAGGTTAGTTCGGATCATCATGAGGATGTGTTAACATAGGCATTAAATGAGGCTAAGCAGTCTTATATTTTTTAGACTAATGATTTGTGTGTGAATGCAAGGAATGAACAACATTCAAATGATATAATTTTACAGGTTGATGAAGAAATGAAGTTGTTGGAGGAGAAGGTTGAAATTGAGAAATTTCTGCTCAAGTATGAGTTTGTAGCTGTAAAAAATGGACAATTAATGGAAGTTTCCATGGCTAATGATGAAGATACAAGAGGTACATAATATATTCAAGAAGATAAATATATGGGAGATGGAGTAAGGAAGAATATTATTGTGATAAAGAAGGAAGAATTGGAAACTAGCATGGAAAATGTTGGTGATTTTGCAGCAGAACTCAGACTTCTAGAAGATTGGTTGGATAACCCCAAGCCTATTGATGAAGAAAGTGAAAACGTGACAAGTTATGACAATTTGACGAAATATGAAATGAAGGTGCAACATCAATTAACGAGGAATATCAGCAGCAATGATCAACAAGAGAGCAGCAAAGGTTTACATAATATGTACCAGCTAGAGGATCAGCTGAACATTAAGATTGAGGAAATGAGGACGCTGATGATGGAAGTGTCTCATAGGAGACATATTGCAAAAAGAAGGGAGGTAGACAGAATATTACATTTGACATATTATGTCTACATCAGCAAAGAAGGATGAAGACTACAGCATAAGGTATGGAAGCCTGGAAGGATGAAGAAGACAATAGGAGAGCAACAACATAATAAAGAGAATGATCAGCTGCAAAACAAAATTTGGGATCCAGGTTATATTTACTTCACTAACACATGGTGAGGAGACCATGAATCCTTTTCACCTTGGGAGTTTGATGTAGGAGAATTCCACTTCCAAGTTAAAATGTATTTTGAGTAGAATATGGGTCTTTTCATTTACCTGGGGAGTTTGTTCCTAAATGAGTGAAATTGTTTGATTTGATGTATTTTCATAAGTTTTTAGAATAATTGTACATAAATTATTTATGTGAAGATTGATATATTTAAATCTTCTCTAATGAGATATCTCGAGAGTATTTGGGAAAGTTAGAGAGATTTAAGGGCTAGTTAAATCTTTTGAGAATTTAGTGGATCTAGGAAAGCTAGAGATAGGATTTTGTTGAGGAGATTGTGGATCTGAACCTAAATCGATTCATAACCTATTTTGTATAAATTTTATCAGTTTTATAATAGCTAAAAGGTAGAGAAAAAGTGGGATGGAGAGGCTCGAGAGGAATTGAAGGTCAATTAAGGCCACAAGGCCAAGGAGGGGCTTCATTGTAATAATCAGGATGAGAGGGCCTTTTGTAATTATTTTATATGTATATATTAATGGAAGGATCACTCTCTTCGAGTGCATGAGTTGGATGTTTGTTTATGCTAATTATTATAATTCCTGTTATTATGGGTAACGAGATTTTATGTAATGTGATAAGGTTAGTTTAATACAGGTATTGCAAGTTTGATTTGATCAAGCTCAAGGGGGGAAGCATTGAGAGTGTGCATTAGAATCAACAGAGAGGAGCCAAAACCCTGTTGGAATGAGGATGAGTCATTCCTTTTATAATTAAAACAAGCATAGTTGTTAATTATTGATCAATGGAGTGATCAATGATCCAAAATCCAACAAAGATATCAGAGAAGCGCAGGTCTATTGCAGAGTTGATAACTTGTGATAGATCCAGTTGCACAAAGGATTAGAGTGGTGCAACAGAAGTCGTGGAATTGAAAATCTTGAAGGCGGAAATATAAGGAGCATGAACCAACAGAGAGAGAATTGATATCGGAGCATGATGGAATGAGTGCAGAGGGAAATCTTTAACAAGATTCGAGTTGGAGTATAGAAAAGAAGGGTAATAAATTTGTTTATTAATCCTTCATTGAGAGATCGTTAATGAATAACGTAAAGGTAATAGGACTTGAGTTCTGTTAGAAAAAGTTGCCATTTGACAAGAGTCGAGCCGAAGATTTCATCCTAGAAATACCAAAGAGAGGGTCATGAGGAGCAATGGGGTTGAGTAGATATGATATTACATGGAAAGTCGAAGACCAACGACCAATCAAAACCTAGAGAGTGGGACATGGCGAGAGTCGAGTAAATATTGATGTGTCCCGAAAGACCTTCATCCTAGCAGAACAAGGAAGTGTGCACAATAATAAAGGTCGACATAAAGGATAGGGCTTACATGGAGTAGTGGGTTCCGCCCAGAGGGCTTCTACCCTGACGACCTTTTGTAATATTTCATCCCAGCGAGTTTTCTTTAAAGAACAGGCTGGAGAATTTTAGATGTGGGTTCTGCCAGAGTTTTTATTACAACAAGGTTGTTCTGAATGCCTTTCCATTGCATCGGCATTAAAAAAGGCAAGATCGCATGGCAGAGATTATGTGGAGTTAATGGAAGTAGTGAAAATAAGTGGGCCTTAATACACATGGTTACACGGATGGTCATAAGGCGAGGTTCTACAGCAACTAAAAACGTGAGTGGAAGGGAAAGAATGTGGGAGCTAAAGAATTATGAAAGGGTTGCACTCAAGTAAAAGCCATTATTGCGACAGTTAAATAAAAGGGTTGAATTAATATTAGGTCATATGTTTGTTAATTGGGCGCACCTGTATTGGGTTTGCATAAGGGATGAGACAATATAGAGGGCCAATGTTGATTATAGAGGAAAGGGGTTGTATGTGTAACCCTTTTCATCTCCTCCCACTTATGATTAAATCTCCCACTATAATTTATATAGAGGGATTTATTATCCCGGGAAGCGAAAACAAGACAAAGTTTGAAGGAAGAGCCTTTTTGGAAAGTGCAGAAAATTAGGCATTGTGGGTCGGCAGGTCTAATTTGGGCCTGCATCATTTTGTACCCAAAGAGGTAAATCTTTCCTCGTTTTCAAGATTTTGTCCCATTTCTCTCTACAATGTTTTGTATGAAATCATCTTAAAGATATTAGCAACATGCATAAAATTGTTCCTCCCAAAGATAATATCTAAAAGTCAAGGTATTTAGTTGAAAAGAGGCAAATTATGGATAACAATGTCCTAGTACAAGAAGCCATCCATCCCTGTAGAAGTATAGGATAAAAGGGTATGGTAATAAAAGTGTACATAGCCAATGCATTTGATAGAGTATGGCATAGGTTCCTTTATGAAGCTCTCAAGGAATTTGGGTTAGAAGAAGGGATAATCAAATGGAAATCTACCTACATTAAAGGCCCTTGGATATCACCTCTGGTAAATGGTAGCCCTGTGGGATTCTTCAAATCTTGAAGAGGTCTTTTTCAGGGATGCCCTCTCTCCCATACTTTGTACATCATTGTGGTAAGATAATTTAGTCACATACTAGAATACTAGAGAAGATCAGGGTAGCGTCCAAGAATTAGATTTGTTTATGGGCTCAAAAGCATAAATCATGCCAAATTAAGTTGATGATACTCTATTGCTAAGCAAAGCCTCAACAATTATTTCCTCCTAGTTTAAATCAAATCTACATTGTTTTTTAAATGTATCAGGTGGATTGTGCTTGGAACATATTTTACCTCGCCTAAGCTGCAATATTCAAGGTGATCCACTTCCCAATCCAAGAAGGATGGTCAACATTTAGATATCTAGACATTACAATTTTCCACAATCCATATCCTCATCCCTCTTAGATCCCACTTATAGTTGAACTCAAAAATAAATTCACTTAATGGGGACCCCAATGATTAAACCCTACAGTATGATTAGTTTTATTAAAATATGTTCCCTCTGATTTTCCTCTATTTCAATTCTCAACCTTATTGGCCCCACGTAGAGTTTGAACTACTATAGCTCAAGAACTTAAAAAATTCCTTTGGTAAGGAGAAAATACAAAACAAAATGGTTCCATTTGGTAAATTTGGGAGTGGTTCACATTCCCAAGAGCCAACATGGAATTAGGATAAGAGGCCCAACTTTGAGGAATACGTAACTAGAAGCCAAACTTCTTTGATGTTTCATTATACGTCAAAATGAATGGTGGAAGGAGCTTTTGCATCAAAAATGCTTTGGAGTGGGTAGAAGACATTGTTTCAATCCTCCCTTCTTCTCAAAAGGGATTCTTAGATTTGGAAACTATTTGCAACAGCTTCCCCTCTTATCAGCTCTCAACTTGTGTGGATTCCTAGTAATGGATCAAAAATCAACTTCTAGGAAGATAGTATCATGGCCTCCCACCTTGAGGTGCATAATGGTCTCTCGCGCCCCTCCCCCCTCACCCCCCTTCACCCCACCCTATGATTGAATGGAAAGAAATTGGAAAAAAAACCCTCTATAAAATTGAAGATGGCCATCAAATAGAGAATGGTTGGAATGGAATTTTGGGATTGTGCCTCCTGCCTTGCAACCTGTATCCTAACTTATAATCTCTAAATTAGCAGGATGTTCTCCAAGTCACAAAAATGATGAAGAATCTAGGGGTTGGAGAAGCTTAGGATATTCAAAACGCAAAGGGTACAAATCTCTTTATTTCTAGATGCCCCTATCGCACTGCCTCCAACCCCCGCAAAACCAAGGATCTAGAAAACAAATATGGCATATTGATGGGTTATTAAAAATCAACATCTTATATTGGACCTTACACACAAAAAATAAATAAATAAATAAAATAAAATCCTTACTACAAAAAATATCATAAAAAAAGGTATCAAAGGCCCCTCAATTTGCACCCTCTGTTTGGAAAATAATGAAACCATCTCCCATATTTTTTTGGAATGGGCTTTCTCCAAATAGGTTTTTCTCATAACCCTTAAACATTTAACCCAAGATTTCAATGGCCATCTCATATCTTCCATTTTTTTTTTTTTTTGGCCCAAATATTACATTGTTTCTTTCTTAGGTTAGCCGCTTTCAAAAGACTTGCAATCCCTTCCCAAATACATTTGTTGAAAAATCCAGTTGGCCCAAGATAGAGCAATATTTCAAGAATCTTTCTCTTAGTCAATAACTATTGTAGCAAGATCCATCTCTTTATAAGCATAACATATCAATACAAGAAATCCCAAACTATCACTCCCCCAAAATCTAGACCACTTAAAAGAATGTTGGCTCTCCCAATTTAACTTAAAATTATTAACCCTAGCCCCTCCCCTCTTAGAAATACTTGGTATCTAAGAATCCTTCCTGCAAAATTTGATCAATGGCTCAAATCTCAACAATGGTATATTCTTTGTTTTGATGGAGCTTCCAAGAACAATCTAGATGTGGCGGGTGCGGGGGTGTAAGGTGCTAGTGCGCCCCTAAGGAAATAAAGAATTAATATTTCCTTGGAGCCTAGGAAAAGTTGTTAATAATCAAGTGAAGGCATATGATTTGTTATACAAAATAAAACAAGCAATTAGCAAGAGCATTAGCAACTTAATTATAGTCAAAGACTTAGCCCCTATGATTAAACATTTACGTTCATCTTATTTCCTTCATGTTGATAATGTTTTCATTGATGTCAAGGTCAAAGGATCGAGTAGGATGAGCTAGCTGAACCAAATCAATAGTAGAGGGTCGAACAAACATGTCAAGGTCAGGGGGAGTTGAACCAGTTCAAGCATAGAGGGATAACCAGGTCGAGCTAGCCAAACTAGCTCAACAATAAAGGGTCGAACAAGCATGTCAAGGTCAAGGGGAGTCGAATTAGTTCAAGTCAAGAAAGCCAAGGAGGTTGATATGGTTAACCCTCAAGCATCGCTCTTTCTCAAAGAGGGTTAACAGGCTAGCACCCAAGAGCTAACAGCCTATCAGACCTCGAATTTTTTACATTGTCCAAAGGCACAAAGACACTCTGACATCCTAATGTCTGATACCCAGCACTGCCAGTTGATAAGGGTGAGATGGATGAGAGGTGGCAATGTTGATGTGGCATGTCAGGTGATGCCAGGTGGCACCATATGGCATAAATGATGGTGATGACAAGATTATTGATGTGGCGCCAAATGGCAAAGAAAATGATATGACAACAGTAGTAGATGACACATGGCAGATGTTTCTAATAGATTTGGAAGGCTAAATGGACCAATAGTAAGTGAGATATAGCAAGAACATGTCACCACTTAGACATGTGGCAAGTCTTGATTGGATATAGAAGAGGATGTGGCATTTACAATAGCAGTTGATGTGGTAGATGATGTGGCATTGTGGGTCATATCAATCTATGGGCTATCAGAGCTCTTGAACGAGTTTGTTTTCGATCTACCAAGTTCTTCCAATATTTGATAAGGCGTAGCTCCAAGTCACGGAAAGAGGTCATAGGAAGCTAAGTTGTGGTACTCAAAGGGTTAAGGGATCTCAGTTCTCAACGAGTTTGAAAAGAAGTACAACTAAAAAACTTATGATACCCAATACAATCATCCAACATTTACAACACATGGTCACGTGAATTTAAGGTACCCAGCCCTAAGAACTATGGGAATATCGGTGTACCGTAAAATTGGAAAAGAACTACAAGAGAAATCTTTTGATGAGAAATATGCTTAAATCACTAGTCATATCGCTTGGTCATGAAAGCAAGGGCTTGGGCCAAGAGCTAGTGGCATATTAACATGACATAATAGAGAGAAAACCCAAGGCCTGAGTTATGGTCATGTACATGGGGAAATTTAAAAGCACAAAGATAGAAGGCAATATACAATCAACAAAACATAAGAGTAAAGCAATGTTGTGTGTGAAAAGAGATTTCTCACTATGTTGGCAAGATTGTAGAAAGAGACTCAGTGAATGCACACAACCATGGGTAAATATTGTGGGTTGATACCCATGGTAAAAGAAAAGGATTGTGGAAGAGTTCATGATATATAAGTAGGTTGAACAATTGGTGATGATGTTGATATTGTGCATATTTGAAGAGGGAGTAATTGAGATACCAAGAGACTATGCAAAGAAGAGAAAGCAGTGAGTTCGAGTACAACTAAATTACTATGAAAGTGTAAGAGGTACTACAAGAGTGAGAGCTACATCCAATATATTTGTTGAGTGACAATAACAGCTAGTGTGAGTATAGAGGGAACAAAGAAATAGTAGAGTAGAGAGCACATTACTTGGCAACAAACAAAATCGAAATCAAATATCAAGAGGGGATTTGTATTCCATGTAGATGGGTTCTTACAAAACTTTGGGGAATGGTGTCTCAAGCAGTTTGGAGCTTATTCAAATGGGGATGTGTCTCCTACAAGTGGGTGCTTGTAAATCTTGTAATTGTAGGTTGGTGCCTACAATAATCATCTAAAGAATAAGTTGTTTTGTGGTTTTCCCCCATATGGGTCTTCACGTTAAATATTTTGTGTTATATGTGTTCATTTGATTTTGAGTGGTTTATTATTATCTATTACACTACTACAAAACATGCAATTTATGCTAGATTTAGCACCAAATTTTAGTGCATTTTTTTTCCAATTGAGTTGAGTAGTCTAGGGTTAAATCTAGCACTATTGTACATATTCAAAGCATCATTTTTTGTGTTGGAGAATCAAGTAGGGCGCCTATTAACACAATTCTCCTATTCTCAATAATTTCTTGTGAACTTTAGTTAATTTCTTATTTTTCTTTATTGGATTATTTTCTTCAAACAATTATCCAGATCATAAACCATGAAGACCATAAAGACAATAGACAAAATATAGGCTCGAACCCAAGGCAAAATCCCTCTAAGGGGAAAACCCAAAAAGAATATCTTCTCTTCTTATATAATCAAATAAAATGAGAAATCCAAGACCCAAATTTCAAGGCGAAAATCTCCTCCAAGCACCAAGTCAGCCCTACAAAAATCTCTTTCAAATAAGTCAAAAATCAACGAAGTCAACAAAGATCAAACCTCCTCCAATCTGCTCCAAATTACAATTTCGGCCCTCTACCTTAGTTGTGAAATTTGGACCTGCAACTTCAGCGCCCAGCAGACTGTAAAAACTCTAACTTTCTCGCATGTGTGAACAGAAATGTGTACAAAGTCAAATTTTGGTTTCTTCTTGAGATTCTTCCTTCCCCCAAAACTTTGCTTCCTCTTTCTTATTGCTTCTTATTGCAAATCGAAGATGAGATGATTATATGCTTCTCATGAGGTCGAATTAGACCTCTTCTAGGCCTACTTCCTCTGGCAGAGCCAACTTGGCCTTGGAGGTTACAAATGACTTTCTAGACACAAAAACAATATCTTTTACATGTTACAACATGCCCAAATGGGGCCTTATACAAAAGAAAATGACTCTCTTGACTCGTAACAAATATTCTTTTAACTTGACAAACCCTAGAAGCATAAAATGTATGCTAGACCTAATTGACCAATCAAATGTTGCATGAAAGGCATGCTTGAAAATAATATTTTCCTTTCTTCTTTTGCTTGTTACATAAGATATACATAATGACATGAGTACAATCACAATTACCAAGACCAAAACTAGTTACATTTTCCAACATTTTGCGCCAGCGTTGGCATCATTTTTTATGCCATATTTTGCATCATTTTTTGCATCAGATTTTGCACTAAGATTTGCATCTCGTTTTACAACAGGTTTTGCTTCTAGTTTTGCACCGTTTTTTGCAACAACAAAAAATCGTAGTGTTTTGCTTCCAATTTTGTGTTATTCTTTGCTTCTAATTTTGCGTCATCATTTGAATCGTGTTTTACACCATTTTTTGCATCTGATTTAGCACCTTTTGTTACATCCAATTTATGTCAAGTTTCACATCTAATCTTACACCAATTTTTGCTTCTAATTTTGTACCTATTTTTGCATTTGGTTTTATGTCAATTTTTGTGCCTATTTTTGCACCAATTTTTGCATCAAATTTTGCACCATATGTTGAATCTAATTTAGTGCCAAATTTTGCATTCATTTTTGTGTCCATTCTTTCCACTTGTTTTGCACCATTTTTTGCATCCACTTTTGCATTTGATGTCTCATTTTTGCATCCCATTTTGCACTGTATTTTGCATCTAATTTTACATCATTTGTTGCATCCTTTTGAGCTTTCAAATGTGCATCTAGATTTGCATCCTATGTAAGGCCATGCGTTGCGTCCACCTTTGCATTGCATTTTATGTCTAATGTTACATTCAGTTTTGAGCCATTTTTTGCATCCACTTTTGCATTTATTTTTGCACAAAGTTTTGCATCACTTTTTGCACCTCATTTTGCGTCCAATATTAAATCTTAATATGAGTCCAATTTTGAGCCATTTTTATGCCCACTTTTCCACCATTTTTTGTGTCTAGTTCTATCCAATTTTGCATCATTTTTTATGTTTAGTTCTATGTCCAATTTTGCACTATTTTTTAAGTACATTTTTGCAATTTTTTTGGTGTTTAATTTTGCATCATTTTGGTCATCCAAATTCGCATTATTATTATTTCTTTTGCATCTCATTTTGCACCTAGGTTTGATTCTAAATTTGCATCTAGCTATGCATCATTTAGAAATCCAAAATGGCTTCCTCGGTTCCACCCTTTTTTAGCCACATTTTGCATCTTGTTTTGTGTCTTTTCTTATATCCTTTTTTTCTTCTTTTTTGCAGCGAATTTTACACCATTCTTTTTATTTTCATTTGGCATCTAAATTTGCATCTTTTTTTACTTCATTTTAGCACCCAATTTGGCATCCCTTTTTGCATTGAATTTTACATCTAGTTGTCTATCATTTTTTGCATCTAGTTTGGTGTCTATTTTTGCTTCCTTGTTTGTGCCCAATTTGGTATCATATTGTATGTTTTGTTTTGTTCCCTTCTTTGTGTCTTGTGTTGCGCCATTTTTTACTTATCATTTAAAACCATTTTTGTGTCATTGTTTGCTTCTTATTTTGATGCCTAGTTTAACATCCAATTCTACTTCCGATTTTGCATCCATGGTTACATCCACACTTGGCTTCTTGTTTAGAGTGTACTTTTATTTCAATTTATGACCCCTCTTTACGGGTTGATTTTAAATTTTTTCAATTACACAGTGAAATATATTACAGTTTTTAATATCATTAAAAAATATATCACAATTCAAACTGATAGCATAGTGTTTGTAAAGAAATTTGAGGATAATTGACAACATCCATCCAAAAAATAGCAATGTCATCATATATAATAATTCTCCATCAAAAAATCATTGAAAATTTTCAATATACATATATGACTACCAAATCAGCCCCTATCACGGATATCATTACTCCAAGGTAAATTCACAACATCCGTTAAAAAATAGTGATATCATCTTACATAATGATTCTCCATCAAAACACATTGACAATTTTCAACACATATATAAAATAACAAGATAAAACTAATAATATCATCATCATCTTTATTCAAATCAACTAAAATTCAAATGTATGATTACGAAATCAAAATATTTCATGAATATCATTATTCTAAGGTAAATTCACACAAATCATCAAAAGATAGTAATAACATCATACATAATAATTCTCCTTCATATTAATGTTCATAATTTTCAATATATACATAAAGTAACAAGATAATAATGATAATATCATCATCATCTTTAATCAAATCAACTAAAAGTCAATGTATGATTACCAAATCAAAATGTTTCATAGATATCATTATTTCTAAGGTGAATTCATGACATCCATTTAAAATTAGGTTTCTCGTCACACATTAATTCTTCATCAAAAAAAATGTTGACAATTTTCAACGTATTCATAAAGTAACAAGATAGTATTGATGATTATATGGATGGCACTGATAAGGATGGTCAAGATGATGATCATGGCAATAATCATGAGGATGATCTTGACTATGATCTTGGTGGAGTTAGCTAGTCATGCATTGTTTTTTATATTTAGTTGGGATGTCTTAATATGGTAATCATACATTTGACTTTTAGTTGATTTGAATATCATCTTTATTCAAATCAACTAAAATTCAAATGTATGATTACCATATTAAGACATCCCAACTAAATGTCAAAAGCAATGCATGACTAACTAGCACCACCAAGATCATAGTCAAGATCATCCTCATGATCATTTCCATGAACATCATCTTAACCATCCTGATCAATGGCATCCACATCATCATCACCAACGCCATCTTCATCATCATTATCTCCTACATTTGATGTATGATCTGCATAGTCTGGATCATCATCTTTGTAATCATTACCTGTAACATTCTGGTTTTTAAAAAATCAATATTACATGTTAGTATTAATTCCGTAAGACAATGCATATTTTTGTTTGACCATAAAATGAGGGAGGATATAATAACATCTAATAGTACTAGAAAATAAAAATAAAAATATGGTTTAAGATATATTGGAGATCCAACTAAAATTTACACTTGTAATTCACATTAAGTAGTAGAAGCAATTTTTAATGCATTAGATGCAAGTAGCCAATTGTTCTTTATATTCTATTGTGAATGTTTCTTATGATGTCCAAGCACCATTGGTAAATTAAGAGTTACTGGAAGCTTTAGTTCAAATTACAATTATGATTAGGATTAGCAATAGAAATTTTAACAAGAAAAAAATGTCACATGAAAAAGTAAATTGTTTTTAATGAAAAATAAGTCACATATAATATGAATGTCCCGTGAATATTGAATTGTTTTTAATACATGTACTTTTCACTATGATATAATGGATCCTAATGTTCATTCAAGAACAAATGCTAGCAAATAATTACTTCATTAATGCATGTACTTTTCACTATGATATAATGGATCCTAATGTTCATTCAAGAACAAATGCTAGCAAATAATTACTTCATTATATCCATTGTCACACTAAATCCATTATACCTAGTGACAACAATAATTCCATTTTATTTGTTTTAAACTCTCTAAATTATAATGTAAAAAAGAAGTAAAATATTGATTTCAATTTATCTTTAAATCCAAATGAGTTTGAACTTCTTAAACCATAATTTTAAATGAATTTAATCTCGTTATGAGTTTAGCACTAAATACAATATATGCAGTGATGCAATTGGGGGGCTTTCACCCCGGATGCGGGTGGCACCATCACTCTTAATGGACATCATGCAGCGAATTAAAGCCTGGTACTGCCAGCTGCAGAGCAACGTGGCTTCCCAAGACTTCACCTTGTGCGAGAGGGAGGAAGGTTTTAAGGCTCGATCGGGCAGAATATTTGCATTAATGGCTTGCGTTGTTCGACGCAACATTCCCTCTGTTATAATCATGGTGATCCTCAGTGTTTTCATCACGCCTTATGCTCAGTCTCACGGCAACGGAACCTGGTTAGCGGAGGTAGATGGTGACGGGCTGATTCTGGCTCACCGCCGCGAGCTCCAGGCCAACATTTCCAAGGGTAAGCTCTCCCCTGTTCTGGATTTACGCATTGGATGTATTGTGTCTTCGTCTGGGGTGTGTTCTATGCATTCTGTTTGGCATCCCTATCGTTTCAACCAACCCTGTTCTGTAGTCTCTGGTGTCTATAATCTCTCTGCGCCCTACCACCTGTCTGTCACTATGGTTCGTTCGGGCAAAAGACATCGTTCTAGGGGGCGTCGTGACAGTGGCTTGCATTCCTCGGCCGGTCATTCTATGGAACCTGAGCCGGCGCCCATCAATCCACCCCCCCCCATCCACGAGGCTGTACCACCTCTGAGCTCTGGGCGCAAGCCAATTCCGAACAGTGCCTTCCAAACCACGCACTTTAAATTTCAAAGTAATTTGAACAGGCCTCTTATTACTGCTCACATCACCATTATTCTTTCGGAAGAGGAAAATCAGGTCTCCCCTCTGGCTTGCATTGCTCCTGATCCTTCCCAAAGCAGTGAGCACTCCATGGACAAAGATAGCCCGGAGAATTGGAAAAGTGAGAAGTCTGGTCAGGAGGAATTTCTTAAAAATATTCCTCCCCTTGAAGATACAGGACCTGCTGTTGAGGAAGGGACTCAAGGTGAAGCAAGCCATTCCACGGCAATCCCTGTCAACGATTTGGACGGCAATGAGAGTCTGAGGACCGGCGATGCATGTCTGGCTGAGGAGAAGAATCATGGCAAGGCTAAGGAAGGGTAGCGCCAACTGGGACTGCCTCTTTCTTTTTTGTTTCGGCTACTGTTCAGATAATCATCTACAGGCAAGTTTCAGCACTCATGACCTGTTGTTTTTGGCTTCCAGCTGGGGAATTGGTGATACATTTAATGCTGGTTTGCACTGATTTTGTGTTTCTGTGGCTCATGTCTCCTTCTCAGCTGAACATGTCACTCTCTATGTTTTTCATCTGGTTTCTTGCTCTATGTAACTGGTCTCCCCAGCTTCTGTTTGTAAGGGGGCAATTCTGTTGTGTTGAGTGCCCTCAAACTATGTTTTCGGAGGCCTCGACTCTATGTAAAAATATTTTTCCTTATAGTTAATAGAATTTAGTATTTGCCGAGAAAAAAAAAATTGGGGGGCTTTCAACGAGACTAGGTTTAAGTGGAGTGAAGGGTAAGGTAAGGTGGGCATTCTACCAAACTTGCTTTGGAACGAAAAATATCCCTTATCTACTAGTGGTGGACAGGATTTAAAAACATGGAAACAGAGTTTGAAAGATGCCAACATGAATTAAAAATGCTCAAGTTCATTACCTCTAGAGAGTGGGTTCATATTATATCTTAGACTATTGTTGTGTTAGCTTTCTAATACCTAGCTACTAATTTAATAAAAATTATGCAATGAAGAAACTGAATATTGAACTTCAAACACTTTTACTAAATATGCTCAGTGTTCTTACAAATAATAGCAGTGAAAATAAATTCACGAAGACCCAAGCACAATAAACAATACACCAGAAAATACCCAAGAAACGTCAATTGGGGAAACCTTGCCAACTTGTGTGTTTTATTATTCTACTCAGCGAAAATCCCAGAAATTGATCACAAATACTTGGGGGGAATCCCCTTTAATTCGTTGACCCTCAACACATTGTCTTGTGTCTTTCTAACCAAATCAGCCTCTACTTGTGTAGTTTTATGGACTCGTATAGGCTATTTGACCCTCCTACACAAGCTAACTCGGCCATTGGAAAGGATGCACGTTGTTAGAGAAATCGTTAAGGCTATTCGGCCTATGTCTCTGCCCTAATGTGTTGAATTGGAAACCCTTCTTCGCTAAGCTAAAACACACAAGTCTCTAGTGCATAATGATATGCTAACTTTGAACCCTTCCTCGCTTTATAAGGTCAACTTGGCCTTCATCTTCCACGAACGATTGAGATTAAAACTGTATGGATGGCTAAGATCGATTCTATTTTTTACTAAAAGAAAAATTAGAATTTTCCTAAGTTCAAATTAAGAGAAAGTAAAAATGTGCCTTAGTTTCACTTGTGGGTCCCTCTACCAAATTTAGTGCACTCCTAAATTTAGCAAAACCCTTCCATCTCTAACTTCAATTAACAATCCCTCTTAGAGAGGAAGGTGTTTTGTACTACACCCAGTTTATCTCTGAAGTAGACAAATCTACCCCTTGCCAATGTCTTGGTTAACATATTTGTTGTTTGATCTTTTGTAGGCACGTACTGAAGTCTGACTTTACACCTCTTAACACAATCTTTGATATGATGGTACATGATCTCGATGTGCTTGGATCAATCATGAAACATTGGATTTTCAGAGAGCTTAATGCATCTCATATTATCACAGTTTATGAACGTGGGCTCTAATCTATGACTGAACAACCCAACAAGTAGCTTCCTCAACCAACTGGCCTCACACACTATCAGGCTAGCAGCCATGTACTCGGCGTCAGTTGAGTTCAATGCCACTATCTTTGCTTCCTATTGAACCAAGAAACAATTGTTGACCCAACAATGAAAGCACAACATGAAGTGTTCCTCCTGTCTGTTGAACCCCTTGCCCAATCTGCATCTTTGAATCTGTGAAGACTCACTCCATCAACCTCCGTATACAACAACCCATAATCTATTGTGCCCCTGAGATACCTGAGCATTTGCTTGGCAGTAACCCAATGCACTATGGTCGGCTCAACCATAAACTAGCTCAACTAGTTGACTGTGAAGCAAATGTTTGGTCATGTGTTCACTAGATACATCAACGACCCTATGAGTTGCCTATAGAGAGTGGGATCCACTCACTCACCTCTGGTAGCGTCCACCTTCCTCCAGTTTGTGACTAGAGGCATGGTCATGGGCCTGCAATCCTGCATGTGGAATCTCTTGAGAATCTCCTGTGTGTACCTACCCTGTCCCAAGAATATCTCCCCATCACCCTGTCAAACCTCCAATCCAAGGAAATAGTGCATGAGCCCTATATCCTTCATCTCAAACTCTTCTGCAATATCTCTCTTGCAGTCATGGATGAGTTTCTCATCTTCTGTCAATATCCAATCATCAACATATAACACAAGAATGAGAGGTTGGCCCTCAACCATAATGTAGTATAGGTTAGGGTCAGTTTCACTCTTGATGAAGCCCAATCCGCAAAGGTAGTTGTCTATCTGGGCATACCATGCCCTCAATTCCTACTTGAGCCCATAAAGAGATCTCTTCATCTTACACACATGTGTGTCTCTACTAAGGGTCTCAAACCCATCAGGTTGCTCAACATATAACTCTTCCTCAACAACTCTTTTAAGGAAGGAGGTCTTCACATCCATTTGGATCTTCCACCCCATTTGAGCTGCAATCACCAAAATAGTCCTAATGGACAAATATTAGGCCACTCGTGTGAACATCTCATCATAGTCTATCCCTTTGACCTGAGAGAACCCTTTGGCCACGAATCTAGCCTTACCTTTCTCCACACTCCCATCAGCGGCATGCTTAATCTTGTACGCTCAACATGAACCGACCACTAACTTGCCAACTCGTCTTGGCACAATCTCTGAAATGGCATTCTACACGATAGAGGAATATTCATCCACCATGGCATCTCACCATACTTGCTAAGAGGTTGCCTCGTTATAACAAGAAGGCTTTAAGTCAATCACCTCAGTCATAAATGCCATGTACCCTTATATCTTTGTGGTTGTTTACTCTGTCTGAATGTAGAGTTGGGGGCTCCAACTCTCCCCTGAGCCTCCCTAATCAACTAATCTACCCGTCTAGCTCATCCTCTCCCTACACTGGGAATTCTTGGTTGAGTGTACCCCCCTAACTCTACTCTCTCCTCTTGTTCCTGTGCTTTCTCCTCAATCGTGTGTTGGTCGGCATACCCAACAATTAGCTATGATGAAGTTTGAGGAGATGTTGAATCCCCTGCTCTAGAGCTTACTACTCCTCCTCCTATGTTGCACCTTGCTCACACTCGCGGACTTCCTGAGAGCCTTATGTTCCTCAAACTTCACATCATGTCTGATCATTTTCTTCCTAAGTGCTAGATTATACACCCTGTACACCTTAGAGGTCTCGTTGTAGCCCCGAAAATGCCTTTCTGTAATGTGGGCTCTAGAGTCTTTCAATTATCATAAGACACATGGCAATAAACAAAGTTGCCAAAGATCCAAAAATGAGACACGTCATGCTTCTTGCCTATGAAAGCCTCCTCTAGTGTAACTCTGCCTAGCACCCTGTGTGGACTCTTGTTATGCAAAAAGACTGCATTGTTGCATGCCTCTGCCTAAAGAGATATAGGTAGCCCCTTGTCATGCAACATAGCCTTGGCTACTCCAACAATGCTCTGTTTCTTGCACTCAACCACCCCACTATGCTAAGAGTTATGAGGTGCAGTGAGCTCTCTCTTGATGCCCTCTTTGGCACACAAGTCTTTGAAGGCATTGGAGATGTACTCCCCACCATTGTTGACCTTAGTGTCTTGATCCTCCTACCATTTTGTTTTTCCACCAAGACTTTTAACACCACAACTTCAAGAAGACCTAATATTTCTTCTTCATGAAGAAGATCCAAGTCTCTCTCGAGCAGTCATCAATGAAGGTGACATAGTATATGTATCCCATCAAAGATGGAGAGGAAAATGCTTCGCATACATCCGAATGTACCAGCTTCAAGATGTTCTTGACCATGTTGTCTATGTTGGAAAAGGATGTCTTGGCATACTTGCCAAGTGTGCAGCCTTTGCACAAGTCATGTTGATCTACACTGTAATGTGGTAACCCTATGGAAATCTCCCTCAAAATATTCAACGCTCCATGGTGTAAGTGACACATACGCCTATGCCAAACCTCCCCAAGATCACATCCATGCGCATCGATCTCTCTATTGCTCAAGACCGCTTCTGTCTCAAATTGTAACCTGTAGAGGTTCTTCACCCTAACTCCAATCTGCTTAATGGCTTAAGAGTTTAAGGGCTTGAGGGAAGCCTTTCCTCTGTTGAACCTTGTAACCTTTATTTTTTAAGGATGAGACTGAAACAAGGTTTTTCTCCAACCCTGAGACATAGATGACATCTCTAAGATAGAAAGGATTCTCATACTCCCTCTCAAACTTGACAGTACCCACGCCATGTGCTAGGTATATGTCATCATCTCCCATCCCTATCTGAAACTGCATATCCCTCTGTTAATTTTAGATAACAATGGTATGTTCTATGCTTAGCACAATTTACTTCAATGTTCCTTATCAACCAAATGACAATTTCCAATTATTTCCAGTAGCAATCACATTGACAGTAAATGCAAATAGAACATAAAAACATGTGCAAAAGACAAGCCAAGACAAGAGGACACAAGATTTGGCGAATGCCAAGGAAAACCCCCAATGTGGGCAAAACCCTTTGATCAAATCTTCTTATTATTATTCAATAGTTCAGCGGAGAGAGAGAGTACATAGATCAAATTTACTTGCCCAATACATAGTCAAAACAGCCCGATCAAAACCAGCAGTCAACTGCAACGCTAAACAAAAAGTCAACGTTGGTCAAATCAGCGACAAAACCTCCTCCACGTAGCTTGGTCAATAGCAAACCAATTCGGACTCCAAGAAGGGTCAAAGTCAACCCAAAACAATCCACCCAGCCTCGGTGAAACTTTAATCAATGCTACGATCAAACAACCCTACAATCAACACAAGTCAAACTGCCCCAAATACCTCAGTTTCTGTGCCAGAGAACGCGGCCTCAAGAAATCGAAAATCTTCCCAAAAAAACGCAGTCAAATATGGTCAAACGACCCCCGGTCAACACTGGGTTGTTCTCTGAAATTTCGGCCTATTCTTGTCCCTGAAATGTTGAGGAGACACCCATTGGGCTTCTTGAGCCTACATTTGATTGAGGCTGACCTTGACAATTTGTGCTTGAAAGAGACTAAATTCAAAATTCCACTTCTGCTTGTCAGAATGAGATGATCTTTAAATCAAAATTTGACCTCTCAAAAAGAGGAATCCGATGCAATAATCATCTCCACCATATGAGTTGTCCCGAGGTGGAAATTGGCCCTAGTTGCCAATTTTAACACTCTCTCTCAACTAGGGAGAATTCCAACTGCCAATCCATTTGTCATCATCATACCATCATGTCATCATGTACCGTCTCTGTCATCACTACTCTGCTCTGCTCTAGTGAACCATGAAGTAATAATGAAGAAGAAGTGATCAAGAGTGAGTCACAAGGCCTTACCACTCTCCACTGACAAAAGTCAATCCTTGATCCCAGATCAAGTTGTTGAACACCATGCATCATAGTCATAGGGAGTACAGCATTACACGATGTGTCCATCGGTAGTGTTAAGGTCCCTAACCACTTTTTCCCAACTCATTGGCCAAATGAGAGGTACTTCCCATGAGTCCTAGACTCCATGGGTAGGATGTGTGTTGGGGCATTGACAAAAGAAGGTGAACCACTCATCCTGCTCATATGCCATAGTAGAAGGTGAACCACTCATCTTATGCATACGACAATTGTAAGGGAAGGTGAACCACTCACCCTACATACATGTTTCTGCAATCGTAGGGGAAAGTGAACCACTCACCCTACACACATGTCAACCATCATGGAGTATCATAGGGGAAGGTGAACCACTCACCCTATATCTAGCGCACCATTAGGGGAAGGTGAACCACACACCCTATGGTTGCTCATAGCTCCAAGAAGTACCCCAAGCCCCCAGGAGTTCCTAGAGCTCAGTGTCCAACTCATACGGGACCCTTATAGGAGGGTCTTTCCATGACTCCAAGTATCTCTCAGATGGTTAAGAAATTGACCTTCTCCAAAGGCTTCATAAGAATGTTTGCGACCTACTCATCAGTCCTAATGTTTTGGAGCCTTATTGCTCCCTGTTGTACCATATCTTGGATAAAGGGGTACCTGATATCAATGTGCTTGGAGCAGTCGTGGAACACAGGATTCTCTGAAAGGTGATTCCCATTCTGGTTGTTGCAGAAGATCACGGTGGTATCCAGCACGTGCTCAATTAGCTCACTGAAGAGCTTCCTCAACCAAACAGCTTCACACCGGGTAATACTTGCAGCAATGTATTCAGCCTCGGCGGTGCTTAAAGTAACCGATTTCTGCTTCCTGCTCATCCAAGATATTGAAGCATACCCTAATGAGAAGCAACGCCCAGACGTGCTCTTACGATCCACCACATTGCCAAACCAATCAGCATCTGTATATCCATGTAGCCTCAAATTCCCGACAGTGTATCTCAGACCATAGTGAATTGTGCCTCGGAGATATCTCAAGAGATTCTTAGCAGCGATCCAATGAATGTGATAAGGCTCGACCATAAATTGACTTAACGTGTTCATAGCAAAGCATATGTCAAGACGGGAGTTTACCAAGAACATCAGGGCCTCCACAAGTTGACGATACTCGGAAGGGTTCGCTAATCCAGGCTCTGCAGCACTTCCACATAGCTTCTTGAAGTTGAGTTCCATCAGAGTAGACACGGACTTGCAATCCACCATCCCACATCTCTCAAGCAGCTTCACAGTGTATTTTCCTTGAGAAAGGAAAATCTCACCTACTCTTTGCCAGAGCTACAGTCCTAGGAAGTAGTGCATCAGTCCTAGGTCCTTCATCTTGAATTTGGAAGCCAACTCCCTCTTGCATTGATGAATGAGAGGGTCATCACCTAAGTCACCTGACACGGGGATTCGGGACACGTAGGATTCGGGATTCGTGGTGTCGGATTCGGGACACGCTGACCCCCCGGAACAGGACACGTTAGGACATGTATATATATATATATATAATATATTATATATATATATATATATATATATATATATATATTAAAAATTAGATATTATCATATTTCTTACACAAATTTTAATTAATGATACAAATTTATTGATTTCAAACATAGATCTTCATCTATAGCTATTAGCATGCATAGTACATACAAAATTCAAATAAATGTCAGTGGTACTGGTCACATAAATGATAAATCTATTAAAAATTTAAATCATGATTCATAATTCATAACTGAAAGACAACTTACAACTACAAGATAGTAAGATAAACACACTGACAACTGTAGTTTTCTCATTAAGTCATCAAATCAAAATGTGTTACATAGGTAGTGTTGGTGCAATGCCAATGGCAAATAGAAATAGAAAATATAAAACAACTACAGGTATACAAGCCTCAAGGCATCAATCAGCATCAGAATCAGCATCACTGTCCCCATCATCATGGTCCCCACTGCTCTCCTCTACATCCTCCTCCTTCCCTGTATCCATAGTCGCCTTTGCATCTGTTGGTATGGAGGCTGACCCCTCTAAGTCATCAAATCTAACAGGCTCTAGCACTGGATCATTGAGATCCATGTTGGCCAATGCCAACTCAACAATGGTGTCCAGACCCATATCATCAGGAACAGTGTTACTTGGGAGCGGGAGCGAAAGCGGGGAGCGGGAGCGAAAATGGGAGCGGGAGCAACATATTCAGAAGCTCTTGGTTTGGTGCTCTTGATTAAATACGAGTTCCATACCCTAATACATGACAAAATTCAATGGAAACATTGCAATCCCCCAATCCTAAAATCCTGAAAAACTGATAAGTCTGCTGGATTTTGAATGAAATCTAAAATTCTACTTTCTCCATATGAAATCCAATGAGGCCGGAACCACTCTCAAACATCCTGAGTCATTTCATGGTAATGTTAAAAATTTAAGTAAAAGGATGAAAATGAAGATTAAGGAGAATGTCACTTTTACTTTAAGAATTTAACATTACCATGAATAGCATATCAATACTAGGCCTAGACTTGATTATGAAGCTGCCAAAAGCTCTACTTCACTTACCAAATGAAAATATTAATGAGAAAACACGCCCTTTTCATACCCGCGCTGAGCTTAGAGAGCCCTGGAAACCGGACACGTGTCCTAAAATCGCGACACGCCCCTGAAAATCACGACACGCCCTCGGACACGACGTGTCCGAAACGGACACGACGTGTCCTGTGATTTGGACACGAATCTGGACCGACTCGTGTCGGATTCGCCGGATTCGGGATTCGCAGGGGGTTTAGGACGAATCCGGTTTCCTAGGTCATCACCTATTAAAAAGAGATCATCCACATAAAGGACCAAAATGAGAGGTTTGTCCTTTTCAACCTTGAAGTATAAGTTAGGGTCAACATCGCTCCTTGTAAATCTCAGCTTCATTAGTTATCAATCCTCTCATACCAAGCCCTGGGGGCTTGCTTCAACCCATATAGGGCTTTCTTCAACCTGCATACATGTGTCTTACAATCTTGAACTTCGAACCCCTCGGGTTGTTCTACATAGACTTCCTCTTTAAATGAGCCATGCAAGAAGGCAGTTTTGACATCCATTTGGTGTAGGCTCCATCATTGTGAGGTAGCAAGGGTTATGATTGAACAGATGGTGGTATATCAAGCAACTGGTGCAAATATCTCAGCATAGTCCACTCCTTCATTTTGAGAGAAGCCTCGAGCAGCGAATCTGGCCTTGAACTTTTCAACACTCCCATCAGCTCCATGTTTGATCTTGTAGATCCATTTTGAAGTGACCATTGACTTGTCCTTGGGTCTAGGAACCACATCCCAAACATCAATCTTCATGATCGACTCATATTCCTTGTTCATCGCATCCTTCCAAACTTGGTGTTTCATGGCTTCTTTGAATGTACAAGGCTCAAATTAGACAATGGTACTCATGGCAGTTAAGTACCCTTGGTACTTGTTTGGCTTCTTGCTTTCACGAAATGTCCCCCTCGGTGTAATATGTTTATCAGCATCTTCAAGAGTATCTTTGAGCCATAAAGGTCTTTTTCTTGAAATAGAGGGCTCACTAGGAGGTGGATTAATGGGATCCATCGAACCTTCCACATCGGGCATTGGATCATCAATCAGAGGTTCATCCTACTTTCTTGCATCATCATCATTGTCCTTCCTAAGGGCAAAATCTTCATCGAAAGTGACATCATGACTTTCTTAAGGGCAGAATCTTCATCGAAAGTGACATCATGATTTATTTCCACTTCTCTTTGACCTAGCACATAGATTCTATATGCCTTCCAAGTTTCACTGTAACCCACAAACGTTCATTTCTTCCCAAATGCATCTAGCTTGTTTCATTTCTCATTCCGCAGATGAAAATATACGAGACAACCAAAAATTCTATAATGAGAAACATCAGGTTTCTTACCGGTGAAAACTTCTTCAAATGTCTTGAAGTCCAATGCTTGATGTGGGCATCTATTTTGAACATATACAATGGTGTTGGCAGCTTCTCCCCATAAGAACTTCAGTAGACCTTGGTCATGAAGCATAGCACAGGTGGCTTCTATGATGGTTTGATTCTTCCTTTCGGCAACACCATTTTGTTCAAGAATATATGTAGTAGTGGTCTCCCTCTTAATGCCAGCTTCTCTACAATAGTCATTGAATTCATTTGACTCATATTCAGTTCCATTATCTGTCCTCGATATTTTGATCTTCTTTCTTGTTTGATTCTCGACCAAGGCTTTGAAAGAGCGAAACCATTTGAACACTTCGTCCTTCTTCTTCAAGAAATAGATCCATGTTTGGCGAAACAAGTCATCCACAAAAATTGCATAGTACAAATATCCACCCAAAGATGTCACGAGCAACATACCTAATAGATCAGAATGGACCAATTGAAGAATATCGGTAGTTTGACTTTGACTTGAGGGGAATGGTCCCCTTGTATGTTTTCCAACTGCAAAACCCTGACAAACACCTTCATGATCTGAGTTGATTTCGGGCATACCTGTGACCATCTTCCTTACATCAGGTAAGGCTTTGTAATGAAAGTGAACAAATCTTCGATGCCATAATTCAGATTGAAGAGAAGTATCGCAAGTCATTGCTCTCAATGGACTTCCTCCAACCTGATAGAGACCCTCAAACTCTAAATCCAAGAGTGAATGCATCTTTCGGGTTCCTTTACCAAACACGAACCTTCCCATCAACAAATGTCACCTTGAAACCTTTATCTTCCATTGCAGAAATAGAGACCATGTTCTTTTTCAGATCAGGTACATACAACACTTCTTGTAAATGAAGGGTTTGACCTTGATTTAAGTGAAGAGCAGCAATCCCAATTCCTTTCACGGAATAAGTGGCATTATCCCCAAGTATAATCTCCATATTAGTCTCCTTTCCAATCAAGTTCAAGAGAGCCTCTTTGTACCTAGTGAAATGCCTTGAGACACCACTATCAATCAACCAATGATATAATGTATCTGGAGAAGAGGCGATGGTGAGGGCAGAAATAATATAAAATTCTTTTTGCTTTTCTACAACATTAACTTCTTCATACCTAGAGTTTCTCGACTTCTTGGGAGGACGACCATTTCCATTTCGAGCAGCAGGAGCATTCCCCTTTCCTTTGTTGTTGAACATGTTGTTCCTTTGATTTTCATTGCCTTTGTAGTTAATGTTATTGTTTTCATCATCTCTTGAAGTATCCTTCTTGTGAGGACACTCTCTAGCGAAGTGGCCAAACCTGTTGCAATTGAAGCATCTCCCTTTTCTTCCTTCTTTGAATCTTGGCTTGAACCCTTGACCTTGTCTTCTTGGACCAGCGTTGTTCTTCCTTTTAGCATGAATGGAGAAGGCAATAGGATTGTTTCCATTTGAGGGCTTGTCTCTTTCCATCATTCTTATTTCTTCTAGAGTGCATCTAGCCAATAATTCATCAACGAAATCTTGTCATTGTTGAGGATGGTAGTGTTAAACACATCTCATTCTTTTGTAAGGCCTCCAAGTGCAATAAGAGTGAGCTCCTTGTCACAAATGACTTCTCCAATAGATAAGAGATCATTCTTGATTTCGGTAATCCTCATGAAGTAGGATTGAATGGATTCTCCTCTATCCATCTTGATGTCTTTCAACTTGTTCTTGAGAAAGAGAACTTGATTTGCATTATTTACTTTGAACATCCCAACCAGCTTGTCATACATCTCCTTAGATGTTTCCAAATCAGAAATATAGGCAACCGAAGGCCTATGAATAGAATCAACAATATTTTTCTTAGCTTTAACCTCACTTTTCGTATACATTGATTGTGCAGCAATGAATGCATTTGAAGGAGGCTCCACTACTCTTCCTTTGACATAGTCCATGGCATCATTTTCTTCCAAAGTCAAATCTAGAGACATCTTCCATGCATGATAGTCGGATTTGTCCTTAAGCTTGTCCTTGGATTTGAAGTAAGATGTAGTCGTCATTGGGACTAGTTCCAAGTTCTTGTCCAACAGCTTCCCTTAGTGATTGCTTTTCCTCACTCTTGCTTGGGCTTTGTCTTCACCTGAGCTCTGATACCATGTTAATTTTAGATAACAATGGTATGTTTTATGCTTAGCACAATTTACTTCAATGTTCCTTATCAACCCAATGACAATTTCTAATTATTTCCAGTAGCAATCACATTAACTTAATCACATTGACAGTAAATGCAGATAGAACATAAAAACATGTGCAGAAGACAAGCCAAGACAAGAGGACACAAGATTTGGTGGATGCTAAGGAAAAACCCCAATGTGCGTAAAACCCTTTGGTCAAATCTTCTTATTATTATTCAATAGTTCAACAGAGAGAGAGTACATAAATCAAATTTACTTGCCCAGTACATAGTCAAAACAACCCTGTCAAAATCAGCAGTCAACAACAATCAACTACAGCGCTAACCAAAAAGTCAACATTGGTCAAATCAACAACAAAACCTCATCCAAACAGCTCGATCAACAACAATCCAATTCGTCCTCCAAGAAGGGTCAAAGTCAACCCAAAACAGTCTACCCAGCGTTAGTCAAACTCGAACAAACTTCAGTGAATTTTGCGGTCAACGCAGGGAAAATTGCCCCAAATACCAGACTGCAGCCTCAAGAAATCGGAAATCTTCAGAGAAAAATGCAGTCAAATATGGTCAAACGATCGCTCGTCAACGTTGGTTTGTTCTCTGAAATTTCAGCCTGTTCTTGTCCCTGAAATTTTCGTCCTTCTATGCCACACGTGGGAGAGAGAGAGAGAAAGAGGTTGCCCAAGTTGTACAGACCAATCAAGAGAAGAGAGAAGAATGATGTGTGTCAATGATGTCCAAATGAGGAGAGAGGTCACTCCTATTTATACAATTCAGTGAGGGTGAGAAGACACATCCATTGGGCTTCTTGAGCCTACATTTGACCGAGGCCGACCTTAACAATTTGTGCATGAGAGAGAATAAATTCAAAATTCCACTTCTTCTTGTCAGAATGAGATGATCTTTATATCAAAATTGGACCTCTCGAAAAGAAGAATCAAATGCAATAATCATCTCCATCATATGAGTTGTCCCAAGGTGGAATTTGGACCTAGTTGCCAATTTTAACACCTTCTCTGTCAACTGGCTGAAATATCCCTTGTTCTTGATCATATGACAAGATGCCCTACAATCAATATACCACATGTTGTCATCCACTGAGCTTGCCATGCAAGCTATGAGAGAAAACTCCTCAAACTGAGAAGTGAACTCTAACTTTGTTGATGTTGCCACATGATCCTTCTTGGAAGGTACTCCCACAACCCCTGGGGTACTGGGTTTGTGAGGAGTTGACCCATGAAAATGAAGCTTCATGGGCAATGTACCCAAACAATGAGCTTTCTACCCAAAGTAGTGGGCGAAAGACCCAAGGAGATATTGATTTTTTAATCATTCGATGCATGAGGGGCACCCTTGCAGTGCTAAGGGTCACCTAGGGCTTCAATGGTGTGGAGCAATTCATTCTGGAGCAACAAAAGAACTTGTGAGCAACAGTGGCAGAGGTATTGGAGCAGCAGTATCATCTGCGAGTATAGGTGGCAAAGGACCTACCAGGTGTTCAAGGTACATGGACTGAAAGAGTGAGCACTCCTTCAACAAGTAAGTCAAATGTGTCTTGTTCAAGAGCAAATTGAGGATCATATGTTGTTGATCTTAAGCCCTAGTTTTCCTTGTATCGGGGCTAATTGTAAGGGTCATTATCCCTGGTACGAAAGCCCTATGTTTGTTGTATTAAAGTTGTAATATAACAAGTTTTGGGTTGCAAAAATTCTTGTGTGCTTCATTGATTCACTATTGTACATTTTCCATTGTGAAAAGTGCTTGAAGTTGTGGAATTTCAATGCATTTGTGTTCGTGTTTTAGACATAGACCTGATTTTGAATTGCCAAGGAAAAATCAACATGGTATCAGAGGTACTTTGAAGGGACAATTGGATCAGAGTGTGCACAGTGAAGCAGCTTAGGAGGGAGTTCTGGAATTGCCTAAAACATGGGGCAGAATGTTCAGCTAAGAACATGGAAATGTGGTCTTGACTGGTTAGGTGATGAGATAGGCTAGGAGTTCTAGTGGATTGGTGGATAACCTGGTGAACAATAGTTTGTTGTGTGGAAGGTTGCAGATCATGGACTTTCAATGACTTGTCAAAGATTGTTGGTACTACTCAAGGGGTACTTTGGCATGAACGAGTTAGCTCCGTGTGAAGGATGATTTAATGGTAGGCTAGTATCTTCATTGGGTTGTGAAGTTGCACATCTGACATTGAAGCCATGTGCACATGAGGCATTTGACCCAGGAGGATGAGATCACTTGTTGAGTTGAGTTGTGGTGGTCTAAAGTGAACAGACCCAGTTTTCGACCACAACTTAGACTAGCCTTGGAAGGACACATGTTCAGTAGCAGAACTTTCCAGGAGGGAAAGCAAAGTGAGCTAGTGAAGGTTGTGTAGACTCAAAGGGGGTCTAGCTTCAAAGGGAGACTGTGGAGGATCATCAGCGACCCTATGGAATTTTGAATCTTCAGGTTCTAACAAGATCAAGACATGGAGCTACCCTATGGGATTTTGAACCTTCAGGTTCTGACAAGATCAAGGCAGGGAGACTACCGAGGACAGCGTGGTTCATAATACAAGGTATGTTGTAGAGGTGAACGCCATAAATTGGGCTAGTGTCGTTGATGATGACGAGATACTTCCGACTGGTGGAAGTACCTCCCTCGCTAAGAGGGGGGGTTGAAATGTGTAGCTTGGGAGGTACTCCCACAACCCTTGGGGTACTGGGTTTGTGAGGGGTTGACCTGTGAAAATGAAGCTTCGTGGGCAATGTACATAAGAAGTGGGCTTTGTACCCAAAGTAGTGGGTGAAATACCCAAGGAGATATTGATTGTTTAATCATTGGATGCATGAGGGGCACCCTTGAAGGGCTAAGGGGCACCTTGGGCTTCAATGGTGTGGGCAAAATTCAAATGAAAGAGATTTATTTCTTATGTTAGTGGCATTTTGACATGTAGGCCCAACTCAGCTTGGGCTACAAGTCAAGTTGGTTGGTGGCAAATGTAATCCACTAAGACCATTATAAGTAGAGAGCAAATGGAGCTCATCTGGCATCCATCCAAGTGCAATCATCTAATGTGAAGACTTGCTAAGGGGTTGCAAACCTAAAGGAGCCCAGCTAGAGTGAAGGAAGAGGATCAAAGTTTCTTGTTTCTTATTTTCTAGATAGGCCGAGTTAGGAGTTGTTGTACATATGGTTTAGGGCATGGTTCCTAGCTAATCACTGTAGTGAATATCTGTGAGACAAGTTGAGATTGTTTTGTTGCTTAGAGGAAGGTCGAGGCCCCTAAAACTTGTTCATAGTAAGGCCAAGAGGGTAGGTATGATGTTGGAGTGAGGGTCGTAGGTCTTTAAGGTATAACACATAAGTTTAAAGGCCTAAAAGGGAGTTTTGCGCAATGAAACAGAGATGTGTTGAGGCCGAGTTAGGGCAACCCTGAGGTTGTTGCAGGAGCTCTAAAGAGGGATGAAAACCTCAACCAATTTGTGTACAAGACTGAGACTCCTTGAGACCTGAGCAGAGGTCAGCTTAAGGAGGTGTGAGTTGATGTTTGGGTTGCATCTTATATGATGATGGTTGTCAGGTTTGATGGTTTGAAGTATGTCCTACAATGAAGCTAAGATAATGTGTTGTGTGCCCTAGGTTCAATCATCCTTGGAGCAGCAAGGAGACAGTTAGTGGGCAGACCTTTGAAGACCCTAAGAGCAGTCTAAAGGATTGCTAAAGGGCAAAGTTGATTGGCCTTTTGTTCAGCAGTTGTTGGAGAAAGGTTGTTCAGGAAAGCTCCTCTAACACAAGAGTCAAGCACGAGGCCACATTGGGTGCACTTTAAGGGATCATCCCCTATCAGGGTGTGCTTCAATGTCGTTGTTGACTGTCCCACTTGCCATCTCTTGCGCGAAGTGGTATCCATAGTGCACAGTGACCAGGGCTCTTATGTAAGGTGACTACAATGGGACATCTCGTGGTACCTTAGATAGACGCATAATCTTCGTCTTAACTTAGCCAAGAGGGTATTGTCCTCATTAAGGGTACTTGCACCTATGGAGTTGGGATTTGGGCGAAGGTCGAGGGGTTAACGTAACTGTTTCTCATTCCTATTAGCCTACTTTCTACCTAAACTTGCAACGTTGGATTTCAATACCAACCTCAGCTTGTAAGGGTGGAAATTTTTATGTGCCTATTGTTTCCTATGTCATTTTTTATAAGGGAGTGTAGTTTGTTTTACTTGGTTTTATGGTAGTTGGCCATAGGGTGTATTCTTTGTTTTTTTTTTTCATTTGTCATCGTGGCTACTCCACCAACTCGCCAATTGAGGCATGTAGAGATCTTCCTACTATAGAGAGGGAGGGACCACCACTCATAAGAGGACGAGTTATCTGCCCTAATGTGGAAGTTCAAACCAATACTACAAACCACGATCCTTGTTGAGTTTTTTAGCTCCAAAGGTACTTCTGGTCTTGTGTCTTGATTAGAACAACCTTGATTTGCCTCTTTAGGAGCTTGCATGTGACATGTAGAGTGTGCAAGTGCATGCATGCAGATGTGTTGGATGTGACATGCATGAGATGTGCAAGTAAAGCAAGCCAAATTTATGACTTGTACTTGAGTTAAAGTAGAGAAAGCTAAAGATACGATAGTTAACTAAAGTAAAGTTACTTATCTTCAGTTAACTTGGCAATCTAATTTTGGCCACCAATCTTAGCTTAAGAAAGTTATAAATTGAACCTAAGTGTTGAGGCTAAGACACAAGAGTAGCACACGATTGAGAGAGGCTTCTCAATGAGTATGTGTTGGGTCCAAGAGAGTGCAAATATGTTGGTGATCAGTTTCGTGTTTTCTCAATTAGGCCAGTATCCCAAGATGAGAGCCCAAGTTTTGTGATTAATTTATTAATGAAGAATTGTTGATTGGGCATAAATATGTTTATGTGTATGTGATTCAGATAGAGTAATTTTACTTTTGCTAAATATTTTAGTTAGGAACTTAGTCGTGTATTCGTTCAATTAATAATTACTAGGAACCGAATATCGGGTTTTGGGTTTGAGTAAATTCTAACATGGCATCAGAGCCCCAACTTTGAATCAATCTCAGAATTACAGGTGTTGTGTTCATGTCGGATTGCCAAAGCCAAGTTGGTTGAGATCATATCAACAACAACAACAAAAAATTAACGCAACGAATTTTTTTCATGCCAAGGATTCTCTTTTACGAGCAAAAAAACGTAAAAAAGAAGGGGTCGATTTATTCATGGAAAAAAGGGTGAAAATTATTGTTGGTTAGTGGGGTTTGAGATGACTATCGAGTTACGTTACAAGTATAGGTTGGCAAGGCAGAAAATTTTAGCCCATGGAAGGAGCGGATTGTTCTATTATTTGAGTAGCAGGAATTGTGGGACATCGTGGAGAAGGTTATTCCAATTACTGCAAATCCTACTTAGTAGTTTTAGTTTAATAAGAAAAACGTGAAGATAAAGAGAATAATCTTGGACTCCCTTAAAGAGCATATTATACCTCATGTGACCAGAAGAAGTATGCCTTTGCGATGTGGGCATCCTTAATCAAGTTATACCATAGTACAAACCAAAACAGAAAGATCATGTTGAAGGAGAAACTGAGAAACACCAAGATGTTTGAAACTGACACAATTGCATCATACCTAACCAAAATCACTTAGATAAGAGATGACTTGGCAACAGTAGGGAAAATATTGATAGTGAAGAGTTGGTCAGATCAATCTTAAGTGGCTTTCTAAGAAATAGGATGTCTTTTTTGATGGAATAGTTGCACGGGAAACTTTGTTCAATTGGGATATATTGTGGGATGATTTCATATGCAAAGAGACAAGGAGACGTTCCAAAACTGTAGACCAAAATGATGGTAAGGATGATAAGGAGAATTTTGCTCTTATTGTAAAGGGCAAAAATAAAGTAAAGCGAAGTGGGGGATATGCTTCTGTGAAGGAATTGAGAAAATTGAAGTGTTTTACATGTCATAAGCCTCGTCACAAGAAGAAGAAGAGGGAGGAGGATCAGGTGGTTGCATCAACATCAACTGAGATTGATGACTTTATGAAGAAATTTGAGAAGGAATTTTCTCTAGTTGCATGTATTTCTGATAGTAGTATTGTTGTGTATGAGGACAGTGGGTTATGGCTAGTGGACAGTAGACCATCAAGTCACATGACGGGAATGAAGTCAACGTTCCACAAACAAGCTCAAACTGCAGTGTGTTTAGTGGGATTAGTACCATGCATGCAATGAAGGGGGTTGGATGTGTCAAATTCCAACTAGAGTCAGGAGGATTTCTAGAGGTGACAGGGATGTTGTTTGTTCTAGGGTTGATGGTACACATACTCTCAGTATCAGCCTTGGAGGATGTTGGATATAGAGTTTTGTTCCAAGATGCACAGGTGCTTCTATATTCAGAGGGACCGACCTTGAATGCAACTGTAATGCTTGGCATCAAACAGGGGCAGTCATACTAGTTGTTGGGACAACTTGTGCATATATTTGAGGGGATCTTGGATACAAGGTCAATGCCAGTTGTTGAGAGGGAGCAAGTGGTGAGGAAGAGTGATTATTTAGGTACTACCAAGAGCCTTAGCTAGTATGATATGACATTGTTGAACACTCAAGAACAAGATCTTAGGAGCATGGTTGAAAGGAATAGGTCTTCAAATCAGATTTTGAAACAAGTAGCAGGGAAGTCTTCTAGTTCAGAGGGAGTAACTACAGCGACGAATAATATGGTGGTGTTGGAGATAGATCCAGGTGGAGGAGGTTCTTCTAGAAGTACCTCCCTCGCTAAGAGGGAGTGTTGAGTTTTGTAGCTCGGAAGGTATTTCTAGTCTTGTGTCTTGACTAGAAGGACCTTGATTTGTCTCTTCGGGAGCTTCCATGTGACATGTAGAGTGTGCAAGTAAGTTGCATGCATGCGGATGTGTTGCGTGTGACATGCATGAGATGTGCACGTAAAGCAAGCCAAATTTATGACTTGTACTTGAGGTGAAGTACAGAAAGCTAAAGATGGGATAGTTAACTAAAGTTACTTATCTTCAGTTAATTTGACAAGTTAATTTGGGCCATCAATCTTAGCTTAGGGAAGTTATAAATTGAGTCTAAGTGTTGAGGCTAAGACACAACAGCAGCACAAGATTGAGAGAGGCGTCTCAATGAACACATGTGCTAGGTCTGGGAGAGTGCAAAGAGGTTGGTGATCAGTTTTGTATTTTCTCAGTTGGACCATTATCCCAAGATGGGAGCCCAAGTAAGTTATGTGATTAATTTATTAATGAAGAACTATTGATTGGGTAGAAATGTGTTTGTGTATGTGATTTCGATCGAATAATTTTGCTTCTGCTAAATATTTTGGTTAAGAACTTAATCGTGTATTTCTCCATTTAACAATTTTTGGGAATCGAATATCGGGTGTTGGGTTCGAGTAAATTCTAACAATCCACCTAATGGTTACGTCCCTCAATCCACCTTTAATGGATCTGCTTGGTCTAGTTCTTATTCGAGTCGAGTAGACACTTGGTGAGTCATTTTCACTTTAAAATCATTCCCTTATGATGTCGAGCGTGGACACATCATCATCCACTGGACTTTAACACCTCCTATGTCGACCATGTTGACAAGCCTTTGAGTCAGCCTTCCTTTGTGTTCATGAGTGGCATTATTGTGCTAATCCTTAGTACGCCTCAAGCATCTACATTTTCTATGTAGAGTCACACCTCCATGTCAACCATTCTATCGATTGAACAGCCCAATATTACATAGCCAGTTACTTGCTCACAGCGTTCGCTCACGAGTTCACTCTTTGGTGTACTATTGGCTAGTACCTCATAGTTTGGAGGAGTTCCTTCCTCTTTCGAGTCATCTAATACCACTACAATCAGTTCCTTAGCTCCTTTATTGTCTAGTACCCAATTCGCTTGGAATAGTTTTGATGCTTTGGCTATGGAATTTTTTACACACTTCCAATTGCCTATATGTTACGAGACCAAGACTGATTTATTTGTGTATTTATGCCAAAACACCGCTACTCATATCTCTAATCATATCCATGAATGGAGACGACGATGTAGGTTGGTAAAAGCCCATATCCTGGACTAACTCTTGGCAGATTGGTTCACAAAGTCCATGTTACCTCCTTTGCCAGAGATGTTGTTAAAATTGGCAACTAGGGCCAAACTCCATGTGGGTCACCTTATTTATGGCTACTGATATTTTTCCTAGATTCCTCTCGTCGAAAGGTGTAGGATTGATCTAAATATCATCTGATTCCGATAAGTATTTATGGAGATATGAATTTATTTTGATTATGGACAAATTGTCAAGGTCGGCCAACAAACTTATGTAGGCTTAGAAGCCCAACAGTCACGTCTATTCATCCTCAACGTTTGCATATAAATACAAGGTGCCTCCTCCTCATTTGGACACTTCATTCACTCATCTTCTCTCTCTCACACACACGTGTCGCTGAAAGGAAGACGTCCTAGGGCAAGGAAGACGCAAAAAGAAGGACGCTAGGGCAGCAAGTCATCTCTTTGACCAGCGTTGACCAAATAGAGGTGCGGATTGGGAGTGACTACCTCCCCTAGGCAGGCCGCAATTTTTGGCACGAAAACATAGGTGATCTGACCTTTGGTTTCACTGATGTTGACTGTCATAGTTTAGGGTTGCAAATTGACTTCAAAAATCTGCAAATTGACTGTACTTTTGGAGTTGTTCAAGGGTTGTTTCTTCAGGCTATTCAAGAGCAAGTTCACTAGAAATTGACCTAGCATATTAGAGGTCAATTTCAACTAGTTTGACCAAGTTTGACTTTGTTGATCTAGGGTTTGTTGTTGCTGATATAAAATTACAGAATTCAGATTTTGTATTATTTCTCTCTGATGAACTATTGAAGATAAAAGAATATTTGATCAAAGGGTTTCCCCGCATTGGGGTTTGTCCCTGGCTAGCCGCCACATCTTGTGTCTCTTGTCTTGACTTGTTTTCTGCTAATCATTTAATGTTCTATCTGCACTTTACTTAATGTATATGTGATCGCTAATCTATGAATGATAAGAAGAAAAATAAGTAAACTGCTCTAAGCATAGAACATACCATAATTTAACATGGTATCTGAGCTGAGGTGAAGACAAAGCCCAAGCAAGAGCAAGAGCAAGAGCAATCACCGAAGAGAAGGATTGGCAGGCAATCTTAAAATCATGGGGTCCTCAACACACTTCCCTACTGAAGACAAACTCCGTGAGAAGTTTAACTATCACAAATGGAAGATGTCTCTCGATCTAACATTAGAAGAGCAGGAAGTGTTGGACCATGTGAGAGGCAGAATTGTTGAGCCTCCATCAAATGCATCTGCTGTTGTTAGGAACAAATGGACCAAGGGAGAAGTCAAAGCAAGGAAGATCATCTGGGACTCTATCGACAAGCGCTTGGTGGCCTATGTTTCCGAGCTCACCACCTCCAAGGAAATCTACAATACACTGGTGAGTTTATTTAAAGTTAATGATGCAAATCAAATCTTGTTTCTTAGAAATAAGCTTAAGGAAATTAAGAAGGGCAAAGATGAATATTATCTACCAGCAGCTCTCTCTACTATTGCTCCCTCGGACTCGCTGGGAAATTGGCTTATTGATAGTGGTGCCTCAAGGCACTTCATTGGTTACAAAGAAGCTCTCTATAATCTGATAGAGAAGGAAACCAACCTGGAAATTGTTCTTGGAGATAATTCAAAATATCTCGTGAAAGGCGTAGGAATGTCACTCTTTAATTGAATCAGGGAAATACAATCCATTTACAAGATGTATTATATGTACCTGATCTCAAAAAGAACCTGGTGTCCATTTCGGCAATGGAAGACAAAGGCTACAAGGTGGCCTTCAGTGATGGCAAGGTACGTGTATGGAAAAAGAATTTTAAAGATGCTTTTACTCTTGGGTTTCAAGTTGATTCATTATATCAAATCGGAGGAAGTCCGTTGGGTGTCATGTCTTGTGACACATATCTTCAGTCCGAATTATGGCATCAGAGGTTTGCTCACCTTCATTATAAAGCTCTACCCGATGTGAGAAAAATGGTGACCGGGATGCCCGAGTTCAGATTAGAGCAAGAAGGTGTATGTCCAAGATGTGCCGAAGGAAAGCTCAAAAGGGGACCATTCCCCTCAAGCCAAAGCAAGACCTCCAATATATTGTAGTTGGTTCACTCAGACATATCCGGTATGATGCCTGTGAACTCCTTGGGAGGATATTTATATTACCTCACTTTTACAGATGATTATTCTCGCAAGACTTGGATATACTTCTTGAAAAAGAAGGATGAAGTGTTCTCCTAGTTTCGACACTTCAAAGCCTTGATCGAGAATCAAATCGAAAAGAAGATCAAGACCTTAGGACTGATAATGAGACTAAATATGAATCCAATGAGTTTCATGACTTTTGCAAAGAGGCTGGCATTAAGAGGAAGACTACTACACCATATACTCCTGAGCAGAATGGTGTGGCGGAAAGGAAGAATCGTACAATTGTGGAAGTTGTCCGTGCTATGCTCCATGATCAAAGACTTCTGAAGTTTCTATGGATCCAAGCTGCAAACACCATCGTATATGTACAAAACTGATGCCCTCATCAAGCATTGGGTTCCAAGACTCCCAAAGAAATGTTCACCAATAAGAAACTTGATGTATCTCATTTTAGAATTTTTGGAAGCCCTATATATTTTCATGTGCCAAAGGAGAAAAGGAATAAATTGGGTGCATCTGGAAAGAAAGGAATCTTCGTGGGCTATAGCAAAAATACTAAGGGCTATAAAATCTATGTAACTGGTCAAAGGGAAGTCTAGATTAGTCATGATGTCACCTTTGACGAAGATATGGCTCTTAGCAAAGTAAACAATCTTCCTACTTTAAGGGGATCTAAAGAAGCTGACACCGAGGAACCGAAGGAAAAGGAAGTTGAGACGATGCCCGATGTGGAAGAACCTATGGATCCTATTGATCCTCCTCCGCAAGAGCCTTCCTCTTCTAAGAAGAGGCCTTCATGGCTTAGGGAGAGACTTGATGATGCTGAAGGACACAATGCACCCAGAGGAACCTTCCGTGAAAGTAAGAAGTCGAACAGGTATCAGGGATACCTTACCATCATGAGCACGATCATCCAAAATGAGCCTTCGTCATTCACAGATGTTGTCAAGCATCAAGTATGGAAGGATGTTATGACCGAGGAATATGAGTCCACCATGAAAAACGATGTTTGGGATGTGGTCCCCAGACCTCAAGACAAAGCAGTTGTCACTTCAAAATGGCTTTACAAGATAAAGCATGAAGTTGATGGAAGTGCGGAAAAATATAAGGCTCGTTTTGTCGCTCGTCGCTTCTCCCAGAAGGAAGGTATAGACTATGACGAGATATTTGCACCTGTTGTCCGATATACCACCATGCGCTTGATCATAACCCTTGTTGCTTCACAAGGATGGAACCTACATCAGATGGATGTCAAGACTGCGTTCTTACATGGTTCGATCAAGGAGGAGGTCTATGTGGAGCAACCTAAAGGATTTGAGATTTATGATCAAGAATCTCATGTGTGCAGGTTGAAGAAGGCCCTTTATGGGCTAAAGCAAGCACCCCGAGCGTGGTATGAGAGGATCGATAGCTACTTGATGAAGTTGGGATTCACTAGGAGTGAAGCCAACCCTAACCTTTACTTTAAGGTTATAGATGACAAGCCTCTCATACAAGTGCTATATGTTGACGACCTCTTTCTAATAGGTGCAGACCCTCTCATTCACAATGTAAGAGGGAGTTGGCTTCTGAGTTCGAGATGAAAGACCTAGGACTTATGCACTGCTTCCTAGGACTGGAAGTCTGGCAGAAACCAGGGGAGATCTTCCTATCTCAAGGAAAATATGTGGTGAAGATATTGGAGAGATTCGGCATGGTGGACTACAAGCCCGTAACTACCCCGATGGAACTTGACTTCAAGAAGTTAAGTGGTGCTGCCAGACCTGTTTTACGAAATGATACCGAGTATCGTCAACTCATCGGAGCATTGATGTTCTTGGTGAACTCCCGTCTGGATATATGCTTTGTAGTCAACACATTGAATCAACATATGGTTGAGCCTCACCACTCACATTGGATTGGTGCCAAGAATTTGTTGAGATATCTTCGTGGCACAGTCACTCATGGGTTGAGATACACTGCCGGAGATGTGAGACTACTTGGATATACCGATGTTGATTGGGCCGGCAGTGTGGTGGACCGAAAGAGCACTTCCGGGTGCTGTTTCTCTTTGGGATCTGCCTCGATATTCTGGATGAGCAGGAAGCAGAAGTTGGTGGCTTTGAGCACCGTCGAGGAAGAGTACATTGCTGCTAGCATGGCCTCCTATGAGGCAGTCTGGTTGCAGAAGCTCTTCAGTGAGCTGTTTGGATTTACATTGGATACCACCGTGATCTTGTGTGACAACCAAAGCGGGATCCATTTATCAGAGAATCTCGTATTTCATGATCGCTCCAAGCATATCGATATCAAGTACCACTATATTCGAGATATGGTGCAGCGAGGAGCAATAAGGCTCCAACATATCGGTACAAATGAACAGGTCGCCGACATTTTAACAAAGCCCCTAGGAAAGATCAAATTCCTTACTTTCCAAGAACGACTTGGTGTCATTCAGAGACCCTCTTATGAGGGTCGAGTATGATGTATTGAGCTCTGGGAGCTCCAGGGGGGGCGCAGGGTACTTCTTGGAGCGACATATGACCACAAGGCGACTCACCATCCCCTGGTGGTACACTATGTACAGGGTAAAAGGTTCAACCTTCCCCTGTGACACCCCGTGGCGATTATGGAACAGGATGATTAGTTCTCCTATGGGCCAGGATGATTCGTTCTCCGTGGCGACTGTGGAACAGGATGATTAGTTCTCTAGTGGGCCAGGATGATTCATTCTCCGTGGTGATTGTGGAATAGGATGATTAGTTCTCTTGTAGACCAGGATGATTAGTTCTCCGTGGCATCCATTGGACAGGATGATTCGTTCTCCTATGGCCAGAATGATTAGTTCTCCTGTCAAGGCATCCTACCCATGCAGTCTAGGACTCATGGGAAGTACCTCTCATCTGATCAATGAGCAGGGAAATGAGGATAGGGACCATAGTAGTACTATCGATGGACACATCGTTGTATCTACCGTATTCCCTATGCTAGGATGACCTCCATTGATCTAGGATCAATGATACTGATCTGGGATCAGTGACAGTGGTACACACTCTGAGAATGACTTCGGGTCAGTGGAGGATGGTATGATACATCCTCGATCAGTTCTTCTTCTTCATAGTTCGAGCAGAGCAGAGTGGGGTCAAATTGTGCAGGAGCATTAGATGGATGGATAGCAGCAATGGTCAAACGGATTGCAGATAGAGTTCTCCCTAGTTGAGAGGGAGTGTTAAAATTGGCAACTAGGGCCAAAATCCATGTGGGTCACCTTATTTATGGCTACTAATATTTTTCCTAGATTCATCTCGTCGAGAGGTGTAGGATTGATCTAAAGATCATCCGATTCTGATAAGTATTTATGGAGATATGAATTTATTTTGATTATGGACAAATTGTCAAGGTCGGCCAATATACTTATGTAGGCTCAGAAGCCCAACAATCAAGTCTATTCATCCTCAACGTTTGCATATAAATACAAGGTGCCTCCTCCTCATTTGGACACTTCATTCACTCATCTTCTCTCTCTCTCCCCTATGCATAAAAGGAGCCTCTCTCTCTCACACATGTGCGACTGAAAGGAAGACGTCCTACGGCAAGGAAGACACAGAAAGAAGGACGCTAGGGCAACAGGTCATCTCTTTGACCAGCATTGACCAAACAGAGGTGCAGATTGGGAGTGACTACCTCCCCTAGGCAGGCTGCAATTTTTGGCACGAAAACATAGGTGATCTGACCTCTAGTTTGACCGGCGCTGGCTGTCCTAGTTTAGGGCTGCAAGTTGACTTCAGAAATTTGCAAATTGACTGTACTTTTAGGGCTATTCAAGGGTTGTTTCTTCAGGCTGTTCAAGGGCAAGTTGACTGGAAATTGACCTAACATATTAGAGGTCAATTTCAACTAGTTTGACTTTGCTGATCTAGGGTTTGTTGTTGCTGATATAAAATTACAGAATTCAGATTTTGTACTATTTCTCTCTGTTGAACTATTGAAGATAAAAGAAGATTTGATCAAAAGGTTTCCCCGCATTGGGGTTTGTCCCTGGCTAGCCGCCACATCTTGTGTCTCTTGTCTTGGCTTGTTTTCTGTTGATCATTTAATGTTCTATTTGCACTTTACTTAATGTATATGTGATTACTAATCTATGACTAATAAGAAGAAAAATAAGTAAACTGCTCTAAGCATAGAACATACCATAATTTAACAGATGTACCTGCACCGCTTGTGCATTGATCACGTGGCCCAAATATAGGATCTCGATCATCTCGAACTCACACTTCGATGCCTTGGCATAAAGTGACTACTCCTTCGTAATACTAAAATACTCATCTAAATGTCCCAAGTGCTCGTCCCACGTTTTGTTGTATATGAGGAGGTCATCAAAGAATACCAATAAGAACTTCCTCAATTATTTGTTGAAGATGTGATTCATGCATGACTAAAAGGTCTCCCTAGGGAATCTCTCCAAAAGACCTGACCATGCCTATTCATCGATAACTGAATATTGACCTGGTATTATCGACTACTATCTTACACTCATAATCAAACATTTTGTTGCGCAAGCCACATCTCCATGCTTGAATATAGCCTCCATTCTCTTAGCTAATACAATTCAAGGACCACCATTAGACATACCTCTCAAAACTACCTTGTTGTTATTTGATGCTCTGAATTCCATCTCCATTACTTGGTAGTTCATTCAAAACTTTCACAATGAGTATAACCACTGTACCCCCAATACAACATTGGTGTCTGCAAGATCTACTACATAGAATTCATTGGTGAATGTGTAATTGCCCAGTGTCACACTCAAGCGTGGAATTCTTTCTGTGCATGTCATGTTGTACCCATCAGCCACCACAACGCTAAAGCCCTCAAAATATTCCATAGGATTACCTATCTTTGCCACCAAAGCTGCATCCAATGAAATTGTGAGTTGCTCTACCATCGACCAAAGCTGTGATTCACTGTCTCTATATGACCCCACTAATCCTGAATGTGTCATATCTAGGGACTCCAAAAAGTGTGGCAATAATACCACCCTTAATTCCCATACAAGGTAAGTAAATTTTAAAGCACAATAGATCATGTGTAAGTAAAGTTTAAAGCATGCACCCCTATATTACCTAGACATGTATTAGCAGAGATGCAATTAAATCTGGAAACTTGAAACTCAATGACTAGACTACCTGTACCAGGAGCTGCCAATGGCTTCGCCACCTCACCAGGCTTTTAAATTAATAATGATTGTGCCTCTGGAACAGGTTGCATCACCCTTGTCACAGGTAGTGCAACTAGTGGTGGCGTTGTCTCTGTTGCTTGTGCAACAGGAGAAGATACTGCAACTGGTGCCATCAGTGAACCTTGAGCCTGTTGAGAAACCAATGATGTTGGCCCACGTGGGAGATGTCGTACAACTGAAGCTGTTGTTACAACTGGAGACCTTGGCTTGATCGAAACAGATTGTGCAAGTGGAATCTGTGGTGTGACTAAAATAGCTGGCATTAATAACGGTGCTGGTGGAAGAGGTTGTGAAATTGAGGCTGACAGTTTCACTGGAGCTGGTTGGGCTCCATTATTTTTCAATACCAATGAGGTACCATGGCTTGTATAATTAACAGATGTATGTTCTTCTTTAGCCAATGAAGTGGATCACATGGCTATGATTGATGTCAATTGCCTTGCTTGTTCAATAAGAACAAAATGGCAGTAAAGCACTAAAACAAAGCCATTAAAGGGTATTGATGCAACTATGGATTAAGAGAACATCTTGAGCAGCAAACCATTTGAGATTTTTTACTGTCAAATTTCATCAAACGGAATAAAAGTATACTTACATTGGAAGGAGAATACAAAATATATAACATGCAATATGGTCCCCCTTCCTCTTTGCTAAAAATCAACTCAAGAATCAAGTTTAAAGTATTGATATCTATGTTAAAGGATCTGAAAATACGGTGTGATGTGATCCATAATAGGCTAGCACTTATTGAGATGTTTTCCAAATTGATGACATGGCTTAAGCTTTACTTTGTTGTATTGCAGTCAATATTACATGTGAACAGCTTAAGTTGGCTATTTGATTTTATACTTATTTTACAGATTTTTGCCAAATGTTCAAGGAAAACAACATTCATAAGACAACCATCCAAAAGGACCTTGATAAAGCCAGGTTACAAACTATAGTCTCATATTTCAGAAGAATCCAAATAGCATTTTAAAGGGACTTAGAGAATTCAGCCCGGCTTCATCTTGAATTTCTAGTTTATAAAAAGTCGGGATTAAATCCCAAAAACCCGATTTTTTCAGCAAAACGGTTAAATTGGCCGATTTTTTGCAGACTTTTCATTGCCGAAAAAATCGCGATTTAATCGAATTAATCCCAATTTTATCAGGAGTCGACCAAAAAAATCAGCCATCTTGAGAGTTGACACTCAGACAAGACTCAAGATTCAGGGGTTGATTCACTATTTTGATACAATGATATGTGATGTAGCACTAGACTTCATATACATATTATATATTAGCTTTCTTTACATGTTTATGTGGAAATGCATTTATTTGATGTTGTGGATACTCTAGATGCTAAAAAAAAAAAAAAAATTGAATATTTTTGTGGTTTTTTAATTTTGCCGACTTTGTCAAAAAAAACTCCCGACTTTAACAAGTTTTTCAACTGGACCCTTGCCGATTTAATCCCGACTTCAACTTTTTCCACATTGGTTTATATAATATCATTCCATTTGATTGGTTTCTCACATGCTTTTGACTTATTATAGTGACTCGGTTATGAGGAATTTCTAAAATGCAATAACAAAATATGCAGAGATGGTATCAAAGACACAAGCATACCTTCTTGATGGTTTTCAGTGCTCTTTCTGCTGTTGATTTTTTTGGACTTGCAGTTTTTGTAGGGTTCTTCACTCTGTTTAGCCCAAGATCTTCTATCATACTTCCAACAGCATCCTTTGAAACTAAATCCTTGGGAGCTAGCTTTGCAGCCAAGTATCCAAGATGTTTCCGTGCCCCAGTCAGAAGTCCTCTTTCAAAGTCTATCGGAGATCTACCTGACCTCATCCGTCTCATCCCTGCTAAAACAATCACAATCTCTGATGTCTGCTTGATTGCAGCATCAAGTGGTTTTCTTCTCTCAATTTTAGCATCCTTCCCAGTTTTTAGTTTCTTAGCAACATGTTCAATGTGGTCTTCTTCTTCGTCCTTGTCGTCAGAGCATAAAGAACTAACCCCTTTATAATCCCCCCCTTTAAGAATATCTTAATGCACATCAATCTCTATTTCAGAGAAACTCTCAGGTTACCTAACATCTGGGTTGCTATTTATGGCCGTGTGAGGATGCTTCAAACAAATCAAATTCACATCTTTTATATCTGATACAGTTGTCTTCAGGGGTGAAATGTCCATCACATCTTTATCTGACACACTTGGCTTAAGGGGTGAAATTTGCATAAGATCACCTTTAACAGACACACTTGTCCTGATGGGTGATATTTGCATAACATCTTCTTTATCCAATACAACTGTCTTGAGGGGTGATATTTGCATAACATCATATTTAACTGTCCCACTTGCCTTGATGGGTGAAATCTGCATCGCATCTTTTGTATCTGACACACTTGTCTTGATGGGTGAAAATTGCATACTTTCACCATTGAGCTCTGTTGAAGAATGAGCGATATCACCTTCCTGAGGTAATGTCGAAACCACTGTGAGGCCATCTCGCAAAGCACCTTCTTTAGGAAATGTAGGAACTACTGTGATGCCATCTGGGAAATCACCTTTCTAAGGTAATATGGAAACCACTATGAGGCTATCTCGTGTCTCTCATGGCTCCGGGAGGATTCAACCATTAGGTTGAGTGGCCATCAGTATGAACCAAAGTTATCTTAGATTCTATAAAGAGATTTTACTAATATCATATGTGACCGCTCTGCACTACCTTGTGGTTCTTGAAGTTTTAAAATAAACATTTACTCAATGTGTAGTACCCAAACGTTGCTCTCCTTCCAAAGTGTAAAGAACTGCATTCTTAAGCACAGATGTGGAGAAAATCTTGAAAAGACCCACATATCATGGCCAGAAGCTCCCATCAAAAGAAGAAGACGTTTACAGCTGCAGATGAAACCCAAGAATTATGATCAGTATGCAACTCGAAAGCCCTCTAATGCATGCATCTGACAGTTTACCCTTTGCAAAAATATCTAGCCCTGAAAACTTGACTAGAAAATATCACACACAGGCCCCAATACAAATCAGAGAAAACATAATGATTTGAAACCGTTAAAAAACTACAGAATCCATGTCAGATTTGCATCCTAGGGCCAAAGTGACCTAGGACCACGCTTACCAACATTTGCCCAAAAAACCCAGTTCTCCCGCTAATCTAAAATTTAAATATCGGACTCTAACCAATCAGAGAGCCCAATTAAGAAACAGCAATAGGCGGAAACACTTCACTAATGTGAAAAATATTGCTGTTAATATATACTAGTACTAATATTATTCAGAGAGTGGCTGGCCCAATATAAGCCCAACCTCCCCGTTTGATTTTGAGGCATGTTCTTATTTAGTACAAGATGAGATTGAGACCGTTGGTAACTACCAAAGCCGTTCCATTTTTAATAATTGATTACATTTAAATGTGTGAATATATGTTGTGTCAACAAAATCCAAGCCAAATACAAAAAATACAAAGGCATTGGTAGCTACCAAATCCGTTCCATTTATAATAATTGACTACATTTAAATGTGTGAATATATGTTGTGTCAACAAAACCAAGCCAAATATAAAGGCATTAGAACTGGATACATTGTGGAGTTAATGTGTGAATATATATTGTGTCGACAGAACCCAAGCCAAATACAAAGGCATAAGAACGGGAGACAGAAAAGGAATTTTCCCAGTCAAATCGGGGGCATGGAATGCAATGCCTAGTAACTGTATCTAGCACAAATCTTTGAGAAAACTAATAGTGTACACTACAAGTGAACACGAAGAGAGAACATACTCAGTAAAGTTGTGAAATACCTAATTCCCATGAATCCTTGAACTTCCAGGGTAAAAGAAGAAAATGGTATGAAGCAGAAGGAAGATAACACGCACCCAAACGCTACAGAAGCAGAAGCATCGAGGGAAAGAGAAACAAAGACCATGAACCCACTTCTGATCTTGCCATCAGGAGATATCAGGGTCGAATCCTGATCATGCACGGGCATACGACTGTGAAGAGCAGGACGAGATGGTTTAGGTTTTGAATTGTTTTGAGTGTGAGGAGGGAAGAGAGAGTTTACCTCTTTTGGGGCGCCTGTGAATATATATCATCGATCAACCGAACTAAACCATTCATTCACTCGTTCACCCCACTGCGATGAAGCGCTCTTCTTTTGTTCCATTGGCCCGCTGAACTCAAAAAAACTCGTGAATAATCGAGGATTAAAGGCTTTGGACTGGATTAGGCCGAGACCCCGGGAACGAGGTCTCAAATTATATTGATGATATGCACAGCAGAATCAAATGAATGGATGCCTGATGAAATTCAAGATTTCCCTAATAGGGAGGGAAGACTAGTGCAGAAGGTGGAAAAAGGCTCATGGGGAAGCACAACAAAGGTTTTCAAGATTTTTAATTAGGGCTCTGCAGTGCAGAAGGTGGAAAAAGGCAAATAGAGAAGCACAACAGGGTTTTCAAGATTTTTAATTAGGGCTCTGCATTGGAGGAGGTGGGAAGGGTTGGAGAAGAATGGATTTGGCCAATCTGAATGGCAAAGAAATGCTGGTTGTCTCCTTTCAAATGCAATAGGGTTTATATCAATGTTATGTAATGGTTTTCATTGTTGAATTGAGGCCCCTGTGATTTATTTCTCACATGAAATTTCATTTTATTTGTGCTTTTCGAGCCAACCAGTGTGGTCATTAGCTTTGAATATTAAATAGTCAGAGCAGACGCTTTTCGAACCAACCACTCTAGCGTTGCATATTAAATAGTCAGAGCAGAATATTTAACAGCTCCAAGCGATAATAGCTAAATTTGACCAGGAGATGGTCAGTGAGACAAGTTAGTTGGACAGCATTAAAGGCATGACCTATATGTTAATAATTCAAATAAATATCAATTTGTTAATTAGTTATAACCTTATTAAAATCGAGCTTAAAGGGACTATAAATTAATATATCATAAAATTAATAAACTAGCATTTGCACCTAATGTTGCAAAGGAAACGCCGTAAGGCATAGTGCATGGAAGAATATTGAAATGTGAATGAGCTTTTTTGAAAGCAAGGGTCGATGATAATGATTTTGAATTGAGGAAACCATGCCGAAAACCCTATTCGAGGGTTAAAGTGGCTATGAAATTGAATAAAAGTAGTCATACATATCCATTGAACTTGTTTAGATACCTTAAATATTGCCTAGTTGAAGGTGAAGTTAAACAAATGAATTCACGCGAACAACAACTAGGTATCCATATCGATATACAAAATTTTAAGGAGAGATATGTTAATCTTTTCAAACAACATTCTAATGTATTTGCCTAAAAACATGAAGACCTTATACCATGTCACATTGTGATGAACTGAATCCCTGCCAAGATCTATTCCTTATGACGCAGAGAAGCTACAGGTGGTTGATAAGGAGGTGAAAACAAATGCTTGGGCTCATGAAGGAGCTCTGTATTGTCCTCCAGCCCACATTGTTCCTATGCCTATTATATTCCATGGAAACATCGTACACAGAGACATCTCTTGCTCATATCTCCATTGGTACTGCCCAACAAAACAAAGGAGAAGGAGAAGATTAAAACAAAAGGTATAGCTTTTAGACAATGATTTTGAAGTTCTTCCAACTTTGGAACCAAATGAACACAGATTTCCTTTGGACCTCATGTGGAAGAGCAATATTAGTAGTTGAAAATATGGAGCTCGAATGTAAGGACACAATTACTTATCATAAAATTATGCAATTGAAGGAGATTTGTATTGGCGTGCTAGTTTTTCTAAGGTTATGGTGTTCATGCATGTGTTGTTATACTAATTGTGAAATGGGGGAATTTAGTTGTTTCATACATTGTTTTTATGATCCTTGCATAACCAAATCCAGTGGAGAAATCAAACAATGTGTGAAGATACAGTTTGTTGTATTTATCATAAGCCTCAATGTTCAATTCAAACTCTGGTGTGATATGAAGACCTTAAACCATATCACATTGTTATCTGAAACTCTATTTTTAGCGAGTATGGTAATATTGACTAACTCTGCCTGTGTCACAAATCATATAAAAATGGATTTCAGTTAGCTCCGTGGTCCTTGGAGAATAATAATATATACAACTTTCATCCATCATGGCCTCTCAACAGTCCAATTACTTAGCTAATTGCAGACCTATCTTGAAGCATTCTATATGATGCCACTTTTATTACAGGGATGCAGAAATTAGATTTTAGAATGGGAATTGTGCTTCAGCGTTATTTTCATTCAAGCGGCATTTGTGCCAGTTATGTCTTTTGGACAATTATGGTTATTCTAAATGGTAATGCTATGTGAAGTAGTATGTGCTAGCATTTTTATTTTTATGATGAACGTTGCATATTATGTCATTTTAAACAAGCATAATCTGATTTTCATGCTACACTGCAATTTTTTTTATAGGCATTGAATTGTTTTTCTGCAAAGTATCTAGAAGTTTGAATGCCCTAAAGAATTGTAGCCAGCAGACGGGGGGGTTCCAGTGCATGTCAATAGGATCAGGAGGGATGAAGATTGTCCTGTATGTTTTCATTCCATTGCCCAATTCATGGCATGCTAGTTTTCTAACCCAGCAAAAACTATAAATGCATTGATGATGGGTGACATCCAGTGGAGTATGGTACCATATGTTCTATTAAACTGTGCTGAAGACAACCATTTGAACTCCACAGCTCGGAGATTTTCTATCAGCTCTTTAAATTTTTCTTCCCATGCTTGTAATTTGATTATTTTCATACTATTAAGAATTTCAGATGTTATTCTGAGTCTTTCATCCTGTGCAGTCATGAACACAGCTTGGCACTTCTGGGGGGTTTTGGCTTGGAAATTTGAGTTGTAACTTAAATTTGTAACATTATTCAATCATCATTCTACATCATTTTAATTTGATATTTCAACTAGTACTTAATGTTTACATTAGTGTTGGTACGATGTCTAAAGATATCTGCTTTTAATGATAGTTATTGGTGCTATATGAGAATCACTAGAAATTTATGTGGATCATTCAAAATTTGGAGTCATTTATAAATTCCTGTCAGTTAACGGACTTCATGTTAAGATAAATTTTAGGTTACATGGGGACTTCATGTTAAGATAAATTTTAGGTTACATGGTTACAAATTTTCTGTTAGTTAATGAAGCTTCCTATAAAGCCTAGTTATCTGACATGAAGATTACTGATGCGAAAGTGGGATAATCAGCTATAAAAAGGGTTCTTAGGCATTAGTGTAGAGGGTTTTTCAGAGCCATATTATTGCAGGTAGCATGTCACAAACAAACAAAAAAATGAAGCAGCGACCATACTTCCCTTGGAGTTGACCTGAGTTGGCATCCCTATGTTCTCATGAAGCTTTCAGTTTTGTGTGTTGTGTATTTTGAGTAACCAGTTGCTGTTGCCAGTAACTACTGCAGACTTGATTCTGCAATTAGTCCTCTAGAATCAGTTATCAAATGTAATGCTGAACATTGCTGGAATTTCTACTGTTATTACTGCATTGTTGTTGCTGGTGTTGAGTTTATTCCTCATGTTTTTGCTGTTCTTTACTATTGTTAGCACCCTATTAGCTTCAGATTATAGATAATAGTATCCAGTTAATAGTTTTATACTGTGAGTCTCTTATGGTTTTTGAAATAAAAACATATCTTGATTTAGGTTCATAACAGGGATGAATACCAACTATGGCTTCATTCTAAGTTACTTGTGGGAGGATAATTGGAGGACATAAATTACACTATCAAGGACTCACTTGAATACAACAAGGGACACCATGGAACAAATGAACCAAGCCTTGTGTATAATGATTATATCAATTGACAGAAGGATACAGGTAGGCGAGAGTAGTGGTGAAGGTCAGCAAAGACCCCAAGACTACAAAAGGGGGGTGAATAGAAATGATCATGATTGAAACCCCTTTGAAAGGAACATTAATGGGAGAATGGTAAATCATGGGAATCATGACAATCAAGTTAAAAAAGAAAGAAACCGTATCAATTAGTGGCATCTTGAGAGTGTTCCCAATCCCAAGTTTGATAGGGTCAAAAGAGAGACTAAATCAAGCGGCTTCAATAGGAAAATTGTCAAGTTTCTTTCATTTAATCATACGAAGGATTATCAGGAAATCCAATTTTCCACCCCACACCAGGAAGGATCTGCATTTGACAAAACACAAATAGAATGAAAGGGTGACTACTAGGGCTGAATTATGCAGTAATGATCGGTGACATCCAGTAGAGTATGGTACCATATGTTCTATTAAACTGTGCTGAAGACAACCATTTGAACTCCACGGCGCGGAGATTTTCTATTAGCTCTTTAATTTTTTCTTCCATGCTTGTAGTTTGATTATTTTCATACTATTAAGAATTTCAAATGTTATTCTGAGTCTTTCATCCTGTGCAGTCATGAACTCAGCTTGGCACGTCTGGAGGGTTTTGGCCTTGGAAATTTGAGTTGTAACTTAGATTTGTAACATTATTCAATCATCATTCTACATCATTTTACAATTTAATTAATTTAAAGTTGATATTTCAACTAGTACTTAATGTTTGGGATAATCAGATATAAAAAGGGTTCTTAGGCATTAGTGTAGAGGGCTTTTCAAAGCCATGTTATTGCAGGTAGCATGTCAACAAAGAAAAAAAAATTGAAGCAGCGACCATACTTCCCTTGGAGTTGACCTGAGTTGGCATCCTATGTTCTCATGAAGCTTTCAGTTTTGTGTGCTGTGTATTTTGAGTATCCAGTTGCTGTTGCCAGTAACTACTGCAGACTTGATTCTGCAATTAGTCCTCTAGAATCAGTTATCAAATGTATTGTTGTATATCGCTGGAATTTCTACTGTTATTACTGCATTGTTGTTGCTGGTGTTGAGTTTATTTCTCAAGTTTTTTCTGTTGTTTACTATTTTTAGCACCCTATTAGCTTCAGATTATAGATAATAGTATCCAGGTAATAGTTTTATACTGTGAGTCTCTTATGGTTTTTGAAATAAAAACATATCTCGATTTAGGTTCATAACAGGGATGAATACCAACTATGGCTTCATTCTAAGTTACTCATAGGAGGATAATTAGAGGACATAAATTACACTATCAAGGAATCACTTGAATACGACAAGGGACACCATGGAACAAATGAACCAAGCCCTGTGTATAATGATTATAGCAATTGACAGAAGGATACAGGCAGGCGAGAGTAGTGGTGAAGGTCAGCAAAGACCCCAAGACTACAAAAGGGGGGTTGAATCCCAAGACTACCAAAGGGGGGGGTGAATACAAATGATCATGATTGAAACCCCTTTGCAGGGAACATTAATGGGAGAATGGTAAATCGCGGGAATCATGACAATAAAGTCAAGAAAGAAAGAAACCGTATCAATTAGTGGCATCTTGAGAGTGTTCCCAATCCCAAGTTTGATAGGGTCAAAAGAGAGACTAAATCAAGATGCTTCAATAGTAAAATTGTCAAGTTTCTTTCATTTAATCATACGAAGGATTATCAGGAAATCCAATTTTCCACCCCACACCTGGAAGGATCTGCATTTGAAGAAACACAAATGAAATGAAAGGGTGACTACTAGGGCTGAATTTGTGACTGCCTTTTATCACAACTCTGATGCTTACACCCTAGATGATTGTTTCTTAACCCTCAAAATAAGAATCAAAGAGGCCGCATGAAAGAGTTCTGCCAAGGCACCCCACTTGTAGAGATTATTTCTCCTCTGCAAGTAGTTTCCATGTATATGGATGGGCTGAATAGTCCATCCAAGGATATGTCAAAGCAGTCAAAGCCTTAAAGCCTACTTGAAGACATGTATATTTAGAGATTGCCAGAAGTTGCTTTACAACAAAAGATTATTTATTAAAAAAAAAACAGCGAGGGCTAATACTATGGGAATTGAAAATCTCCTGTAGTAACCACTGTCCGACAACCTAATTAAAATTATTTTTCCTGTTTAATGAAGCCTTAGCCTACAAACTATGTGCTTCTACCTGCAACTTCAAAAATATCAGTTCAGAAATGATAGCACTGAATGATATCCAATAAAAAGAGTTACAATCCATATTAGAAACCATAAATCCATGCTTAATGCTGTGATTTCATTGATATCAACACAAGCAATTTGATAAATACAAGCACTGCACTTTGATTTTGGCAGTCGATAATAATATTACATCTTTACATCAATTTTGGTTTGAACCTGTGAAGCTCAAGGCCCAAATATAACTCCATGCTTATTGGGTTTTCATGCTCTTGACATGGCTTGGAACCTCCGCCCTAGCCACTTACAAGAATGTTTATTTGCTACAGATTTGAGTAATAGATGAAACTGACCCACCAATGCCAAAGACAATGCCGAATACGATGAGCAAGGCATCAGCAAGGATCCATATCAGAGATAATTCATGCCAACAAGCATGCAAATGAAACAGAGCAGGAAATAGAAACCCTAAAATACAACCAATACTGCTCCCAATCAGAGATAAAAAGATCTGCAAATGAAGGGACCAGAATTGAGACTATTGTTATCAAGAAAATCGCAAGAGATCTGATCATCAAGGAAAACTCCCCTCTGCTAAACCTCCCTTCTAGGACTTCATAAACATGATTCATCATCAGTGGAAATGTGAAGAAAAGGTTCAGACATAGGGCAATCTGAACAAAATCTGTGATCCAGCTTTTCCCCAAGTTCAGAGTCACCATATCTCTGGTTGCACTTCCAAAACAATATACTCGAATGCTCCGAAACCCCCATAAATGAGAGCAATGAAGAGAAATGCAACGGCCAAAACTCCACCAAATCTATGTTTTTTCTCCATAGCTAATTCCAGGGGCAAAATCATGCTTACCCCTTCAAATGCATAGATTGCTACACCCACTCCATAAGGAATAGCAGAGAAACCTGTGAAAGCATGAACATCTGGACCCACAGTACTCAATATGGACAACACATCTTGCACCACAACAGTTAGCATTGCAGAAATGTAAATGATATATGCAAAAACACTAAAAGGGGCCAGATGGGTAAGGGTTCGAATCCCACTCATGATGAGCTCCAGTGGAAAAATGGCCCATATGAAGCCTACCTTCCTGGTAACATCCAACGAGGTAGACAAATAGACTCCATGAGGATTCAACGAGGATTCTTGGGATTTGGGATTGGGCTGTGGTTTGGATCCTGTAAACATGTAAGACAGAGTATTCCCTATGAATATGAGATAACCCACACAAACTCCTGCCATGCAGAGGACCACCATAAAATCCACCATGGCTTTCCCTGTACTTCCATAAACAACAAAGCCCAGATCTCCAAAGCTATCTATTTTCTGAAATCCTTGCCTTTTGAGGGCCCTCTTAGACCACACCAACAGCGTCATGCCATAATAGGCAATGCATGCCACCAGTGCCAGTACAATAAGGCCTGAGAGCCATCCAGTCTTCATGAAAGTGTAGGTCAATCCCAGCACTCCTGCTCCTACAATCGATACCATTTTCGACTGTAAATATGTTTTCCACCCCACACCTGGAAGGATCTGCATTTGAAGAAACACAAATGGAATGAAAGGGTGACTACTAGGGCTGAATTTGTGACTGCTTTTTATCACAACTTTGATGCTTACACCCTAGATGATTGCTTCTTAACCCTCAAAATAAGAATCAGAGAGGCTGCATGAAAGAGTTCCGCCAAGGCACCCCACTTGTAGAGATTATTTCTCCTCTGCAAGTAGTTTCCATGTATATGGATGGGCTGAATAGTCCATCCAAGGATATGTCAAAGCAGTCGAAGCCTTAAAGCCTACTTGAAGACATGTATATTTAGAGATTTCCAGAAGCTGCTTTACAACAAAAGATTATTTATTAAAAAAAACAGTGAGGACTAATACTATGGGAATTGAAAATCCCCTGTAATAACCACTGTCTGACAACCTAATTAAAATTATTTTTCCTGTTTACTGAAGCCTTAGCCTACAAACTATGTGCTTCTACCTACAACCTCAAAAATATCAGTATCAGAAAATGATAGCACTAAATGATATCCAATAAAAAGAGTTACAATCCATATTAGAAACCATAAATCCATTCTTAATGCTGTGATACAAGGCCTGATTTGTGTAAAACGGTAGGGACAGATATAGGTTCAATGCCAAGCCCAAGTAGGCCATTTGGAGCTGCAGCTTCTAGAAATGTGCCTGTTTGTACCCTTCCACACCTATCAAATGCACAAGCAAAGATGCAGTGATTAGTGTTCATTCATTTGTAGCACTTAAAAAGGGAAAAGCACTTGATAGTGCACACTGCACAGCAATATTCAGGTCACGTGTCATAGTCAAATTCAGTATGGTCTCAGACTGCTATCTAGAGGCAGAAAACTCATTTCTAAAAATTTTAGTCTTTATTTCTAAAAAAATAAAGAAAAAAAAATCACTTACAACAGCAAAAAATAAATCATACCCGAATGTGATAGGCGCCTTCACCACCGTTCCATTCTGTGATCCATCTCCAGGAGTCAGATAAAGAACATCCTCCACTAAAGTTCCTGCAGTGGATGTATCTTCTGAGAGATATGTAACGTTGTATGGGCATTGATCACTAGATTTGGAGCATTGATTTTGTAAATCACACAGAGTATTATTACAAGTAACTTGCTTGCTTGTCTTAGAGGCTGATGGACTGTAAGTCTGCAAATCGATGTCCTGTTGAAATCAGAATTAAATCACAAACTAAATCCCACTCCAAGTTGAGGCATAGAAATGATTAATTCTTTTTCTGAAGAATTCCATATCAAGGAAACACACAGAAGCACAAGATATGAAGAAGACTAAGCATGCAACAAAATGGCCTTTTTGGGAAACCCTTGTGGGAATTCCCCGCGATTCCTATAAATCCAGCACATTTCCAGATTGTTTGACCATACAGGCTGATTTGGAGACCTCTAAAAATCCCAGGGAAGTTAAAAATCTGTGAATAGGAAACATTGCCAGTGTGGAAGCAGGATTGACCACTGGATTCGAGTCGGAACCGCGCCTGAAATGCACCGGCAAGAGGGCCATGTTGTTGCACATTTATCCTACTTCACAAGATAATAAGTTATTTTGTACTTAGGAATCATTTTTACATGCTTCATTCACACTGCAGAGGAGTTATTTTGCCTGACAAGGAAGAATGCAAATGCATTTAGTAAGTGGAGAGAATGTTGTGCATATGAAAGAAACATTGTCACTATGCCATAATAAATAGGGTTCTGAAAGGCCAAGCTGATGCTAATGCCTGCCAATTTCAATGTTCAGCCTTAGAAAATGTACATTGATGAGAATGGTGGTAGTACCGTAGTATATATGAGGTTAGTGGTATTAGTATGCTCTTTCCCAACTATAGATAAGGTGTTTCAAATAACTGTGATTCTAAGGTGTTAGAAGGATGGTGCAACTTGAAGTGACAACCTGTAATTCAGTTCCTTAAGTAACTTTGTGCGAAATAGCATCGGCAAAAATTGGTCCAGGGTCAGCAACTTGGGAAGTCAGCCAACTAGGATAAAAAATATGCAAAAAATGGGCAAAATTTGGCAAAGCATAAACTCTGACCTACAAAACTCTGTGATTCGTTTTGGGTAAGACTACTATCAGTTGGATTTCTAGGGATTAGTTCCTTGTTAAATCTGGCATTCATGCTGTAATCAGTATTAGAAATATGTGACTAAAAATTTTTAACAGTATTTAGAGTTCTTCACATCAACCTATATCTCCAAGTAAATTATATTAATCTCTTTTCAGTAGATTTAATTATTGGAACGACCTGCAAGTCCTTAAAGCTAGGTCATCAACTACGAGAAGAGATGGTTTAAAAGAAATCTCTTAGCTTGAATTGATTTTCAAAATCTAGTTTCAAGCATCAGATGAATCAAATAATTTTATTGTAATCAAGCAACATGTATAGTCGCTCTTATATGTCTTTTCCCTAGCTGTTTCTTATGCAATAAAATGTTTTCAATTGAACTTGGTTGCTAAAGGTTTGACAATTTGTCTTTGGAAACAGCATAAACCTCTGGTTGGTGGCCTATTGAAGAAAATAGCATCAAGCCAACCAAACTGCCCTATCAAGTTTAAAAGGCAGTGCCAATAGTATGCACCCTGTTGACCTCTGTTCTTCTGCAAAAGCAACGGTTCTTGCTTGTCTTTGCAGATGTATCTTGCACTTCAGCTAGAGATACAGGTTTTGGAAGGCTAAAGAAAATTACTGATTAATACAGGAAAAGTTGTGGAATTTTGGGAATGTGAAGCACCAAAACACAGGTAAACATCCTCACAGATTTTTACTTTGGAATGGCAAAGCTCAGGCAACAAACATGACCCCATTATGCACCCATGTTCTCACTTTGGCTCAGGAAATCATCAAAACACAATCAAGACACCCTTATATGGAATTTTACTTTGAGCGGTGAAGCTTATGAATCAAACATGACTCTATGCTTATTATGAACCCATGTTCTCTCTGTGGCTCGGGAAATCAACCAAACACAATCAAACAACCTCATTGAATTTTACTTGGATATGGCAAAGCTTAGGGATCAAACATGACTCCATGTTTATTATGCACCCATGTTCTTACTGTGGCTCGAAAATCAGCACTGGCCACTCACAAATAATTTTCAACCATCCCGAATTTTTTACTCTCGAAAATATGTTCAAAAGGGTTCCGTTTTCTACCTTTAATATTTGATCAACACCATGCCCATGGAAAAAACTAACAGATGGGCACAATAGCCCATTGCTGATAAGAAGAATGAAACCATAGTCTAAGTGGAATTCACAGCCAGTGCAATCTCACATAATTGTTTATCACAAGAATAAAATTCAACATTAATGTAATAGGTCAGTAGGTTTAACAGGGAGAAGCTGAAAATGCAATACATACAAGTCCATAGCTAGGTGCAGAAGTAGGAGCACACTGTTGGCAATCACAAGGCACCCAGAACAAATCGCTGCCCATATCAAGTGCTACAAGTAAAGTTACATTAGGTGTGCCCACTTGAACCACAGTGTAGTACAAACTGTCCAGATCACAGAACAGGAAGTTAGGAGCGTAATGAGCGATTAAATTAGAATCAAACATGGAACTTTAGCAATGCAAATTTCCCTGTACTTCCCTAAACAGCAAAGCCCAGATCTCCAAAGCTATATTTTCTGAAATCCTTGCCTTTTGAGGGCCCTCTTAGACCACACCAACAGCGTCATGCCATAATAGGCAATGCATGCCACCAGTGCCAGTACAATAAGGCCTGAGGGCCATCCAGTCTTCATGAAAGTGTAGGTCAATCCCAGCACCCCTGCTCCTACAATCAATACCATTTTCGACTGTACCTATGTCGGGATTAATGGAGGCTACAAGGAATCAGAGTATCTTCCATGAATTCAAAAAACTGTTAACCCCGCACCCACCCTTGATCTTCATCTTCAGAAGTTTTCTGCCCACACCAAAAACCGCTGCTGACCCAAATCATGCTGACCCAAATCAGACGAGAAGACAGAGATTCAGAAGTTTTCTTCCCACACCAAAAACCGCTGCTGACCCAAATCATGCTAACCCAAATCAGAGGAGAAGACAGAGATACAAAAATGTGAGAACCAGAATCATAAAACAGGAAGCAGATAAAAAAATCTGGGAACTGGGGATTCGGTTCCAAAAATCTGAGAATCCAAACCAAAAATGGTCTGAATACCGCCACCCACTTCGATATACCCATAAAATTTCCCCGTGTCGCTTCAGACCTCAGGGCCATAAAATTTCCCCGTGTCGCTTCAGACCTCAGGGCGTGCGACTCTTCACTGATCAGAATGTTCTCCACGGATGATCTAATGGCTGGAGATGATTTAATCGTCTAACAATCCATTTAACGGCCCACGTTGAGACACGGTGGCATGGAGGGGAGTTCGTCTCAGAGGGAACACCTTACGGCGTAATTAATTTAAATTAAAAGTTAGTTAAAAAATTAGAGTAATGAATAAAAATTAATTTAAATTAATAGTTGGTTATTAGATATACATAGATAGTTTTTTAGAGAGATATACATAGATAGTTATATATATTAAAGTTAAAAGGACTTATTTTATAAATAAAATATTATAAAATTAAATTAAATTAATAGTTAGTTAAAAAATTATTAAATAGAGTAATAAATATACAAAGTTAGTTATATATAATGGGACTTATTTTATATATTAAAATAAAATAATTATAAAATAAAATCATTTTCAAATTAGTAGTAATTGATAGATATTATAGATAATTAATGGGGGTTAGAAAATTTATTTATTTTTTTATTTTATTTTTGTAAGTTTAATTAAGGGTTAATCTATCAGATTATCCTAGATTGATTACAAGGTATAAAATTATTATTAGAGTTATGAAAGAATTAATATAATAGTGTTATCATAATAATATTTCAAAAATTTATTAATAAAGATGTATACTTATAACCTAAAGTATACTTATAAAGTATTAATGTTTAAGTGAAGCAGAGTTATACGGGGATGTAGAGATTAGTTTAAAAATAGTTTAATGAAATAAAAAAAATGAAAAAAAATTATTAAAAAATAAAACAATTAATAAAATATTATATTAATAATGATATTATTAAAATTATAAAATATGAATTAATATTGTTTATATTAACATGCATATATTTATATGTCTGTTTTATTTTTATTAATATATTATTGTTTAAAATTAAATTTATTAAAACATGTTTTTAATTTATATGTCTGTTTTATTTTTATTGATGATGATGTTAACGTCCACTGAAACCAAACTTCGGTCTATCGGACCTAAAGAAACGAATTATTTAGTTTGATTTAAGATTTTATTCCTATGCTCAAAAAGCTTGGAGAGAAGCCTCCTGAGCTCATTGTAATTTTGACAACATAAAAGGCCAGGAAGGTCAATATTGCAACAAAGATTTTGAAACTGAGATCTAATATGGTTGTACGTGGGGCACTCTAAGAGGAAGTGATTTTCATCCTCGATGTTCGTATTCTCGCAGAGATGGCAGAACCTTTCCATCCATGGTGTTTTAGGAACTGCCCAACGACTCGTTTCACTATGGAGCTCATGAGAGTTCGTTCTACTCTTGGCTATATTAATTTTCTTCTTTGAGCTACTTAAAACAGAGAGATACTTTTGATCTTCTAGGGTGGGGTTGATGACCTCCTTATAATATCTTAATTTTCTTTTAGCTGCTAAATCTTTCTCACACCACATTTTTTCTTTGAACTTACAAGTAACAATATTTTTAATGTTATTAATGTTTTGCAATGCAACATTCTCGTCAATCTCCCAATGGTTAACCAGGCCCTGGTGTCTTTATACCAACCTCGTTTGAGCCTTAGGTGGTTTTGGCCGGAATTTAAAGCTAGCTTAAGAAGTCTATGGTCTCCTATGTTATTGAGTTTGTGCTTGTACAACAGAAGCCTAGTCATAGCTAGGCTCTCGATAGGGGAAAGACCCACTTCTATAAGGAGAATAGGATAGGGTGTGTTGCTTTTAATTTTGAGATTATACATTATAAAACGCTTCTGGATTTGCTCAATCTTTCTCCAGGATTCTCTAGAGGTGCTACAACCTCAAACCTCACATCCATATAAGATAACCGGAGTGACTTAAGTTTCAAAGAGGAACTTCTTTCTATCCCACATTACGAGGTTTGTCGTTTTACAATTATTTTCAAGACCAAAATAAGCTTTCCATCCCCCATTAATCATTTTCTCAATGCTATAGTTCCAATTGAGCTTGTGATGAATATCAATTCCTAGGTACTTGTAGGAAGACACTTCCTCCAAGTTACTATACATAAATTAGCATAAGTGTCCTTCTTGGATTTGATAATCATAACTTTTGTTTTGTCAGTGTTAACAATCATACCCATGGTAGAGCAGAAATCCTTAAGAAGTATAAGTTGCTTATCAAGATCAGATGGGCACCTTGCGAGAAGAACAATATCGGCAGCATAGAGAAGAAGGATGATGACTATCCCAGCTAAGATCGTGCAAGCACATCCTACTTCCTCTAAACAACCTTCTAGCTTGTCGATGTAAATGCCAAATAGGGTAGGAGAGAGGGGGCAGCCTTGTTTAACTCCGATATTATACTTAATATCTTTGTTTAAAATTAAATTTATTAAAATATGTTTTTAATATAATAATAATTCACTTTAAATTGAAAATATTGTGAAAATTTTATAATTTATGAAAAAAATAAAACAAAACAAAACAAAAAATTAGTAACTAATAGAAGTGGAACCTATTAAAAAACACAATAAGACTTCAAAAATCACTTTACAAATAAAAAAAATATAAAAATAAAAACCGAAATAAAACTAAAAACAAAAATTTGTAACTAATAGAAATGGAAGTTGCTAAAAAACATAATAAGACTTCAACCAATCACTTTACAAATAAATAAATTTAAATAATAATAAAAATTGAATTCTTAATGTTAAGTTATGGATAAACGTTATAAATCAACTAAATGTAATAATAATTATTAATTATAATAGTAATAAATTTTAAGATGAAAATATATTGTAATATATTAAATATTTAATTTGATTTTGTAATTAATATTAAATTAAGTTTATCAAAAAGATTTAGAACAGTCGATGAAGGAGCGCGTTGTTAAGGCGCTCCATAAGCAAAGGTCACCGGTTCTAGTCTCACCGATACCAAAAATCCAGCATGGTTTCCGCTAGTGCGGCTCAGGCCGGGTGCAATCCCCAGGTGACTTTGACGACTTAGATGCCCCTGAGTCGTGGCCTCTCAACCACAGGGTAAGCGTGATTTTCAGGATTCACCCACTTATCAACCAAAAAAAATTATTAAATTAAGTTTAAGTTTAATATAATTTTTTATTATTTAAAAAATGCTAAATTTACTTTTTTTATTAATTCGAGCATTTGGCTTGGTAGAAATGGTACTATGTGGATCGCCTTGTGGGATAGGTAATTACTATATATGAATTGATTAAGGAGGAGGAATCATCAAGACCTCGTGTTATTAGAGAAGAAGTCATTGATAGGTATTTTTCCTGGGTGTATTTCGATGGTTCTTCTAATAGGGATGGGTTGTGTGGTGGTGGAGCTATTCTCTTTCCTTTTGAAACCCACTATTTCAGTCTTAAGAGCGGTCTGGGTCATGGTTCAAACAATTTTGCTAAGCTTTTTAGTCTCAAACTTCTTCTTCTCTTTGCTCTCAAAAAGGGGTGCTGGCAGCTGCAAGTTTTTGGTGACTCTTATGTAGTTATAAATTGATTCAATGAAGCATCAATTTGTTATGTGCACACTCTTAGACCTATTTTGAATGAAGTTCTTTTAATCAAGCAAAACTTTGATTTTATTTTTTGTCATCATATCTACAGGGAGTGAAACTTTGTTGTTGGTGCTCTTTCCAAGGAAGGCTCGCAGCAGGCTTGGGGTTCATGGCAGGTTCGGGAGCAGATAAATGGGGATCATTCAGTCTATCATCTTCATCCCTTTATAGAGTGATCAGGTACTCAGTATTTAGCTCAAAAATCAAAGTTCTCGGAATGGCTCGAAACCTAAACGACCACGTCCATCTCAGAAAAACGATCCTAACGCAACTTGTTTCGTCGAAAACTGAGTTCGTATGAGAAAGTTATTGTGTTCTGATCACTTTGCTAAACAGGTGAAATTTGCAAAAAAAAATGCCCAATCACTACAGTCAGTAGTTCGTACTGCTGATGTGGCGGGTGACTAGGCATGGTCAACATTGGTCAGCACCAAATCAAGTATGGACAAGTGGCATTATCTGATTGAGTTGTATAGGTGATTTGTTGGCGCGTTCTTATTGGTGGATTTATGAACCAATGGAAGAATGCCACATGGCAAGCCTAAAGGCCACCATGTGGCACCTCCCAAAGGTCGGATTGGCGATATTTATAGTGGATCAAAATATATGGCGAAAGTCAAGGTCGAACCCACGACCTCCCACACACAAACTCTATGCCTTAACTGTCTACTCTACACCATGTTTCTTACCCATTAAGTTCGCGGTGTATATTTGAAGTGTAAAGGTTTATGAGTTGGCGGTTAGGGGAGGGCCAGCCCTCCCCCCATGTGAACACCATATAAACAAACCGCAACACTTTATGTTAACATGACGATTATACAAATCAAAGCTTTGGTGGTTCCCATGTGAACGCTATCACCATAACGCCTAACAGTCAATGCTCTGATGGTTCCGACCAACGGTTAATGCGACAGTTATCGCATGTGAACGATACCATAACCTCGATGGTCAAGCTAATGGTATCCTCCAGAAACGCGCGGTATCCACAACATGTGACTGCATTCAAAACTCTGACAGTTGTGGTTATTTAACTCAGCGATTTTCATGATAATCACGGATTATGTTAGCGCTAAACCAGGATTAATAATTAATTAAGTGCAGTTAAACCTCAGTTTAACCTGGCAGCGAATTTGGCAGTGCCCCCAAATTCGGTCTTGCCACTAAATTTAGCGGCACTAACTGGAGATATTCCAGATTTAGTAGAGTTTTTCTAGGAAAAGGCTGACAGAGCCCTAGAGAAGTTAATTTTCGTCCAAATTGAGCTCAGAAATAGGTGTTCTTAGCTAATTTGGACATTCTAAACACATTGGTGCAGGTATCAGGATTGAGATAATACATAGGTCTAAGCCATGGAAGCTGGACCAAGGAGATGTAACCCAGGAGGGGTGAACTCCTTCATCAAAAAACTGTGTTAATGTGTGTCTTTGATGGTTTGCTACATTGTGAATGTTTGTTGTTAAGTATTTGTTTTGAAGCTATTTTGCTCATGAATGTCATGTTAAAACTTAAGGAAATTTACCTGATTGTATACACAAACAACTAAGGAAATGATCCAGGTGGATATTGGTGGCCACCCGCCAAGTCCACTTGGACCCCCACCATTGTTTCTTTCAGCTTTTTAGTTTCCTTAATTGTAGCACAATTTACTATTTTTAGCAGTTTTTCGGGTCCTGAACTTCCAGAGCCGTTTTGAGGCCTTAAACGACGTTTTTTGGGAAAACTAGGAGCAACATGCGTCCATGGATTGATGTTTCTCTTCCCAAAGTTGTAGTTCTCGGATAGATCTTTCTAACGAGATATTGTGCGCATCAAACGGAGATTGTATACCAAAGTTACGACCTCGGGAAGTTGATGTACCAATTTACCCAAACGGGGCCCACAGTTTGGCGTTTCATCTTCTAGGGTTAGGTTTTTGGATGTTTAGGGTTTTCCATTGTTTCTCAATAATAAATAGGCCTTCGAGCCTCATTGTAACACAGTTCAAAGGCATGTAGCCGCCACATCTCTTCTCAGAGATAAGCTACCATCGCCCTAGCTGGTTTATTTCCATTGTTATTTGTAAGCATATTTCAGTATTTTACATTAATGAAATGAAGTATTATTTCCGTTGCATCTCTGTGTTTATGGTTAACTCTATAATTTGTTGCATTCCTGTTTAAATTTGGATCAGTGGTATCAGAGCGGTCTGTTTTTTCTCTGTTTTTCTTTGCATGTCCCCAACGAGGTCGGGATATAGGGAGTTAGGGCTTGAATTGGTTGAACCTTTGCAAGACCAGCCTTGCAAATCCCGACGACCTCCCATAGCGGATGAAAAGAAAGACGATGGGGCAAGAGATCCTATCAAAATCTTGCTCGAAGAAGCCCTCAAGCCACAAAGGAACGCAATGATGGACAACTTTGCCCAAATCCTTCAGCGACTACCTAGGGGCGATGCACCGGCTTCCAATAGCTACTCTGGAAATGCCACACCATTTAAGGTACAAGTTAATTTTGAAATCCCCATATTCGAGGGTCAGATAGACGCAGATGTCGTCGATAAATGGTTAAATTTGCTAGAAGGTTATTTTTCTGTTCATGATTTTTCCAGTCGGGAAAAGATTATTTTCGCTCTTCTCAAAGCAGCCCCCCACATCAAGGAGTACTGTGAACAGAAGGATGAAAGTACAGGCTCACTATTTTCAGTTGCACCCACTTGGGATTCATTCTGAGATGCCATCAAGGAGCAGTACTACCCTGTCGGAAGCTATGAGGATCAATACATAAAGTGGACCACGTTGTGGCAGGGAAGGGACCAAGATGTGCCGAAGTTTGCCAATATTTTTCATACCCTTCACATAAAGTTGGGTATCAAGGATTCGGAGTAGCATTTGGTACTCAAATACCGCAGCTGCATGCACAAGTACATCCAGGAAGAAATAGAATTCCTGAACATCCCCTCGCTCAGCACGGCATACCGATATGCTGTCAAGGTCGAGCAAAAGTTTAAACAGAAGAAGTGAGACTTTGGATCTACGAATCCGAAGCAAGGGAAAGGTACCCCCAAACCACATAACAAAGGACAAAGCCAAGGCGGTGTGGCCCAAGACAACCTGCTAAAGATGCAAGCAAAGAACAACGTCGTGAAGCCGAAAAAGGACACAAGAAAGTGGTGTGAGTTCCATAAGAGCTCCACTCACAACACAAGTGAGTGTCGAGCCAAGCAGTCAATGGTGGCCGAGCTAAAGGTTTCAGAATCAGATAGATGTTCTGACTCTGAGTCAGAACCTAACAAGGGGAATGACAAAGGGAAGCAGATTATCGATGTGGAGCCCAACGCCACCATTTCCACCATGAAGATCCAGAAGGAGGAACCTGAAGATCCAGAGGAGGATGAGCGTCTCTTCCACTCCTAGATGTGGGTAAAGGGCTCCCCGCTACAGTTCATTGTCAACAACGGGAGCCAAAAGAACCTCATTTTGACAGAGGTCGTGAAGCGGTTGGGCTTACCGACAACAGCACATCCACAACCGTACACCATCAGGTGGCTTCACCAAGGACGAGATCTTCGCATGAGCCAGCAGTGTCACCTTCCATATAACATCAAGCCCTTCACAGATGAGGTATTGCGTGACATTGCTCCCCTTGAAGTTTGTGATGTATTATTAGGACAACCATACTTGTGGAAGAGACATGATGTGTATGAATCAAGGCCCCATGTTGTTATTGTTACTTTGGGAAATAAGTTGTACAGGATACCGTAGGTAGCACTGCCTACCGCCATCTCTTTGATTACTACAAAACAATGCAGTAAGCTCGTTTCCAAAACCTGAAAATTTGTTTTCCTGATGATACACTCTCAAGGAAAGAAGAAGACAGTGGCCACGACCGCTAGACAGGGCCCCTTCGCACGACAACTACAGATGGACAAGGTTGTGGAGGAGTATGAGGACATCTTCACCTCCCTCGTAGGGGTTCCTCTGCACTATCAGGTCAAGCACTCCATCGATCTGACCCCAGGTGCGCCACTGCCCAATGGACCAATCTATCGGTGCTCTGTTATGGAGAATGATGAAATCAAGAGGCAAATTCAGGAGCTGATGCAGAAAGGTCACATTCGTCCAAGTTCATTGCCCTGTCGGAGCCCGATTGTGTTGGTACATAAGAAGGATGGGACTTGGAGACTCTGTATTGACTATCGGGCACTGAACAAGATCACTGTCCGTAATAGGCATCCAATCCCATGGATTGATGACCTCTTGGACCAACTAAAGGGGGCAAAATATTTCAGCAAGATCGATTTGAAGTCAGGATATCACCAGGTACCAATCGAACACTCCGATGTGTGGAAGACTGCCTTCAAAGCCAAGGAGGGCCTTTTTGAATGGTTGGTTATGCCTTTCGGATTGACGAATGCTCCTACAACCTTCATGAGGCTAATGGATGACATCTTGCGGCCATTCACCAACTCATTTCTAGTGGTATACTTGGATGACATCCTGATCTTCAGCCAGAGTTGGGAAGAGCACCTCCACCACATCCGATAGGTTCTCCAAACACTACGGCAACACAAATTATGTGTCGATTTGGAGAAATGCACTTTTGGCATGACCCAGGTTCAGTATCTGTGATATATTATTGATGAACATGGGGTGCATGTGGATCCATCCAAGATCCAAGTCATTCGAGATTGGCCATCTCCAACCACTCTGACAGAGCTCTGCAGCTTTCTAGGTCTTGCCAACTTCTACCACAGGTTCGTGTTGGGATTTTCTCATATCACTTGGCCCTTGAGTCAAGTCACCAAGGGAGGAGCGAAAGAAAAATTCTTTTGGTCTGAATCTCAACATAAGGCATTCACAGAGTTGAAAGATTGCCTATGCATGGCACCAGTGCTCGCATTACCAGACTTGCAACAACCATTTGAGGTCGAGACAGATGCCTCTAACTATGCTATTGGGGTAGTCCTTACTCAACACGGGCATCCAATGGCATATCACAGTGAGACACTTTCAGACACATTCCAGAAGTATCCCACTTATGACAAAGAGATGTATTCCATTGTGCAGGCCTGCCGACAATGGAAGCATTACATTTTGGGGAAGGAAACAGTCATCCACACAGACCACTGACCCCTGCAGTTCATACAAACCCAAGGGAAATTACAGAATGATCGCCATCAGAAGTGGTCCACATACCTGCAACAGTTCCATTTGAATATCAAGTATAAGAAGGGTAGCACCAATAATGTTGCAGATTGCCTCAGTCGACCACCAATCATGGCGTTAACCATTGTGCTCAAATCTTGTGGGCACGAGACTTCTGATTGGCCACTTCTCTACAAAAGCAACCTAGAATTCGGCCACACATACCAAACACTCTTAGAGGGTCAGCATGTTCCAGATTTTCACCTCCAGGATGCCCTGTTATGCCACCTGGGTCACCTTTGTGTTCCTTCAAGCGAGTGTGCCAAGATGGTTTGGGAAGCACACTACAGTCAGGCTGCTGGAAATTTCGAGGTCGAGAAAATGGTGGTAGTACTGCAGAAGTATTTCTATTGGTCAAATCTTTGACAGGATGTCAGGAAGTACATCAGATCATGCACTGCCTGCGCCATTGCCAAACCGACCATCAAGAAGCAAGGCCTCTATACCCCGTTGTGTACCCCTAGTCGACCTTGGGAATCCATCTCCATGGATTACATGTCAGGCCTTCCTTCCACTAAGCATGGAAATGACTATGTTTTTGTGGTTGTCGACAGGTTCTCGAAGATGGCCATTATGGCTGTCTGCAAGAAGAATATCACAGCAGAAGCCACTGCTAAACTCTTCGTTGAACGAGTGTGGGTACACTTTGGGATCCCAAAGTCTATCATCTCAGATCGGGACAGCAGGTTCCTTAGTACATTTTGGTCTAGTCTCTGGTTGATGCTTGACACCAAACTCACTAAGTCCACAACCTGCCATCCTCAAACTGATGGCCAGACAGAGGTTGTCAACATGATGATTGTACACATTCTACGCATGTACAACTCAAAGCATCCACGCACATGGGACGAGAGCCTCCCCTATGTTCAGCACAGCTACAACAGGGCTCTCCACAGTTCGACTGGATACAGCCCTTTTTAGGTGGGCTTGGGATTCCAGCCACTATGTCCCATTGATGTGGCCATGTCATTTGCAGCTACTCACGCAAATATGGCTCATGTCTAGTTCGAAACAGATAAGGCAAACAACTTCATTGAGCACATCCAACATATTTGCCAACAGGTCCATGCCATTCTGGATAAATCAAATTCCAAGTACAAGCAGCGACATGATCAACATCGGGTGCCACACAAGTTCAAGTGGGCGACAAAGTCTGGTTGCATTTGCAAAAGGAACGCCTTACCGAAGCCTATCAGAAACTCAGACCACTCCGATATGGTCCTTACACCATTACCAAGGCTATGGGAGACAATTCATTTGAGCTCAACATTCCCCCATTCCTTGGCCTGCACCCAATGTTCAATGTGGACCGCCTTCGGCCATACTTTCCACCATTACTAGACACATCCGACATTGCAAAACAGTTCACACCCATAGAGTTAAATCCAAATTACATGGAAGAAGCTGCAACTAATCGGATTATGGACACACAGATCAAGCACACTTGTTAGCAAAATATCCAATTGTATCGAGTTGTCAAAGCAGGCCAACTCCTACACTAGGGCAAGTGGCTCACCAGGGACCAAGTTCAGCAGAAGTTTCCTCATCTCATGGAGGAACTCAATGCAATGGGGACCATTGATTCCTAAGGGGGGAGGAATGATCCAAGTGGATATTGGTGGCCACCCACCAAGTCCACTTGGACCCCCACCATTGTTTCTTTTAGCTTTTCAGTTTCCTTAATTGTAGCACAGTTTACTATTTTTAGTAGTTTTTTTGGGTCCTAAACTTTCAGAGCTGTTTTGAGGCCCTAAACGACGTTTTTTGGGAAAACTGGGAGCCAAAGTTGTAGTTCTCGGATAGATCTTTCTAACGAGATACTGTGCGCGTCAAACAGAGATCGTATGCCAAAGTTACGACCCCAGGAAGTTGATGTACCAATTTACCCAAACAGGGCCCACAATTTGGCATTTCATCTTCTAGGGTTAGGTTTTTGGATGTTTAGGGTTTCCCATTGTTTCTCAACAATAAATAGGCCTTCAATCCTCATTGTAACACAGTTCAGAGGCATGTAGCCACCACATCTCTTCTCAGAGATAAGCTACCATCGCCCTAGCTGGTTTATTTCCATTGTTGTTTGTAAGCATATTTCAGTATTTTACATTAATGAAATGAAGTATTATTTCCGCTGCATCTTTGTGTTTATGGTTATCTCTATAATTTTTTGCATACCTGTTTAAATCTGGATCAGGAAACCCCAGTAAAAGAAGCAATAAGCAAGCACATGTTTATAAATCTGTAATTGTTATTAGCACAACAAAACTAATCATACAAAAACATATCAGGTTGGTATCAGAGCAAAGGTTGAATTGTTTGATTGCTTGAGTTTGTGCAATTGGGGTTTTAATGGTTGCAAAGTTGTGATTATTACAAGGTTAAAGTTGCATAAAGGAGAAGGGAATTTATTGGTTGCGACTCCTGAGGTAATGCCTAGAAGACGGAGGGCCACAAGGCCACAATCTCCACCACCCAAAGTTCCAATTCCAGCTGCACTTGAAACTCTTCAAGTTTTGCCTTCAACTGAGATTGAAGAGGTACAAGCAATACTAATTTTTGAGCCTGAATCCACAACCATTATGTCTGGAGAAAGAGAGCCTGAAGGTCCCTCTTCAGAAGAGGAAGAATTCAAGAAAGCTTTCTTCACTTTAACTGAGATGGTTAAAGTCCTCTATGAAGAGAGGAACACTAGGATGGTTGGAGAGAGTTCTAACCTCCACATGGAGAAGGAAGCTCGGAGGAAAAAAAATGAGAAGAAGGATTCCAAAGGGAATGGTGGAAAGCCACCTCCATCTCCACCAACCTCATCATCTTCCTCATCATATCCATCATCTCACACAACATCATCTTCCACTATCACCATTGAAACTACCCATACTCATTCAAAAACCCCAAAAGGAAAGACTTCATTATTGAAATTGGACATAAAATTCGAACTTCCCATGTACAATGGAGAGGTGAATGTAGAAAAGTTGGACAATTGGATTCGACAGTTGGAGGTATACTGCAGAATTCAGAACCTTCAAAAAGACGACATAAAGATCTAGTTGGCTTCATTGAGGCTAGAAGGAGCTGCATTTGTTTGGAGGGAAGCAAAGACTCAAGAGAAAACGAGAATGCATGGTAAGATATCCATCACTTGGGTTGAATTTGTTTCTGCGATTAAAAGACAATTTTATCCTTTAGCCTATATGCAAAAATTCATTATGAGTTGGCAGAATTTTAGGCAACTTAAAGGCCAAATAGTGCAAGATTATACACAGGAGTTTAGGAAAAGGGCTTTGTTATTAGGAGTGGATTTGAATTCCCAAGATACACTGCTAAATTGGGGGTTTACATTCCTACCTTAAACATACTATTCTTATGTTCAATCTAAACAATTTAGATGAAGTATGTGTGCAAGCCACACACCTTGAATCTAGAGGAAAGAACATCCAGGAAGAGGGTAGTAAGAGGAAGCTAGTCAAGGGTAAGTAGCAAGAGAAGGGTGGAAAATGGAAGGGAAAGAAATATGCAAGTGTGAAGAAAGAAGGGGAGAAAATCACATGCAAACATTGTTCCAAAGAGGGGCATGATGAAACCCACTGCTGGAAATTGCATCCCGAATTAAGGCCTAAGAAGCAAAACAATAAGGGAAAATAAAAGATGACCACTACCACACAACATGACCTTGGTTCAGATTTTGGTGATAAGACCAAGATTTCAGCCATGGTTACAAAAGGAAAAGAAATTGTTGCAAGCACTAGTTCATCACATAGTCAAAGCAACACTCCAAATGAAAAGTCAAGAATAGAGTTGTTTCATGTAAGAGTGATTTCAAATCATACAAAGATTGAAGCATTATTTGATAGTGGGTCACAATCAAGCTTGATTTCAAAAGACTTGGTAAAAAAACTAAACTTTGAAACTTTACCTCATCATAAGCCATATCCATTGGGTTGGATAGTTAACAATGCAAACTTACAGGTTACAAGGAAGTGTTTATTCAAGTTCGCCATTGCTGAAAAGTTCATTCATGAAGTTGAGTTAGACGTAGTTCCACTTAACATCTCAGGAATAATTTGGGTAGTCCTTATTTGTATGATAGAAAAGCAGTATTTTATCACCATGACAACAAATACATATAGCTCAAAAATGGGGTGGAGTACATAGTGAGAGCCCATCACAAAAAGATGAACATTTCTTTGGTTGATGCAGGGCAGATGAAGAGACTTGTAAATGCAAGTAAAACTTTTGTACTTCTCATGATCAAGAGAAAGAATGATATTGATTATGAATCTTTTGAAGGTTGTGATGATAAATTGAAATTTGATTTGTTTGATGTGGTATGCAAGCATGGTGAGATGTTTCGGGAACCAAAGGGGTTACCTCCCAAGAGGGGAATTCAGCATGATATTCAGTTGCAACAGGGTGTTCCACTACCGAACATTGGCATGTATCGCATGTCTATTATGGAGAGGTTGGAAATCAAAAAGCAAATTCAAGAATTGTTGAACAAAGGTATTATATGCCCATCTACTTCGCCAAGTGGTTCGCCCATTGTCTTGGTCCCAAAGAAGGATGGAACTTGGCGCATGTGTGTGGATTTCCATGCATTGAACAAAATCACGGTAAAGAATCGTTATCCACTCCCAAAAATTGGTGATTTGCTTGATCAGTTGTGGTATGCAAAGTATTTCACTAAGTTAGACTTACAAAGTGGTTATCATCGAGTTAGGATAGCTGAAGAAGACATTTGGAAAATTGCATTTAAAACTAAACAAGGATTGTTTGAGTGGCTTGTTATTCCTTTCGGTCTCACAAATTCTCCAACTACTTTCATGAGGGTAATGAATGATGTATTGAGACCATTTCTAGATTATTTTTTCATTGTCTACTTAGATGATATCCTCATATTCAGCAAGTCAAGAGATGAACATGTCATGCATGTAAACAAAGTACTTGATGTCTTGAGAAAAGAACAATTGTTTTTAAAGATGTCGAAGTGTGAATTTGGCAAGACTTCTTTGGTGTATTTGGGACACATTGTTGGAGGAGGTGAGTTGAAGATAGACCCCTCTAAGGTTGAGGTCATTCTGAATTGGCCCAAGCCCAATACAGTTACAGAGGTAAGAAGCTTTTTAGGGGCAGCACAATATTGGAGAAAGTTTATTGCTAATTTTTCTTCCATTACATGCATTGACAAGTGTCAAGAAAGTCTTCCAATGGGGAGATGTAAAGCAGAAAGCATTTGATGTTTTGAAGCAAAAGATAAGTTCAACACCGGTATTAGCACTTCTGGATCTTAGACAGCCATTCGATATTCAAACGGATGCAAGCGATTATGCCATGGGAGAAGTTCTATTGCAGCATGGTAAGCCCATTTCATTTCATTCTGAAATCTTTAATGGAGTTGTAACTAACTATCCCACATATGAAAAAGAACTTTATGCATTGGTACAAAGTGTTAAGAAATGGAAGCACTATTTGATGGGGAAGGAGACCATCATCCATACCGACCATCAACCATTGCAGTATTTACAGTCACAGTCAAAGTTGCAGCAGTCATGACATCTCAAATGGATAGGTTTTCTACAACAATTTCATTTGGTTATCAGGTATAAAAAGGGAATCTACAATAAGGTAGTTGATATGCTTTCAAAATCTATAGTAAATTCATCTGTTATACTCAAGCATAATTTTGTTTTGCATGAAAGTTGCATAGAACAATATGCAAATGATAGTGACTTTCAAGAATTATATGCAAGCTTGAGTCAAGGAAATCAAATTGAAGAGTTGGATTATCATGTACATAATAGTTTGTTGTATCACTTGGGCAAGTTGTGTATTCCATAGGGAGAAAGAAACAATATCATAAGGGAGGCACACACTTCATTGATTGTTGGACACTTTGGTGTAGGTAAGACAATAGCGAATCTTCAAAGGTATTTTTATTGGCCACGCATGTTGGATAATGTTTCTCATTTCATAAGAGGATGTTATTTATGTGCTACAACTAAGCCTAGCAATAGGAAACTTGGTTTATACACTCCACTTTCGGTACCTTCACGTCCATGGGAGAGTATCTCAATGGATTTTGTAGGAGGTCTTCCATTGTCAAGGAAAGGAGATGATTATTTGTATGTAGTTGTAGACAGGTTCAACAAAATGTGCATACTAACACCATGTAAAAAGCAAATGACAGTTGAACAAACAACTCATCTTTTCTTCCAAAACATTTGGGTTCATTTTGGTCTTCGTACTTCTATTGTAAGTGATTGAGATTCTCAATTTGTTGGGAATTTTTGGTCAAATTTGTGGGATGTGATGGACACAAAGTTGAAGAAGAGCACAACCTTTAATACACAAATAGATGGACAAACTGAGGTGGTCAATCGAACAACTATTCATCTTCTTATAGGATATTGCAGCAAACATCTCAAGTTGTGGGATGAACTGTTGCATTACATACAACAAGGCAAAGCATTCTTCCACAAACACATCGCCATTTGAGGCATGTTATGGGTACTTTCCAAGATCACCATTGGACTTCATCTTTGAGATAGATGCTGCCATCGATGGTCATAGTGACATTGATATGGCAAGGAAGTTCATAGAGAAAATTCAATTGATACATCTTACAGTGTAAGAACAACTTGGGAAAAGTCAAAGCAGCTACAAGGCAAGGCATGACAGACACTGGGTTGATCATAAATTTCAAGTTGGCGACGAAGTTTGGTTATATATTAGCAAAGAGAGACTTCAAGGGGAAGGTAAAAATCTTAAACCAATTCGTTATGGTCCTTTTAAAATTCTGGAAAAGATTGGTAACAATGCATTTAAGATTGATTTGTCTCCTTATATGCAAATATACTTTGTTGTTAATGTTGAGAATTTGAGATTTTTTGAGCCTCCTTTGATTGATGATCAAGGAGAGCATGTTCAGCTGCCATCAATAGATGATTTCTCGCCAGAAGATCTAGATGATCTTTAGCAAGATCTCATACTTGACAAAAGAACCATAACTTCAAAGAGAGGGGATGTTGAATACCTTAGAGTGGGACTCAAGGGACAAAAGCCTTCTCAAGACAAATGGTTGCAGACCGAGAAGGTGAGGGAGATGTACCCTCACCTGCTGAACAATTGATAGTATATTTTGGGGTCCAAAAGGATTCTAGTGGGGAGGAATGATCAGGTGCTCAGTATTTAGGTCAAAATCAAAGTTCTCAGAATGGCTCGAAACCGAGTTCATATGAGAAAGTTATTGTGCTCTGATCGCTTTGCTAAACAAGCAAAATTTGCAAAAAAAAATTCCAGTCACTACACAGTCAACAATCTATATTGCTGACGTGGCAGGTGACTAGGCATGGTAAACATTGGTCAACGGCGAATCAGGGATGGACAAGTGGCATTATCTGATTGGGTTGTACAGGTGATTTATTGGCGCGTTCTTATTGGTGGATTTTTTAACCAATGGAAGAATGCCACGTGGCAAGCTTGGAGGCCACCACATGGCACCTCCCAAAGGTCAGATTGGCAATATTTACAGTGGAGCAAAATATATGGCGGAAGTCGGGGTCGAACCCACAACCTCCCGCACACAAACTCTACACCTTAACCGTCTGCTCTATACCATGTTTCTTACCCATTAAGTTCGCGATGTATATTTGAAGTGTAAAGGTTTATGATTTGGCGGTGAGGGGAGGGCCAACCCTCCCCCATATGAACACCATATAAACAAACCACAACAATTTATGTTAACGCGACGACTATACAAACTAAAGCTCTGACGGTTCCCGTGTGAATGATATCACCATAATGCCTAACAGTATGCGCTTTGACGGTTCCAACCAACGGTTAATGCGGCAGTTATCCCATGTGAATGATACCATAACCCCAACGGTCAAGCTAACGATCTCCTCTAGAAACACGCGGTATCCACCACATGTGACCGCATTCAAAACTCTGACGGTTGTGGTTAGTTTAACTCCACGGTTTTCACGATAATCAAGGATTATGTTAGCGTTAAACTAAGATTAATAATTAATTAAGTGCAGTTAGCACTCAGTTTAACCTGGTGGCGAATTTGGCGGTGCCCCCAAATTCGGGCCTGCCACCAAATTTAGCGGCGCTAATTGGAGATATTCCAGATTTAGTGGAGTTTTTATAGGAAAAGACTGACAGAGCCTTAGAGAAGTCAATTTTTGACCAAATTGAGCTCAAAAAGAGGTGCTCTTAGCTAATTTGGACATTCTGAACACATTGGTACAGGTATCAAGAGCCCTAGAGCTTTTTAAAACAACATTTTTCCACATTGATCTAATACAAAGGCCCAAGGAAGCTGGACCAAGGAGATGTAACCTAGGAGGGGTGAACTCCTTCATCAAAACATTGTGTTAATGTGTCTCTTTGATGCTTTGTTTCACTGTGAATGTCTGTTGTTCAATATTTGTTTTGAAACTATTTTTCTCATGAATGTCATGTTAAAACTTAAGGAAATTTACCTAATAGTATACACAAACGACTAAGGAAACCCCAGTACAAGAAGCAATAAGCAAGCACATGTTTATAAATCTGTAGTTGTTATTAGCACAACAAAACTAATCATACAAAAACAGATCATAGAGGGACTTCCTCTTAATGACAAGCAGTATTGTTTCGTCTTCTGCAAACAATTTTTGTGCTCTTACAGGTTCCAATCAATGTGAATCAGTTTTTGTGAATTCTTATTTATATGTTCAACAATTAAATGACAGTTTTTGCCTCAGCAATCCTTGACCATTTCAGGCTTCCAACAATAGTCTCTACTGGCAGTTTTTGTCTTGGGATATGTATATGTTATCTTTTCTATGTGAGCTTCTTCGGGGTTGCTTAGTTTTTGTAGTGTCACTCTATATTTTTGATATGCCTTTTGGCATCTACATCATGTAGCTTTCATTATAAATTAATGAAATTTACGATTTTTCCTTTGGGAAAAATATAGTTTTTATTATTTTTTTATATACTATTTTTTAATAAATATATCAGGGTATATTAATAAGAAAACATTAATTGGAGTGTAATTTATAAATTCAGTATTTTTTTAAATATGTACATTTTTTGCTCATATGGTGTAGAGTAGACAGTGATTTTGTTAAGGCACTTTGTGGTGTAAAAGTCATTGGTTTAAAACTTCGTGGGTAAAAATCTAGCCATGCTAAGGGTTGGTGTGGCTCAGGTCAGGTGCGATCCTCAAGCGATTTTGACGGCTTAGATACCCCTAGGTCACAGCTACTCAAGTCACATGTTAGGAGTGTCAATCATCTCGGGACTCACATAACCTAACAAACAAAAAAATGTAATTTTTTTTTTATATTTAACTTAAGGCGTCATAACTTGTGTTGTCCTTTGTAGACATTTATAGGCTAAGGAATTATGTCAAAGAATCTAAAGTAAGGTTTTTAATTTTGAGTGGATGACCAATGCTTACAACTTTTAAACATATGCAAATCCTACATATTTATGAGAAAATGGAAGGGTTGATTCTTCATTCTTAACATAATTAAGCTTTAAAATGATTTGGAAAGTAGAATTTAAGAAGATATATAATTCCTTAAACATTCATATTGAATATCTAATTTCTTATATATAGCATATGTGTATAGAAGTTTTCTATAGCCAAATAGTACATGTGCAAGAGATGACAGAAGGCAACAATTTAAAATTTTAGAGGAATTAACTAAGACAGATAGTTTCAGTTAATTAATCTCTTTTAATAATGATAACTTTGCAGGAGCTTTCAGAGAGATTGACATTCAATCTAATCTTACCTAGACTTCTATGTTACCTTGAACATGTGCAGAGAAAATAAAAATGAATACATAATTGAATAACCATAAGAACTCACAAAGATACACAAGTTGCTCATAATGAATCCATAATCCTTCTATTAACTTCAGAAATAGCTTAGAAAGTTACAAGCATGTCAACTGGTTCATCACAAGGGTTCAACCCTTTCTTCTTTGAATTACAAAATATTTATAGAGTTCAACTTCAAACATATCTAAACTTGAATCAAAATTTATTACAAAATATAATATCATCCAAAATAGTTGGGATATTACAAAAATAGAATTGAAAAATAGTAGATCTAAACTGATTTGAACACTCTACACAAATTTTGAGGGTTGTTGTTGATGACTGTAGCTAGAAATTTGCTTTATGTTCACTGCCCCTGTTAATCTGTTGTCTGCTTCTGAAATTCTGTTGCTTGCTCCTGAAATTTAGCATTTTGTTTTTATTCGATGAGCTCACATAATTTATCCCATCTATTTTCATCAGGGATAGAAAGCTTTAACAATTTCCTGTATGACTCATCAACTTCAGTATATTTTTCAAAAGTAGGCGTTGTTAAAAACTTATGCTTAATTTCATGTTGAATTAATAAATCATAACTTAAACCTTCAATGAAGCCTTTGCTAGTTATAATTCCTCTTATTTTGGCAAACTTGGTCTTCTCCAATGCCATCTCATGTAACATGTCTTGATAATGTTAAAGAGAGAGTCCATACAGGTTGGTAGAATTTTTAAAATTTTGTGGAAAAAACCTGTGAACTGTTTAAGAAACCAATGTTTCGAACTCACTAAGTTAGTCCGAAACGTTGGTTTCTTAAACAGTTCACAATTTTTTTCCACAAAATTTTAAAAATGTCTTGATAATCTTCAAGTGGAATCAATTTGCCACTAATATCCTGCAAAGTTGGAAGTCCTTTCTGATGAAGAGCATTGAATTTCCTGTGAAATTTTTTAATTTGAACCTCTAAATTCTGGCACTTGTTCTCAAGTTGTAGCATCAAATTCCTCTTAGTTAGAACCTTTCTTACCTTCAAGATAACTTTAGTTCTGTCTTCAATGCCAAATTTTTCAAGTTCATCTTTTGTCTTGGAGTTTAAGACTTTGATTATGCTTGTGGCATCTCCTGGTTTGTGGTCCATGTCTTCTTTTATTTCTACTACTATTGTTTTTTATCTTTGTAATAAATCTTCCTGCTAAAAAATAATTTCAATTGAAGGCCATAACTCAGTCACTAATACATTAATGTCAATCCAGATATTTTCTTTGGCTTGAGCAATAGTTTGTGCAATTAAAGATTCATTTTCATAAACTTCTAATTGTTGAGTTAACTTGTAATTCTTTTGAATCTCAACCAAATATGCATTATTAGATTTAATTTTATGTTCTTGAATCTTTTGGAGTTGCATTTTGAGTTTTTCAATTTCTTGATCCTTCAAAGATAAGTCTCCCATGGCCTTTGATAGTTGTTCTATTGAATCAGTAGATTGTGCTTCTACTGTGATGGTTGTTGTTGTAGATGTCCTTGTTGTTGAAGTTGTTACTATAGCAATGACTGAGTTGCTTCTCTTTTTATTTCAAGCATGTTTCCATGTCAACTTCCATCTTCTAAATTTGAAGATTTTGTTCAACTACCAATTTAAGAATATTTTACTTTTCCCTTTCTAGTTGACCTACTTCCTTAGCTTGTGGAAGCTTTGTAGTAGGAAGTTTAAGTTGTTTCCTCAATGCTTGAATGTCGGCATTTTTTATTCTTTATCATCTATTTTGCTACTTTGATATCACTAGGATCATATCCTAGTTTGATCACCAAATCTTCAAGAGCTTTGATTCTGGTATCTTTAGCCAAAGATGACATTCTCTCCATTTTCAACTGTGTGTGAATATTATTCAAGGAAGCTTGCAGTTTAGAGGCTTCCATAGTTGAACTTATCAATGTAGAATATATCATTTCACCAGCTTGCTTATGGTCAATTTGATCAATTGCATGAATTTGCTTAGTATCAAAAGCAAAAATGGATGTTTTATAATCTTCTGCACTTTTAGGGACTAGAACTTTAGGTTCTAAGAAGGCTAATTGAAATTGTCCCTTTTCAGTATCAAGTGCAGACAAAATTCTATGCTGGGTAGTTGAAGACTGCTTCCAAAATTCAGAATAAGTAGTGGCCTTTAATGCTTCATTCTTCCTTTTTATTTCTTTATATCTAGAAAAAATATTTTGTTGCGTTGTATCTTGAGAAACAGATGACACGGGAGAATCTGTTATCTCTTCAATTTGTGGAAAGGAAGTGGTAGGAAAACTTGACAGTACTGTTGTAGCCTGCTCCTGTGAACTCTTTCCTTCTTAGGATTCTTCATGAGTGTTTGTCTTCTTTCTCCTTTTTAAAACTGTGAAACTTGTAATTTGAGTTTCTGAGTCTGTAGGAGATAAACTTTCTTTTGATATTTTAGTTTCTTTTTCTTGAGGAACTGGAGTTTATGAAGATGTTTGACTAATAATGTGTTCCTCAGCTCCCTGTAATGTATTTTCCTACCATTCTTCTTGATTTGCATTATGTTCTATCTATGGTCTAGCTGTATGTACATATGGTGTTGTTTTTTGTTCAACTCTCAACCTTGAAATAATTCCCAAGGGATCATAGGACCAACTAAAACTCAACTTGAATTTCATCTTCTTTAACAAAGTATCCGCCTCCCTTGCTGTTGCTCTGGTATTAACAATGAAAGGGCCAATTTGTGCCTTCAGTTTAAATTATGTTTTCTACTTCCTGGATACGAAATGCAAATCATCCTTATTCGTCATTTGCATGATGTATTCTAAGGCAAAGATTCTTATTGGAAAAAAACTAGTAACCTGTAGGGAGGGAATTCACATCCATATATTTTGATCTCTGTATAATTCTGGTAAAGGTACCAATCTCCAAATTTGGCTTGCTCAGTAAGGTGCAAAATTCTTCTAATTTCAGGTGAAATCCTTGGTATTACATCACTACTAAGAAGACATAAGGACATATGCAAAAATTGGTTTACAAAATCACTGAAGGAATACTCTTTTGTGTTCTTCCTTACCAAGGAAGTCTAGTGAATGATTCACTGAGGTTTTCCTTGTGCATCTAACTTCTGCAATGGGAATTTAAACCTTTATGCTTGATGAAATAAAAGCAAATACACAAGAACTAATTGATGTTTAAATGCACCTTCAGCGGAAAACTTTAGAAATTGATTGTGAATAATGTCTGACAAAAACTTACTGTAATTGAAAATAAATGAGGGCTTATTGCCCACAGAGAAAACTGACAAAAATCTTGATATTTTTTCATCTTCCCACTAATCGGTAGGATAACCTAACAAACAGGCGACCATGGAAATAATCTGCCTTGACATTTTTGGAAAAATCGAAGTGGAATAGGGCGGATTAGTTCTAGGTAACTCGAAATTTTTAGGTAGGAATGACTCAAAGATATGGGATTGTTGAGGAAATGTAAGTTTTGGTTAGATCTCCATGAGGGAATCAGTAGAAAAAGGGTGTAGAGGAGCTTGGAGATTGATTTGGAGTGCTTGGCATATGGATTCAGGTGTAATGGCAAATAAAACTTCATTGTTTTGGGCAATTACAACCCTCTGACTGGGAAGATACCTGAGATGGTACCAGGTGACAAATTCTGGGAAGGTATGAGTTTAGGGAAAGACAAATAAGTTCAAGAAAGACTCCTAAATACTCAATTCATCACTAACATCTAGGAATTTCTGGTTTGTCCAACTGTGGAGTTCATAAAGATTGAACTCGCACTGAGTTTTTGAGATTTTGTATTGCATACCGACCAGAGGGAGCTCGTCTAGGTTAATAACATAGGGAAATGTAGGGATCTGTACAACTAATTTTGACTTTCCTTTGTGAGAAGACATCATGAACAACAAATTACAGTCTAGGGTGGCAAATTACTAGGCTATGGCAATCACTGGTGTATTAAGATTGATGCATAGCTATGAAAGTCGGGGCCACACTGATGTTGCTAGAACAAGAAATGGTGAAAAGAAGTATGCAAGGTAGCGCGGTTTTTTTAAAAGATGACGTTTTAAACAGATTTAGCAGATTGTAACCATTTTTGGGTGCTTATATTTAGTAAACTAGACATTGGCAGGAAGAATTAATTATACAACGGTTATTTGGCGGGAGCCAATAACAGAGGGAAAATTGGTGGAGCATGAACAGGAGTGGGCGTAGAGGCAGAAAGGTAAAGTGGTTTTCGGAGGGGGTTGGGCGGTTACTGGTATTGGAGAAGAGGATCTCGAACTCATCATGGAGCTGCCATGTATGGTTCGGCATTTTCAGCAAATCAACTTTTCGGAGACCCCCCCGTTAATTTCTGAAAGTCAGGGGGGTCCCAAATTCATCCTCCGTCGTTGATCCAGGCGAGGATGATCCCATCCATTGATTTCCAATCACGTTTTATTGCTATACGATAAATTATCAAATCATCTTATTTACAATAAAATATAAGCCTTTGGAAAAATACAAAGGATTTTTAAATAATAATAATATACAACAAATCAATGCAACATTTTGACTTGCTCACAAACTTTGGGATTTTTATTCTATATATATATATATATATATATATAATCCCTTTTTCAAGTGGCGCACAACCCTGAAAGGCCATGGAATTTATGCTTAGATCACATCTCTTTTTAGTTGCTACTATGTGGTCAATTTCAGTGATTTTCCCAAGCTTGTGGGTACATACATATTGATTTAACAATAGGCAGTAAAACATGACAGCTCACTAAATTAAGGAATTGGATCCCATGTTTCATCTTCGCCTCTGAGCAAAGCTCCAGCCGTAAGAAGGGCTGCTTTGTTGGCTTCTATGTCCGCCTCCTTGTTATTAGCTCTCAACACGTGGTAGAAATTCAATTTCTGAAATGAGTCTCCAAGATCTGTTATTCTGAAGATCAGCCTTGCAAGCCTTAGGTCCGAAGGCTTAGAATGAGTCACCATAGTGTTAATGATAACCTGAGAATCCCCAAATACATTAGCCTCCCTGATGTTCAACCCTTTCAAAAGCTTGAGACCTTGGAAAAGAGCCAAAGCCTCAGCTTGAATGTTGGAAGCGATGCCCAAACCCCAGGCGAAATTGTGGATCCTTATGCCATCTGGGTTCAATATGACACCTCCAGCGCCAGCTCTTCTAGGGTTTCCCTTTGCAGCCCCATCAAAAAATAGAGAATGTCTCAGATGATTTGTAATCCATCCCTGGAACTCTTTTGTTGTAGCCCTTATTTGCCAATCTTTGGGGAGGGAGATACTATTTGCAACTTTTTGGAACTGAAGATCGAGAGAAGAGCCCCAATTTATATCTTGCTGGCTTAAACTTGAATCGTCTTTATGCTCTCTCAGACACTCTTTTAACTGGAATTTTATCTTAACTACCACAAGCTTGGCATCCTGTTCATAGTTTTTGAAGATCCTTTTATTTCGCTCAAGCCAAACTTGCCAACAGATTATTTTAGGGAGAGTAGACCAAGCGACTTTGATAGTCTTGTTTTTTGGTGGGGGACTAGGGTACCTTTGCAGCCAATTAGCGAATAGATCAGAAATGGAGGATGGTAGTGCGAAGTTGGAGCTCAAAGTTCCCAGTAGCTCGGACCAAATTTGCATTGTGAAAGTGCATTCAAGCATAAGATGAATTACACTTTCCTGATTTTCCTTACACATGCTGCACCTTGAAGGGCCATGGAAACCTCGCTTCTGAAGATTTTCATCAGTCAAAATTTTGGAGTGGCAAAGCAGCCAACTGAAGTAGTCGATTTTTGGCAACGAAGGATAATGCCATGTCCCCTTCCACGGCATTGGGTTCGTGGCCACGTGAGGGCGCTCACACAGCTTGGCATAGCCATGAGCTACGGTGTAGCCACCAGCCTGCGCACCCCATCCTCTTGAGTCACATTTTCGAGCCAACGTTGGAGCCGAACCGTGGAGCTTGGATAACAGGACATCGCACTCCATAAGCAGCTCTGGGGGCGTTTGAAGATTCCAACCAGCCCAACGAGGACCATGCTAGATGGAAATGTCCCACAGAGAATGCAAACTATCCTCATTCATCCATCTGCGCAGCGCTTGGAGTGAGTAGCAATCTCCCAACAGATCATTATTCATTATCCTATCTATCCATAGATTGATCCTTTTGCCATTACCAAGAACATAGTAGGCATGAGCATTGATGAGAGGGCAGGCTTTGATACAGAGCTTCAGAAAAGATGAATTTGAATGGGGCAGAGGATGATCTAGGCAGCGAGAGCGTTGGCCTTTGAAATATTTTCTCCATAACGCTAATTGCGCCCAACCTTGATTAGGTGAAATGATTCTCCAAATTAATTTAGCACCCATTGCAATATTCTGATTGCAAAGATCTTTGAAATTCAAACCTCCTTCCAACATTGGTTTGGAGATGGATTCCCAATTGACTAGAGGTATCTTTTTCTCATTCTACTTGCCCCCCTTCCAAAAAAAAATTCGAATGGTCTCCTCCATTTCTCTGAGTATACCAGTGGGAGTAAGAAAGACAAAAAAGTGAAATAAGGGAAGGCTTTTAAGAACAGATTTGATAAGTACAGACTTACCAGCGATGTTGAACTAGGAAAATCCCTAGGCAAGCAACTTAATCTTGAATTTCTCCAATTAGGGGAGCCAATCTCTGCTATAGGCTCTTTTGAGAAAAACAGGGAGACTCAAGTACTTGAAGGAAGTCCAAGTTGAGGAGGCAGTGAAACCAAAGCATCTGGAAATGGAGTTGAGAAAACTGGGCGATGTATTCCAACAATAGATGTGGCATTTGCCATTGTTTAGTGTGATTCCCGACACCCTACAAAACTCATCCAGATCTCCTTTAAATATGGAAGCCATGAGCACAGAAGCAGCTCCAACAATAAGGTGTCATCAACAAAGAGGGCATGATTGATGTTTTTAACACCTCTTGCTATGCAGAGCCCAACGATTTCCTGATCCATCATTTTCTTGTCTAAATAAAAACTGAGGACTGAGGCTTGAAGAACAAATAGTAGGGGTGAGAGAGGGCACCCCTGCCTGAGGCCTCTCGTGGCTTTGAAAAAATTAGTAGCTCTGCCATTTACTAACAGGGAAATCCAAGGCTCCGAGATGCAAGCCCGAATCCAGTTTATAAAGTTCACACCGAATCCAAGCTTATGTAAGACTTTCAGCAGAAAACTATGCCTAACTCGATCAAATGCATTTGCTAAATCAAGTTTGACAACCATACCTTTTTCATTGCGACTCAGACTTTAGTGGATTGCCTCTTGGACCAGAATGAAATTGTCCACAATCTGTCTACCTTGAATGAAGCCTCCTTGGCTTTCCGGAATGATTTTGGGGAGGATGAGCTTCAATCTATTAGTGATTACTTTGGTAATCAATTTGTATCCAATATTACAAAGTGAGATCGGGCGAAACTTGTTGAAGGAGTTGGCTCCTTTCTCTTTGGGGATGAGAGCAAGAAAAGCGGAGTTTGTGCTGCCACCGATTTTCTGGCAAGCTTGGGACTTTAGAACCATTTTGAAGAGATCTTTTTCCACAATCAACCAACAGATTTGGAGGAATTTGGCTGAGAATCCGTCCAGCCTAGGGGCTTTGTCTGGGTCCATGGCAAAGAGGGCATCCTTGAATTCATTCTTGGTGACTTTAGCTTCAAGGAGGTGGTTCATTTTAGCAGTAATCAAGGAGGGCACCACATCCATCATATCAAAGTTTTGGTCTAGATCTATATCTTCACTATACAGGCTTTTAAAGTGAAGGGAGGTTGCTTTTTTTATGTTTACAATATCCTTATGAATGGTAGTACCATCTTTGATTTCGGAGATGGAATTGGTGCATTTCCTTACCTGAGCTTGCTTGTGAAAAAAGGAGGAATTCTTGTCCCCTGCTTTAAGCCAAAGACTACATGACTTAAGCCTCCAGTATTCTTCCTTAGCTAGATAGGCCTTGTGATAATTTTGTTGGAGTTAGGATTCTTTATCTAGAATCTCTATTGTGATGTCAGCTTTTTCAGCCTAGAGATGATGGTTATCCAGTGTGCATTGAATTTTTTTTCTTTCGTTGGCTGGATTGGGCAGAGATTTGGCCTAGCTTTTCAAAGCCCTTTTCACTCTTCTGAGCTTCTCCTCCTAGACAAAAAAGGGGGAGCCTTTGACTGGCTGCAACCAAATGTCCTTAACTATTTGCATGAAATCAGATTCCTTAGCCCAAAGCAGGCTAAATCTGAAGGGAATAGGCCCATGATCAAGCTGGGCCAAGAGCTCAAGCTTGATGGGTTTATGATCAGAAGTGTTGCATGGGAGAATATGGACTCTAGCCTCTAAACCAAGCAGAAGAAAAGAGCTTTGAAGAAAGAATTTGTCCAGCCTAGCAGTGATGTGGCCAGGGCCAACTCTTTTATTAGTCCAAGTGTACTTACCAGAGATTGGCTTGATGTCCAACAGGTCCCAGTCCTGCATAAGATCCTCCGCCCATTCCCTTGCCGGATCGCGAACAATTTTGCCTCCTCTCTTATCTGCTGAAAGAAGAGTGAGATTTAGATCACCGACAATGATGGTATTCTCCAAGTTCACAAGGTCTGCTTGGTTTCTTATGGATTCCCAGCAAGCCTTTTTTTCCCCAGTGTTCACAGGGACATACACGTTGAAGAGACTAAAAATCTCTTTTGAGTCTAAATGCTGCAGTTTTAAAAACAACCAGTGAGAGTTGAGGGTCTCAGAAATGACTAAGAATTTGCTAGCATTCCAGAGAGTGCCCAACCCACTGGAAGCCCCTCAGGCTGAGATTGCTTTCACCTTGCATTTATTCCAGAGTTTCTTACTTGCATGAAGGAAGGCAGAGTCCTCCAGTTTGGTCTCCTGAATGAGGAGTATGTCAGGAGCTTCTATCCTTATTAAACTTCTGATAGCTTCTTAAAATGGATCTAGGTTTTTACATATATATATATATATATATACACACACACACAATTATGATTTATTATTATTAATTAATATTACTACTATTATTAATTAATATTATTTTTTATTGTTAATTAAATTTAATAGCATTATTAATTAATAAATATTAATAATAATTAATTAATTCAGTTTTATTTAACAAGGTTGAGAATTAAAAATATTAATGTGGTTGATATACATGGAAGACTTTATTAATATCTACCATTGATAAATATATGATAATAATAATAATAATAATAAATTGTTACAATAAAAATATTATTATTATTATTATTACTATTATTATTAAGTTATATTAATTATTATTTAATATTTAATATTATTTAATTTTATCCTCGATTGGGGTGTCATTTGGATAGATATGGTCACGCCACTGCCCATCATTTGTTATGAAAATCTCAAGGAAGAAAGTCACGACCCTCTACATGCACGGGCCACATGGAGTGGTGGCCTTGCGCATGTCTTCAATTAATGCCAATCTAGAAGGTGGAAAGATGATAATAGGAGAAAAGGTTTTTGGCCTTTTCATTGGTAAGGTTGGTGTGTTTCTTGTTTGCAAAACTGGTCCTAATTTGATATGGTCTGAGCATCTCTACAACTTGGGTGAGGCGTCCTTCGTGGTCCTTCACAAGACGTTGGTCTACCTTCAATCGGTTCTGGCCACCTTTCTCGGGTATGTTCTCAATCTTAAACCTTGTTTCCCTGCACCCATGGCTAGTTATTTGTTTCTACTAGTTGTTGAGAATGCAACAAGATGATGGAGCTTAGTGGAAAGGAGTCGCCTTCACTAAGTGGGCCCGCAGGCAAATTATGGCGCAAAGTCTATTTTTAGACATATGGATCATGTCGATGAGTTGCAGGATGTTGTTTATGGATGATTGGTGATGTTGGGAAAAATAGATGGACTTCTATTTTTGGATCACAGCAGGAGTGATCAGAGTCTATTTTTACACTGCTAGTCAAAAATAGAAAAGTCAAATATTATTGTCTCATAATAATATTTAGACTATAAACTTTATCTTATCCTCTTGGAGCACTTCAGTTTGAGCTACAGATGTGGCACATGCAGCTGTCAGAAGGAAATACGCTTTTCTTATGAGTCATTTGAGCTATTGCATGCATGACATCAGTTAGAACTCATGCATGTGAGTTCTGTGGAGTTGGATGTGGAGTTGATGGAGTTGTGTTCAGTTTGACTTTGTTAAACTAGTTGTAATTAGTCTAACTGCAAATAGACTAGTGATGAGTGATGTGAATTAATTGATTAAATTAATTCACTAATTATTAACTCATAATGCAACTGAAGAATACATCAGTTAACTCAGTGCATGTATAGTTTTTGGAGACAGGTGTTAGAGGTTGAGATTGCTATTAGTTGTGACTATAGTTGTGCATGAGGTCTTGCACAAGCAATGTATTGAGTATGCCCATGAGAATTGCCCAGCATATGCCCAGTGAAATAGCCTGTGCTCATGTGATTTCCAGTGTGAGTGATTTTCACAAGGTATTGTGTGCAATAGAGGCAGGCAAAGCAGTGGAGAAGATTTGAACTTGTGACTTGTTCGGATCTGAGCTAGTTTTGTGTGTAACAGGTGGAGATAGTGTTGGATACTTGAGAGGAGTATTGTACTATGTATTGTTACATGTTCTCAATCATTAATATACAGATAGTGTGGGGTTTTTAGCTGTAAGCTTTCCCCGGGTTACATACTGTGTTAATGTGTGCATGCAATTGATGTTTCATTGTTTTTTATGCTGCTAAATTGTTGATCAACGTAGAGGAGGTTATGTATTATGCATGTATTCCGCAATAGTGTATAATCGAGATAATCTCTGTTGGATATGTGTTTATTATTCAAAATTTCTACATGGTATCGGAGCTGTTGATCATCAAATCTACTATTCAGGAAGTGTTTACATTCTATTTCTTCAGGCAGAGTCTGTAATCGGGCCAGTTAGCCTCTGGATTCATCCTTCCTTTGGAAGGTGAGATATCTGGTAAAATCCCATACAGTCAATCTCTGTACGAGAAATACTTTGTTCTCACGAATCTTAGATCGGAGGCGGTTGAGTTTGGAGCTAGTGGAATTCGAATTTGCAGCAGTGTTTTCTTGGTATCAACGTGGCAATGTCTTTCAATGGATTGCGATTGGAGTATGCTCTTGAGGGCAGCTCGAACTATATTGCATGGAAGGACAGGATGGAGGTAGTGTTGGATGATAACGGGCTGAAGGAGTTCATAGAGGCTGAGGTCCCAAAGCCTACTGATGTTGTGCAAGTTGATGCTTAGCAAAAGAAGACAACAAAGTGTCAAAGGATTCTGTTGGAGGGCGTGAAGGATCACATTGTGTCCAGCCTGCATGGAAAGGCTTCTCCATACTTGATGTGGAAAGCATTAACAGATCTATTCCAAAGCAAGAGCGATCAGAGGAAGCTGGCGCTCAAGGATAAACTCAGAAACATCAAATGTGAGAAGGGAGACAATATGCCCAAGTATCTCACGAAGTTCACTCAGTGTCGGGAGCTGGGAAGTGTGGGGGTGATTGTCGATGATGAGGACTTGGTGAGCTTGGCTCTCCTTGGTCTTCCAAAGAGTTGGCATTCCTATCAGGACTCTGTCAATGGTCGGGAGAAATTGCCAGGATGGGAGAGACTTTGGTCAGATCTTGTGCAGGAGGAGATCAAGCGGAATACCAGGGACGGATCTTCATCAAAGGGACCTGATGAAGAAAATTGCGCTTTGGCTGCCAAAGCAAAGAAGGGGAAGAGCAAGAAAGCTTCTCAGTCTGGTGCGAAAGGTAAGAAGCAGGACATGTCCAAGGTGAAGTGCTTTCACTGTCACCAGCACGGACACTATGCCACTAATTGTCTGCAGAAGAAGAAGAACAAGCAAGCTGCTGGATCTGCAGCAGGAGAGGCTCTAGCCTCGCAGTTTGAGCTTGATTTTTCATTGATCGCATGCTTGGTTTCAAGTGTGATGGGATTGGTGTGGTTCTTGGACAGTGGTGTGTCTTTTCACATGACAGGAGATCGAGATTTGTTTTCTAATATGGAGGACAAAGATCTTGGAGTGCACATTAAGATGGGCGATGATGGTAGATATAGTGCGACCGGTATCGGTACCATTTCCTTTGAGAGGGAGTCTGGTAAACCCTTCGTATTGAAGGAAGTGATGCATGTTCCAGGATTGAAGAAGAATCTTATCTCTGTGGCGATGTTAGAAGACAAGGGATATGATGTTGTTTTCAGCGAGGGAAAGGCTTTCCTGCGCAGCAAGACAACTGGAGAAACCTGGAAGATAGGGGTTTGAGTGAGGAACCTTTATCAGTTGCATGTAGATGGTTGTGCAGCAATGGCATGAAAGGCAGAAGGATTGGTGAGCCGGGATGATGGCGAGCTGTGGCACAGGAGATTGGGTCACCTTCACCATGGAGCCTTGAAGATACTGCAGCAGATCACTACAGTGCTTCCTAAAGGCACTCTTGCGCAGTCAGATCAGTGTAAAGGGTGTACTTTGGGAAAGTTTGTGAAAGCCACCTTTCACGAGAAGGATAGTCACGCCACGACGATCCTTGAGAGAATTCACACATACGTGTGTGGACCTTTCTCAGTAGCTTCGACAACAAAACACAGGTATTATGTGATTTTTGTTGATGATTTCTCTAGAAAGTGTTGGATCTTCTTCATGCAGAAGAAGAACGAGACATACTCAAAGTTCTGTGAGTTCAAAGCACTGGTCGAGAAGGAGTCGGGGAAGAAGGTGAAGGCTCTTAGGAGCGATAATGGTGGTGAATACATCTCTGGTGAGTTCAAGGATTTCTGCAGTGTAGAAGGGATTCAAAGAGAGCTCATAGCTCCCCATAACCCGCAACAGAACGGGGTTAATGAGCGGAAGAACAGAACGATCGTGGGTGCTGCACGGGCGATGTTGCATGATCAGGGCCTACCCCTTCACTTGTGGGCGGAAGCATGCAATACAACAGTTTATGTGCAGAACTGTTGTCCTCATAGGATACTTGGCATGAGTACACCCGAGGAGGCTTATTCTGGTAAGAAGCCTGATATTTCTCATTTGAGGATTTTTGGTGCTAACGTTTACATGCATGTGACGAAGGATTCCAGGAAGAAGTTGGAGCCAACCGTAGAGGTTGGGATATTTGTGGGGTACACTAATACGCCCCGCAACTATCGTGTGTATTTGCCAGACAGTGGTAAAACTGTTGTGCGACGGGATATAAAATTTCAGGAGGAGAAAGCCATGAAGTGTTCGCTTGAGAGGGAGCTACACTTGCATGCAGATGAGGAGCTATTAGTTCCTAAGGATGAGCTTCAGGATTTGGATCAGCCACAGGACGAGGTTCATGGAGTGGAAGAGACCACTCATGCAGCGCCAACCATCAGAGGGCGAAAGCGCTTGACAGAAGATGAGCGACTGACTCAAGATGCAAAGAAAGTTGTAGGACCACCTACAGCCCAATGCAGGCAAAGACAGTCACCTGATCGGTACACTGGATACATGGATCTTATGAGAAAATGTGTTGTGACGGAGCCATCGTCTTTCGAGGAAGCTGTGGAGGATCCCGCATGGGTAGACGCCATGGTGGAAGAGTATGATCCGATTGTCATAAACAGTGCATGGGAGATTGTTCCTAGACCGAAAGGGAAATCAATGGTGGGTTCGAGATGGATCTACAAAGTGGTGCAGATGGAGTGCCACATTCCTTAGATGGATGTGAAGACTACGTTCCTTCCTGGAGGTTGGAAGAAGGAGGATGCTACTTCAGCGGAGGTAGTGGATGCCATTGTTTATCGATAGTTGGTGGAGTCGCATGTGTGCAGGCTCAAGAGAGGCACATCGGGATATGGATCTTGGTAAAGACAGGAGGATGTAGATTGGGTAGGGAGCTCAACAGAAAACATTATGTACCATCATATCAGAGATTTTGTGCAGCGGAGAATCATGTTACTTTCATACATTCCAACGGAGGATCAGGATGCTGATATCTTGACGAAGGCGCTCACCAGGAGCAAATTCGAATACCACCGAGGCAGGATAGGGGTTGCTGATAATCCATATCTTGTTGAGAGGGAGTGTTGAGAATGCAACAAGATGATGGAGCTTAGTGGAAAGGAGTCGCCTTCACTAAGTGGGCCCACAGGCAAATTATGGCGTAAAGTCTATTTTTAGACTATGTCTATTTTTAGACATATGGATCATGTCTATGAGTTGCAGGATGCTGTTTATGAATGATTGTTTGTGTTGGGAAAAATAGATGGACTTCTATTTTTGGATCACAGCAGGAGTGATCAGAGTCTATTTTTACACTGCTAGTCAAAAATAGAAAAGTCAAATATTATTGTCTCATAATAATATTTAGACTATAAACTTTATCTTATCCTCTTGGAGCACTTCAGTTTGAGCTACAAATGTGGCACATGCAGCTGTCAGAAGGAAATATGCTTTTCTTATGAGTCAGTTGAGCTATTGCATGCATGATATCAATTAGAACTCATGCATGTGAGTTCTGTGGAGTTGGATGTGGAGTTGATGGAGTTGTGTTCAGTTTGACTTTGTTAAACTAGTTGTAATTAGTCTAACTATAAATAGACTAGTGATGAGTGATGTGAATTAATTGATTAAATTAATTCACTAATTATTAACTCATAATGCAACTGAAGAATACATCAGTTAACTCAGTGCATGTACGGTTCAGTGGAGATAGGTGTTAGAGGTTGAGATTTCTGTCAGTTGTGACTATAGTTGTGCATGAGGTCTTGCACAAGCAATGTATTGAGTATGCCCATGAGAATTTCCCAGCATATGCCCAGTGAAATAGCCTATGCTCACGTGATTTCCAGTGTGAGTGACTTTCACAAGGTATTGTGTGCAATAGAGGCAGGCAAAGCAGTGGAGAAGATTTGAACTTGTGACTTGTCCGGATCTGAGCTAGTTTGTGTGTAACATGTGGAGATAGTGTTGGATACTTGAGAGGAGTATTGTACTATGTATTTTTACATGTTCTCAATCATTAATATACAGATAGTGTGGGGTTTTCAGCTGTAAGCTTTCCCCGGGTTACATACTGTGTTAATGTGTGCATGCGATTGATGTTTCATTGTTTTTTATGCTGCTAAATTGTTGATCAATGTAGAGGAGGTTATGTATTATGCATGTATTCCACAATAGTGTATAATCGGGATAATCTCTGTTGAATATGTGTTTATTATTCAAAATTTCTACACTAGTCTCCAGGAAGAATGGATATGTCTTGAATTTGATGGTTTGGAAGAAGCACTATCCAGAATCTTATATGGCAGTGGTAGAATTGAATGAGGGCTCCTTTGTTTTCTGTACTCCTGTGTCTATGTCCTATGGAATTTTGTTGTTGTGTATGGGCATTTGTTGGGTAGGGCCAATGTATCGTTTCTGGTCTTCTTCATGTCTTTGTCCTTGGCACAATGGATTTGGTTCTCCTATGAATGTTTATGGTTTAGGCCCTGAGGCTTCAAGGTTCTTGTATGCGTACGACTCCATTCAAACTTATGCCCTTAGCCATCCATGGTAGGGTTGGACTCATGTTTCTTGGCTTTGGGATTATTTTTCTTTCTAGTTTACAATTTGCAGCTGGGGAAATCTGACGCAAGGTTACCCCCACACATACCCACAATATGCATAAACATGCGTAAACGCAATTGTCCCAGGTAATTGACTCTCAAAGAGTCAAATCTTCATAATATTAATTGTTAAGGGCCTTTTGACCATAGTTCCTTGTTATCGGAACCCAATTACCCCTGCCTAAACGTACTTTCGGGACTATTCACCTCCTCAAACATTCATTATCCTTTTTTAAAGATTTCTTCAAATCTTTCTTATTGGGACTTTAAAACCCATCTAAGCCTTAGTTAAGCCTTTTTTAAACCCATCGGCCGCATATATGTATAACCACCCTCTTAAAACATTGGTTAATATGTATTTAACACATAAAGCCCTTTCTCGACACTATTTTCCTTAAAACCCTTTTAAAAAGGAAAATGCCCGCAAACATACCTTTTTTTGCCTTCTGTATGACTTCGACACAGATTCCAAGGCTGTACCTCTATCGCAATCAGCTATCGGCACTTTCTCCACGGGTCCTCATTGCCCCTTCCCTTCCGATATGCGATTATCAGAACGCAATATATATGTTTTAGTCTTAAAAGACGCAGCCGCACGCTTTACGCAAATACATGGAATACATAGGAAATCCGCTCCAAATAACATATAGAAGATCTCAAATATTATAGATTCGCCACTATATATGTCGTCGGGTCCGCCTTCTATGTTAACCTTCTGCCACGCCACTCCTCCGAACTCTGATAAGCGATCACCCTAACCTCCGATCACCAATCGGCTTTATCGCTATCGGCGTATCGCTGGTCCTTGTGCTTGACTCTTCTGCCTTAAACCTCTGATAATGCGATTAGCGATTAGATCTAGACTGTCGATCTGAATCTTGATCCAACGGTCCATGTTTAATTGGCTGGTCGCTATCGCTATAATTCAATGACCCGTTCTGATGACTTAAAAATGGTTCCGCCGACGCGACTTAATCCTGGCCGTTGATCTAAATGATCCAACGGTTGCTGAGCATAAATACTTCACTTCTCTCTCTTCCTTTTACTTGGGTTTTTTCGCTATTTTTTTAGCGTTTCCTTTGTGGGTCGATTCTTCAAAAGGTTCTGGTTCCTCGTTGTTTCCACTGCTCAACTCTTTTTGAGTTTAACTCCTCAAACTCTCAACTTCGTTGTCTCTCTAGAGCTCCTCTCTGATGCTTCAATTAGACTCGATGATCCATTACGATTCTTCTGAATCGTTCTCCTCTCTCTGCATGTTCTTCACGAGAACTCTACCTACAACCACAGTTACAGAACCTACGAATTCACCATTTATATGTAATTCAATCATTCAATACAATTTCACGCATTCACATAGTCTGGAATAGACCTATGTATATATAAATATGAAAAATTGATACATGTCGAGACTCTCTGTCTCTCATGGGTCTGTTCTTCAATATCAGTGGCCTCCCCCTCTGACTCTGCCCATAGGCTTACATATATGCCAGTGAGTTTTGTTGAACTCATCCTGGTTTGACTCCTAAATCTACTGAACCGACTCCTAAATCCTCTGTCCATTATATCCATTTCTAGTTTTAATTAATTCCCAAAAGCTCTCCTTAGTTCCTCAAATCATGGAACTGTTTAAGAGTTATATTTGATTTTGAACTCTTTTGTCATTACTCCCACTCATGTCCTCCTTATTCGAGAGCATTTACAAGATATCTCACACTATCCGATTTATTCCTATTCTATGCACTTAAAAGCCTAAAATACATCAATTTATCACTTAGGAATCCAACTTCCTAAAATACATGGCACCCTATGTCTACTCAATTACAATGATTTTCTCTTGGTTGAGTGCTCCTGCATTAGACTCCCAAAGTGGAAAATATTCATGATCCCCTGATCATGTTTCTTCTGATCTTGGTCTTCTTGGATCCCATACTTTGTTTTGTAATTGCTCAAATGTTTTTCTCCTTTGCTGCTATTGTACTTCTGATGTCTTTTGCTCCATCTTCTTCTTCTTGTCAATCAAGTTCAAACTCTGATTGATCATGCTTCCTTCTGCTACCATTTTCCTCCATTTGGACTGCTTCATCATTAGTTGCCACATTTCTTCAATCTTTGTCTCCAGTACATCTTTGGACTCGTCCATGTTCTGCTTCTTACTTCTGCCTCCTTCTCTTTGTTTCAGGTTGTTGTTGTTGTACACTAATTCTTTAAACTGTTGTTCTTCTTCTTGTTATGTTATTCTTGCTCCAACTTTTGTCTTGCTTGCTATGCTGACTTTTGCTTTGCTTACTGCCTCCCTATCATCCTTACCCTCTTGCACTGAATCATGATTTTCCATCATTTTCTCCAGCAATTGAGCACCTGCAACAAAACCTGCACTCACAAAATACTTGTTAAAATAAAAAACATAAGGTTGTTTTGCCTTATCTTCCTTTGGCAACAATTAAGCTTGTTGCACTGTTTATTTCTCCTCTGTCAGAACATCAATATGCTGTTTTGAATTCTCAAAAGAACTCATGAGACTGTTTACTAGTCTCTCTTCCACATCATCTGCTCTAATGATGTCTTCCTGCTTTTGTCCACCATAGTGAACTCCTTCCTTTGCAGTGTCAATCTGCTGAACTTTCATATCCACCTCCTTTTTCTTATGATTGTCATTCATGACAATGTTTTTGTTTTCCTTTTTCAGCAATCTCTCTTGAACATCTATTCTCTATTTTTCCAACTCCCTTCTTTGAAAATCTAATTTTCTATATAACTCAATAATTTCAATTGGAGTAGATTTTGGAAATTTCACACAATTTTCCATACCTTCCTTTGTTATTGATAAATCATCAGATGTCCTTTTTCCTTTTGCTAAGTCTTTTGCATAGACTTCTTCCTTCTTAACATCCTTCAGTAGATGTCCTTCTTCTTCACTAATTGTCTCAACATCTTCCATGGCTATTTCCACTGTGCCTATCATCATGGTGAATTGATGATCCTTTACTATGTTTTCAGCTAACATAGTTTCTTCTTCAAGTTTGCCTTCAGTCTCTTGCTTTTTATCTTCCCAAAGAGATATCCTCGTCTCACCATCTGCATTAACATTCTCTTGTGTTTGTTTTTCATTGATAACATTAAACAAACTCATTTGATTACCTTTCTGAGACAATATTTGTTCATTCTTCATCAGAATAAGACCCTGATTCCTCATCTCTATGACAGCTTCTTTAGACTCATCCATAGACTTTTTCTTCTGTATGCAGTCAAATTATTCTTCTTCTGAGAAGTTTTCTTTGTCACCTTTTGCTTCTAGATCTTCATCTTCTCTGAGGATATCTGTAAAAGGCTGCTTTCTTCCTACAATACCTACCATCATATACAAACTATCAGTTTTAAAAACATAAGACCCTGTGGTCTCACTCGATGCTTCAACCATCATATCTCCTTGTTGTTCCAAGTTCTCTTTATGACTCAGAAATTCTTCGGTGGTCTCCTCTTAATTCTCTTCAAGCCCTTCACTTGGTTGCTTGATATCTTCCGCCAACTGTATATGAGACTTATCTATCTCATCTTCTTCTAGAACATAATTTAGATTATGTTTATCTTCTTTCTCATTTATGACAATATCAACAAATTATCCTTCACATGTTTCACCTGCAACCATACATAAATTGCCAGATTTAAAATCGTCAAAGCTTTTGGTCTCACTTGAAGTTTCAGTCTTCAAGTCTTCATCTCCAGTCAACATCTCCTCATGTTGTTTTGAACTATCCCAATAGTCCATGAGATCTTCACTTGATCCCCATTCTTTAGCTTCAGCGTAGTCTTCACTTTCTCCCAGAATTTCTCCATGTTCTGGTTCACAAATGTACTCTTCCATTTCCAACTCAACTTCCTTGAGTTTTCCCTCAGCCACTTTACTTGCTTTTTTTGTAGTCTTCTTTGCATCTCATGCCATTCCACTGGCTTTTTCCTCAAGACCCAACCTAGTCTCTGGTCTTCTTCAAGTATCCTCCTTAATGCATCAAGTTGTTCTTTTAACTCTGCAATCTCTTTGTCAATTTCCTCTTGACTCATCTTCTTGCCATTTTCTTTGGCACTCTTCTTCTCGTATCCTTTGCTGTGACTTCTCTCTAAACCTCTACTATGACTATCAGTAGTCATCTTCTTCTCCTCTTTCTTCATGAGCTCCTCACTCATCTGCAATAAGCCTTTGCTATAGCTAGTCCTCCTCGTTGCAACCTTACCTCACTAAGCTCTCCTCACTCAGTCTTTTGGTAAGCACGGTCCTCTACTTGGAACCTCCTCTTGAGCAACACCTTTGCTCCTTCTAGGCTTCTGCAATTTCTCACTCTCTCTTGAGAACACTTCAATTGTCCTCTCTATCCAATCTCTTATTGGATTCTTTAGGTTCACTGCCACTTCTCTATCAGAGTATTCTCATTACTTTGTCTTCAAGAACACATTTGGTTCTCCTCTCACAGCTTCTCTTGCTGTCACTTGTGCATTAGTGTAAAAACACACATTCTCAATTTAAAACAAAACATAACATATTACCTCACCTTCAAGATCTCAACATGATCTTGTTTCACCATTCCACCTGTACTTTGAATGGATTGCCCTCTGTTTTTGTTTCCAAGTCCTCTTTCCTTTAGAACTTGCATTAAGCAATCTTGCTTTCTCTTTCCTCTGTTCCTGTCTACTCCAAGCCTCTGCTGGAACTGCTACAGTCTCCCAAGAACTTCAAAAGTTCCCCTTACAGTCTTCTGTTGTATTCTCTATCATTCATCAATTAACTTATGCACATGACCTTCTTCTATGTGCAAACTCCCTTTCACAGAAATCTTTCCTCGCTCTGATTTCAATTCTGCTCTGATACCACTAATGATGCAGGGTTACCCCCGCACATACCCACAGTATGCATAAACACCATTGTCTCAGGTAATTGACTCTCAAAGGAGTCAAATCTTCATAATATCAATTTTTAAGGCCCTTTTAACCATAGTTCCTTGTTATTGGAACCGAATCACCCCGCCTAAACCTACTATCAGGACTATTCACCTCCTCAAACATTCATTATCCTTTTTTTAAGCCTTCTTCGAATCTTTCTTATCGAGACTTTAAAACCCATCCAAACCTTAGTTAAGCCTTTTTTTAAACCCATCGACTGCATATATATATATATATATATATATATATATATATATATAACCACCCTCTAAAACATTGGTTAATATGTATTTAACACATAAAACCCTTTATCGGCGCTATTTTCCTCAAAACCCTTTTAAAAAGGAAAATGCCCACAAAGATACCTTTTTTTTCGTCTTCTGTACAGCTTCGACACAGATTCCGAGGCTGTACCTCTATCACAATCGGCTATCGGCACTTTCTCCACAAGTCCTCATCATCCCTTCCCTTCCGATATGCGACTATCGAAACATAATATATATGTTTTAGTCTTAAAAGACTTAGCCCCACACTTTACGCAAATACATGGAATACATAGGAAATCCGCTCCAAATCACATATAGCGGATCTCAAATATTATAGATTGGCCACTATATATGTCGTTGGGTCCGCCTTCCATGTTAACCTTCTGCCATGCCACTCCTCCGAACTCTGATAAGCGATCACCGCGACCTCTGATCGACGATCGGCTTTATCGCTATCGGCGTATCGCTGGTCCTTGCGCTTGACTCTTCTGCCTTAAACCTCCGATAATGCGATTAGCGATTAGATCTAGACCGTCGATCTGAATCTTGATCCGACGGTCCACGTTTAATATGCTGGTCGCTATCGCTATAATTTAATGACCCGTTCTGATGACTTAAAAAGGGTTCCGCTGACGCGACTTAATCCTGGTCATTGATCTAAATGATCCAATGGTTGTTGAGCGTCAATACTTCACTTCTCACTCTTCCTTTTATTTGGGTTTTTATGCTATTTTTTCAGCGTTTCCTCTGTGGGTTGATTCTTCAAAAGGTTTTGGTTCCTCACTATTTCCACTGCTCAACTCTTTCTAAGCTTAACTCCTCGAACTCTCAACTTCGTTGTCTCTCTAGAGCTCCGCTCTGATGCTTCAATTGGACTTGATGATCCGTTACGATTCTTCTGAATCGTTCTCCTCTCTCTGCGTGTTCTTCACCAGAACTCTGCCTGCAACCACAGTTACAGAACCTACGAATTCACCATTTATATGTAATTCAATCATTCAATATAATTTCACGCATTCACACAGTCCGGAATAGACTTCTGTATATATAAATATGAACAATTGATACATGTCGAGACTCTCTGTCTCTCATGGGCCTGTTCTTCAATATCAGTGGCCTCCCCCTTTGACTCTGCCCGTAGGCTTACATATATGCCAATGAGTTATGTTGAACTCATCCTAGTTCGACTCCTAAATCCTCTGTCCACTGTGTCCATTTCTAGTTTTAATTAATTCCCAAAAGCTCTCCTTAGTTCCTCGAATCATGGAACTATTTAAGAGTTATATTTGATTTTGAACTCTTTTGTCATTACTCCCACTCATGTCCTCCTTATTCGAGTGCATTTACAAGATATCTCACACTATCCGATTTATTCCTATTCTATGCACTTAAAAGCCTAAATTACATCAATTTAACACTTAGGAATCCAACTTCCTAAAATACAACGTCCCCTATGTCTACTTAATTACAATGATTTTCTCTTGGTTGAGTGCTCCTGCATCAAAAGCAATGATTTATGTATAAATCATGGCCCTTATATGTGGTTAATTTGGCAAGTCCCCTGGTCTGGTGTGGCCCTTGGAAGCATATTTTTCTTGGAGATAGGCTCTCCTTGGGTCGGCTAACAGGGTCTAGGTCATTTGTTATCAAGTCTCTCAGTTACTCTCGAACCATGGCCCATGTTCCCTATGGAAAGGGAAATTCCACCCAGGGTTCTCGTGGTCATGGTAAGAAACCAAAGGCTTCTTCAGAGGTTTGTCAGCCCAACGCTCAAGTTGGTAAAGCCTTTGGTCATAAATCCACCACCCATATTATTAATGAAGTTGTCATTGCTTATCATCAAGATAGCTCTGCCCAAGTCCGCCAGCTTATCGCAAAATGGAAAGTCGAGCTTAATATGAAGGTTGGTATAATAGATATTGACCTAGATGACTGGCAAACTTTGGTGCTTGACCCTAGACACTCTCGAGGATGATCTTCCCAGTATAAAAAAATTGTCCACCTATACTGGATGGTGAAGAATCTCCTTGTTAAAGATTTGGAGCATATCCCTTCTAACTCGCCTTCATCTTCCCAACGATTTCTAGATTATAGTAAGGATTTCCAGCAAATTCAATTCCACATCCAAATGCAAAATGGTCGCCTTAGTTGTATTGAGCAGCGTATCCCGTGCATCCCGTAAACTGAGCTTCCAGGCTCAAGTGCGAAGGATCCTGCTCATATTGATTCAGTTGATGATGAGTAGTTTGATGTTTTACTCCTTGTTTTGACTTTTTGTATGCAGAAGTTACAAATAATTCAACAGGTTTACAACTATCCAAAATATAAGAAGTATAAGGACACTTAGACTTATTTAGCTTGGCTTGAAAGACTTATAATATTTTTCTTTGAGATGGCTTATCATGTCATTAGGTGGCCAACAAACCTGGTTTCACTCTAGGCAAGTTGAGGCCACCTAAACATTTAGTTTCTGGTTGTAACTTGCCTTTTTTTTAAAAGTTAATGAATAGAAAGGTCCTACCAAGCTTTCAAAAAAAAATATTATTTAATTTTAAATTATGTAATATTAACTAATTATTATCCTTGCCGCTAAGCAATGGATTTTGCATTGTTTTTTTGGTCAAACCATATTAGTTTAGCTTTGACCAAAAATTCAATGCAATATTTTTATAGTTTAACATTAGAAATTAAAATTTATTATTTTTTCCCTGATCGAGGTGTGCGTTAGTTCACTGTCCCACTCAAGACTCACGATAATGGTGATTAGTTGGAAGGCATTGAGGAGGGGTGGCTCCAGCAGACGAACGACATGTGTGATCGGATGGATGCGATGGGAGGAGGCGTGGGAGGTATTAAGGCAGGTGTTAATTGTCGCCGCGATATAACCCTCCAGGTGGTGGAAGTCTGCATCGCATTTCATGCAATTGAGTTGTGGTACAATGAGGTTTTGAGAGTTGTGAGGAAGCACTGTGGCTCCCTTCTGGTGGCAAGCTTGGCAGGGAGGTAGTGGTTATGAGAGGTCATTCAGGTTGGCTCTATGGCACTGGTAACAAGGTATGTATCATTTCTCTCCACCCATCCTTGCTTGCGACATACTAGTACTCTGAATGTTGCCTGTAGGATTTTTGCCCCCACCTGCAAATGGGTGATTATGCATCTTGGCAATGTTTGTTCATTTGAAGAGCATGTGTTGTGTGGTTTAATTCTATCTTGAAATAGTTGTTTCAAAGCCAATATCTGTTTCTTATGGTATTTTATTGCTTCATATGGGAATGTATGATTGAATTTGGGCTCCTTGTTTGTGTGAGAAGAAATTACCGCCCAGTTGGAATGTTTGTTTCTATATTTGGTTAAATTGATTTGTGGGTACTCTTTGCTTATCGTCGGTGATGGTTTTGCAATGCGTTGGTGTTTATATCTATAGGAAGGGGTTTGAGGCGCCAGTGGGCAGTTCTATCATTTGGTGGAGACAAACCCTCTTTGGATCTTATATATTCTATGCGATGTTTGAGCACAGACTGCGGGAAAGGGGAAGAAAGAACCAATGGAGGATGACCAACACGACATTCTTTGCTTTCACTTTGCTTGGATTTAATATTTCTTGTTTCTTGCTCCTATTATCTATAATTATTCTAGGTGTTATCAATTGGAGAGACTGCCCAGTCGACGAGCCGAGGGTATCTGTTCATTCGATGATATGGTTAGTTAATTATATCGTAGCTCATAAGAGGTTGACGAAAATGGAAAGTCCATCCATGGGCACAGGTCAGTCAGGCATTGGGGGTCGTGGACGCAGCCATAAGAGAGAGCCTCAAGGAGGACAAGGAGCATCCTCGTCGAAGCCGTTGAGGAGAAGCGAAAGAAAACCGAATGCTCAACATATCACTGATGCGACCCATGCATATACAACAGGTACTCCTGAGCAGGTAAGACATATGATAATGGGTTGGGAGGCTGACCTCAACCAACGGGCTGAACATGAAATTTAGATGGAGGATTGGCAGTTGTTGGTCCCTGATCCTGGACACACCTGGGTTTGGCTCACCCAATACAAGCAGACAATTCATCTATATTGGATGATGAAGAGCATAGTAGCCATAACCATCATGAATGCAACAGGTTTCATCAAAGTTGATCTTGGATTCTAGGAAATTCAAAAAGAATTCCAATTTGTCCAATTTTAATTTCAACAACAGAATGTCTGCCTGGCTTGTATTAAGAAGCATATTCCGTGCCTTCCTCAATCCGAATTACCAGGTTCCAATGCAAAGGACCCGACTACGGTGGAGTCCTCTAATGAATAATATTTAGTTATTTTATTTTTGTTAAATTTTGAGTATGTATATGTCGATTAACAATACTTCTATAAGCATGTTAAAGGTGAACTCGTTTTTAGACATTCAGGCCTATAAGGCTAAATATGACAGACTTAAGAACCTTAGATTTTTGATGGATTATAATGCATTCCGATGGCCAAAAGACCCGGTTTCCCATTGGGCAAGTTGAGGCCACAAAATGTATTTTTATAGTTATAACCTGCTTTGAAAATGAATGAATGAAAAGTCCTACTAAACATATATATATAATTTAATTTATTTTTGTTTAATTTGATTGGCTATCAAATTCAACATTTTATTGCTCATTGCTTTGAAATTTGTGTAAAGCATTTAAAACATTTCTACCATCATGCACAAATGCATTTAGAGTGGGTTGTCAACTTCTTGTGTTGATGTGTACGCTGGTGGCCTGACACAAACTTGTCCGACAACATTAATTTAAGGACCCTTAGGGATCTTATACACATACATCAAAACTTTTCCATCCCTTCACTAATTAATCTCACATTGTTCTTTAAGTCTCATACCCTCGTTCTGCACTCTTTAGCGGGGCTACGTGGCTTGTACTCAATGACTCGAAATGGAGAATGCAAGGGTTAACAGTTGGATGTCTAGTAGAGTATCGATCTCTGAAAACTATAATAACTACATCCTTAATGTGTTGAGATAGAGTATAGTAGTGGTGTTGGATGGTCATAATGGCAAAATAAATAAATAAAAATAACCTTAAGAATTCACACGGCAATGCTGAATTATTTTGCAAAGTAAATTATCAATTTTTTTTGGGGCTATACAAGTGGTAACCAACGTACTAGAAAGACACATCGACCTAGAATTATATTTAAATCCCTAACGAGAGTCGAAGTAAATTGTTATATTGTTTGTTTGGTCACTTTGAATGGACACGTGGATATATTCCAATAGTTTTGCCCCTAAGTTAACTTGGTGATGTGCTCATTACTTTTAACTTTCCATTTGCTATTTATTGAGAATGAGTAGTTATATTATTTTTTAACTATTTAATAAATTTATGTTATTTTTAGTTAATATCATAATTTATATGTAAAATATTTTAATTTCAATATTTTTGATATAAAATATTAGTTAAGAAAATTTAAATATTTTAGATACATTTAAAATAAATACTTTAGTATAAAGTTTGAGTGGACAAAGATTTTAACATTAGAGCATGACTTTGTTGTACATCTTTATTATCTTATTAATTTTAGCTATTATAATTTTTTTTGAAGATTAACATTTAAAATATATTTTTAAATATAAAATAATTATAATTTTATTCTATATTTAAATAATATTCTTTTTCTATTTTAAAAAAAATTGATACATTAAATAAAATTTTAAATATAAATTAAATATATACAAGCATTTTAAAAATATTAAGTTGAATATTATAAAAAAGGGAGTTATGTAAACTATCTCCTCCAACAAAATGGATATAGTTATATTAGAGCCGAAATCTAATCCATGTTAACATAGATAGCAATGTCTGCAACCATAGATTTAATTATTGACTTGGATATCAACATTCTTATGTCAATGTAGACATTTTATTAATCCTTTACAACTAGCATATTTTTTCCTCTAGACAACACAACTTGCATATTTGTTTATTAGGTGTGTATTTGCTGGGACATATTAACTTGCATATTTCTCTTGTGAACGATCTTCAACCAAGATTTAATTATCGATGGCCCTACGCCCTCACTACGTGCTTATTTTGTTTATCAACCACATTTGAATATCTAATTATTTATTATTAATGTGTGCAACTCTTTCTATCTAATTTAACTAAGCAACGGGGAATAACTACTATGTAACATTTGTTTAATAATATTATTAATTAAGAATAGTAGTAATATTAATTAATAATAACAAGGCCGAAAGGGGGCTTTTTTGCTTGCTCTGCGTTGCTGCTCTGATCGCCCTCGGCCCTGCCCAGATCCGCTTTCTGCGCGTCCCGCAGGCTGCGCGCAAGCCCGCACTCCGTCGTTCTGCACTCTGCGGGAGGGCTCGCTCGTTACTCTCCGCCTGCCATGCGGTCGGCCGGTTCATTGAAGGCTTGAGCAGGCCCGGATCGAGCTTGGCAGGCTGCTTGGGACCATGGAGGTGCTGGGCACTCCCCAGGCGGTGTTCTCCCCTCCCCCCCGTCCTCTTCAGCTGAGGCCTTCAATCGTCTCCTGGAAGGTCTCCCTAAGAAGAAGAATGTCGAAGCTGCGAAATTCGTCAAGAAACTGGACGATATTCCTGAGATCTCCCTCCCTCCAGAAACCCCGATCCAGGTAGCATTGTCCTTGTCCGAGAGAGCTCTTGTCGGCCAGTTCACCGGACTATGGCCTTCTGTTACACAAAAATATCGTCACCATGACTATTTGCAGTCAGTATGGGTCTATCATCACTTGTACTGTCCTCCTAAGCAAGTCTCAGACCTCAGCTCTTTAGGACAAGCTTTGAAAATGAGAGAAAGACATTAAAAATCAACAAAGCTCTGGTTCCGCACTTTCTCTCACTCTTACCTGCGGTCCCGCACCCCCTGTTCACAAAAACTGCAGACCTGCCCGCTCTGTCCCTAAAGAAGTGGGTGCGAACCCTTGTGAAAGTCAAAAAGGCGCAAATTTATTCTAAAAAACTCACTTTGGGTTAATTCTAGATGATTCTAGAAGGAATTTTGACATGGATTGGTCGCTCTTAGGTGGTTCATGCATCCCAAAAGAGAAGGAGCTAATCCCTTGATGAGAGGAGCTATCCCTTTGAAGGAGGGCTTTATCCCTTTGAAGGAGGACCTAGTAACTTCCCTCCATTGCACTATAAATTAAGGCATTGGGCTGGTTGCTAGGGAGGTTAGAAGCTGAACATTTTTTAGGGTAAATGCTGGTGGAATTGAGACTTCCTAGTTAAGCTTGAGAGGAGAGATCACATACCTTTTTGGCTTCATTGGGAAGAGAGTGAAACTTGTCAAAGTAGAGGAGACTTCTTGTTGGACCCTGGGAGGAGCTTGTACAACATCAAGGCACAGGTTGTAAAGTTCTTCTTTGATTTGAATTAATACAATCAGATTCATTTTTCTCAACAAATTGTCTTATGTGATTTGTTTCATGAATTCCTTGATCATCATGTTAGGTATGCTTTGTGATATTGGCTTTTCAGGTGCTATTTAATTTGTTTGCTTGTTTGTGTTTGCAGATTCGCAACAAGGGAGCTCATTTGGATCAAAGGAGCGAGGCTTCCACAAACTTGCATTGGACCCAAGGTAGGCCTAAAACACTTGTTTGCCTTTGTTTATAATTGCATATTTAGAGAAAGATAGTTTTTGATTGGCTTGCTTGTCACTAGATATCGTTAGATTCTAGGAAGGTCTATCTTGTCCGCAATATCGACTCATTCCGTGTGACAAAATGGCGACTCCACTGGGGACTTGATTTTTTCCTTGTTTTTACTTTGACCTGAGAAACTGTGTTTTTGTTTCTGTTTTTGGCTTGTTGTGTGTGGAATTGGGTAGATTTAGTAGATCTAGGATTATTTTTTGTTTTTCATAACTTTGGGAGAGGACCGCACCCTCGGCTTGGGACACAGTGCGGACCTATCTGTACTTTTGCTTTTAGCACAGAGTGGTACCGCACCTGTGTTAACTGTGGGCCTGTGGACCGTGTCAAAATTTTGGAAAACCTAAGATTTTCTCTGTTAGTCAGCTCAGTTTTTGTTTAGATGTTATTATCCCCTGCCCAGACCTGCATATAACCTGTCAGGAGCTTTTCTTAGGTTAATTCCATTGGTGTTAGGGTTTTAGGTGAAATTCCTAGAAGTTTTGATTGTTGGGCTTGGTTTTCATTTTGGTCTTGTAGTAGCTCTGAACTTAGAAGCTGTAGAAGCCTCAGATCACCTTAGTTTTTACTAGCCTTCTTATGAGTCTGACCATTTGCAAAATCTACCTTTGTTGAGGAATCCACCTTGTGTTTCCTCTTTACGAAACTTCGAAAAAGCTTGTGTTAAAAGTTTGGATTTCATTTTTAAAAAAGAAAACAAAAATTGGTTGTTTTTTGACTGATTTGTGATTCTGGACAAATTAGTCCTTAGTTTGCTTATAGCTAAGTAAAACATCCTTGAAAAAGACATCTTGTAAGCTTTGACTTCAAATAGTTTTTTATAGTTTATAGATCTCAAGATTAGTCATTTCCATAGTTTTGAGTGTTTTATAAAAAATAAAAAAATCTCTTTTGGAAAAAGTTTGTTTTTGTAGTATTTGAGTGTTTTGAAAGAAAAGGGAAATTTTTGTGAAAATAACTAGTTGTCTCGTTTTGAGTGCATTGGAAAAGACAAAAAGCTCTTCTTTTAATTTGTTTGTTAAGAAAGATTTGTGTTTACAAGTATTTTCATTCTCAAACTCTTTCCTAGCTAGAAGTTCATTGAAGGGAAAAGATTGCTTAATCATCTTAAGTGCATTTTTTAGTGATTTCGAGTCGAGTCTTCACACCACGAGTTTCATCTCCGCACCTCTTGACTTAAACAAAAACCAATAAAAATAACGCTTAAAGTAAAATCTATCTAGTAATCTTTTTGTTTCTAGGGCTCTGATACACCAACATAGCTTAGGCTAGTGTCTTGGAGTAGGGAGTAATTAACTCTCCAAGACAGTAAAACAAACAAGTAGCTGTATCTTGCGGTAGGAGAGAAATCCAATTGTTGTATTTATGCTCTGGGAAAGCTCCTCTTAAAGGAGAAGCACGAGATCGTGTCCGAACCAGTGTGGGAATCAATCCTTCCTCATTGGGAACGACGCCAGATATTCACGTATTAAAAACGGTAAACCTCGAATTAACTATTGTCGAGGAGCCTGGGGTCACTTGTTGGTAAACCTTGGATTATGTCAAGGAGCCTTCAAGGGGATTGAGCTTTTTACTCTGCCCTTGCGTGCGTATCGGATCGTAGATTGCTCCCCCAGGTATATTTGTTTCCGTTGGTAACCTTAGTGACCATATTCTATAGGATTTTTCCTAAGGTGACAGTGGTGGGAAGATCCCACTGTACCTAGAGCAGACGTCGACTAGACTCACTTGGATTTTCTGGGGGGTTCTCTTCACTCGAGATGGTTTAGTGGAGGAACTTGTGCCAGTCTATTCATTAATCAGGTTGCGAGGTAACTGTTCCAACCGCCATTTCTGTATTGAACTCTGCGACGTTGGGCTTCATCACCAACTAGTGTTTTCAGTACGGAAAGTTACTGTTTGTGTGTGGTTTGATCTCCTAGATTCTTTAGGCGTGTGATTCAAATTTGTTTGGTTCTTTAGAGGCTTTAGGTGGTTTTGATTGAGATTTTACTTTGTTTTCGTGTGAAGTAGTAAAATTTTTTTAATCACGGCTGAATTACCAAGGAAGTCCCATAGACTTCGAGGCCAACCTCCTGAGTTTTCACCGAGCCAACCTAAAGGGTTAAGAGCCCTCGTAACTCCTAGAGACAGTAGAGTTGGGTCACCTGAAGAAGGAGAGTCTTCTTTGGTGGTACATCCTGATTTTCAAGCTTTAGTAGCAGATTATAATCCACAATCAGTGTCTGTTTCCGAAATTACTGGTAGCTTTTCATCTACTAGTGATATAGGTGAGGAACCTGAAATATCCGAACCTGAAAGTGAATTTGCTGCTACTCCAACATCAGGGTTTACCTCTCCAACTTCTAGTGGTCCTGGTTCACCCAGGGTAGAAAGAATAATTATCCAAAATCTTCCTTCTGGACTGATAGCTATCGAAGAACTTGCTACTCCGGAAGAAGAAGTAGGCATCCCTATCCCTGAAAATCAACCTGTTATTAAGCTTAGGGAGCGCGAATCAATTTTTTACAGTCCACCTAGGAGCAGTGCTTGGTATCTTTCATTGACTAATTTTTTGGAAAACCCGGGGCTAAGTTTTTCACCACCTCGTATTCCTTATCACCCAACCAGGAAAAGATAGACCTTCCTAGAGACTAACTTCATTAAAATTCGACTAACCAGGCTAGAGACTAACTTCATTAAAGCAGTCGACTTCCACTTACATTTCGGATCATATTCATGAATGGAGACGTCGACGACGTTTAGTGAAGGTTTTTATTCCGGATCAGATCTTAGCTGAATGGTTTGTAAATCTTTATTGCCAAAGATCACTGAGGATGTAGCTAAGGCCGGAGTTGTTACTGAGGAGCAAGTAATTGCTCAAGCACAGTACCTTGACTTAGTTTATACTCAGTCAGGTACGTTACAAAATCCCCGATCTTCCTAAGCAAAATCAAAACGCTGCAGCTCCTTCAGGGTCTCATGCCGCTGACGGTATGATTGGTACGGTTAATACCAAAAGTAAGAAGAAGTCTTCCAAGAATTCTTCTCCTATCATAACCTTGCCAGATTCCCCGACAGGAGATTCTTCCGCGGAGATTTCCGCCGATGTTCATGTTGTAGAGTCATGTACAACCAAATCAAAATCCGGTGGTAAGAAGAAAGGGAAGAAGAAAAATAAAATAGATAAAAATTCAAAAGAGAAACCAGAAAAAGCGGAATCAAATGATGAGAAACGCAAACCTCGTTATCCTTGTCTCATTTGCGATGAAGATAATTTTACAAGAGACTGCCCTCATCGTGCAGAGGTTGCGAAGATTGTCAAAGGTTCCCAAACGCCTGCTGTTTTGAAGGATCCTTTTCCAAGTCAAGATAGTAAGATGATAGGTCCTTCCTCAAATGCCAATGAAGAACCCATACTGATGATGTTCCATGTTAGGATTGCGACTCGATCGCATGATTATGGTAGTAAAAGTCCTGTTGATGGTAAAGAAGCAGAATCTTCTCATTCTAACCCATCAACCTCAGCTCCCGGTTCCGATCCACTACAGATCAAGAAACCTAATCCAGACTTAGTAATCAAACCGCCCGCCAAGGGTATACTTCGAAAGTCAGCTTTCAATCCACATGCGAGAGCGGCTCAGAAATATAACATTGTTGAAGATTTAGCTGTTTCACCTTTAGCAATGTCGGCTTTGGAAGTGCTGCAATCATGTCCAGCGCAACGTAAATTACTTTTGTCGGCTATAGGAGCTGTTGACGTTCAGGACTCGAACCTTATAATTTTCGATCTAGAAAATAGTACACCACGTTTACCTCATCAAATGGCTTTCCAGATCCCAGTGATAGTAAAAAACAGACCTATTCATAGGACTGTGATTGATGAGGGAGCCTCAACGTGTATTATGTCGATAAAGTGTTGGAGATCGCTTGGTTCTCCTTCACTAAATCAATCCCCGACGATTCTAAAGGCCTTTGATGGTCGTGGGTTTCATCCTTTTGGAATTCTACAGGATTTACCTATAGGGGTTGAAGGCAAAACGGTTAATCTAGATGTGGAGGTGGTTGATGCCCCTCTAGATTACAACCTTCTCTTGGGTCGTAGTTGGTCTTACACTATGACATCTGTCGTTTCATCGGTCTTTCGGGTTATAAAGTTTACTCATAATGGAAAGATCATAACAATAGACCAGCTGGCGTACTTTTCATCCGACCTAGCCTCTTCTGAAAGCATTCAGTATGTCGGTAAAATGACTATCCCGTATAAGGATGTTGGAGTAGGACTAGTTAAAGATGCCGGTTTACTGGGAACTTTTCCTTTTCCTCCGATCAACGCATCGTCTTCTTTTGCAACCATTCATATGATTTCGTCAGACACCATTGTTTATGATGATCCTTGGATCGTACCTTCTAAATCTGAGATAGACTCATTTGATGATGTTATGCCTTTGAGTCCATATGAAATTGCATATTAGGCCGTGCAATCGTTTTCCGACCCATCTTCAACCAAAATTGACTTAATGAATGTGGTCCATGAGGAATCACTTTTCACATCAAACTCAGATTCAACAATGTTTTCCGAACTTGTTCACTCTGATGAGAAAATTCGTGAAATCCTATGTGTCGATGATTTACCATGGGAAGATCTCCATCACAGATCTTCGTTCTTACCCAAGAATGATCGTTTTGAAAATGATTTTTCATCAATTTTTACGACTGAATATGTCAAGGAACCTCAGAATCCAATGAAAAATCCTGATTCAGAGTTAAATTTGGGAAACATTTCTCGAACTATTCCTATTGACATTTCGGTTAAGCCTGGAATTGTTGAAAACATTCATATAGGTGCCTCGTGTACAGAAGATGAAATTCAAATATATAAGGCCCTATTTCAAGAATTCTGTGACGTGTTTGCCTGGTCATATGAGGAAATGCCAGGAATTGACCCCGCAATTGTTGTTCATGAAATCAAAACTTACCCGGACGCTAAACCCGTCCGGCAACGTTTGCGTCAGATTCACCCAAGAAAAGTTGCTGCCATTAAAGCAGAAGTTGAAAAATTACTCAAAGCAGGTTTCATTTATCCGATTCCGTTAATGGATTGGGTATCGAATATTGTTCTGGTTAACAAAAAGCAAGGGACAATAAGAATATGTATCGATTATAGGGACATTAATCGAGCCTGTCCAAAGGACAATTACCCAACTCCCTATATCGATCAAATCATTAATGATTGTGTCGGCAACGAAATATTCTCCTTCATGGATGGTTTTTCCGGATACAATAAAATCAATATTCTACTTGCCGATCAACCAAAAACGACTTTCATTTGTCCATGGGAGACATTTGCTTATTGAAAATTACCTTTTGGGCTCAAGAATGCTGGGGCAACTTTTCAAAGGGCCATGTCTTATGCGTTTCATGACATCAAGCACATTGTGCAACCCTATCTCGATGATTTTCCTACTCATTCATTACATCGATCTGATCATCTCATCCATTTGCGAGCAATCTTTATGAGGTGTAGGCACTATCGGATTAGGTTGAATCCACACAAGTGTGTTTTTTGCATAGAAACGGGTCGGTTGATGGGGTTTTTTGTTTCGAAAGCCGACATTCTCGTCGATCCCTTGAAGGTTGAAGCTATTGTCAAATTGCCTCCTCCTTCGAGTCTTCGCCGACTCCAAAGTTTGCAAGGGAAAGCAAACTTTTTACGACGATTCATTCCTAACTACACCGAGGTTACAAAGGGTTTTACCCGGTTATTGAAACAGAATACTCCATTCTATTGGGATGAGATAGCTCAGAAATCTTTTGATGCACTAAAACATGCGTTGACCCATGCACCGTTATTGCATCCTCCCAACTACAACCAGGATTACTTCTTGTATCTCGCCGCCTCCCATTCCCCCATTGGAATGGTGTTAGTTCAGGAAGATGAAATCGGTACTAAACATGTGATATATTACCTTAGTCGAACTTTAAATCCAACTGAGCTAAAACACTCACATGTGGAGAAATTGGCATTGGCAGCTGTTCAAGCTATCCAACGTTTTTTTTTTTTTTTTACAAAATCGGTTACTTGTATATTATAAAAACATCAGGGACTGAGTCCTAGTACATAGATATGATAGATCAAGACGTTGAGGATCAAAAACGGGTTCGCAGACCCTTGTTCCTCATTGCTACATAAACGATAACTGAAATTAAAGAGGTAACGGTTATATTGCCGGATAAAAGAGCCTCCCAGCCAACAAAATTTACAGTTCATAGTTCCTAGGGGAGTTTCTGGGTAACAGAGTCATCAGGGAGGGGATCCTTCCTTGCACTGGCTCTAGTTGAAGCCTCTGCTTGCATACTTTGGGTGAGAGTCCTGATATGCTCTAGAGCTTCCTCAAGATGAGTGCACCTGCCCTTCAAGGCCTCGATTTCTGCTTTTTGCTTCTCAAGCTTCTTCCGTTTTGATCTGCTGTCTGCCTGGTAATCATCCTTGAGGTCGTTGAAATGTTTGATGAATCTGTTGATCATGAACGTATGCGCTTTGCAAAGTGAGCAATCACTGTTGGTGATGATCTTTTCAAAAGGATTGTTGACAGGCACCTGAGCGCCTTACTGGTCTTGCTAATCCGCCATTTCACTAAACTGGGAAAGAATGTCGACGAGCTGAGGATGCGGGAGGGGACAAATTCCAGGGAGGAGGGCGATGCAAGGGAGAAGAAAGCACAGAGAGGGGGGGAGCGGAGCAGCACAGGGAGGGGGGGGAGGGACACAATGACAGGGGAACAGAGAGATGCGAGGGAACGCGCTGCCACAGCCAGTAAAACCACCAGTTAGCAAGTAATTTAAAACAGAAATAAGGAGGCCTGAGATTACCACTGTCGAAGGGCGAGATCCGAGCTCCCGATGGCTGAGCTCAGCTTCATGAAAAAGCCTGTGCTTAGAGAAGGCGCGATCCAGAACCTTTGCAGCACTGATAGATGAGAAGACGATGAGGCCCAAGCTGCTATAAATAGAAGGAAGGAGGCTTCTCAGGTGCGTGAGCCAGTGCTGAGAGGGTCGACTCTTGAGATGACTGTGATCCCAAGAAAAGATCTTGCAGCGAGCGATGAAAGTACAAGAGAGATGATCCATTGCACAGAGCCAGGAAATGGCAGTTGGGGATGAGTGAAACTCAATGTCGAGGCTGGGAGAGGTGATATAATCAATTGCAGGGGGGAAGATCTGAGATGAGAGGGACAAGATTGCGCAGTCGAGGAGATTTGGCAGAGGGTAATGGGATTCGATGGTGGACAAATTTCGAGGAGAATGATGCCTGAGGTGACTCGGATTCTGGGAAGAGAGGCTGGGATGGGATTGATTAGGGGATAGCTTTGTCATAGACTGAGTCATTTTCTCTGACTTGGCCTGCCTGTCTGCTGGCTGCCTTGTTGGCCTGTTCATCAGCCTCTGTGTTGCTGCTCCTTAGGACGTGTTTGAAGGTGACCCCGTTTATTTCTCTGATGTTGTCCATAATCCTGGATTTGATGTTGTTCAAGGCCATTTGCTTGAATTCCCTCCCTGAGACCATAGCAGCTATGATGATAGCTGAGTCACCCATTATAAGCAGGTTCTGAAGGCCAAGATTTTTCACTATAGAGGTTCCCAGGAGAAGGCTATATGCCTCAGCCTTGTTATTGGACATTGTACCCAATCCCCACTCGTAAGTCACGATGGTTTTCCCTTGAAGGTCTTTGATGACTCCTCCTGCACCTGCTTGGCCCGGGTTATTTTTTGAGGCCCCGTCGAATTGAAGGGAGGGCCTCTTTTGATTTTGAATCCATTGTCTAATTTCCTCTTTGGATCCTCTCAGCTTCTAATCAGTTTTTTTCTTACCTGTGCTTATTGTTTTTTGGATCCTTGCTTCATGGCTGAATTTACCCATCCAATCCATTTCTCTTGGATCCCCAGGTTCATGGTCTGCTTGGGCTATTCCATTCGCTCCAATGGTCTCGGAGATGAGGGCAATTGTTTTTGCAAGGGTGCTGGAGATGCTGGGCTTCTTGTTGTTGAAAATGCTTTTGTTTCTGGCGTTCCAAATTTGCCAGCAAAGATTTGAGGGAATGCTGTTCCACAGCCTTTTGGCCAGGGTCTTGCTTTTTTTGGGATGAGGATAGTTGTTCCCCCAATTTTTTTGAAGGAGGGTAACCTGATTGGGAAGGTCACCAATCATTAGCGGGCTAGTGATGAGCTTCCAGCAATTTCGAGCGAAGGAGCACTCTAGGAAGAGATGATTGCTACTTTCTTCCGCTGCTCTGCACAGGCAGCAGATTGAGGGGCCGAGGATACCTTTCTTCCTTAGATTTTCCGCTGTGAGGATTTTACTTTTGAGGAGGGTCCAATTGAAGAATTTGACCTTTGGGAGGCATTCCGGATTCCAAGCCGCTTTGTGAAGAGGCCAGTTGTTTGTGGTTGAGGCATTTTGGAGGATTTTGCATCCTTCTTTGACCGTGTAGCTGCCACCATTGGGGTCCCAAACATGTTTATCCTCAGACAGACTGTTAAGGGGAGCTGAACCTGAGAGGGATATCTTGAGATCGGCCCACATATTCTTTAGGTTGTTAGGAAGGGGAAGGGGCTTCCAGCCTAGCCATCTGTTTTGATCCCAAGAGGAGATGTCATGAAGGGTCTTAAGATTTCTCCCTTCCATCCACAATTGCAGGGGCCTGAGATTTGGGAGAGCTTCCCTTGCTTCTGAGCCCATAATTCTATCAGTCCAAATGTTGATGTCTCTGCCACTGCCCGGGACTCTTGAGATACAGACTTTGAAGTGAGGGAGAGTTTTTTTAATAAGTTTCCAGACTGGGGTGCACTGCCTGTCAACAATGGTTTCTGATAGGATATTGGAGTTGGCCCCATTCAAATATTTTCTTTTGATTACCTCTGTCCACCAGGCTCCTTTTTCGTTGAGAATTCTCCAGATCAACTTGAAGCCCATGGCCATGTTGGCTAATCTTGGAATTCGAATTCCAAGCCCTCCTTTTTCAAAGGGTAAGATGACCTGATCCCACTTTACAAGACTGAACTTTTTGGAGTCCTGCCTTCCTCCCTGCCACAAGAAGCTCCTAATGATTAATTCCATATGCTTATGGATGCTGGCCGGGGCGAGAGTGGTTGCAAACTGATAAATTGGAAGGGCTGAGAGAATGGCTTTGATAAGAATTGTTCTTCCAGCCAGGTTGAGCCAGGACACCCCCCAGCTCTGAAGCTTCCCTCTCAGCTTCTCTATTAATTTGACCCAGATTTCGGTTTTGACTGGCTCCTTAGCTAATGGTAACCCCAGATACATGAAATGGGTCCAGTTCCTTTGAGCAAGGATGTCTAAGATTGTGGAGATTCTCTAGATGATATGCCTGGGGACGTTCCAGGTGTATATCATGCACTTATTATTATTGAGCTTGCCTCCAGACACTTGAAGGAAGAGCTCTAACGTTTTCTTGAACCTTCTAGCCATGATACTGGAAGCTCCTCCGATTAGTAGGGTGTCGTCAGCGAAGAGGGAGTGGTTTATCCCCTTGGTTCCCTGCACTATGCTGATACCTGTGATTTCTTTTAGCCTGCATAGATTTTCCAGGTGTATACTTAGAGTTTCGGCCATGATGATGTAGAGGAAGGGGGAGAGCGGGCAGCCTTGTCTCAAGCCCCTTGAGCTTCTGAAAAAGTTACTTGGCCTGCCATTAATGAGAGGGGCTGTCCAGGGGAATGAAATACACTCCATGATCCTGCTGATGAAGGTTTCAGATATTCCAAATTTCCCGAGGACTGCCTTGAGGAATTGATGATTGACTCTGTCAAAGGCGTTCGCCATATCAAGTTTGATGATCATGCCCTTTTCCTTTCTATTTATACTGCTATGAATTGCCTCCTGAATAAGAATAACATTGTCCATTATTTGTCTTCTGGGCACGAAGCCTCCTTGATTCTCAGAGATGAGGGAGGGGAGGAGCTTTTTTAACCTGTTAGCTAAGATTTTGGTGATAATTTTATAGGAGACATTGCATAAGGAGATTGGGCGGAATCGATCAGTAAACGCGATCCCTTTGTCTCTAGCCTGGCTGTTGCAGAACTCTAGCCGGAGGCTATCGACAGACTGGCCACATGGCCTAGTCCTGAATATAGTCAAGTCTTCACCTCTCTTAGGCAAACCAGTCAAAAAGTATATGTCTGCCGGCTCAATTTCGAGCTGGTGGCCACCAATGAAGAAGCAGTGGTCCTGTATGCTCCACCTGTCTACCAGCCACTGCAAGAAGTCCACCTGGGCCCTCATGCCAGGTATGGTCCAGAATTTGTACAAGCCGCATGCCTTCAATGCATCGATCGAAGGTTGGTGATTTAACGTGGCAAGATCTACGTCATCATGCTCCCGTTCTCGCCAATCAAGCATGATGTACACTCTACATCCAACAAAAAGGCAAATCAGAATGTAAAAAATTAAATTGTTTGGGTCAATTTTGAGAATTTTTGGGTTAAAAACCCTTGCTGCGGGGACCACACCCTCTCTATTAGAGACAATGCATGGGTCCACACCTTGCCTTCATGTAAGGTGCGGACCCCTGACTTTTTCCCCATTGAGAAAAAGTCGGGGTCCGTGGGCTGCCAGTGTTATGCCTGCGGGCCCCCGTGCACGGGTTTCTAGCCTAAAAACCCTCTAAAAAATGAAATAAAACCCTAAAAAATGATTTGAAACGGATAAAATTGAAGAGTAGGATGATGTGGATTACCTGGAGGAGACGACGCTCGATTTCGACGGATGGATTTTCTGCAATCTTCACGGGAAGTTTCTGACCAAAAGCACTATTTTTTCACCCAAATCTCAAACGGTAAAAATGAATTGACAAAGGCCCTTTTTATAAGTTTTTTGAATAAATGAGTTGTAAATTTGTTTATGTTTCAATTTAGAAAGGTAACTTTCGCAGCATTTTTATCCATCTCAAACAGGTATGAGTAATGTTTGCATTTTTGTTCAGGATAATGGATTTTTCAGACGAAATCGGTCATTTTCAACGGAAAAACATTTAGAGTCACCTTTAAGCTCTTTTCTGACTCCTAAAACATGAAAAAATCGCCAAGTTTTTCTTTTTAAACTCGTTAAAATGGAACTAAAAAGACGGTCCACTTACAACTCTTTTTCTGACCATAAAAACATGAAAAGATTGCTGGATTTTTGTCATTTCAAATTCGATATTGGTTATAAAATGACGTGTCATTGATCGCTTTTTTACTTTTTCAGATCAGGGGCACTAATTATGAAAAGTACTCCTTGGTCGTAAAGATCAAGCGGTTCTCTCAAGTATTATTTTATAATTTTTCAGGCTTGGGAGACACAAATTTACGAAAAAGGTCAACCCTAGAGTCTTCTTAAGTTTTTTCAGACTCTCTAAAATTGAAAAACGCCGAGTTTCTCCTATACTGGACTCGTTACAATTTAACAGTAAAGGACCTGTTCAATTATAAACAGGAACGAATCACTCCTTCTTAGGGTTCGAATTTAAACTAAGTTGGACTCATCCGAAGGATGAGCTTATAATCAAGCAAATGTTATCGTCCTCAAGCTTGTCAAAAATAAGGAGGTACTTGCAGAAATGGTGGGGGAAAAAGGAGAAAAATTAGCCTGTTTGTCATACTTTGTAACCACTCTTGAACACGACATTTTTATTCACCTGGGTTGGGAAATCCTTTGCCTAACAGTTGATCAAACCACATTGAAAGTCTTCTGCCGATTTCTGGGTATTAACTTTGGGTCAATTGTCACCAAACCATCTGCTGTGTCGTTATGTGTTCAAGAGGTCACTGCCAATAAGCCATTCATCTGGAAAATATCTGTCATCCATCTTGACCATCCCTGAGTCAGTCTTTGCAACTAAATTTCTTCGACTTGATCTATGATTTCGTGTTGTGGGCTTGCCTACGATAGATCACTTTCTATCGACTTCAACTCATTATCTAGAAAGATGATCTCGAAATCGTCAGTACCTTGGGATCTGCGTGCCTCAATGGTAGGTTTCTCGCCTTTGACGATAGGTTGCATCATTGACCTTCGATCAAAGGATTCCGTGACATGTTCGACATCAACACATCTATTCACATCTCATGGATTGTACTGAGTACTTTGAGAACCATTGACATTATTGGTGGTTTCTCTCACACTTGTTAACAGTTTACATCATTGACTGGTAATCAAGTGGTTTCTACCATGTTCGACTTTAACACATTCATTCGATAGAATCGTACTGTTTCGGGAAGTAGAAATGAAGACCCTGGATCTAGTTTCCGCAATCCAGGCTGCGAGGAATTTTGTATTCATTATATTGTGGACTATTCATAAACAAATGGCTGCATCCATACTATGTCTACATGTGTCTATACTTGTGATGTATTACAAGATCATTCCTATATCAGAGCAGTAGTTAGTTTTCTAGTCAGTTTTGATCTGAGTATGGGAATGCCTACCTCAGCGATGATATGATCTCATATATATATTTTACATTGAATGTTTACAGGTTCCAACCAGGCTCTCCACAAGATGATCCTCGAAATGATAAAGTACTTCACTCTTCCTAAATGATAAATGAAATCCTCATCTACTACAGACTTCGCACTTTAGGGGGCAATCTGTTACACAAAAATATCGTCACCATGACTATTTGCAGTTAGTATGGGTCTATCATCACTTGTACTGTCCTCCTAAGCAAGTCTCAGACCTCAGCTCTTCAAGACAAGGTTTGAAAATGAGAGGAAGACATTAAAAATCAACAAAGCTCTGGTTCCGCACTTTCTCTCACTGTTGCCTGCGGTCTCGCACCCCCTGTTCACAAAAACTGCGGACTTGCCCGCTCCGTCCCTAAAGGAGTGGGTGCGGACCCCTGTGAAAGTCAAAAAGGCGCAAGTTTATTCTAAAAAACTCACTTTGGGTTAATTCTCGATGATTCTAGAAGGAATTTTGACGTGGATTGGTCGCTCTTAGGTGGTTCTTGCATCCTAAAAGAGAAGGAGCTAATCCCTTGATGAGAGGAGCTATCCCTTTGAAGGAGGACCTAGTAACTTCCCTCCATTGCACTATAAATTAAGGCATTGGGCTGGTTGCTAGGGAGGTTAGAAGCTGAACATTTTTGAGGGTAAATGCTGGTGGAATTGAGACTTCCTAGTTAAGCTTGAGAGGAGAGATCACATACCTTTTTGGCTTCATTGGGAAGAGAGTGAAACTTGTCAAAGTAGAGGAGACTTCTTGTTGGACCCTGGGAGGAGCTTGTACAACATCAAGGCACAGGTTGTAAAGTTCTTCTTTGATTTGAATTAATACAATCAGATTCATTTTTCTCAACAAATTGTCTTATGTGATTTGTTTCATGAATTCCTTGATCATCATGTTAGGTATGCTTTATAATATTGGCTTTTCAGGTGCTATTTAATTTGTTTGCTAGTTTGTGTTTGCAGATTCGCAACAAGGGAGCTCATTTGGATCAAAGGAGCGAGGCTTCCACAAACTTGCATTGGACCCAAGGTAGGCCTAAAACACTTGTTTGCCTTTGTTTATAATTGCATATTTAGAGAAAGATAGTTTTTGATTGGCTTGCTTGTCACTAGATATCGTTAGATTCTAGGAAGGTCTATCTTGTCCGCAATATCGACTCATTCCGTGTGACACCTTCCCCCAAATCCACAGAGAACTGGGTCAAAAGAAACTGGGCGTCGTTGATCCAAGAAAGTGTGACCTCTTACTTCTTGGGGAGAGGATTCTTCCTCTTCGAGTTTACCTCAAAGGACGACAAAGACCTGATCTTTCGAAACGGCCCCTACTTCATGGGCCCCCAGGGTCTGTACCTGAACAAATGGACTCCGGACTTTGATCCGGTAGTGGATGTACCCAAAGTTGTCCCAGTGTGGGTCAGGCTGCCAAATCTTCCAGTGCATTGCTGGAACTGGGACTCATTGATGCACATAGGAAATGCCCTGGGGAAATTTATAGATCGGGCAAATAACAAGGATCAATATGATTGTGCCAGGATCTGCGTGGAGGTGGATCTGGAGGAGGGACTTCCAGAGGCCATTAAAATCAAGGTTGGAAGCTGGACACACATGCAGAAACTAGACTACGAACAACTGCCCTTTAAATGCCGGAAATGCCATGTTTATGGCCATTTCGCCAGAAGTTGTCCGTCCAATATTGAATCTGTGCAAGGGAAGGAGGACGGCTGGAACCAAGTCAAGCGAACTAAAAATTCTCTCAAAGCTCAGAAGGTGGGAGGATCTAATGGCAATCCTCATCAGGGCCCTGCTCAGCAGACCCAGCCCAAGACTGCCCTAGAAAACAGGTTTGATCCCCTCAGCTCTCAACCAGAGGACACCCATGAAGTCGAGGCCCAGAAATCAGTCACTCCAGAGAAAGGCGGTCAGCCCAATCCCTCCAAAGACTCAGGCGTAGCAGAAAGCTCAAAAGGAACCCCAGAAGAAGTTGAGGAAGAGGACCAAGAATCAGAAGACTCGGAGGAGGAAGGAGAAATAGGAGACTCCCAAGCCTCTGTAAGGAGATCTACAAGAGGGCGCAAAATAGATCGGGAGAAAAGGGAGCATGAAATGTATAAGGACAAGTTGCAGGGCAGCCAACCTACATTGGAGAAGCTGTTAGCAAAAAAACCAAAGATGGCTAGAAACCAGCATCAAGGCTCCAAGGGAGCCCACCAAAGCAAAGGTAAATAATGAAAATCATCTCCTGGAACTGCAGGGGTATGGGGAGCAAAATCAAAGAAGAGGCAATAAGAAATTTAATAAGAATAGAAGCCCCGGACATACTCCTCCTCCAGGAGACCAAGATGGAGGATTCGGGCCTCCTTCACCTAAGTAGAAAACTATGGAATAAGAGCAAAGCAGCTGCTGTCTCAGCCCGAGGAGCCTCTGGAGGGCTGGGATCTCTATGGAATGATAGCATGTTCTCGCTAATATCTGAAACTTCAACCACCCACTGGTTGATGTTGAAGATGCAACATTTAGTTACTAAAGAAACCTTTTGCCTCTTCAACGTTTATGTGTCGGTCAGCGCTGGAGAAAAAAAGTCTTGCTGGGATTCATTAAGAAACCAAGCGGATCTGGGCATTCTAGAAAACATCATCATTGCAGGAGACCTAAATCTCACGCTGCACTCTACAGAAAAGCGTGGAGGAACCATTGTGCGAGACCCGGCAAGGGAATGGGCAGAAGATCTTCTCCAAGACTGGGATCTGCTAGATATCAAGCCTGTTTCAGGTAAGTACACGTGGTCAAATAAAAGAATAGGGCCTGGGCATATTGCAGCAAGGCTAGATAGATTTTTTGTGCAAAGTTCCTTCCTTCTGTTTGGTTTAGATGCCAACATGCATATCCTTCCCTGTAGCACCTCTGACCATAACCCCATCAAGCTGATCCTCCGAACCCTCACGGATCTTGGCCCCATCCCCTTCAAATTCAGCCCTCTTTGGATCAAGGAACCCAGCTTCCTGCAGATTGTCAAGCAAAGTTGGTCTCAGCCAGTCAATGGCTCTCCATTCTATATCTGGGAAGAGAAACTCAGAAGAGTGAAATCTGCCCTAAAAAGCTGGGCCAAATCTCTTCCTAATCCAGCTACTGAAAGGAAAAAGATCCAATGCATGCTAGATGCCCACCACCAGATCTTGGAAGAGGCCCACATCTCTAAAGAAATTCTTGACAAAGAGGCCCATCTTCAACAGCAATATCACAAAGCCTGTTTGAATGAAGAGGAAGCCTGGAGGATCAAATCTCGCTGCCTATGGCTCAAAGCAGGAGACAAAAACACCTCATATTTCCACAAACAATCTCAAGCCAGAAAAAGCTTCAACTATATAGCAGAAATCAAAGAAGAAGTCGTGACCCACAAAGACTTTACAGACATCAAGCAGGCAGCCTTTCGCCATTTCCAAAAACTGTACAGCGAAGAGGCGAATGGATCTCAGAATTCTTGTCTGCTGGACGGGGTCCCCTCTTCAATCTCAGCTCATATGAACCTCCAGCTAGAAGCTAAAGTCACCATGGATGAGGTCAAAGCTGCTCTCTTTGCCATGGACCCTGATAAAGCCCCAGGACCTGACGGTTTCTCTGCCAGATTTCTTCAATCCTGCTGGCACATTGTGGGAAAAGATCTCCTTAAAATGATACAAAAATCGCAAGATTTCCAGAAAATTGGAGGAAGCACAAACTCCTCGTTCCTTGCACTTATTCCTAAGGAGAAGGGCGCCAATTCGTTCAACAGATTTCGCCCCATCTCTCTTTGTAATATTGGCTACAAACTGATCACCAAAATCATTGCTAGCAGGCTGAAACACATCCTCCCTAAAATCATTCCTGAGAATCAAGGGGGCTTCATCCATGGAAGACAGCTGGTGGATAACTTCATTCTAGTTCAAGAGGCAATCCTATCCAGTCACCAGCGCAAGGAAAGAGGTATGGCCATCAAACTGGATTTAGCAAATGCATTTGATCGTGTTAGGCATAGCTTTCTGTTGAATGTTTTAAAAAAAATTGGATTCGGAGAGAGCTTTATAAAATGGATCCGGGCTTGCATCTCGGAGCCATGGATAGCCCCCTTAATTAATGGCAGAGCTGCAGGTTTCTTTAAAGCTACAAGAGGATTAAGGCAGGGTTGCCCCCTGTCTCCTCTGTTGTTTGTTATCCAAGCCTCAGTTCTCAGCTTTCACTTAAACAAAAAAATGCAAGATCAGGAGATTCCAGGGATTTGCATTGCAAGAGGAGTTCAGAACATAAATCATGCCCTGTTTGCAGACGATACACTGCTTCTTGGGGCTGCTTCAATCCACTCAGCCACCAGATTCAAAGAGGCTCTGGATGAGTTTGGCATGATGTCTGGAAGCTGTCTTAATAAAGGAAAGTGTCACATATACAGCTGGAATACCTCGCCCCCTATGCTCAACTCCATTGCCAGATGTTTAGGATTTGCTGCCTCTGTTGTATGGACCTCATTTAAGTATTTAGGAATGCCTATCTTCCTCAAGCGTGCCTATAGCAGGGACTGGATACCTCAGCTAGAAAAATTCAAGGTCAAACTTCAGGCATGGGGCTATAATTGGTTAAACATTGCAGGCAAGACAGTCCTAATCAAATCTGTTCTCTGCAGTCTCCCTTTATTCCAGTTCTCTGTGCTTCTAGCTCCTGTCGGCATCCTTCAGAAAATGGACCAGCACATTCGAAATTTCTTTTGGAAGGGAGGTAAGCAAAACGAGAGGAAATTCCCCCTGGTCAACTGGGAGACAATCCTCAAACCTCAGATGGAGGGAGGCCTAAACTTCAAGAAGCTTCCCCTTCAAAACATCGCCATGGGAGCTAAGCTACTTTGGAAAATCATAGCGCCCAAGCCTGGCTGGGCTCAGCTAGCGCTCTGGAGGAAATACTTCACAGGCGAGAGGTCAAGATGTCTGGACGGGCCTCTTCCCCAAGGCACCTCTTCATTCGCCAGACTCAGCTCTAAAGCTGCCCCTCTGATCCGTTCCAAGGCCTATTGGATCCCTGGAAATGGGAAAAAAATCAACATATGGTCAGATCGCATAATGGATCGCGATCCGATTGGGGACTGTCATTCCATGAAGAAGCTGCGTGACTGGATCACAAATACAGGTAAACACACTCTCTGGGACATCTCCAAGTGGGAAGGGACGCGTTGGGTTGGCTGGAACTTCCTCGATCCACCGGCGGAACTTCTTCAGGACGTCAGTCATCTCTGCGACTTGTTAAACGGAGCTGCCCCTTCACACATTCGCAGGAGAGACAGACGAGGTTGGGGCTCTTTAGCTGCGGGTTATACTGTGTCGTGTGGCTACTCGAATCTTGCTGCAATCCCGTATGTTCCTCCTGACCCGGCCCCGTGGAAAACAGTTTGGGACATTCCATCGCTGCCCAAGATCGATATGTTCAATTGGCTTCTTTGTCACGGTAAAATACTCACCGACGAGAACCTGCAGAGGCGTGGCATCTATGGCCCGTCTAGATGCTCGTTGTGCAGAGAGAAGGCGGAATGTGTCACCCATCTGGTATTAAAATGCAAATTTTCAGAGCAGGTCTGGAGAGAACTGATGGAGCATTGGAATCCAAATTTCGAACTGCCTGCCTCCATATCCGAACTCTTCACTAACTGGCAGAATAGATATCCAGCTCCCCCTTCTAAAAATAAAGTGATAAAGGCCGCCTGGTCTTCCCTCCTCAAAATTTGCTGTTGGCAAATCTGGCTAGAGCGGAACAGCAGAATATTCAGAAATACCCAGCACGATGCCAAAGTGGTAGTGGCTAAGATAAAAATCCAGCTAAAAGAATGCCTGGAGGATCATAAAGACGATTCGAATCTTAGTCAACTCGACATTATTTGGGGGACTTCCTTAAACCTTCAATTCCGTCAAGCCAACAGAAGCATTATTCCTTTTGAGGAATGGCAAGTAAGGGGGATAAATAAGGAAGAGTTTCGAGACTGGATCTCCAACCATAAGGTTCATTCTCTCTTTTTCGATGGGGCAGCAAAAGGAAATCCTGGCAAGGCTGGGGCAGGAGGAACGGTTAATAGCACGGAAGGCACTCTGATCCATAGCTTTGCCTGGGGGCTGGGGTTCAATTCCAGCATACAAGCGGAAGCATTGGCCCTTTATCAAGGTCTCAAGCTGCTATTGAGTCTGGAAATCAAGGAGGCAATCATTCTAGGGGACTCTCAAGTGATCATAAAGCTCATGGTGACCAATACTGCCCCCCGGGACTTAAGATTAGCAAGGCAGATTCAAAGAATTAGAAGCTTGGGAAAGTTGTTCCAAAACCTGAAATACTTTCATGTACTAAGAGAAAATAATAAAGAAGCAGATCGTGAAGCAAATAAGGCCGTTCTTCTCTCCGCCGGGGCAATGATAAGGGACGGGGAAGAAACTTGGGACCCAATTCCATAAACATTTCAGCAGCTATGTTTTATTGCCTGATTCTAAATCAGTTTGTTTGCATTTTCAAGCTTGGGCAAATTACAGAAATCAACTCCATTGTAGAACCTAAAAAGAGCTGGAAGAGGAATACAAACCCTTCAATACTTCAGGAGGTCGGTTCTATTTGGACCTGGACAACTCCCATTGTAATCAGAATTCTGGCAATTAGGCCAACCAGCTAATATAATCCATAGCCGTTCTTGTGAAAAAAAATAATAATAACAAGGCCGAATAGCTAGCGTTCCTGCCACTTAGTTTAAATATAGTTAAATTAAAGTAAAAATATTGGCTCGAAAGCAATTGCATTATATAAAAACTGTATTTAACTCAAGCATGCAGTTAATGTTGCATTGAATATAATTATATTTGCATTTACATTTGAAGTATATTAGTTGGCGCGCCTGAAAATATGGATTTTGTGCAAATTGAAATAACATATTCTCACATTTTTTTTAAGACACTATGATTAATCATATTAATAAAATATTATGGAACTAAATAAAACATTAAAAAATGATACAATTTTTTTAAATATGATAATGCTTATTGCTCAATATGTAGGAATTGATCATGAAGAGGAGCGATGGCGGGCGAACCAGAGGGAAAAATTTTTGAATGACGAAAATGGTGGTCGAACCAGAGGGAAGGAGTTTTGACTAATGAAAATGGCGGGTTTCGGTATTATTCGGCCATGGAAATCAGAACGATAGTTTCAAGAAAGATAGATTTTACGGGAACTGGCATTTTCAGTTCAGAAGATACAAGGTCTATCCGGAGGAACGTTTTACTGTATCTCAAACTTTAAATGGATTCAGAGCGTCGTGCAGAGCGGGAGAAGGTGCATGATAATGAATCAGTGGACATAGAACCAGCTCTTGAAGATCTTCTTTCTTGTTGGGGACATGAAGTATCTGAGAAAAACCTGCAACTCTTCTTTCCAATAAGCGCAGTGGACCCTGTTCTGCTTGCAGAGAAGGTGGAAGGAGGGGGGCTGAAAAAAGTCGCTGAGGAAAGGGTAACTGCATCAAACCCTTGTTTGAAAAGGCTACCCCCAGCCTGACGTGGTCCTCGTCCAGTGAAGAGGAAGGCGGGGACCCGAAAAGACACGGAGTAAAGGGACTAATGAGAAGATTAGCCGCTGCACCTGAGTTATTGGTAGATAGGACAGTTAGGAGGGTGTATGAAGTAAATAGAGACCCTGTTGGTAGCCGCTCTGAGATCCATGAGGCAAAAGAAACAAACGTTCCTACAAAGAATACTCCAGGAGAGGGAGGAACTCAGACGGAGGCCGTGGGAGGGAAGAGAAAGAAGAACAAACCAATCAGAAAAAAGGAGGAGCGGCCTAGCTGCGTTTTTGGAGTGGATATTAGTATAGATCAGGCAATGGAAGCCTCGGAAACCTTCTTAGTCGGCAGAGTTCATGGTAGAAATTTCTTGGTTGACTCCATCAAGGACTGGACGCAGGCTGAATGGAAAGAAGCTCCGGGACAGCCAGTAGAGATCAAGAATCTGGTCAGAGGTTGGTTTTGCATTAGATTTGGGCAAAAGGAGCACGCAGAATGGGTGTTGGACAAGCATTGGAGCTTCGAGAAAAGGCCAATCCTATTCAGAAGGTGGACGCCCTTGTTTGATGCTCAGAAAGAAAAGACGGTGGAGTCTCCAGTATGGGTAAAATTACCGGGTCTCCCTATGCAATTCTGGACTGACTCGGCCTTTACTACGATGGGTAATACCCTGGGGAAGTTTCTCGATATTGATAGATCATATCTTAGTACCCATGATTGGAGTGTCGCTCGTATCCTGGTAAGCTTAAATCCTAGAGAAGGTCTGGCGGATGCTATGAACCTGAAGTATAGAAGCCTAGAGTTCCTACAGACCCTGGACTATGAAAACCTCCCTTTCAGATGCCATCGTTGTCACAAATACGGACATCTGGCCCGGGAGTGTCCTCTAGGTCACAGGCGCCGTCGAAGACAAAAGAGAAAAGGAAAAAATCTGGAGGCTAATAAGTGGTTGCTTTCCCAGAAAGAAGGGGCTCCAATTAAGGAGAGCGGTCTTCAGGCAGAAGTTTAGGGGTCGGGTTCGGAACAAGCGGAGGAAGCTGATCAAGAACAGCCTGGGTTTTTAGCAAGTAAGTCTATCTCAACTCCGGTGTATCTCATGGGAACCGCGGCATTTTCTGAAATGGCAGGGGTGGCCCAGGCTAGTCCACTTCTATCCCCTTCTTTTTCCATATGCTCTTCTTTTGATTTATCTCATTCATGCTGTGATGAGTCTGGCCCCTTCAGGCAACTCGTGGATGATCTGTCGATCCTGAGGAAGGACCTAGTCACTTCAGACAGTGTTATTATGACTATTCCACCCTCTCCAAAGCTGACTTCTAGTCCCACGGATGATGCCTTATTTTTTCCTTCCAACGTTTGGAGTCCTGAACCCCCCTTACAATCTCAGATCACTGGCCACTAGAAAAGGGAAAGGGCTTGCTGTGGGAGGCCTGGAGTTGGACATGGTGTCAACAGGACCGAGGAAGACAAGAGGAAGAAAATCAAATCTGACGAAGGCACAGTTGAAGGCTGTCATTGATATTGCTGGTGGGAAACAGATGTCCCTGCCAGGGGTGCTTAGAGCAAAGCGGACACCCACTGAGGTTTCCCGATGATCATCTTATCCTACAATAGCAGGGGTTTAGCTAGTCTGCCCAAAAAGCTAGCTCTGAAGGATCTGGTCAGGACCAGCAAACCTAACATACTCCTGATTCAAGAAACGCTAGGGAAGGGGGAAGAAGTTACAGGATGTCTCGTCAAGCTCTTACCGGGTTGGACCTTCGACGCCATTGATGCAAATGGTCATTCGGGAGGAGTGGCTCTGGGTTTCAACACAAAGGTCCTTCGGGAGATCTCCTCCTGGGGATCAGAAAATGTTTTGGCAGTGGAGCTTTATTCCAATGAACTCTGCATCCCTTTTCATATTCTTAATGTTTATGGTCCAGTCTTGGATCGAGAGAGTTTCTGGAACTCTTTCTTTTGCAAAGTCCTTTCTGTCGCACCCAAATCTTATAGTTGGGGGAGCTTTTAATTTTTCTTTGGGGATGTCAGAATCGTGGGGGGTCAGAGCCAGGGCTGATCCCCTTTCTAATTTTTTTCAAAATAAATTGGCCTCTTCTCACATGGTGGATGTCCCTTTTCTCAAGCTGCCCCCGACATGGAGGAATCGTAGAATTGCAGAAGAATGGGTTGGGAAGAAACTGGATCAATTTCTGATTGGTGAATCGATGGCAGAAAATTTACAGGCTTTTAGACATTGGGTTGGGGAAGGCGGCCTATCGGATCATTTTCTGGTCTTTCTAGAAGTGAAAGGGGCTTTCACCAAACCGGGCACCCCTTTCAAATTTAACGCCTCTTGGCTGTCGGATGCAACTTATATCAACTTATTCCACAACACTTGGAGGAAAGATGCATTCAGTGAAGATGAGAGCCGCAGTCAAAATCTTATGGATAATTTAAAAAGGATGAAGATTGCTTCCAAACAATGGGCCCTCCAAAAGAAACTGAAGGATGAAGAAACGCTGGAAAATGTCAAATTTGAGATAGCTCTTCTAGAAGTCCCAGGTGTAAATGGCTATGGTACAGCAGAAGCTCGGGATAGACTTCAAGAATTGGAGAGAGAAAGGAGGAGAATCCTTCATCAAAGAGAGGAAAGCTGGCGTTTAAAAAGTAGAGCGACCTGGTTTCCGGCGGGGGACGACAACACCAAGTTTTTTTAGAATTTTGCAAGAGGAAGGAAAAATTCAAATACTATCTGGGAAATGAAGAAAGTTAATGGTGAGCAAGCGCACTCTTTTGAAGATCTAGCCTCCTTAGGGGTAGATTTCTTCAAGAATCTTTACAAAGCACCAGAGGAAATTTCTATTACAGAGGTTATAAGAGTAGCCCAGTTTTTCCCAAGGTTCATAGAGGAGGAAGGAAACGATTCTATCATGGCGCTTGTCACAAAGGAGGAGGTTGAAGACATTCTCAAGTCAATGCAAAAGGACAAAAGTCCAGGCCCGAATGGCTGGACTGTCGAATTCTTCCAACACTTTTTTGAATTCATGGGAGACGAGCTAGTGGCAGTTGTTGAAGATTCCAGGCGTACAGGTACAATCCCAAAACCTTTCAATGCCACATTTCTAGCCCTCATTCCCAAATCGGATCTTCCAGCTTCTTATGACGAATTCAGGCCTATTTCATTGTGCACCTGTGTTTATAAAATTATTGCAAAAGTTATCGCCTCTAGGCTCAAACCAGTCCTCTCTAGAAATATTTCACCAGAGCAGTTTGGCTTTCTAGATGGCAGACAAATTCATGAAGCAGTCGGAGTTGCACAAGAAACTCTTCATAGTCTAAAAATTGGGAAAAAAAAAGGAGTCGTTGTGAAAATCGATCTGTCAAAGGCTTATGACAGGATCAGCTGGCTGTATCTCAGGCTTCTGCTAACACATCTGGGTTTCAGGTATGACTTTGTGAGATGGGTGATGAGTTGTGTTTCCTCTTCTTCCATAGCCGTGCTGATCAACGGAGCGGCCTCCAGTTTTTTTAGTCCTGAGCGTGGCCTACGTCAAGCCTGTCTACTCTCTCCACTTTTGTTTTTGCTGGCAGCAAACGACATTAGCCTTATGATTCAAGATGCTAAAAGACAAGGGACTCTTAAAGGCATTGAAGTGGCGGTAAACTTTTGGGTCACCCACCTCCTCTTCGTGGATGATATACTCCTGTTCAGCAACGGAAGTCTAGAGGACTGCAGGACGCTCAAGAAGATTTTGGACCTTTTCCTGAAGGCTATAGGTCTATGCATTAACGAGAGAAAATCCACTCTCACCTGTACCGGTATGCCCAGAGAGCTTGTTCGCAGAGTGGAGATGGTTCTAAATTTCGAAGTCAAATCGCTGGAGGATGCCTTTAAATATTTGGGGTTCTTTTTGAAGCCTGACAACTACAGGATTAAAGATTGGAATTGGATACTTGTAAAAATTGAATCCAAACTGAAACACTGGAGTTTCAAGTGGCTGTCCAGGGCAGGAAGGCTAGTGTTAATCAAATCTGTTCTGATGGCTATCCCAGTCTATTGGGCTAGTCTGACTTGGGTTCCCAAAGGAATCTTATCCTCAATTGACAAATTATGCAGCAGATTCCTGTGGGCGGGGTCCAAGACGGAAAAAGTTACCCCATGGATTGCTTGGGATAAAGTGGCTCGCCCCAAAGAGTGGGGAGGTTGGGGTATAAAAAATCTTGATTGTTTCTCCAAATCTCTAGCAGCAAAGCTCAGCTGGAGGCTCATTTCTTCGGAGAACCTGTGGACTTCTGTTTCTAAAAGAAAATATATTGATCCGCTAACAACACTAGATTGGATCAGATTGCCGCAAAAGACTTGCAAAAACTCCTCGGTGGTATGGAAAGCTGTGGTCGCCTCTGTCAAAATTATAGAGAAGGGATTGGCTTGGAGTGTGGGGGATGGAACTCAGGTTAGGCTGGGTAGAGATCCATGGATAGGTTGTACTAAGATTTTCTCCCTCTCTTAGGGTTTGGTTTCGGCCTTAAAAGATAGGGGGATATACACTCTAAATCAGGTAGCTGATCCTCGGGCTTCATCCATTTGGAGTCAAGGATGGATTCAGGGAAGAGATTTGCATTTGGAGGAAGAATGGCTGGAGGAATGGGATCTGTTCAGAAGGGACCTTCTCAATTCCTCAGTCCGGCTCTAAGACTCCCCGGATGAACTCAGATGGGTCTTTGCCCAGAATGGGCTATATTCCCCAAAGATGGGCTACAAATGGATGATGTCTCAAAAAGGATGGGAGAATCCGGATTGGTGGTTTAAACCGCTCTGGAAACTAAAAGGGCCAGCCAAATCGAGATTGTTCTTCTGGTGTGTTTTGCTCCAGAAAGTCCCTACGTGGGACTTTCTTCAAAAAAGAGGTAGGATTGGTCCTGGATGGTGCCCGCTCTGTAAAGATAGTGTCGAATCTGCTCAGCACCTGTTCCTTTTCTGTCCTTTTAACACCAGCCTTTGGGTCGAAACATTAAGGCTTCTAAAAATCCCTTTCAGATGGGAAGGGCAGGGGCTCTTGGAAGCTTGGCAGAAGTGGTGGAATGAAGCCACAAATAACAGAGAGAGATCCATTCCTTTGCTCGTTACCTGGGGGACCTGGCTTGCAAGGAACCAAGTTATTTTCAAGGACTCTGTTTTCCCGATAGGTCGTCTTGCCGCAGAAGGAGCTGCAATTTATGAAAGTATCCCTGTTCCTTTGGATCCTCCTTCTACTAGAGATGTTTGTCAAGAATTTATTAGATATTGAATGCCGTGGGATTACTTTGACGATGCCTCAGATATTAATGGTCGCTGTGGGGCTGGGTTGATTATTCATTTATCAGAGGTTAAGGTTGTTAAAGCTTCTGTCGGTCTGGGACAGGGCTCCAATAACTTTGCCGAATTGAAAGCCCTTCACTTCCTACTCTGTTGGCTTCTCCTTAGGAATGTGAGAGACATCCAGATCTTTGGGGATTCAATGAACGCAGTGAAATGGTTTAACGGGACTCATCAATGCAGGAACTTCAACTTGCTCCCTTTGCTTAGAGAAGTCCTACGCCTGAAAAGTCGTTTCTCGGAGATCACTCTTAGCCATATCTATAGGGAAAGAAATCATGAAGCTGACCGTCTTTCAAAAGAGGGTGTTGAACAAGATTCGGGGTCCTGGACTATTTTGGAGGAAGAAAATGGGCTGGTTCGGCTGCTCGAACAACCCATTTTCGCTTAAGTTTTTTTACCAGAGTCTGTTTTTGATCATGTACATAGCTTTTCTTTTTCTTTCTGTTTTTTTATTTCTTTCAGGCAGCTTTCTCCTGGGCTCTTGGGCTGTTTCCTTCTCTATAGGAAGCCCGGGCCGCGGAGTGCCCTCAATGTTAAATGATCTACATTGGGGACGTTGTTCGCTGCTTTTCCTTCTGGTCTCTCGGCCTCAACTTGTAAACTGTTTCTCTCTGCGTGAATCTTTTCTCGGGGAGATGGTCTCTCAGTTGGAGGCGTTTGTAGCCATTTTATTGGCAGTAACAACTGCTGCACGTACGCTCTTTTGAGTTGTTTTACCTTTTAGACGTGACTTCTTTTCACCCAACAAGGCGAAAATCAAGTCGTTTTGTAATGCTATGCATTTACTCTGTAACAATCTATTTCTAATAGAAAGTTCGACATTTTTTTCTGTGGAAAAAAATAAAAATATGTAGGAATTGATTTAAATTGTTTTTGTTATTTTAATTATATATTTATTAATTTTTATTATGATTTTATTAATTTTAATAATATGTAATTAAAAAATAAAATAATTAAATTATGAAACTTAATCAATCATTTCAATTTTAAGAATTGTAATGGATGATTATTAGAGTTTGTGAAAAATTAATGATCCACTTGCAATTTTGTTAGTTGAATGACTATTAAAGTTTGTGATAAATCAATGATTGACTTGCAATTTAGTTATTTGGATGAAAATAACAATATTCATGCCATAATGAAAAGAGATTAAATTAATTTAATGTATCGTAATTGAATATTTGTTATCAATTTAATATGTGTCATCTGAATTTATAACATAGTCATTTAATATTTTTAATTATAAAAGGTCATTATTTTTTTTTTTTTTAAGCATTTGACATTTACTTTAATCAAATAATTATTTGCCCCATCTGGTAATGGAAAGTTGCCTCCTCTTCCTTGGAAATCTTTTCTCTGACTGGAAAGTTGCCTCCTCTTCCTTGGAAATCTTTTCTCTGACCTGACATGCAGTGGAGTGGACAACATTAACACGTGAAGATGAAAAAATACAATTTCAATAGCTAAGCAAATCTATACGAACTATATTGCTCCTTCTTACAAGTCTTGTAGACCTCAGTACGTTGACTGCCATGTACTATTGATATGTATTATTTATTTATTTTAGGGGAGTGAAAATGGTCTGTACATTTTTTAAGCTCAATAACTACAAACTACGAGTGAGGTTTTGCAATTTTAAGATTTTGGTTGAAATCTGATTCCTTTACAAGAACCTAGATTTTTTTAGTGTCCAAGTTACTGAAATTATAAAAACTCGAGAACCACTAAAGAACAAAATTTAATTGTGTTACAATCGTTCTATATCAATATAGATAAGACATTGATAGATATATAACAAAGATTCTGGTCAAAATGCAGTTGCTTGCTTGGGTTGTGAGGGCTACATAAATAGCAGTGAAGAATGAAGAGATGTTGGTGACAACTAATGCATTTTTTCTTTTCTTTGTTTACATTGCTATCATTAGTTGTCATACAATATGATGCAAGGAGCATGATCGATGAGTCGTATAGGCTCCAGCCCTGACAAATCGACGTATCGATGACGCAACTATCATAGCACAATTAGACACAGCGATAGAGAACCAATCAAAATTAAAAAGAATTTAAAAAATATATTATTTTTAGTTTGTAATGTAAACTTTGCATATAACGGTTTAATTTTAAGTCAAACTTAAAACTAATTTAAAGTCAACAAGATATCGATTGCAATATCTCTGCCTACGACAAGATAATAATCTTAATAACAATAATTATTTTAAAATGATTATAATAATATTTAATTAACACTAATTAAAGATTAAATATTATTGATAATTAAATATAATCATTGCTAATTAAAAATTATTATAATCATTTTAAAATTACAATTATTTATACAATTAATAATAATTAGATTCTCCTTCTTAAAGTTGGATACACTGCATTGGTCTTAATGAACATTAATCATCATCATTATTATCATTTTTATTATTATTATTAAATAATTAAATAGTTGAAAATTTAATAATATTAAATAAAATTAAATATTAAATAATAATAGAAACAATACGATTACTAATAATATTAATCAATTAATAATTTAATTAAATATTAATAATAATTTATTTATTTATTTATATATATTTAAAAATAAAAATAATTACCTTATTTATTTACTTTTATTTTTATAATAATGAATTAATTTATTAATTTACTAGAAATAATTAAATTTTAATATAATTTATTGAAAATATTAAATATTGGTTTTTAATAATTTATATTAATTTTTGTTAATAATATACACATATATATATATATACAAAGTCGGTTGCTGTATTAATATCTGAAAAAAAGAAGGGAGTTTGGACTCCTGAGATACATTAAGTGTCGAGGTAAGCCAGGATCGGTGGAGTTACAAAACAGAATTTTCTCCTTAATCCTGCTTGTTCTGGCTTTGAGAAATTCTAGACAAAAATAGACTCTTACAAATTGAAGCAACAAAAACTGACATTTGCAGAACATATCTAATCTATGTTAATGTGACTAATATGCCTTGCTGTGGATTCCTCCGGCTTTTCATCCCCATCAATGTGCTTGGCGCTTGAAGAGCTTGGGGCTGCGTTGTTGCGCTTGTCCATCATGTATTTCAGAATCGCTATGGACTCTTCCGCATGGCTGCACCTGTTAGACAGATGGTTGAATTGCTCATGAAGAGAAGAGACCCTGTGTAGGAACAGATCGATTTTTGCTCGATACTTGTCATTGATGATATGGTTCTGGTTGTCGATTTTTGCATCTAAAATCCTCTGTTGATTGTCTAATATATTCTGTTGGGCTCTAATTTCTTCCAGTTCTTCTTGAAGATCCGAACAATGCAGGCAATCCTCATTGCGAGCCATTGAAGAAGCTAGGAAGGAGAGGATAAGAATACAGAAAGAGGCAAAGAAGAATAGCCTGAGGGTTTGGACAGAGGAGGAGACAAATACTACAACTCGGTCAACAGGGATCCAACGCAAAACAGAGGCAGGAAGACTATGCCGAGAGTGATCGCACAGAGAAGCTAACAGGAGGAAGGGTGCTGAGAAAAGGAAGAGGGTGGGATAATATAAAGAAGGGCGGGGGGGATGAGGGCCAAACACGGGGAATGAGAGGGAATCCGGAGAAAGACGCGGGAAGACCAGGAGGCTGTCCTGAGAAGCCAGATAGTCGAGAATGATAAGATAGAAAACGGCGAGATTATTGAATGTGAACAGAGTTTTAGGGAGATTGTATCTGTGCCAGATCCCTATGAGGATAATGATCTTGTTGTATATCTGGAAAATCTGAATCCACTCCTTTCTGTCAGAGCTATCCGATTTGATGCAGGGTAAACGGATTCGGATCATGGCAAAGGCTGTTGAATCTCCTCGGCATTGCAACATAAACTGCCTATTGTCCTTTCGCAAGCCTTGTTGGCGTGCCTGTCAGCTTGCTTATTCATAGTACGAAGGATGTGATGATACTGTAGGTTACCCATTGTCTGGTGCAAGAGTTGACATCTCTGAATGACCTGTTGTAGGAGAACATTAGGTGACTCTTTCTGTTGAACCATAAGGCTAATAACAACAGAAGAATCTATGAAGATCTTTGTTGTTCTTATTCCTAGTCTGCTGAGCTGAGTTAGCCCCTGATAAAGGGCCAACGCTTCTGCTCTGTTATTAGATATATTCCCTAGACCCCATTCATAGTAGAGGATGCATTCCCCATTAGCATTAAGGATCAATCCCCCTGCTCCAGCGATTCCTGGGTTTTACTTAGATGCTCCGTCGAAGAAAAGATAGTAGCTATTGCTTTTTTCTAACTAATTTGCAAACTCCTCCTCTTTTAACCCGATTTTCCAAGAATGGGTTTCCTGACTGCGTTGATCTTTCACTATGTTACCTTTCTGAATGCTGTTATTTTTGTCTAGAATGTAGCTAATGAAATTTCTTTCTTCAACACTATACCTTGCTACATCGATGTTTCTTTGGGTTTTGATAGAAATAGTTTCAAGGGCAAGAGTCTTAGCCTTATTGCAAATAATTCTTGTAGCCGAGCTCTTGTTCTTAAAGATTTTCCGGTTTCTTGCTAGCCAAATACTCCATAACATGGTGTAGGGGAGAGTATTCCATACTCTCTTCACTAGATTTCTCCTCTTATTTTTCCAAGGACAACTCTTTTTCTAGACATGAATCACTTGCCCTATAGAATGCTGAGAGTTCCAAGGTAAATTATCAATGAGGGACAATTTTTTCCAACAATCAACAACAAAGGGACATTCGACAAAAAGGTGATGCATAGTTTCTTCAGCACCATAGCAGTTGGGGCAACGAGATGGACCATTGATACCCCTCTTTTACAAATTCTCTGCTGTTAAGATTTTCCCTTTTAGAAGGACCCATATAAAAAATTTGATTTTTGGTAGGGCCTCTGACTTCCAAACCATTCTCCAGTGATTCCATAATGTCATAGGGAAAGTGTTGTTGCAGATGTGCTGGTGGCCTTCTTGGACAGTGTATTTCGATCCAGTTAGGTCCCATCGAAAGCCATCCATCTCATTCTTTTTGATGGGAGCTTTACTGTGAAGGAGAGACTGCAGAGTGGACAGACTAGATTTAAGATCACTGGGGATAACAGGAAAGGACCACCCAAGCCAGATATGAGACTGTGGATCCCAGCTAGAAATTTGGTCCAGATAATGGATACCGCTATTGTTGAAAAAAGTAAGAATAGGAATGGTTTCTTCGTGCCTGTTTATTGGCTACTGTCCCAGAATTTTATCAGCCCCAATATTAATATTAGCTCCTCCCCTGGGGACTTTGGATATATTTTGAGTCATGAACGGAATAGCTTTTTTACATAATCACCAGATTTTTGAAGAGTCTCTATTGGGAATATCAGAGTCAAGTAACTACTGTATGGGGAAGTTCAAGTATTTGGTTTCCAGAACCCTTTTCCACCACGTAGAGGGACTAGTTATGAGCCTCCAAGCAATCTTCCCTCCAAAGGTTAGATTTAAAAATTTGGGGGACCTAATACCGAGACCTCCTCTGTCCTGTGTTTGAATGACATGTTTCCAATTGACTAAGTTGAATTTCTTTTTGTCGTTCTTCCCTCCTTGCCATAGGAAATGGCGGAGAACAACTTCCATTTTGTGATGAAAGGTAGCTGGGGCTTGGTATAGAGAAAAATGATAGAGGGGAAGAGAAGAAATACCTGATTTAAGGAGAATGAGGCGGCCTGCTGGGTTGAGCCACATTGATCCCCATTGCTGCACTTTCCGCTTCACCTTGTCAATGATACTGTCCCAAGTTCCTGCCTTCAGAGGTCCTAGGCTCACTGGCATGCCCAGGTAAGAGAAATGAGTCCAATCCAAATTGCAAGGGACACCAAAAATATTTGCAATATTGTGGATGACCTGATTTGATGCATTCCATCCATATATACAGCTTTTTAGCTGATTGACCAAACCTCCAGAGTACCCCATAAATTGATCAAGAAGAATCTTGAACCTCCTTGCTATTGTAGTGGAGGCTCCTCTAATTAGCAAGGTATCATCAGCAAACTGTGAGTGGTTGATATTCTTGGCTCCATTCCCGAATTTGATTCCAGTGATGAGACCCACTCTAAGACCCCGGGAGGATTGAAAGGCTTCACCCAGTCTACCATTAACTAGAGGGGAAATCCAGGGTACAGAGATGCAAGCAATGATAAGACTAATGAAGGGCGACTCAAACCCCATCTTTTTTAGAACAGGTGTAAGGAAGGAATGCCTAACTCTATCAAAGGCATTGGCCAGGTCAAGTTTGAGATAAACCCTTTCTCCTTCCTGGAGAGGCTCGAATGAATGGCTTCTTGCACAAGAAGAATAGAATCAGTAATTTGCCTGTTGGGCAAGAACCCTCCTTGGTTTTCAGAGAGCAGAGAGGGGAGGAGGGGTTTGAGACGAGATGCTAAGATTTTGGACAGAATTGTATAGGAGGAGTTGTAGAGGGATATGGGCCTAAACCAAGATAAGGAAGAGGGCCAATTTTCTTTAGAGACGAGGGCAAGAAAAGTAGCATTGGTGTAACCTCCTATTTTAGCCTTTCGCTGGATCCATCTGATCATCTTGATCAGAACCTTTTTGATTAAACCCCAAAACGCCCTATAGAAACAAATGGGGAATCCATCAGGCCCAGGAGCCTTATCAGGATTCAGAGTCCAAATCGTTCTTCTGATTTCCTCCTCATCAATTTCCTTATTTAGGTTGTCATTCATCTCCTTAGTGATTCCTTTGGGTAAGTATTGAAGAAAATCGGCATAATCCTCTTCTCCTTTAGTTTCAGTTAAAAGATCTTTGTAATGTTTAGTGGCAGCCTTTCTAATGGCCTCTTGGGTGTTATGCAGGTTGCCTTCATTATCCAAGATTGAGCTTACGTTGTTCCTGAGTTTTCGAGCAGTGGCCTGTTTGTGAAAAAAGGTTGTATTTTTATCGCCTCCTTGGAGCCAGAGTTGCCTTGACTTTAAACGCCATTTGGATTCTTCTTCCCTATTTATGTGGCTCAACTGTGAATAGAGAGCGCTTTCTTGCTCCATATTCTGCTAAGAGAGGCCATGTTCTTCTATCATTCTTTGGATGCTCTCTAATTCATTCTTGATTTTCTTTTTGGTCTCCTCAGGTTCCTTATAATTAGCTCTTGCCCATTCTTTGATAGCCTGTTTGGTTCTTCTTTGTTTAGTTTCCCAAATGAAGCCTGGTGAGCCTTCAACGTGCTGATTCCAAGTTCCCTGAACAATTTCTCTGACAGCTGGAACCCAATTCCAGAGGGGACTGTATTTAAACGGTATAGGCCCAAGGGGGCAGTGAGTTTCCAGAGTGAGGGTTATGGGATAGTGATCAGAGGCTGAAGTGGTAAGGATGCTAGCATATCCTACGGAGAAGGAGGAAAGAAACGAAATATTGATTAAAAACCTGTCCAGCCTTTCCATTATATTGCCAATGCCAAGCCTGCGGTTGCTCCAAGTGTACCTGCAGTTTTTAGGTGCAACATCCACTAGTTCATGATCTTGAATGATAGTCTCCAACCGGCCTCTAAAGGGGTCTGGAGAAAAATAGCCTCCCCGTTTTTCGTTGGCATGTAAGATAAGATTAAAGTCGCCTGCCACTATGATATTTAAGTTTAACTCACCATCGATGCTAGCCTTAAGATCATCCCAACAAATTTCCTTTTCTCTGTAATGGTTGGGGGCGTAAACATTATAGATGATTACAGTTTGGTTGTCTATTCTGCTGTCCAGAGCGGTTCTAATCCAATGCTGATGAAGATTTACTGAAGTGCAGTTCCATTTACTATGATCCCAGAGGGTGGCAATTCCTCCAGAAGCTCCTCTTGAATCACTGGTGCATCCTTTGTATTGTTTTTGTTGATCTATTATTCTTCTCATTTTTTGCTGGTCTTGCTTTGTCTCCTGAATCAATAAAGTTTCTGGCTTTTCACTATGTATTAAATCTCTGAGGGCTAAGACTTTGGAGGGGTGCCCTAAACCCCTACTGTTCCAAGACAGAATTTTCATCATTGGATATTTGGCGTGCGGAGAGGTGCTCGCCTCTCTTGATCTTTGTAATTTGTCTCTTTCTCTTGATGCCCCAGGATGAAAGATTCTATTGGGGTTTGAGTTCCCATGGCTATGTCTTTCTGAGCGTTCTCGTCCCTATGCTGCTTGGCTGATTTTCTACCAGGTCCAGGTTTCTTATAAGTGTCGCTGGAAGTTCCATGGTCTTTAGAGGAGCTTCTGGTAATCCTGGAAAGAGAGGGTTCAAGGGAAGCCTGCGATGAGATGATCTGGGAGGGGGAGGATCGGAAGGCTCGGATAGGATCAAGGGGGGCAGGGAGGGGTCCTCGGAAGGAGGTTCAAGGGAAGAAAGGACTAGAAAGGGATTAGAAGAGGAGGGGAGGGGCGGATCAGGAGGGGGGTGGGAAGATAAAGAAGGGGAGGAAGAAGAGGGTCGCGAAGCAAAGGGAGCAGGAGGATCAGACTCCAGGGGAGGCTTGGTTGACAGGGCAGACTTCTTCTTTTTGACAGTTTCCCATTGGCCTTCTTGTTCGCCGCTCTCTGCATCAACAAGTTTAGAACATCTATTGGCAAAGTGTTCGTATTCATGACATACCTTACATTTAAATGGTATCTGCTCGTAATCCAGTTGCTGGATATGGCTCCATTCGTCCACTTTCAGTTTTATTGCTTTGGGAAGCCCTTTGCCAAGATCCGCTTCGACACAAATCCTTGCGCAGGCTTGCATGTTATCTTTCGGTTCGCTACGGTCAATATATTTGCCAACTGCGTTCCCGATGGCTCGAACAGACTCATCTCCCAACAGTGGAGGGGGAGATGAGGGAGACAGACCCAAACCGGAACAGAACTGGGGACATCCAGTTCAGGGTCAAAGTCTAGGGTCCATTTGTTGAGGTAGAGGCCCCTAGTCCATGAAATAGGGCCCATTTCTGAGAATTAAATCCTTATCCTCTTTGGATTCAAAGTGGAATATGTAATACCCTTTCCCACAAAACCTAATGGAGATTTTCCCTTGAATTTTGTCAGACCAATTTCTTTCAACCCATCTTTGAACAGTTCTAGGAGAAGGCCAAAGGCCTGTAAATTGACCTATGAGACCCTTTTCAGCAAGAGACAAAGCCGCCATGCGAGGCAGGACTGGAGGTAACTGAACTTCCTGGAGTACATCCAACTTCTTAACAAATCTTGAGAGAGCAGGCCTGGGGCGTTGCGGTGGAAGGGATTTCACCAAATCTGAAAAAGCTCGTTGAGGGTCGACTCCCTCCAGAGGAGGATCCGAAGGGGCCATGGCAGGAGGCCAAGGCCCAGGCGGCCGCGAAGCCGGAGCGCAGAAGCAGTCTCAGAAGAGGTCGCGCGCGGGCAGCAGAGCTCTAGGGCAAAAAACTTCTACCTCTTGAGTCAAATTTATATTATTATTATTATTATTATTTAATAACAATAATAGTAGTAATAATAATTTAATTAATTATTATTAAATAATAATAATAATTAATTAATTCATTTAATTAATATTATAAACCTAAAGCATATAAATTTTAAGATAAATATTATAAACCCTAAATAATCATGATTGATTTTCATATTAAGACAATTTTTGTCACAATTTGACAATGGACCATGGTTGACCATGGTGCCATGATTGACCGAGTTTGACGATGATTCACGATGGTTGATTTTCATATTGAGACAATCTTTGTCACTATAATTTTTTTTTTTTTAATATATTTAACTTAAGGTATCATAATTTATAAAAACAATCGACATATTATCATATTTATTAAAAATGTGTATTAGATAGATTATTCTATTAAATTGATATAATTTCAATGAGTAATTGACATGTATTAGATAAATTATTTCTACTAATTTTTTTCATCTCCACATGGCACCACGAGGTTCAAAGAGTCTTATATCATTGATGTGCATGAGTCTTATGGTATTGATGAGCACGAAGCTTCTTATACCTGGCAAATTATATTGTAATTGGTTTATGGTCAAAATGTTTTGACTTTTTAATTTGTAAAACTATCTATAAAGTTTGAAAATAAATAAATATTAAATTGATTTTTTTTGAATATATATATATATATATATATATATATATTAAATCTGAATTTCTATTTTTTGATTAGTTAATTTGCATGAAAAACATTGAATTTCTATTTTCTGATTATTAATGTGTGTAATGTGTTCTATCTAATTTAACTAAGTGATGGGGAATAGCTACTATGTAACATTTATTTAATAATATTATTAATTAATAATAATAGTAATATTAATTAATAATAACAAGACCGCATAGCTAGCGTACCTGCCATTTAGTTTAAATATAATTAAATTAAAGTAAAATTATTGGCTCGAAAGCAATTGCATTATATAAAAATTGTATTCTCCAACTCAAGCATGCAGTTAATGTTGCATTGAATATAATTATATTTGCATTTACATTGAAGTATATTAGTTGACCCACTTGAAAATATGGATTTTGTGGAAATTGGAATAACATATTCTCACATTTTTTTAGACACTATCGTTAATCATATTAATAAAATATTATGGAACTAAATAAAACATTAAAAATGGTACAATTTTTTAAAATATGGTAATGCATGTTGCTCAATATATAAGAATTGATTTAAATTGTTTTAGTTATTTTAATTATATATTTATTAATTTTATTATGATTTTATTAATTTTAATAATATGTAATTAAAAAAAAAAATTAAATTATGAAACTTAATCAATCATTTCAATTATAAGAAATGTAATGGAAAGAAATGTAATGGATGATTATTAGAGTTTGTGAAAAATTAATGATGGAATTGCAATTTTGTTAGTTGAATGAATATTAAAGTTTGTGATAAATTAATGATTGACTTGCAATTTAGTTATTTGGATGAAAACAACAATATTCATGCCAAAATGAAAAGAGATTAAATTAATTTAATGTATAGTAATTGAATATTTGTTATCAATTTAATATATGTCATCTTAATTTATAACATAGTCACTTAATATTTGTAATTATAAAAGGTCATTAACATAATAATAATAAAAAAAATTATTAAGCATTTTGACATTTACTTTAATCAAATAAATATATGCCTCGTCTGGTTATGGAAAGTTGCCTCCTCTTCCTTGGCAATCTTTTCCTCTGACTTGACACGCAATGGAGTGGGAAACATTAACACGTGGAGGTGAAAAAATACAATTTCAATAGCTAAGTGAATCTATACGAACTATATTGCTCCTTCTTACAAGTCTTGTAGACCTCAGTACGTTGGCTGCCATGTACTATTGAAATGTATTATTTATTTACTTTAGAGGAGTGAAAATGGTCTGTACAGTTTGTAAGCTCAATAACTACAAACTGCGAGTGAGGTTTTGTAATTTTAAGATTTTGGTTGAAATCTACTTCCTTTACAAGAACACAAATATTTTTAGAGTCCAAGTTATTGAAATTACAAAAACTCGAGAACCACTAAAGAACAAAATTTAATTGAGTTACAATGATTCTATATCAATATAACTAAGACATGGATAGATGGATAACATAGGTTCTGGTCAAAATCCAGTTGTGTGCTTGGGTTGTGAGGGCTAGATAAAGAGCAGTGAAGAATAAAGAGATGATGGTGATAGCTAATACATTTTTTCTTTTCTTTGTCTACATCTATATCATTAGTTGTTGTACAATATGACGCAAAGGAGCATGACCAATGAGCCGTACAGGCTCCAGGCTTGGCAAATCGACATATCGGCGACGCAACTATCATAGCACAATAAGACGCAACCATAGAGAACCAATCCAAATTAAAAGAAAATGAATTAAAATATTTTAAAAAATATAATATTTTTAGTTTGTAATGTAAACTTTGCATATAATGGTTTAATTTTAAGTCAAACTTAAAACTAATTTAAAGTCAACCAGATAGCAATTGCGATATCTCTGAGTGTGGCATGATAATAATCTTAATAACAATAATTATTTTAAAATGATTATAATAATCTTTAATTAACAGTAATTAAAGATTAAATATCATTGTTAATTAAATATAATCATTGCTAATTAAAAAGTATTATAATCATTTTAAAATTACAATTGATTATAATTATAATTAGATTCTCCTTCTTAAGGTTCGATAGACTACATTTGTCTTAATGGATATTAATCATCATCATTATTGTTATTAAATACTTAAATAGTTCAAAATTTAATAATATTAAATAAAATTAAATATTAAATAATTAAATAAATATTAAATAATTTAATTAGATAATGATAAAACAATATAGTTACTATTAATATTAATCAATTAATAATTTAATTAAATATTATTAATAATTTATTTATTTGTTTGTATATAAAAATAAAAATAATTACCTTATTCATTTATTCCAAGATCTGTGGCTTCAGGCTGAGATCTGCGGCTTCACGCTGAGATTTGCGGCTTCACGCTATTCAGCGGCACACGCTCTGCGGCTGCGGCTTCATGCTCTGCGGCTTCACGCTATTCAGCTTCACGCTCTGCGGCTCTGCACCTCAGGCTGAGATCTACGAGTGATGAGTGACTGGTTATGCAGGGTATTTCCGCTAATGCGAATCCTCTCTACCATTTGTGTGAGTGATCGGCGTGCATACATTGCTTGATTGCATGATCCATCGACCTGTTTGGGTATTTCGCAAAGCGCAAAGATCGCCGGATCGGCGAAGAATGATTCAGAGATAGCACGTTGTCCCTTTGGCAGCCTGCTCGTGAGAATTACAGTGGGGATTTTCAGAGTTGTGAATGGCTTGTGGGCACCCCCGATCCATTAAGTAGGCATCTGGTTCTTAATAATTCTGATCTGCACTCGCTATTTAGTTGAGATTGCACATTTTGCGTTCTAGATCTAATCTTCTGCAGCTAGATCTAGATCTAGGCGGCTAAGTTCTAGATCTAATCTTCTGCGGCTAGATCTAGATCTAATCTTATCTTCTGCCTTATTTCTTTGCGGCTGGGGTCTACGAGCAAGTAAAATATGGCTCTCAGCTTCGCGAAAATAGCTATTGGCTCATCCACTTCTGGAGGGAAAGCTCCTGCCCATATCGTCAGTGAAGCCCCAACTCCAACTGTCCAGGTGGTCCAAGCCTCACTTGATGAGGCTTTGAAGTTTTCTGAAAGTTCCCTAATCTTCCGGTTCAATGGTTTTTGGCCGCGGCTGATAGCTCTCCACAATTGGATCTCAGAGGTATGGAAGCCTGTCATTTCTGATGAAATTAATATCTACCCCTGTGCTAGGGGTTTCTTTATAGTAGATTTTGAAAATCCTGGAAGCAGACAATGTATTCTAGATTCCGGCCCTTGGTTTTGGGAAAAATCAGGCCTATTCATGAAGCCATGGAACCCATCATTCGATCCCTCTACAACAGTCATAACCTCAACAGCAATTTGGGTGAGATTGCCAAGACTACCCTTGCATCTCTGGAATCTCTCCTCGCTAAAAGCCATTGGAAATGCAATTGGGAAATTTGACTGTAGGTGCCCAGCAACAGAGGAATATGTCAGAACCACCTATGCATGCATTTGTGTGGAAATCGACTTCAGCATCGGATTCCCAGCTGAAATAAACCTAACAAGTAAAGACTATGCAAAGCAGATCTCCTAGACCAAACTTCTTCTTCGACTATCTTCAAAAGGACGAACACAATAAATCATGAAGCTAAGACACCAATGTCCCAAGAACCAGAAGAGATGAAGGAGATGCAAGATAAAGGAAGTTGGAAGACCGTAGAGAAAAAAAAGAAAACTACAGCACCAATCTCGCCAAGAAAGACGAGGAGCCAGATAATTAAAAACTAAGAAAATTGTAGGTCCGATAGACTAATTTGGTCTCAGTGGACGTTAACCACCACCACCATCATCATCATCATCATTTTTATTTTTATAACAATAAATTTATTTATTTATTTACCAGAAATAATTAATTTTTAATATAATTTATTGAAAATTTTAAATATTATTTTTTGTTAATAGTAATAATAATAATGTTATTATTTAATAAAAATAACTAATATTATTATTTAATTAATAATAATAATAATAATAATTTAATTAATTATTATTAAATAATAATAATAATAATAATTAACTAATAATAATATTTATTTCATTCATTTAATTAATATTATAAAGCCAAGGTATATAAATTCTAAGATAAATATTATAAACCCTAAAATAACCATGGTTGATTTTCATATTAAGACAATCTTTGTCACAATGTGACATTGGACCATGGTTGACCATGGTGCCATGATTGACCAAGTTTGACAAAGATTGATGGTCATTGATTTTCATATTGAGACAATCTTTGTCACTATGTGAGGTTAGACCATGATTGACCATAATTATAAACCCTAGAAATTTATATAAAACCCAAAAATTAATATTATAATTTTTTTAAGATATCATAACTTATAGAAGCAATCAACACACTATCATATTTATTAAAAATGTGTATGTATTAGATAAATTATTCTATTAAATTAATATAATTTCAATAAATAATTGACATTTTATAACATGCAGTAGATAAATTATTTCTACTATTTTTTCATCTCCACCTGGCACCACAAGGTTCAAAGAGTCTTATATCATTAATGTGCATGAGTCTTATGTCATTGATGAGCACAACGCTGGTTATACTCAAGTTATATTGTAAATGGTTTATGGTCAAAATGTTTTGACCTTTTAAATTTGTAAAATTATATATAAAGTTTGAAAATAAATAAATATTAAATTATTATTTTGAAAATTTTTAAATATGAATTTCTATTTTCTAATTAATTAATTTACCTGAAAAAAGATTAATTTACAAAATCTCTAACAAATAAGTGTGATAACATTTAATACATAATACACCTATACCTTTAATACATAATACACCTATCCAAAAATTACTGTCGGACTATACCGTACTCCGTAAAACATTATTTTTTACCAATTTACGTAACCCATTAAACAAGTTGAGGGGAGGGCTATAAACTATGATAAATAGAAAAAAAACTCACCGGCTATTAACAATCGTATGCTAACGCTCGCTGGCATCTGTTAAAGAGTGACCATGATCGCAATGTTTCATGGAATTAGCGAATATATGTTTTTGTTTTTGTTTTTTTTTTTTTAATATTAAAGATGTTGAAAGCTTATTGTTGAAATAACGATATTCGCATTTTGTACAAATATATAATAATATCATAATAATTAAATGTTATAAATAATAATTAAAATATTACACACAATAATTATTTACAATAATTATTTTGTAAAGTTTGAAGCTAGTTATATTTTAAAATAATAATTTAATTTTAATATAAATTAATAATGAAATGTTTTTTTTACAGTTTTATTTAAAATTATATATTTTTATGTTTTAATAAATATATGTGATTTAATAAATATTTAAATCACATATATTTATTTGTATATCTATTTCAATTATTTAAAATTTATTTAGTATTTAATAATAATGTTTTTTAAAATTAAATTAGAGTAAATTTTCATTCTTATTGAAAAGTGTAAAAACATTTAATAATTCAAATTCAAACTTCACATTATTTAATCTAATTTTTTCATAATATATACAAGGGTAATGTGAATAGGCTTCCACTTTTACATGGTTTTGGAGGTATTTAACTCTATAACAATTTAAATTAATCTAAGTCTTGGTCAATGAAACAAAAACTTCACATTCTTATTTTATTCAACATTAATTAGGAAAGTTATAAATTCCAAGTTTACCTTAAACTAGGGTTTATGATTACTATGTAGCATACTTTATATGTAGATACTTTAAACTAAGATTTAGGATTACCTTGTAACATATTTTGTAAAATTAATGTATAGCAATTTAACTACAGGAAAAGTTTTAAATCCAATGCTACCTCAAATTGGGGTTTATGATTGTTATGTAGCATATTTATATGTAGATGGTTTTGGAAGTTTTCAACTCTATAACCATTTAAATTAATCTAAGCAACTATCAATTACTGTTTACATAAAAGGCAGGTACTAAGTAGCAACACTACATATTACTCTTGTTTTTAGAATGTGGATGATGTTTTTAATATCTTTTGGTTTTAGGATAGATGACACACTTGCACATAAATTTATATATATTTGTAAACGTTCCAAATATTTTATGAAACCTTTTACTTCAAAAAAAAAAAAACATGAGCGGGTAAGAGGTTGGTGGTTGAATAATAGTTTCAAGGACACATAGTATATTGTTTATTATTTTATAGATACAATGATTTTATGCAATTTAGTATGGAAAAAAGTTTACAAATTTATTTTATTCTTCCTTTTTAATTATAAGAAATTGTTAATTGGTCAACATGTCACTAGTGATATCCAAGATAAGAATAATCTTGTAAGGACATACCTGGTGAACATGCGAATGGGGTATGCACCTTGAGAGTTGGTCCAAAGTATTCGTCCTAGAATTGTGCTCTAACCTAGTGGAGAGATAGAGCTTGTTAGTCAAGGCCTTGCTATGTTTGATATTTTTGGTTTTAATGATGATGATGCTTATCAATCTGAATCCCTTCTTATGAGAATATTTCAATTTGAGAGTATCCTACTATGTCATTATGAATACCTCCCTAGTGAAGAGGGAGTGTTGGATATGTAATTAGTGTCAGTATTCATAATGAAATTCAAATGTACTATTGATGTAATTGTTATATTAATTTGTTATATTCATTATTATTATTTCATTTATAGTCAAAACATGTTCCTCATGCTTGTAGGGTTACTTCAGTCAAAAGAAAAAATTCCATGAGTCAAGCAAATGTACTTGAGTCAAAGTCCCATTTGGACTTGTTGTATGAAAAAGAAAAATTATTTATTTTGAGTCAAAAAGAGTCAATTAGTCATCCATAGACCAAGTCGGCCCTCTCGGACAAGTCAACCTAGATAAGCACCTATTCGACCTCCTGTACAACTATAAATAAAGTACATTACGACCTCATTTGCAATAAAATTCACAACTTTGATTTCCATGCCAAGAAGAGAAGAAAACCAATGAAATTAAAAAAAGAAGCAAAATTCAAAGGAGGAAGAACAAAGGTCAAAGGAGAGAGAAAGTTTCACTTTTCTACCCTATTCTATTCACACGTGTGAAATTGAAGAGTTGCATCGGGGCCGAAAATTCAGAACTACTATAGGTCATAAACATCATCTTCAAGAAATAATAAAAGAAGCATTTTTTAAGTCTACAAGAAACTTGGAAGGAAGAAATACACCTATCTTAAGTTATCATAAACATGTTTCTATCAAGAGGACTCACATTTTCAATAGGAGTTTAAGGAAGAACATGATACTTGGGCAGAAAGGTTAATAGCAAAAACATATTATGTCTTGGTCAGATAATTGGAAAGGAAGTCAAAGCATTTAAAGATCTTCCTAGATGGTCATCATTTATCTAGCAACATAACACATCGTTGGAAAAAGTTTTGTTGACACAACCATTGATGATATCTCGAAGAATGTGAAGTTAGAAGGAAGTAATGATGACTTTAGAGGAAGCTAGGATCAGAAATTGACTTAAAATTGGAAGCAACATCGATATTTTTGGTAACTCTATAATGATTGGCACTTGATATGACTTCCAGGAAGGACATATAGCATATATGTGCATAGAGGCAGAAAAAGGCAACAAGAAGTCATAAGATAGTTTATTGGTCATTCGAGGATATGTTGAATTGAATCATCAAGAAGACGTTTACCCACCTGAGCTAGAAAGAGGGAGAGATGATTGGCTCTACATGGATTGTTTTGATGGGTGCTATCACTAATAGAGATACTCAATGAATGGGAGGTGATATGATTTCCTGGAAAAACGTAAAGTAGAATTCTATTGCAAGGAAAGAATATGTGAATAATTGTGTAATTTAAGGTGAAGAAGTTTGTCTCCATAAATATGATGACATGATTGAAGATACGTGAAGAATGACAAAGGTCCAAGAAGGCTGAAGCTCGTTACAATGTGATGTAGATAGGAGCTGAGAAACTACAACAAATCTCCACGGAAGAACAAGTAGCCGATGCATTGATGGGTATTTTTGAGACAAGCTCAGGCTTGTGGTTATGCCTCCCTATTTGAGAGGGAGTGAGGATTGACACTGTACTCTCCATGTATCGTGTGTTATGGTCAGGATTAACATTCATAAGCCAAGTGAAGGCACTGGTAGGGAGAATGGTAGATTGGATAAGCATTTGGGACCAATACTTCTTGAGGATTTGTATCCAAGATAGGAGCAGTCCCAAGTATTGATAATCTTTGAGGATAAGGTATCCAAGACAATAGTGGCCTTGAGGACTGATATTCTTTGAGGATGGGTGATATCAAAGATAAGAATAGTCCTGTAAAGACATACTTAGCGAACATTCACATGGGGTATGTGCCTTGAGAGGCGGTGGTGGTGTAAAAAGTATGCCAGAATTGTGGTCTAACCTAGTGTAGAGATAGAGCTTGTTAGTCAAGGCCTTGCTATGTTTGAAAATGTTGGTTTTAATGGTTATCAATCTGAATCCCTTCTTATGAGAATATCTCAATTTGAGAGTATCATGCTATGTCATTATGAATACCTCCTTAGTTAAGAGGGAGTGTTGGAAATGTAACAACTGTCCACCTTCATAATGAAATTCAAATGTACCATTGATTTAATTATTATATTAATTTATTATATTAATTATTATTATTTCATTTATAGTCAAAGCATGTTCTTCATGCTTGTAGGGTTATTTGAGTCAAAAGAAATTTTTTTCATGAGTCAAGCAAATGTACTTGAGTCAAAGTCCCATTTGGACTTATTGTATGGAAAAGGAAAAATATTGTTTTGAGTCAAAAAGAGTCAATTAGTCATCCACAGACTAATTCGTCCCTCCTGAACAATTTAGCCTAGATAAGCACCTATTCGATCTCAAATTCAGAACTTCGATTTCCATGCCAAGAAGAGAAGACAAACCAACGAAAGTCAAGAAAGAAGAAGAAAAAGTCAGAGGAGGAAGAACGAAGGTCAAAGGAGAGAGAAAGTTGCACTTTCTACCCTATTCTATTCACGCGTGTGAAATTGTAGAGCTACAACATGGCCAAAAATTTCAGAACTACTATAGGTCATGAACATCATCTTCAAGAAAGAATAAAAGAAGTAGTTTTTAAGTGTACTAACAATTTGGAAGGAAGAAGTACACTTATCTTAAGTTTTCATAAACATCTTTCTATTAAGAGGACACACATTTTTAGTAGGAGTTGAAGGAAGAAATTGATACTTGGGTAGAAAGGTTAATAGCAAAAACATATTATGTCTTGGTCAAATAATTGGAAAGGAAGTCAAAGAATTTAAAGATCTTCCTAGATGGTCATCATTTATCTAGCAGGAGAACACATCTTTGACAAAAAATTTGTTGAAACGACCATTGGTGATCTCTTGAAGAATGTGAAGTTAGAAGGAAGTAATGATGACTTTAGAGGAAGCTAGGATCAAAAATTTACTCAAAATTGGAAGCGACATCAATTGTTTTGGTAACTCTATAATGTTTGGGACTTTATACGTCTTCCAGGAAGGACATATAGCATATATGTGTATAGAGGTAGAAAAAAGGAAACAAGAAGTCATAAGTTAGTTTATTGATCATTTGGGGATAATATGTTGAATTTAATAATCAAGAAGAAGTTTACCCACCTCAACTCGAAAGAGGGAGCTATGATTGGCTCTACATTGATTGTTTGGACGGGTGTTATTATTAATAGAGATACTCAATGAATGGGAGCTAATGTGATTTCTTGGAAAAACATAAAGCATAATTTTATTGCAAGGAAAGAATATGTGAATAATTGTGCAATCTAATGTGAAGAAGTTTGGCTCTAGAAAGGTGATGGCATGATTGAAGATACATGAAGAATGGAAAAGGTCCAGGAAGGTCGAAGATAGTTATAATGTGATGCAGATAGGAGATGAGAAACTACAACAAATCTCCATGGAAGAACATGTGGTCGATGCATTGATGAGTATTTTTTAGACAAGCTCGGGTTTGTGGTAATGCCTCTGTGTTTGAGAAGGAGTGAGGATTTCCTCCCTGGTTGAGAGGAAGTGAGTATGGACACTGTATTATCCATGTGTCATGTGTTATGGCCATGATTAACAGTGATAAGCCAAGTGAAGTCACTGGTAGGGAGAATGGTAGATTGAATAAGCATCTAGGACTGATACTCCTTGAGGATTTGTATCCAATATAAGAGCAATCCTAATGACCAATACTCTTTGAGGATAAGGTATCCAAGATAAGATTAGTCCCGAGGACTGATATTATTTGAGGATGGATTATATCCAAGATAAGAATAGTCTTGTAGGGACATACTTGGTTAACATTCGAATGGGGTATGTGCCTTAAGAGGCGGCAGTGGTGTCCAAATGTATGCCTCCCAAAATTGTGCTCAAACCCAATGGAGAGATAGAGCTTGTTAGTCAAGGCCTCACTATGTTTGATAATGTTGGTTTTAATAATGATGATGCTTATCAATTTGAATCCCCTCTTATGAGAATGTTTCAATTTGAGAGTATCATGTTATGTCCTTATGAATACCTCCCTAGTTAAGAGGGAGTGTTGGTAATGTAACTAGTGTCGGTCTTCATAGTGAAATTCAAATGTACTATTGATGTAATTATTATATTCATTATTATTATTTCATTTATAATCAAAGCATGATCTTTATGCTTGTAAGGTTATTTGAGTCAAAAGAAAAAAAATCATGAGTCAAGCAAATGTACTTGAGTCAAAGTACCATTTGGAATTGTTGTCTGAAAAAGAAAAATGATTAATTTTGAGTCAATTAGTCATCCACAAACCAAGTCGGACCTCCTGGACAAGTCAGCCTAGATAGGAACATATTCGACCTCTTGGAAAACTATAAATACAGTGCAACTCAACCTCATTTGCACATCAATTTCACAACTTCGATTTATGTACAAGAAGAGAAGAAAAACCAGTGAAAGTTAAGAAAGAAGAAGCAAAATTCAAAGGAGGAAGAGCAAAGGTGAGAGGAGAGAGAAAGTTACACTTTTTTGCCCTATTATGTTCACACGTGCGAAATTTTAGAGCTGAAATAGGGCTGAAAATTTCAGAACTACTACAAGTCCGAAAATTTTAGAGTTTGACTAGATTTTGGGAGCGTTGACTAGTGTTGACTTTGTTGGATTCGACTTGGTTGATGAAGATTTGAAGAAGGGTTGATTTGGGGATTTTTTGGTAGTCTTGGTCTTGGGTTTTAGGTCTTGGATATCTCACTTTGATTTGATTCTGCAAGAAGAAGATTGGTCGAGTTATCCCCCATGTGGGGTTTTGCCCTGGCTTGGAGCCTGCATCTTTGTGTTATTTTGTCTCTTGTGATCTTCATGTTTTGTATATGTTTGGTAATTTCTTGATGAAGAAAACATAATAAAAGAAATAAAATGCCAACAACATTCACAAGTAGTTATTAAGTAAGAGAATTCAACCCTATTCTACAAGCATATTGATTTCTCAACACAATTAAAGAAAATTGTTATGCTCTGATACTAAAGTCGAAAGATTTCAAATCCTTAAACAAATGATCCAAATACTTACTATACCAAATTTTTCACAATGTTTTTGTCGTATTATTTATTACTAAATAGAAAATTTAAAACAAAAATAACATAATATACCAATATTTAAAGAATAAATGACATATTATAATAGCAATAGAGTAATTACCAAATATCCAAAATGCCACAAATAACAATACGTTATCATGAGAGAAATATTCACTTCCCTCTTCGAGGGGGCAACCTCCACATGAGAAAAGCTCCAATCACAATATGTTTCCTAAGGCATCCTAATGCATTTCTTCTACTTCACTATGTAGTTTCTATCAAACCTTCTATGAACTTTCTGGTAGGAGGAATCTTTAAGCCTTTTTAAAATTATTTCTTTCACAATATATCTACTACATGGGCCTTATTTAATAAAGATGGCCTTTATGCATAAAAAATTATCTATCTATTGGTGGCAAGAGGGGGAGGGATCCTTTAGGACCTCGATGAGCATCAATAAATTAAGTTCGCTCGGGGTCTTGGTAAAGAAACCAATAACATGGTAGAGATGTATCGGCTTATGCTAGGCCTACAATTAGTTAAGGAAAAAGGAATCTCCAAGTAACCACTGGGGACTCTCTCATAACAATTCAATTCCTACAACATGGATCAAATCCTAAGGCCAATAAACTAAATCTCCTCCTCCAAAGAATCAAGAGTATCTTGGATTCTTTTTGGCATAAAAGTTTTTATCATATCCTAAAGATCTAAAATACCAAAGTAGATAAGCAAGCCAACCAAGCATGCAGTTCGATGGAGGGGAAAATTGATCCAAATTTAAACAAGAACACAACAAATTACATATATAACCATAAATACAGAGATGCAATAGAAATAACACTATCTTTCATTAATATCAAATAATGAAATATGCTTACAAATAGAATGGAAATGATACTAGCTCGGACGATGGTAGCTTATCTCTGAGAAGAGATGTGGTGGCTACATTCCTCTAAAATGAGTTACAATGGGGCTCAAGGGCCTTTTTATTATTGAACAATAAGAGAAAACCCTAACTTGAAGAGATGTAACACCAAGATTTTTTGGGCCTCGTTGGTGTTAGTTGGGCGGCCAACTTCCTGGGGTCGTAACTTGGTCATATTATCTCCATTTGTGCGCATGATACCTCGTTGGAAAGATATCTTTGAGGACTACAACTAAAAACGTGATTTAAATGAAATTGCTTAGATTTCATATTGCCAAAAAAACATCGTTTAGGGCCTCAAAACGGCTCAGGAAGTTCAGGACCCAAAAAATTTCCAAAAATAATAAACTGTGCTACAATTAAGGAAACCGAAAAACTGAAAGAAACAATGGTGGGGGTCCATGTGGAATAGGCGGGTGGCCACCAATATCCACCTTGATCATTCCTCCTCCCTTAGCAAGCAGTGGTCTCCATTGCGTTGAGTTCCTCCATGAGATGAGGAAACTTCTGTTGAACTTGGTCCTTGGCGAGCCATTTTCCTTGGTGCAGGAGTTGGCCAGATTTTAAAATTCGATACAGTTGGATCTTCTACTGCCAAGTGTTCTTGATTTGCATGTGCATGATCTGATTAGTTGCATCTTGTTCCATGCAATATGGATGTAACTTTGCTGGTGTGAGTTGTTCTGCAATATCGGATGTGTCCAGTAATGGTGGAAAGTATGGTCGAAGGCGATCCACATTGAACACTTGGTGCAGGACAAGGAATGGGGGAATGTTGAGCTTAAAAGAATTATCTCCCACAGCCTTGGTGATGGTGTATGGCCCATATCGAAGTGGGCGAATCTTGCAGTGGGGCCCAGAGAGGCGCTCCTTCTGCAAATGTAGCCAAACTTTGTCATCCACCTAGATCTTGTGTGGCACCCGATGTTGATCATGTCGCTGCTTGTACTTAGAATTACCTTTTTCCAATATGTCATGGACCTATTGGAAGATGTGTTGAATGTGCTCAATGAAGCTATTTGCCTTGTCGACTTCGGACTGGACATGAGACGAATCTGCTTGAGTTGTTGAAAATGGTATGGCCACATCAATGCGACATAGTGGCTGGAATCCCAAGCCCACCTGAAAAGGGTTATGACCAGTCGAGCTGTGGAGAGCCTGGTTGTAGCTGTGCTGGACATCGGGGAGGCTCTCATCCCATGTGCATGGATGCTTTGAGTTGTACATGCGCATAATGTGTACAATCATCCTGTTGACGACCTTTGTCTGGCCATCAATTTGGGGATGGAAAGTTGTGGACTTAGTGAGATTGGTGTCAAGAATCGACCAAAGACTGTACCAAAATGTACTAAGGAACTTGTTGTTCCGATCTGAGATGATAGACTGTGGGATCGCAAAGTGTACCCACACTCGTTCAAAGAAGATTTTAGCAGTGGCTTCTGTTGTGATACTCTTCTTGTAGGCTGCCATAAAGGCCATCTTCGAGAATCTATCAACAACCAAAAAAACACAGTCATTTCCATGCTTAGTATAAGGAAGGCCTGACATGTAATCCATGGAGATGGATTCCCAAGGTCGACTAAGGGTAGGCAGCGGAGTGTAAAGACCTTGCTTCTTGATGGTCGGTTTTGCAATAGGGCAGGCAGTGCAGGATCTGATGTACATCCTAACATCCTGTCGAAGATTCGACCAATAGAAATACTTTTGTAGTACTGCCACTGTTTTCTCGACCCCGAAATGACCAGCGGCCCAACTGTAGTGCGCTTCCCACATCATCTTGGCACACTTGCTTGAAGGAACACAAAGGTGTCCCAAGTGGCATAACAGAGCATCCTTGAGGTGAAAATATGGAACTTGCTGACCCTCCAAGATCGTATGGTATGTGTGGTCGAATTCTGGGCCGCTTTTGTAGAGAAGTGGCCAATCAGAAGTCTTGTGCCCATAAGAGTTGAGCACGGTGGTTAACGTCATGATCGGTGGTTAGTTGCGGCAGTCTGCAACATTATTTGTGCTGCCCTTCTTGCACTTGATATTCAAATGGAACTATTGAAGGTATGTGGACCACTTATGATGGCGATCATTCTGAAAATTCCCTTGTGTTTGTATGAACTGCAGGGGTGGGTGGTCTGTGTGGATGACCGTTTCCTTTCCAAAATGTAATGCGTCCATTGTCGGCAGGCCTGCACAATGGAATACATCTCTTTGTCATAAGTGGGATACTTCTAGACTGTCTCTGAAAGTGTCTCACTGTGATATGCCAATGGATTCCCCTCTTGAGTAAGGACTGCCCCAATAGCATAGTCAGAGGCATCTGTCTTGATCTCAAATGGTTTTTGCAAGTCTGGTTATATGAGCGCTGATGCAGAGCAGAGGCAATGTTTCAACTCTACGAATGCCTTCTGTTGAGATTCAGACCAAAATAATTTTTCTTTCGCTCCTCCTTTGGTGACTTGACTCAAGGGCCAAGTGATATGAGAGAACCCCAACACGAACCTGCGGTAGAAATTGGCAAGACCCAGAAAGTTGCAGAGCTCCGTCAGAGTGGTTGGGGCTAGCCAATCCCGAATGACTTGGATCTTGGCTAGATCCACATGCACCCCCCATTCATCAATAATGTATCCCAGATGCTGAACCTGGGTCATGCCAAAAGTTCATTTCTCCAAACTGGCACACAACTTGTGTTGCTGTAGTGTTTGGAGAACCTGTTGCATTTGGTGGAGGTGCTCTTCCTAACTCTGGTTGAATATTAGGATGTCATCCAAGTATACCACTACAAATGAGTTGGTGAATGGTTGCAAGATGTCATCCATAAGCCTCTTGAATGTTGCAGGAGCATTTGTCAACCCGAAAGACATAACCAACCATTCGAAAAGGCCCTCCTTGGCTTTGAAGGTAATATTCCACACATTGGAGGGATCGATTAGTACCTGGTGATATCTGGACTTCAAATAGATCTTACTGAAATATTTCCCCCCCTTGAGTTGGTCCAGAAGGTCATCAATCCGCAGGATCAGGTACCTATTTTGGACAATGATCTTGTTTAATGCCCGATAGTCAATATAGAATCTCCAAGTTCCATCCTTCTTTTGTACCAACACAATCGGGCTCCCACAGGGCGATGAACTCGACCGAATGTGACCTTTCTATAGTAGCTCCTGAATTTTCCTCTTGATTTCATCATTCTCTAGAATGGAGCGCTAATAGATTGGTCCATTGGGTAACGACACACCTAGGGTCAGATCGATGGAGTGCTTGACCTGACAATGCAGAGGCACCCCTGCAGGGGAGGTGAAGATGTCCTCGTACTCCTCCATGACCTTGTCCATTTGTTGTTGTCATGTGGAGGGGCCCTGTCTGGAGTTCGTGGCCACCATCTTCTTCTTTCCTTGAGGGCATATCATCAGGAAAACAAATTTCCCGGTTTTTGAAATGAGCTTACTGCATTGTTTTGCAGTAACCAGAGAGATGGCGGTAGGCGGTGCTACCTCCGGTATCCTGTACAAATTATTTCCCAATGTAACAATAACATCACCAACATGTCACTTCCACAAGTATGGTTTGCCTAATAATACATCACAAACATCAAGGGGAGAAACGTCACATAATACCTCATCCGTGAAGGGCTTGATGATGTATGGAAGGCGACATTTTTGGCTCACGCGCAGATCCCATCCTTGGTGAAGCCACCCTATGGTGTATGGTTGTGTGTGTGTTATGGTCGGTAAGCCCAGCTACTTCACGACCTCTGCGGTAATGAGGTTCTTTTGGCTCCCGCTGTCGACAATGAACTGTAGTGGGGAACCCTTTACCCACATCTAGGAGTGGAAGAGACGCTCCTCCTCCTCTGGATCTTCGGGTTCCTCCTTCTGGATCTTTGTGGTGGTGACAATGGTGTTGGGCTCTGCATCAATAATCTGCTTCCCTTTGTCATTCCCCTTTTCGGGTTCTGAATCAGAGTTGGAACATGCATCTGATTCTGAAGCCTCCAATTCTGCCACCAGTGACTACTTGGACCGACACTCACTTGTGTTGTGGGTGGAGCTCTTATGGAACTCACACCACTTTCCTGTGTCCTTCTTCGGCTTCGCAATGTTGTCCTTTGCTTGTGGCCTTGGTGGGTTGTCCTGGGTCATCCCACCTTGGCTTTGTCCTTTGTTCTATGGTTTGGGGGCACCTTTCCCTTGCTTCAAATTCGCAGATCCAAAGTCTCGCTTCTTCTGTTTAAACTTATGCTCAATCTTGACAGCGTATCGGTACGTCGTGCCGAGCGAGGAGATGTCCAGGAACTCCATCTCATCCTAGATGTATCTATGTAGGCAGCCGCGGTACTTGAGTACCAAATGTTTCTCAGAATCCTTGATACCCAACTTCGTGCGAAGGGTATGAAAAACATTGGTAAACTCCAACACATCTTGGTCCCTTCCTTGCCGTAGCGTGGTCCACTTTATGTATTTGTCCTCGTAGCTCCCGATAGGGTAGTACTACTCCTCGACGAAATACCAGAATGAATTCCAGGTGGGAGTAGCTGAAAACAGTGAGGTCGTACTTTCATCCTTCTGCTCACAATAGGTTTCCCACCAATCCTTGACGTGGGGGGTGGCTTTGAGAAGAGAAAAAGTAATATTTTCTCGGCTGGAAAAATCATGAACAAAAAAATATCCTTTTAGTAGATTCAACCATTTATCTGCTGCGTCTGCACCTATTTGGTCCTCAAATATGGGAATGTAAAAGTTTACTTGTACCTTAAAAGGTGTGGAGCCTCCAGAGTGGCTGTTGGATGTGGATGCACTGCCGGTGGGCAACCACTGAAGGATCTGGGCAAAGTTATCCATCAACGTGTTCCTTTGTTTCTGGAGGGCCTCCTCAAGCAATATTTTGATAGGATCTCCTGCTCCCTCATCTTTATTTTCTTCCCCCATGGGAGGCCGTCAGGATTTTTGAGGCTGGTCTTGCAAAGGTTCAACCATTTTAAACCCTAACTCCTTACATCCTGACCTCGTTGGGGACATGCAAAGAAAAAATAGAGAAAGAGCAGAGCCCTTTGGTACCACTGATCCTAATTTAAATAGGAACGCAACAAATTACATATATAACCATAAATATAAAGATGCAACATAAATAACACTATCTTTCATTCATATCAAATATTGAAATATGCTTACAAACAGAATGTAAATGAGACTAGCTCGGACAATGGTAGCTTATCTCTGAGAAGAGATGTAGTGGCTACATGCCTCTGAATTGAGTTACAATGAGGCTCAAGGGCATTTTTATTATTGAACAATAAGAGAAAACACTAAACAACCAAAACCCTAACTCGAGGAGATGTAACACCAAGATTTTATGGGCCCCGTTGGGGTTAGTTGGGCAACCGACTTCCATGGGTCATAACTTGGTCATATTATCTCTGTTTGACGTGCATGATACCTCATTGGAAAGATCTCTCTGAGGACTACAACTAGAAATGTGATTTCAATGAAATTGCTTGGATTTCATTTTGCCAAAAAGACGTCATTTAGGGCCTCAAAACGACTCTGGAAGTTTAGGACCTAAAAATTTGCCAAAAATAGTAAACTGTGCTACAATTAAGGAAACTGAAAAAATGAAAGAAACAATGGTGGGGGTCCACGTGGAATAGGCATGTGGCCACCAATATCCACCTGGATCATAAACAGAGATCAGTGGAAAATGGGACGGTGGACCATACCCTAATTTCATCCATGGGAATGACAAGCTCCATTACACATTCAATCCAAAATAACGTTAGATCCAAGGTGGGAAGCGAATTTGATTATCCAAATATTTGGATTAAATTCATCTTCCATTCAATCCTTTATGTGCATCTCATTCAATAAGTACGATTGAAGTAATTCTTAGGAGGTGGCAAGTAACTAGCATGTAGGCCAAGCACCCAACTATCCCTCGCCTAAGGTGAATATGCACAAAAGGATATGGTTTAAAATCTCACCCTGTGAGTAAAGTGGATCTGAGCAGCTAGACTTGAGAGTTTTATTGCCCACACTCGAGGAAAAGATGGATTTTGTGTGGGAGGTAAAATTTTTTTTCCTCACATTCATGGCAGTGCGTAATGGCTATGGCATGGATTTCAATGATTTAAGGGAGTGTGGAGGCTATTGGACCAATGCGAAAATTCAACTCTGTCACCTCTCGACCTTTGGGAACTGTAACCACCCCTCCAACATTTACCTAATTTCATCGGCCTACTAGGGTAAACATGAGACGAAGAGTTACTATGACATGACCCAACCTCCAAGCTCCAGTTAAGGAAGTGGGTCCTATGAACTGACCACAAACTGACAACTCACAACATTCATCAGGGCTACAGAACACTCAGGGGCCAAAGAACCACCCCAGGTGACCAAACCCTAAGTTGGGGCTCCTTTTCACTGACTTAGGCTCCCAGCCACATGAATGACAAGGCATGGGTGCGGTTGAAGGCCACTAACTGCATGCACAACACTTCCTGAGTGCGGTTATGACCCAACTTGCCCAGTTCAGAGGGTGTGGACTTGAGATCTGAGCCACAATTCTAGGCTAGCCTCCAGACCACTGCCTAGAACTGCCTGAGACTTCTTAGAATGATAAATTACATAGTGATAATGATAAACATACAAAACTTGAATAATAACTTGACCTAACTAGGCCTAACCATGGCAGTCATTTCGTCAAACATATAATGAACATGTAAGCTACAGGTCATGAATGCATATTTGATCATAGGAGTCTAAAACTTATATGAGAATCACCAAGAAGGACTAATTCCCTCTCATAATAGTTACAATGACATTTGTTATTCCATGCATTCATCAACCATTCATACATTCATCGAAACATGTCAAGAGCCATAAGTAATATACATCGCATAACCAGTGTATAGCCATCATAGAAACCATGACAACTTAGTCATAATATCGCCAACATAATCGCTACAAATATACATGAATCACAATATAAGAATAACTCTTATTAACATATGACAATGCCAACCAAGTCAGGGAATTCCATGTACCACCTGACCATAGATTGGGCTAAACCAAATCTCTCTTTCATCTAATCACCCCCATGTCATATTCTAAGCATGAATGTGGGATCTCATGGATTAAACCAAAACAAAACCATCTGGGGCTTCCATAGGCCAAACCACCTCAACCCTCAACCATAGTGATTCCACCTGTTGGCTTAGTGGGGCTTGACCCAGGTTCGGAAGTGATTTAGCCAAGCAAATCCCGGTACTATTGGCCCTTTCGGCAATAGTCCGCGGAGCACAGACTAAGCTCTCACCTGAAGTAGTATGGGAGGGTGATAGAACCTGGTTTCTACACCCTGGGGATGTCTAATATGTGGTGATTGGTACATGGTCCAACCTTCGCACTTACTGTGCTACACCCACCTGCGGGCGCCCTGCACCCTATGATATTGTCTTCGCGCAGTTCTAGTCGCAGCATGACACGTGTTATTTACCCAAGCCTTCCTTAATTAGTCTCCGTTAGCCGATTACTTAGATTAAATTCACATATAAGCAATCATACATGTAATTATCAATTGCGCGCAGTAAATAACAGAGTAAAGTAACGCATAACATCAACATACAGATTCAAGAATAGATGCACAGAATAAAATTCTCTTTATTAGCTTTCAAATCCAAGTACAATCCCACTTACAGACCCGACTTCGCCCTGCGCACTCAACTGCAGGGGTCCGCGCACTCAGATGCGGACTCTACTAGGCCTTTGCGCACTCAGTTGCAGGGGTCCGCGCACTCAGTTGCGGACTCTACTAGGCCTCTGCGCACTTAACTGCAGAGCCTCTTCCTACTACTACGACCCAATACACTTCAACTTTCACTCTATGCTCTAACCATGCCTTCGCATCTATCTATTACTTGCTTGCCAAAAAACTATCTTTACACTTAGAGCCTCGCTCTATTTATACAATCCCATGGTCCGCGGACCATGGGTAGGCTGACACAACTTTACATTAAATTACAATTCTTAGGGCGGACAACCCTATGACTCATCCTAGACTTTCGCGCTCCGCGCTCGTACTTCGTGGAGTCTTACAATACAATTGACCAAAACTCGGGCTTTAAGCCCCAAAACCTACTACGGGGGATCCCATGCCCAATAGGCCCCCAACACAATCATCGTGACTCGTCCCGAGTCACTCTACTGGTGCGGCGATCTTGGCACGAAGCCCCTCCAACTGTGCCTATGCTACATGAAGGTCCACAGCGCACTGTTCTGTTGTCTGCTGGATCTGCTCTACTCTTTCTGCTGAATGCTCGTTGTCAGGGGCAGATCCTTGTCTTAAGGCATGCATCACCTTCATTTGTGTGAGCTTTTCTTCGATATCAGTAGTGATGCGGAAGGCCTCATCAATCCACGGCTGGACACGCGCTTTAAGTACTACCTCTTTTTGTCGCGCGACATCCACCTATTCCTTCAACGCCTTCGCTTGTTGTAGCTTCGCTAACCACTAAGTGAGGACAATTGTCTATGCCGTTTCGTGCACACTGTCATACCACACTTGGAGCTCCCGCACTTCTCTTTCTAGGCGCTGTATGGTGGGGTCCTCCTGTAAGGAAGTGAGGACCACGAGGGATTCTTCTAGCATTATAGTAAAGTCCTACACTGCATGTCTTAGTTCTTCCAGCCCCTTTTAGATAGCGCCAACACGCTATTCCCTAACTTCTGGGGGCATGGATGGCTAACCCTTTAATCGCAGTTCGACAATTTGAAGGTTGAGGTCTAGCTGTATCCTCATTGCTTCCTCCTTTGCCTCGTGGAATCCACTAGCCAATATGTGAATTGGTACTCCTATTGGTAGGTCTGTCACAATTTCTAGCTCCGGGGCGTGGTGACATGCTTCCTCTACTATCTATTCCAGCTGCTGATTCTGTGTCAGCGCTTCATCGCGTTGTAGACTAAGTTGCTCAAAGTTGATTCATTGTTCACTGAGCATTTGTACAACGCGTCCTTCCCTAGCACAGAGTTTTGTCATCGCTCCATCCTATAGCTAGTATAATATATCCCGCGGAAGTGCAGCCAAGATTAGGCCAAGTCCCTTGATCTAGCCTACCACGGCTCTATCCTTCGTGCTGTCCGTTGTCAGTGCTCCTTCCGGTAGTGCAACAATGTTAGTAATTTTGGCCCACAGCAACTGCTCCGTTGCCGATGTACCTGCAGCACCGTAGATGGCTACCGTTCCTTCCTATGGGGGTTGCACCTGAAGTTGCTGCAGTTGCGCCCTGAGGGCCCCCAACACATTCTGCTGCTCCGTCATTGCTTCCTGGAGTGCTTCCCTCGTGACCTCGCGAACTGTGTCGCCGATGTCGTATAGGTCACCCTCTGTCAACGTAATGGGTTCACCATCCAGTTTGGAAGCCTTGGTCTTCTTCCATGGCCCTGTTCGTTCCGTACCGCGCGGCCGTTTCAGTTGTGTAGATGTCGTGCTTGGGTCCGTGCCTTCCGTCGTGTCTTCTGTCCCCTATCTTGTGGTCAGGTCCGGGCCTCTTTCCTCCTGCGTCGTGGTGGCCCTGGTTGCCAGTGCTGCTGCTACTTTTTCGGCGGCCTTGGTCTACTCTGCGGCGGCCTTCGCTGCCTCACGGGAAGCCCTTACCTCCTCGGCCAACTGCTCGTTGCGCTTCTGTTGTGCTAGCAGCTTGGTGGCATCCTTCTATTTTTGTATCGCTATCTCATCGTGCATTGCCAAATTGGGGTGTGCCACTCGGGTGGCCATGAGTCGAGCACAACGAAAACGACATCATCAATCGTGATGAAAGGAGTTTGGTCCAAGTCTGTGCTGGATCCTTACGCGCCTTGATATATACATTATGCATATCCACCTTGAAGTTTGCAAAGTTCTGCAGACTATTGTACACTGTGGGGAATAAGCGTGGCCTTTTGTTGATCCACATCCGGATGCTTGCCTCCATGAGCACCTAGAAGATCTTGGTCTCGCGAATTCGTGTGGCATTCTTTATCGCCAAGAGCGACACGTATTTTGCTGCCTCTGGCAAGTCCTATTCAAGGGGAGGGAACTGACTGTCCTTCGACAGTTCCCCTGGCACCAATAAGATAGACAAGAGCAACCACGCATAGTGGAAGGTCTTGCCCTGCTCCTCAGCTTCCTTGCTATTGGCTAGGAATTCCTCACAGAGGAATTCAACCTAGTTCAATTGGACCCCCTTCCGCGCATTGTTCGGCTAGTGCGACGACCGTCGCTGGTACCTCATTGCAGCGACATTTCTCATCACCTTCCCGGCCAACAGCTGGGTGGCTACACGCACCCCTTTGTCTTGAATGCTACTAATTACGTAGCCTCTCTGCTTCTTTTCCAACTTGTATTTCTTCTTCATGGCCTCTGCGAGTGCCAAATCTCTGCTTTTTCCAGCTATCTCCGCGGGGTCCCTTCCCGTACAGGGAAGTCGAGAAATCTTGTGAATAAGCTCCGCCATGATGGGAATAGGCTCCTCCAGCCACAAGTACCCATTGTGCACTAGGCAAAGCAGTTGCCTGATGAAAAAGATCGTGATTGGTGCCTGGTGAAAGTGTGGAATCCATAGTAGGTGGAGTAGCCCGGCCTCCTCCACATCGCACAACCATTTCCATGGCTCTAGCGCTGTAACTAACCCCTCCTTGCTCTGTTTCATGAGTTTGCTAGTCTCCAAATGTGGGATCTTTTCGCTATCCGTGAGGTCCCAATATTCAAATTTCATCATGGGCACACGGCCCAGAACTGAACCTTCAAATAGAATTCCATCTGCGAGGAGCAGGGTTTGGAGTGCGCTCTTAATGACATCCAAATCCTTGGGTACTTTTGCTTTCCCTCACCGCAGAGGGACATACTTGGGCAGTTTTACTGCAGCACGCACTGGCTGAATGTCTTCCTCCATTTCTTCATCTACCTTGATCTCTTTTACAAAAGCTTGGAGATCCTCCTCCTCATCATCTATCTCAAGATTAAAAGTCTTGCCCTTGTCTTCCATAGATAGTTTACCAAACCACGGATTTCGCGGAGACATGCGGACTGGTCTTGCTGCCTGTGGATCCTTTTTGGGCCTCGGCGTCCGGGGCGATTTTTGAATTTCCGGTGCATCCCCCATCGCAGTGTAGGGCTCTGTGCGACTTCCTCGGTTGTCGACATCATTCTATTCAAGACGTCCTGCGTCTCCTTTGGCAATGTCTCAAACACTGAACTTGCTCTCAAAGCCTCCAAATCGTAAGGTCCATACCCACTTGATAATGCAACAACTGAAATCTCCAAACGCCAAGGGTTGTTTGCTGGATAGCCACCTATGATTTATAGGCCTTTTTGAATTCAAATTCGACCGTTGCCCCCTCATTCGGCGCATTAATGCTACATTGGCGGCAGATCGTCCCAAATCTAGTTCTGACTTCGTATCTTAATTTCCTGCCGCCTACTCCTCTTTGCCTTAAATTGGACATCTTGTCATGAACAACGACACCACCAACGGTCACCTCCCAACCTACCCGCGTGGCAGCGCAGCCCCCTATGCGCAGGCGCGACCCCTGTGACATATTGATCCTGCGCGCAACCTCCTTATCGCGCAGCTCCCATACAGACTCTTTTATAGTCCTGCACTCTCTTTCAACTGCTTGGAGCACTGAGATTGTGCTTCCTACGGATAGTTAGGTGGTCGCACCACCTGTGCGAGGCTTCAATTCACCTTCCAGCCCAGTCTGCGGGTACCCCTCAATTACCCTTGCGACAATCATCGCCGCACATTCCTCCTTACACGGTGTGCTCCCCTAGTTACTCTGTTTGGTAAGGTGCAGTCGCAGCCATGGTAGCAGAGCCACAAATTCTTGGTGACAATCTTCTAATGCAGTGGTATGGCTGCCCATATCTTGTCCTGTCATTCTATCAACGCGACATGCTTGCGCGATTTCGATTTCCAGTTTTTTGATTTCCGCATCCATTAACATGCTTTTCTGCCTTAGTTGTACCCAATCTTCTTCGAGTTCGCGAAGCTTAAGGTTCCCTCGCCGAATGGCTTTCTGAATCTGCATATGTTCGTCCTTGCGCAGCTGCATAATTCCTTCGTCCTAGTCCTCGCATACTGTCCCAACTGTGGGAGCTATTGCGTGAGGATTCCTTTCCTCCAAAACTATGGTCTCGACTTTGCTCTTCAGCTTCAGAATCCTTTCTGTGCTCAGGTTTTTGCACATGGCCCTATAGGCCCATCGGACCACTGGTACGCACAGGCCCCAATCAGTTTGTATCGCCTGGTGAACTATGTTCAGGATTCCACATACCTTCTTGAATGCTTCTACGTGGAACTTTTGTGGTGCACGTCGCCTTTCTTGCTGCTGCGTCCTGTTCTGATTTTCGATCCTTAGTTTGGGGTGTGCTTGTGTGGATTGCATAGCATACGTCTCTACTCATCGACACAGGTGGGTGTGCAAGATGCTCCGTCCTGGCTGCCAAAATCTCATTCGAAATTGGGGGCTTCCAAACCATAGGTGCATCATCCTTCTACATCCGTGCCGGTCCTCAAAATTTCCTTGATGTGTACCCCACCATCGTGCGGGTGTTGCATGCAGTGCCCATTTCAACGCATCGAACTATTGCTGTTCTGGTACGGTGCTTTCGAATTTGCTCAAGAATTCGTCCACCGCTGTCGATCCATCATATGTCGGTAGTGCTCGTGCCTTTGTTGTCATGCAATGCAGTGATCTAGTCATCATGTTGCAATTCAGCGTTGTAACTTCGTGTAACTGATTCTGCCAGCACTCTACTTCTTCGTCTGAATCCGAAGTGCAGGAGCTTTCACGCTCCCACGAGATCCTCCCATCTGTAGTTGGATTCACCCAATCCTGGTCTCGTGTAGTTATCTTGTAAATACAATCAAGATCATCGTCACTTTCATCGTTGCGCACTGGTTCAGTGTAGCGTGCTCCTTCGGCTGGGTCCAGTGGGACTACTACGCGTAGCGACTTTTTCTCGAAGATCATTTTGCGCTTCTTTAGATTGATGAATCCATTCATATCGGTGGCCCAGTCTATTCCTAACAATGCGGGATAGGGATTGCTGTCATCGACAATCTCTATCACTTCAAAATATGTTTGTGTGCTCGCGCCTTCAATATCAACTGTTACCCCTTGCAACCTTCCCATGGGAAAAATATTCTGTTGGTTCGCCATTCGTAATTGAATAGGGGACCACTGTAACGCGGGCCTACCCATACGTTCCCATGTTTTCTTTGGTAATACATTCACGTCCGAACCTAGATCTAGGATTACCTGATCCATTTCATACTCACCAATCTGTGCAGTCAACCTCATCTCCCTTCCAGTGCGCAATGCATGCTTCCCCATTTTCCAGACTACGCGCGGTTCCCCTGATCCTGCACACCTGGTGATTAGTTCCTAGAGTCCTTTAACCGCCTTGTTGTCGCACAACAGTTTCATGCATGTCTCCAGAAAGGTAGTAAGCATTGAAGGATCCATTCCTGGCTCTGGTTGATCCTTACTACCTGAAGTGGAGGCCTCCGCAAAGCTCTTCTTAGCTTCCATGAATGTCTCCTTTATGTGTTCTAAGTCAAATTCAGGTTCCTTTGTAGGAGCCTTGCGAACCCACGTATTTTCCTCTGGCTACTTCCCCTTATCCTCTCCCGTGGTCGCACCACTTCTAAGCATCATGTTTACATTCGGGTCCTCTTTGCACGGCTCAGACCTCATCATTTGTATATTCTGAGTCAGGGGAGGCTGGAATACCCCTTTTTCGCACATCTTTGTGATCAACGTAGGACAGTCTATTGTTTCATGATCAAACTGAGCACAATACGTACAGGATATCCTCGTTGGGTTGGTACAGTCGCGGGCATAGTGCCCTGGTCCTCCGCAATTGTAACAAATTAACTGTCCGCAACCCCTTCCTGGTCCCATTCCTCCTCGTCCTCGACCTCGCCCCTGAAATCCAATGCACGCCATCCCCACATCTAGATCGAGGGCTCATGTTTCAGCCTGCATTCTATAGGCTGGGGTATGATCCATCATTAGCTCGTAACTGTGGCAAGTGCGCTCAACTTGGCCTACCGACCTGCAGAAATTACAAAACAATAGTTGGGGTGTCTGTGTATATTTCTGCAGCAAATTACAATTGTTCGTTGTATGTTTCCCTCCTATTTGACAGATCGTGCACCATAAAAAAGGTGTTGTGTTTGGCCCTGCCTGTGCCTCCGATCTCAATGGCATTGGCCTCCTCCTGCCAAGTAGTTCATGAATACTGGGCAGTGATCCTTGTCATGACCCTGGCCTTTGCATTTTATGCACCATACTTCCTCGCGTGCCTCTGGCCACGGTGCCCTATCCTGCTTCAAGCTTTGCATTTCCAAACATAGATTCTGTAGTTGCACGTGGATTTGCTGAACTCCCAACCCAGGGTCCTATATCGGGGTCTCATGTAATCTCATCGCCATCTCCAACGCTTCGGCCTGGGTAGAAAGTTTTTGCTGTGACAACGCCGTCCTCAAGTGTGGTGTCAGAGATGCTACAAACCATGCGCGATGCTGTGCATCCGTTAGCGTCATATTGGCCTCGTGAATCATACTCTTCAGCCTTTGGTCCAGATCCCAAGGAGTCTTGCCTAGAAGCATCGTGATCTATTTAAACCCGATGATTGACTGTGTCTCTGATTTTGGCCTGCTAAATTCTCTATTCAACGCATTTTGGATCTCTGCTATCCTTGCGTTTGGTGGTCGTTAGAGTTCTTGGTGTACCACGTTAATGCGCGATCCTGTAGCGTGCTCTCCAATGTAGCCTTCTTAATATTTTCGTCTGTGACACCTTGTGCTTCCCATACTGCTCTGAACACTGGTAGTTTGATCATGCTTCTCGGAGAAACCTTCGCGAGCTTGTCCTCGCTCTCCCACGAGGGTGAAATTAAGGGATTGTTTTCTAATTCTTCGCTACTTCCGCTTTGCGTAGTCCCAAACATTAATTTATTCGCATAACTCGCTTTTCACATAACAACATCTTAATCCAGGCATTCAAAGATTTAATATACTTACCTCGCGGTCCTTTGAGAAAACGTCGCTCTGCCTCACTATAACTGACGGTCGTGTCCACCACAAACTTAGTAATAAATCCTGTTATTATTCGGGCGAGCCAGTGGTCCACAACTCACGCTATCTTATCCTCTGAGGCTTCTAGTCTGCGCACTAGCTCTGGAGTACACACTATTAGTTGGTCAAACCTACACCTTCCCTGGCTGTTGGCTAACCTCGCGATCCACTCATTCAACTTAGGTGGAAAGGATGCAAAGAAAATCTAGTGGATTTTTGTATACACGTAGCGATCCAGCCACCTTTTCTCAGATACTTGTGGAGTTTTGTTTTCCTGTGTTGTGAACTCGTGAATCTTCTTATCCAACCACTCTTTAATTTCTTTCTTTGTTGGGTTCAAGTGGCACGACATCAGACATCCCTTATGCAGATCCCGGTCCCGACAACATAACCATTTGTTGGAAGAGTGGGGCCTGACCTAGGTTTGAAAGTGATTTAGCCAAGAAAATCTCGGTACTACTGGCCCTTTCAGCAACAATCCGCAGAGCATGGACTGAGGTCTCACCCGAAGTAGTATGGGAGGGTGCTAGAATTAGGTTTCTGCACCCTGGGGATGTCTAATATGTGGTGATTGGTATGTGTTCCAACCTTCACACTTATTGTGCTACGAGCACCTGCGGGCGCCCCGCACCCTGTGATACTGTCTTCGCGCAGTTCTAGTCGCAACACGACTCGTGTTATTTACCCAAGCCTTCCTTAATTAGTCTCCTTTAGCTGATTACTTAGATTAAATTCACATGTAAGCAATAATACATGTAATTATTAATTGTGCGCAGTAAATAACATAGTAAAGTAATGTATAACATCAACATACAGATTCAAGAATAGATGCACATAATAAAATTCTCTTTATTAGCTTTCAAATCCAAGTACAATCCCACTTACAGACTCCAATTCGCCTTGCGCACTCAGCTACAGGGGTCCACGCACTCAGCTGCGGACTCTACCAAGGCTCTGCGCACTCAGCTGCAAAGCCTCTTCCTACTACTACGACCCAATACACTTCAACTTTCACTCTATGCTCTAACCATGCCTTCGCATCTATCTATTACTTGCTTGCCAAAAAACTATCTTTACACTTAGAGCCTCGCTCTATTTATACAATCCCATGGTCCGTGGACCATGGGTAGGCTAACACAACTTTACATTAAATTACAATTCTTAGGGTGGAAAACCCTATGACTCATCCTAGAATTTCGCGCTCCGCGCCCGTATTTCGCAGAGTCTTACAATACAATTGACAAAAAAATCAGGCTTTAAGCCCCAAAACTTGTTGCGGGGGATCCCATGCCCAACACCACCTCCACGATTGGACATCACTAACACCAACCAGATCAGTCTCTACTCGAGTTGTACAGGGCTCCAAGAACTAGTAACTCAACCCATAGTCTTCCAAGGCTCTAGAGTGTTTGTCCAACCTTGTTCCAGGGACCAGTAACTCAAGCCACCAAGGGCTCGAGAGCATTTGTCCCAACCTAGGCTCCAAGACTAGTAACTCAACCCAATTTTTTCCATTGCTTCTAGAGCATTTGTTCCAACCCAAAACCATAAGGAATTACGAGCACCAATCATAAAAAAATCAAGTGGAAAAACTCACAACACCATGGTTATCCAGGAAATGGCAGGGCAAGGCTAAAACCACTGTCAATCTAGGAAAATATCCATTCCAATGACAAAACATAACCAAAAAATCAGATGCATATACCATGCATCCATCAGCAAGGAAATGACACATGCAACCTGTTACCTACCAAGCAATCTAGTTGTAGCTACTGATCAAGCTCATAGAAAATTTTAGGGGCGAATCTTAGCCCATGGGCGAAATTTAGGCGTTTTATATTTTGGAGGGTCAATATTTTTATTTTTATTTTTTATTTTTTTATTTATTTTTAACACCCCTTTTCTCTAGTTAGCCCAAAAATTAATTAAAAAAAATAATTATTATATTTTCGCCAATGAAAAATAAACCCAAATAAACATTCCAAGTCCGATTCGCCTAGTTTGTGGGTCATATTTGCTTCAATTGCTCCAATTTCATGTCATATTTGCTTCAAATCACCCCGATTTATAGGAATGGCACTGGTTATGGGCTATTTTGCCCTCTACTATTCCTGGAAATCAAGGGTAGGGTTGAATTCACCCTGGATTTTAGGGGTTTGTAGTTTGATTCACTTGTATAAATTTTTGTCTATAGACTACAATCCTCCTCATTGTTGAGTTGCGGGTGTGTAGGGGTCCCCTGTCTCACTAATTTTTTGTCCCAAAGATGTTCCTGCATAAGCGATATTATTGTTCTATGTATATTCTCTGCGATTCGAACCCAAGTCAACAATGTGAAGGAGGCATAGGACTAGTGAGCCACAAAAATACTAAAAACCTTTACAGTTTACTGGTCATTTGTGAATTTCATTGTACCTTTCAATTTAACTATACCCATGATGGTTGTTGACAGAATAATAGTGATATTCATCTATTGGGTGGATATCAAGGCATGCATGTCAATGATTCGACGATCACTTCATTCTGGTTCTCTGCTGACTAGTAACAATATGTATTGCAAATTGTTTGCTTTGACTTATATGGGTTTGTATGATTGGGACTTTGCCTTTGGTTTCGAGATAGTTTTTAAATGCAAATGGATATACAGAAGGAGTTATATGATACTATCTTTAGATAGGCTCAATGATTAATACTAACTCGCAAACTGAGAGCTCCCTCACTGACCTTCAATGCCCATCAATCAAAGTACAAATGCTTTGGGCTTGGGGTGGATGGACTAATTGATTAGTTTGGTTCTTCATATGAGATAATTGAGTTCAAAGTGCCTGCCAACCCAATCCAATCGCTCCATATCTAAAAGGCAGTAGCTAATAAAGAGTTTATTTCCACATCTCCTCTGACAATAATTCCTTGGAGGAACTGCCCTGTTGGATGATTGATTCATTAATGACATAAACCTTTAGCTTACCCTTGACTTGATTACTTTCAACTTAGAACAATGGAGGGACTGTTGGGTTTTGTGAACATAAGATCCACTTTGTCTTGGAAATAAAACTACAGAAAAATGGATGCTTGAATGGATTAATGAGCATAAAGGCCATATTCTAAGTGACCATGAATTCTAAGTAGAATAGGTATTTAGGTTAAATTTTCAAACCAATGAATGCAAAAACCCTATTTGGGTAGTATTATTTGTCCTGAATTAGAATATGTACGTTGTGATTAAGAGTCAATACCGAACGGATATGCACTAGTTGAGGTTGATGGGCGAGTACTGAACTGGAGCTAGGGTTGGAGTTGGAGCTAGGGTTTGACACAGGGTACCATGGCAGAGTGCGCAGGGGGGAGTGTTGCTCCCTCCTACAGTTAGGTAGTCATAAAGGGAAGTAAGGATGTGGGAAAGAAGCATTTCAAAAAACCTCTGGAGAAGATTTCGGAAGCACGAAGCAAGGGGACATTCGAAAAAACGGATATCAGGATCAGGAAGGGAATCAACAGGAAACAAGTAAAGAAAAGGAGAATGGAGGCAGCAGTGAAAGACCAGCTTCCATAAGGACAAATGGGGTCTACAAACCCAAGTCAAGCATTATTCCTCGGGTCGTATTGAGCGATCCAGCGATACAAGCACATAGGGATCATATGACGGAACATGCAATCATATGCAAGTTCATGGGGTTATGGCTGATGAAGAGGGCGTTACACGTCTGGATAAGGAGCCATTGGAAGCCAAAGGGAGAAATACATTTACATCTGGGTTCTAAAGGCTTCTTCACAATAGTGTTCACAAGCCTAGAGGACAAAGACAGAGTGTTCGAAGGGGGGCCTTATTTCTATGCTGCAGCAGGACTTTACATGCGGCCATGGATGATGAAGTTTGTCTCGGAACGTGAAACATTCACATCAGTACTGATTTGGATCAGACTATACTCCCTTCCTCTGGATTATTAGCTACCAGAATCTTTGAAAACCATAGGCAACAAGCTGGGGCATTTTCTAAAGATCTTAGAGGTAACTCTGAAAGGAAAATATACCTCCTTTGCTCGAATATGTGTGGAAATGGATCTATCTGGAGCCCTTTCGGAAGCGATAATTTTAGAAGTATATGATGAAGAATGGGTGTAGACTGTGGACTATGAGCACATACCATTTAGGTGTTGCAAATTCCATGAACATGGGCATCTATTTAGAGATTGCCCCACAATCAATATGGAAGGTAACCAGAAAACTACTGTGGATAGAGATCACAAGGGTTTCACCAAGGTCGGGAGCAAAGGGAAAGGGGGGAAACGTCCACACAAGAAGATAAATGAGGACAAACATACAAGACACAACAGCTTCAAGATCCTGGAGGAAGAAGAGGGGAACAAGGAAACAGTCCAGGACTTGGAGAACGCAACAAAGGAGCAGGATAAGGTAGTTGACATGGAGGATATCACAGTAAACAACCAGCAAAAGGATGATCTACCAAGCTTGATGGAGATCAGTAGGGACCAGGAGATGACTCCAAGTGAAGCGGGAATAGAGGACCATAAGCTACAGGAGATTCTGGATAGGGAAAATCTATATCTAGAGAAATTTCTGGAAAAAGGAAAGAACATAGGAGGGGAATCCCTGCCAAAAGAGGATTATGATAGAGTACAACAGTTCTTTCTATGGAGGTCACAAGTGAAGGGAGTTGGAGTCAAAAGAAATCATGAAATCCAGGAGCCAAGTGGGGTCAAGATGATGGAGAATTCACAAGCACAATCTCCAAAGAACTCAGGTAGGAAAAGAGGAAGAAAAAGACAGAATGAGCTGCTAAACGAATGTGGAAAACTATTGATCAACTCAGGTAAGATGAAATATCTTACCAGTTATTCCTTTACTAACCTTTCTTAATGAAGCTCACAACCTGGAACATTAGAGGAATAGGGAATAGAAGGAAACAAAGAAATCTAAGTAACAAAATGAAAGAAGAAAAACCAGACATGGCTTTTATTCAGGAGACAAAATGTTCAATGGATAAGATAAGAGATATTCATAATAAGTGGTTAATCAAGTATGAGTATTTAGAGGTTAAGGCAAATAACTCGGCGGGGGGGATTCTCACGTTGTGGGATCCACAGAAATTTGGAATCCTGGATGCTGAAGCATCCAGGAACTATCTTTCCTTGATATGTCAACCTGTAGGGGATAAGGAGATATACATGATTACAAATGTTTATGGACCTCAAAAGCAAGCAAACAAACTCAAGCTTCTCACCTCCCTGAAGGATCTAAGAGCAAGACATCCCATTTTTCCTTGGATCGTTGCAGGAGATTTCAATATGATAAGATCTCTTTCAGAGAAAAAAGGAGGCACTAGACAGCTAGGCAGAGACTCCATGGCCTTCCAGAACTTCATTATGAACATGGGGCTAGTGGACACTGAAACAATTAATGGAACCTTCACTTGGAACAACAAAAGGGGAGGGGCTTCTCAAGTTGCTTCCAAACTTGATAGATTTATTATTTCAAAGGACCTCCTTCTCACAGAACCCGCCATGACAACCTCCATTCTACCCTTTGGAGGATCGTATCACTGGCCTGTACAGCTGGAAGCCACCTTTATGGGCACATCGAGAAACATACCTTTTAGGTTTGAAAATGCCTGGCTCTCACACCCTAAATTCTCTAGTAACATTGATAAATGGTGGAGAGAGGAGTTGAACATTCAGGGCACAAAAATGTTCATGCTCCAGCAGAAACTTAAACATATCAAATCCCATCTTAAAGCTTGGAACAAAAAGGAATTTGGAGATATCTTCAAAGCCAAAAGAGAAATTGAGCAGAAGCTCCAGGAGATCAATCAGATCAATATCACAGATGGCTTCACCGAAGAGCAGCAAAAACTAACTGACTCTTTGCAAGAAGAATGGGAGGATCGATGCTTACAAGAGGAAATTTTCTGGAGGAAGAAATCAAGGATACAATGGATTAGAGAGGGAGAAAGAAATACAAAATTCTTCCATAAATCCACTATGGCTCACAGGGCACACAATAGAATCACAAAGATCAAATATTCTCAAGGTATTGAGCTTGTATCTCACAATGATATGGAATCAGTCCTTGTACAACACTTCTGCAATATTGCAAAGGAGCCACTGGAGGACAGATCTAGGTTCATTGACCATTTCACTTAGTATATCCCTCAGCTGGTTACCAGAGAGGACAACCACAATCTCAAGAGGCCAGTGTCAGAAGAGGAGGTCAGTGAAGTGATTAATGAAATGCAGAATGAAAAAGCACCAAGCCCGGATGGATTCAATGTAGATTTATTCAAAGCCTACTGGGAAACTGTCAAATATGATATCCTCGAGGTTGTGGAAGACTCAAGAAGATCCAAAAAGGTACTGAAGGCTCTGAATGCATCCTTCATAGCTCTTATCCCAAAGCAGGAAAATGCCATGACTCCAGATGGTTTTCAGCCCATAGCCTTATGTAATGTGGTGTATAAAATTATTTCTAAAGTAATAGCCAATAGACTCAAGCCCCTTCTACCCTCTCTCATATTAGAGGAGCAAACAGGCTATGTGGAGGGAAGACAAATCCTCAACAATATCATCCAAGCTCATGAGGTGGTACACTCTCTCAAAAGCAACAAATAAGCTGGTATGATCATTCAGTTGTACCTAGTGAAAGCCTATGACAAACTAAGCTCGTCTTACATAAGAGCAATTCTAAAAGCCTATGGCTTTGAAAAAAATTGGATAATATGGGTTATGGCATTAGTTACCATGACCAACTTTTCCATACTGCTTAATGGAGCTCCGTCAAGGACCTTCACACCCTCCAGAGGGCTCAGACAAGGAGATCCGCTCTCACCCTTCCTCTTTGTCCTCATGATGGAAGGGCTAGGTAGAGCGATAAAAATAGCAAATGCTGAAGGACGAATACAGGGTATCAAACTCACCGCAGATGGAGAGGCAAACACTCATCAACAATTTGTGGATGATACAATGTTGCAGGGCATACCCAAAGTCAGGGAAGCCAAAGCAATCAAAAACATATTAAATGACTTTGCTATGGCATCAGGCACTGAGGTAAGCCTCAAGAAGTCCAAAGTTTTTTTCTTTAACACTAATATTGCTATTCAGAGAAACATTACTAGAATTCTTGGATTTCAAAGGGAACAACTACCTTCCAAATATCTTGGAATTCCTCTTACTGACAAACCTGTAAGCAAGAAAGTGTGGGAGCCAATATTAAATAAACTTCAGGACAAGGTTAGAAAATGGACATGCAGGTCACTAAATTTAGCAGGGCACCTTGTGCTCACACAGGCGGTCTTGTAGGCCATTCCCATATACATGTTTTCAGCTCTTCCTGCTCCTCAAGGCATTAAGCAACAGATAAGAAGCATACAAAGGGACTTTCTGTGGGGCAGAGGGGAAGAGAAAAAGAAGTGGGCTTTAGTAGCTTGGGAGAAGCTCTGCAAGCCTAAGAGCCATGGTGGCTTGGGGCTTCATGATACTGAGACCCTCAGCAGTCGGGAGCTAAGCTTTGGTGGAGATGGATTAAGGAACCGAATGCTCCCTGGGCTAATCTTTGGAAACAAAAGCATGCCAAGTATTGGCAGGAGAAGGATCACATTAGAATGTTAGGGCAAATTAGGGGCTCCCACATTTGGAACCTTCCCTGGGATAATAAAAGTACTGTTTAGCAACATTGTTTTTTGGAAATCCGAGCAGGGGACCTTGCTCGATTTTGGGAGGACAATTGGCAACAGGAACCTAACCTTTATAGGGATGAACTTGCAGCTCTCAAAAGTGACACAGATAGCAAAGGTATGGTTTTGGTAAAAGATTTCTGGGACCAGGGAAGGAATAATGGAAAATGGAGGAAGTGGAAGGATCTAGGATATAGTGATGAAAGCCCGCTGAAGACCAAGGTAGACGCTCTCACCCAGGATCTAGAGCATAGAAGGATTCTGGTTTCCTCCTCACTGGACCAATTAATATGGGGAAAGAACACCGAAGGTAACTTTAACCTCAAAGAGGCTAAACAGAAGTCACAGGATTTAACTTTGTGAATCCTGATCAAGTCTGGAAGAAACTTTGGCAAAGCCCACATTGGATGAAAATAAAGTTATTCATCTAGCTAGTGCATCAAAGGAAGATCTTAACTTGGGAGAATCTCCTCAATAAAGGCTTCATTGGTCCTTCCAAATGTTACCTATGTGGCGCGCATGAGGAGACGATTGAACACCTTTTCAACCTCTGTCCTTTCACTTCAAAGGTGTGGGACTGGGTGGCCTTTATTTTTAGACAAATCGATAGGGATAGTCTTAGCATATCCAACACTTTGAAGAACTGGAGGAAGAACTTCTCAGGGAATGAGATTGTTAATAAACCCTGGATTCTGGTTCCAGGCTTTGTCATCTGGAATGTTTGGAAAGAGCGCAACAGTCGGATCTTCACAAAAAAAACAGGCATGCCCCAATACATAATTGATCAAATTCTAAGGCAGCTCAAAGACACAGTGAGAAGCTTGTTGAGGACGCTTCCTAAAGATCCTCCTCTGCCCCAAGAGGAGAGAATTATAATTCACTTGGGTCTCCAGTCCATCAGTCTTCTAGGAATAATAAAGGAAGTGAGCCTAATAAATAAAGGTGTTAACATTTGGAAGCCCCCTCCTTATGGTTTCTTAAAGGTTAATATTGATGGAGCATCTAAGGGCAACCCAGGATTAGTGGGCTTTGGGGGTGCCATAAGAGATGATTAGGGACAAATACAGAAAATCTTCCATGGCCACTTGGGGAAGGCCACTAATAACATGGCTGAGCTCATGGCATTAGAGCAATGCTTGGAAATCCTGGTGGATTCAAATTCACACAATGTTATAATTGAAGCAGATTCAGAATTAATTATTAGAGCGACTAAGAAAATTTGCAATGGAACCTCTCCAGATAAAGTGTCGAAGCACTGGAAGCTTTTGCAGGTTTTTTACCGCATCTACTCTCACTTGCAAACCCTTAAAACTGTCAGATTTGTTCATGTGAAAAGGAAAGCTAACATGTTAGCAGATCGGTTGGCGAACAAAGGAGTCACCAATAGGGACAGGGATTCTAGGTATGCCTGGGATTCGTTACCTCCAGGCAAATTATGGGAGGACTGTCTCTGTCAGGCAACCTAGGATATGGAACTATGGACTAACAGGACAGATCAAAGGGATTCAAAAGATCGACGGGAGGATGGAGAACCATATACAGTCTAACCCTCTTTGGTTTGGCTGTTTTCCAAAGTTTGGAGTACTTTTGATTAAATGATGAAAGGATTGACCCGGATAGCACCACAGGTTGAGGTGTCCATTTTCATATTGCTTAGTTGGTGTTTGATAGAGAATCTAGGTGGACGAGATTGGCTCAAGAACTGGCCGTTGGACAGAATTGAAGGACATCACGTGGCGAAGGATGTGTTTGTTTTTTCCACGAAACAACCGTTTCAAAACCACAAGCGGTATATCAGGCTAGGTCCAAATGGTTTTTGGTTTTTTTTTTTGAAATTGGCTCCGATTCCACTCTTCGTGCGACACGTGGCAGAGCAAGGTGAGAGAAAACCACCCTCATCGGGCGGTTAACTCTCATGCTTCTCGTTCTCCCGATATTCACGAAGACCGTTGGATCTTAGTCAGTTGATCAACGGTGGCGATCTATTTGTGCTAGTTGTTCAGACCCGAAAAAATATTAGAGTGTTATGCTTTTAATTTTCGTCGAGTCCGTTTGATAGTTTTAAGTGTGGTTTGTGGTGGGACCTCTTGTGGACCCTCGGCGGGTCTTATGGGGCCTTTTGTGGCCCCTAGTTCGATGGACTCATCCTCCAAGGAATTCTAGGTTGATTTGGTGCACGATAGCACTACTAGATGGCCTTGTGCCTTAATGGTTTGGCGGTTTCTCCCTAGTTTTCCTGTTTAGGTTTCTCTTGGTTTTGGGTGAATGGTTCGGTTCTGCCTACCTTGCTGACTGTTGAACTCTCACAGAGCGGGTGCGGCTTCATGTAAATTATGTATATTTGGCTAGCTTAATAGAAGGTCCCACTCTTGATAAAAAAAAAAAGAGTCGATACCGAACCAATCCTATCTCGTAGGAGGCTATGATGCAACCGAAAACTAATACAGGTATGGGGAGTTATTGACTGATTTAGGAACTATTTGTAGGGAAGAAAAATATCCTGTTATATGAGAGGAAACCTAGGATTCATTTTTTTTTGTGAATTGAACGACAATGTTGGGATTTGAAAGTTTTGAAATTCTGTATGTTGAAGAGATCAAGTGTGTCATATTTCTGCAAAGAAACTGTAAGCATACATCTTAGACTTATATTGACAAATAAGTATGTATAGTTCTTGTTGTGGGTTGTTTGGATTTGATAATTCAACATAATTTCACAAACAGGTCTCCATATTTGATCATTTATAGTGACATAAACTTTGAATTGGTTATTTTTTGTGCTTTCAATCATGGAACAATTTCAGGTTTTCCCATAGCCATTGGTAGAGATATTTGATATTTGTCTTCTAGTGTTATATTCTATCAATTATTTCTGTGGATTATCACTTGCGAATTTTTTAAGGGAATAAGAGGATTTTTTATTGCTTTTTAGATTAGGATATTTGTTAAATAAATGGGTTCCAATGAAGATTCAAGATTACTAGGTGTAGTGATAGTCATTGCTTCGGTTCCTATTGGAGGGAAGATGAGAATTTTTTCATTGGAGAGACATGCTTCTAACTATTCATTGAGCTTAGAGGAATTCCATAATAGTCTCAGGGAACATGGGAAGAATTTTGGATATATGAATATGGAGGAATTGCAGCAGGCGAATTTCTTACTATCTAAATTGGATGGAAAAGGTAACTTCTAGGCTACTAGGGTGTGTACAAAAATATTTAAGTGAGACAGATAAATTTGGAACTATGGATGTATATTCAACTATTTCTATAGATATGAAAGGGATGGTAGGTGTCAAAGAGGCAAACTCAAATAGTCTTGTTGACAAGAATCATTAAATTTTATTGATAAGCATTGCAGGTGGGATGGGGAAGCCATCAACACTTCCTATTTGTAACAGGTGTATGTAACAATGCATTGAATCACCTTAAAACAAATAGATGTAAAAAAACAAACTAGTGATGGCTCTTAGAAATGGTGGAAAAAAATGCAGATCTAGTGGCAAATGACTATCCAGGATGGGGAGACTAATGTTGTGTAAATTTGTCCTAGAAGCCACCCCAATATTCTAGGCTTCTCTAACATGGACCCCCCTTGGTACCCTTCATAAAATAAAGTAGATAACCAAAATATTTTTATGAGATGGAAAGAAGAAATAAAAACATATGCTCTCACTACTTGGAATTCTATAGCCATTACTAAAGAACAAGGAGGATGGGGCCTTAAAAATATAATATGGTTAGCAAAAACTTTAGTCACAAATGGAATCTAGAAGCTTTAGGCTAGTGTGAAGCCTGCACTACTTGGTGTTGGGATTTTCATTTATTTGATGATGAGAAAATTTGGTATTTGGCTAGGTAGTGACCTTAAAATTAGAGGATTATTATTATTAATTATTTCAAATGAATAGTGTAAATATAGCAACAAAAATTATGAGGGAGAATTTCTTAGGACTGTAGCAATTTCTTTTACTTGCACAGTAGAAAACATCCAACAATGTGTTGTAGCTAGGCAAGAATTGCCTTGGAGTTTAGTTCTTTGGAGTTTGAGTTCTCCTAGAAACCTCTAGTCTGCACAGTAAACAATCCAGGAACAATTTTCACACAACTTTTGATAATGACTAAAACTTAGACTTTGTAAACCTAAGTTTTGGTGATCCAGGTGGCTCCAGGGACGCACACATGACAAAGAGGGCTGGCGGAAGCTTGAAAATCAAAGTGATTGGAATTCTTTTGAACCAAGACCAAGGCGTAGATCTCGTCATCTTGATCGCGGTGGTGCGAACGGTTCGTCAAACCGAGTCCGTATGCAAAAGTTAGAGCCCTTCAAAGTTTGATAAGACAGGGAAAAAATGGGGCCCACAACATGCCACATGACATCCCAGTCAACACGTGGGATTTACTAAGTTTATGCGGCGATTGAATTACCACTAAATTGTCGACACATGACGTACTAGCCTTTGTTCCTAACCCTACACAAAATGACAAGAAAATAAATTTTGAATCCCAAAACAAATCTTAAAAAAAAAATCCTTATTATATAAAAAAATCACATGAAAACAAAACTATATAATAACAACAAAAACAAAAGTTATTGTATTGGGGCATTAAACTAATCATTAAAAAGGAACATGGTTATCAAAAACCAACCCACGAAACGTACCATTCAAAAACAACGGCCCAACAAATTTTAATACGACCCCATCTGCCATTCAAAGCAAGGCACCTCATATACGGTGCTCCAATGCGTTCAAACGTCAGAGCTTAAGGGGTCAAGGCAGACCCGACCCCACAAACGATTAAATGTGCCAGTGTTAAAACAGGAAAAAAATGATAATTGTATTAAAATGGAGAGGTTGGGGTTTGATCAACTAACCTCCTCCTTATTAAAATGGAGAGGTTGGGGTTTGATCAACTAACCTCCTCCTTATTAAAATGGAGAGGTTGGGGTTTGATCAACTAACCTCCTCCTTATTATTTGAACTTCATACCAATCTTCTAAACAACCTTTTTGTAATCTACAATAGGAAAATTGATATATCTCTGTCATTTCATCAATGCATCCAAGAATGGAGTAACCAGGAGTGTGCACGGAAACCGACGCAGATTTTTTTAATTAATTTTTAATGCAGGTAGAACCATGAAGGAGCGAAATTTCCAGGAAGGTGAAATTTTTGCAATGTCCAAATTGGACAAACTTTATGTCGATCTTACACCTCTTGGTGACACAAACCCAATGGCGCAGTCAGTTTCTTGATCTGAGCAATGGATTTGCAGAGAACCTGGAGGAGGGAACCTTTAGGGAATCTAAAATATTCTTAAGCCCCAGATTTCCACTTTATCAGAATTTATAAATTTGATAATCGATTTTCACCATTCAATGCCACAAATCTTATGGTGTGTTCAAATTTTCCATTTGCTTATTTCATTTTTCGGCCACTTTTCTAAGTGGAGTGCAGGTGTCAGCATTCGATGTGCGAGCAATTATTCCATGAGATTCGACGCCGCGAGATTGATGGTATCGCCAGCTTCAACACTTTGACATCCTTTTCTTCAGATGGCCACAGGATGTGAGGTATATGTAGTGTGGTCATGTACTTCTTTTTTCTATGCATTGTGCTGCACAGATCTCTGTTTGATGTTTGATGTGGGATCTTGTTTCTTAATCATTTTCATGATTCCTGCTTGATTTGATGCAGAATCATATGTGTGATGTACTTGTTGTCATGATTCGTCATGTTTTATTTGAGATCCCTTTGTTGTTATGTTGATGAGATACTCATGTTGTCGCCATGTATGTTTGCATTGAGATCCCTTTTATGCCATGTTGGTTGGATGCTCATCATGCATGAGTTTGTATCATACTGATACGAGTCATTTTGACTGAGAGTTCCTGTAGTGGAACATCTCTTGGAGCCATTCCTGCATGAGGGTGTTTTCCTTGTTTGATAGCGACATCACCTCTTATGTACATCATCTATTGACAACACTTAATGCAGCGGCCTACACCATCTTGACATCGGAGCCCGGAGACGTAGTCCCTCCTCGACGAACTCTGTTTCAACGGCTTATGTTTTGATGTGCTAATGATTGTCATGTTCCTCTTCTTTACATCATGAAGATGTATTCATTTATGTTCTTTTAAAAATTCAATTTAACACATCACAAAAGTAAAAGGTCTTGGAAGGGTTCTTCGTCACACCCGAACCTGGATCATTTGGTGTTATATTTACTGTGCTTATGCAAAAAATTTGGTGGTATATAGTAGACCCTTTCCACAATTTGGTTGAATTTTCTCAGCTCTCTATTGTATGATGTATCTTGCTGGAGTGTTATGTGGAATCTATGATTGCGGACAAAAGTGTCTTTCCTAGGCCTGGTGGACTGACCTAGAACAACAAAAAGACAAAGGGACTAATATTTTCCTTAAAGTAAATAGATAATGGGATGAAGCCTACCTGGAATTTGTCGCATGCTTCACTTCTTCATTGGCTTGAATGCTCCAATCCTAGCTATGATCACTATTATTAGAACCTACAGAGTTAGATAACACAAGCCAAGGATCCACGAAATCTATGCAACATAATTTAATAACTTTATTTAATAGATAAACATGGTATTGAAATATATGAAACCATAACATCATATATAGGAAAAAAAAGAACTCTTTGCATTAATAGAAATGGGGTGATTTACAACTAAAAATAGGTGTTGATCTTGTAAAAGATCTCCTCCAAGTTGACTTGTCCTTTCCTTGTTACAAATTGCACTTATAAACACCCTAATGCATGGAAAGATATTTCTCACAACAACAACATAAGGGTAGAATCACTCTCCAAAATCCAACCCCTTACCTATGGGTAGCAGTAAATATATAAGTGAAGGAGGTAGTTCATGAATTCTTATCATTTTACCAATTAGGGCTTAAGATCCACTCCTGATGGGAGGATGAGCTCAAGGGATAATGGTTGAAAAATCCAAGGTATGATAGGATAGGATTTGAGACTTTTATCTGAGGTAAATGGTTACAACAGATCTTCGAAGCTTCTGGAAGAAGAGGCTTCAAGATTCTCTCTCTTTTTCCTGAATTTCTAGAATCAATGCACCCCCAACGCTGAGAAATGTGTTGGTGATCAACATAGGTGTAGAGTGGAGCAACACGGTAGTCAACGCTATCCAGTAAGAGGCCACAGAGAGTTGGTCCTTAAAATGACTGAAACAAGGTGATTTCAGGCAGAAACTCAGGGATTAGAATGAGTCATGCTTAGGGATTTATGCAACGATGATGAAAATGAGCTCAAAGGATGTTACTTGATACAGTTGAAGGCCTATTGACTAGACATGAAAAAATGGCCTATAACAGATTGCCCCTTAAGGCACAAATTCAAAAATGATCGTTGATGACTAAAGTGCTTTACCTCGTGACAAGTCGGGATCAAGAACGACCGATGAGATCATCATCTGTTACAATACACTTACATCATGACATATTTGTTGAGGGAGGCATACCCATACTCAACACATAATCTAACATTACATGTAAAATGATCAAAAGACACTTCCACAAATGATTGATAGTGGACCCATGACTAGATGAATGCTTGTATGATCACAACCATCATACATTGTGATATTGTATTACTCCTAAAATTGTAGCCCGAATGGATGGAACTAGATCTGGGGTCTTTTATCTTGTTCACATGACCAACCAAGGTATGAGTCTAGCCATGTGAATCAATGAGCTTTAGTTGAACATGGTAGAAACCATCTGATTACAGGCCAATGATGTAAGTCGTTAACAAACGCGAGAGAAACCACCGATGATGTTAATGGCTCTCAAGGTACTCTAGTACAATACTTATGGTGTGAATAAATGAGTTGATGAAAAACACCACACAAAATATTTCAGTCAAAGGTCAATGATGTAAACCTGTCGTTGAGAGCGAGGAAAATTTCCATTGATGTATGTAAGCACCAAGGTACCAAGGGGTGTTTCTAAGTCAAATTCTTGGATAATGACCTGATGTCTAGAGGAAGCGTCTTGTCGCAGGAGGGCCTTGATGTATCCCTAGTCAACAACACGAAATAGGAATGATGATTTGAGACAAAATGATGTTGATATGGAACTGGACCAGGAAATGCAGACACAAAATGAAGGCTTAAGAGTATTGTAGCATATATTAACTGAATGACTTCTCTTGAACACAATGGCGACACTGAATGGAGTTGGAAACATTGACTCAAAACCAAAAGCAGAGGCTTTGAAATGGTATGATAAACCAAAAGACAAGAATATTTCCCAACCCAATAACCACAAAGATGAATGGAAAAGTGTTGTGTTCAAGAGCGACTCACTGCCATTAACAAAATGGAGTACCATGTTTTCCCAATTTCCCCAACCATACTGGTCAGTACCTCTTTATTTTTTAAGAAGCTTGGGGAGTATAACATATGATTGATTTGTAAGTCCATCCTTTAGATGAATCCATCTGAATATGTTTAACGAACCCAAAGAGGGAGTGGTTCGGTCCCATCATGAACGATGAGTCCACCATTGTTTGATGTCTTAACGAGTCCAACAAAGGTGTAAATCGACATCTTTTTCATGTTTAGAGAGTTTGAAAAAGAGGCGGAAAAGAAAACTCCATATGTTCCTTTTCATAGATAGTCCCTTAGGTTCGAAAAGGCAGAAAATAATACCCAAGAGAACCTCTTAGCCATGTTTGACTAAGGTATTCCTTTTTCGTAGTTAGTCTATCTCAATTCAAAAAAGCGTTAAACTTATAATGAGTAGATGTCTTTTCATTTACTTTAACGAGTTTGAAAAGACAAGTGCTCGAAAATATTTTCATATTTTGGGAGTTTGAAAAGAGCTAAAAGTGAACTCCAGGGGGTTCATTTTTCGTAATATTACATAGCCCGAAAAAGTGATAAAAGTGTGCTCTTTGGTCAAAATAATCTATTCAAAACATGAAAAAATCGTCAGACAATTGTCGACCTGCTCAAAACATCACAAAAAGGATTTAAAAATAGGTTGTTACTAGGTCAAAACATTAATTACGAGTAAAATAATGGAAGAAAAATCCATAAATATCCAAAATGACTATTCATATTTACCATTTCACATTTACCTTCAACAATGAGAGTTATGGGGTGTTTTTTCCCCTGATCTTCTACATCCGATTGCGCTCACTCTGGTGGATCAATTCAAGTGTCATCACTTCCAGGTAGGATCTAAGACCTTTCTCTTTCAATTCATGGTCCCATTTTATGATTTCATTCAAGTTTTAGACATTTTTTAGGGTCATTAGGTTCAAAAAAATCGCCCTAGGACCAACACAGGCCCGTGAAGTCGAAAAGTGCATTGCACCTAAAGTGATGGTATACTACAAGGAGGGGTGCAATGCTCTGTCTCTCCTCGTGGGGGTGCATTGGGCGTAAATTCCAAATTGTTTTGCCAATTTCCATTCAAAAATTTTGATTTTTGTTGCATGGAAAGGATCCTAATGAGTCTCATCTTGATGTTTCAAGTCTTCACTAGCATAAAGTAGCTTTTATATGCAGAGAAAGAGAGCATGAAGAACATTTAAATGCAGCTAATAATCCTGCTTCCATCTAGGCCATAAAAGATTGTGGATTGTTGAAATTCTTCTGGATTCCTGGTATGAGGCAACAAATGGAGCTACTAGAATATCTTGTTCACGCATGGGATGTGTAAGCACAAGCATTCAGATTTGGGGAACATTTGCTTGAGATTACAGTAGAGGAAATGCATTTTCTGACCGATTTATCCAGGAGAGGTGCCCCCATCTCTCTCCTAGGTTGGAGAAGGGGTAGAGAGATGGTGAAAGATTATATCACTACTTACTGCAGACCTTGATCCAAGCCAACTAGAGATTGAAAGATTAGTATAAAATATGTAAGCCATTTCCCCTTAACAACGATCTTGTTCATCATTTCCAGATTGGTGGGTAGCTCAACTCTTCATGTAGCTAGCAGATAACACATGCAGTACGGTGTGGAGTGTTTGGAGCCAACAGTCTTCAACTGGAGTGAGAAAGTGTTGGTCAATATGAAAGAACAACTGTCTAAAGCAAGAGAGCGAAAGTTGAAAAAAATTGGATATAGTTCCATCTTGGTCTCTTTTGCCTTAGATTTGATTCCATTACTTCAGCCTTAGCAAATTACGCTCGAGCTCATTGATCTGAGCATACCACGAGTGAGGAGGTGTATAGATCATATGTCTCGACATGCACGTCCGTTGGTGATCAGTTTCTCATTAGCATTCTTTGGATGGCTACACAGATAGTTCATTATGGTCAATTATTATCTGTACTTAGGGATGGATTTCTGCGACGACCCTGAGCTCATACTTCCTAAGGGTGAGCGATGGGATGTTATAGTTAAGATATTTCGACCATTTGAATTTTTGAAAGTTTTACATTTTTTTTGTGTTTTTGATGTTTCCGAAACTTAAACTATTGATTTTTCATGCATATATTGGGCTTGTTCGATAAATAGGTGCTTCATATCTCTGTCATGCAGGATAAAAGCCACAAGAAGCAGTAGAACGAGCACAGGTTGCTACAGTAGGACAAGATGCACTACGAGATCTAAATGTAATCAAGATCCTAACAGAGGTGGAGTGCCACATGGAGGGGTTGACACATGGGATAGATGAGACCGTGATCGACTAGATTCCGATGCAACTTCAACAACACACTATCAGAGTGCCTAGCCATATTGGTTAACTGCTGCACAAGATAACTCTTTTAGTGGCTTGCTATCATGAGCACTTTGATTAGTCTATTTAGATATTTGCATGTAGTTTTGTATGGGCTATGTGGCCATATGTGTCTCGGGCACAAATTTTGTAAAAATCAAACCTCATATATATATTTAAATAGGCCATATGTGTGGCCTATTGTGCTTTCAATGATGTGAAGTGTATTGAAATTTATTTACATTCGTTGCAAATGTCTATCTAAAACATTATTAGCAAGCACATCTATCAATATATTTAGATTTCTAGAAATGTGTTCATATTGTATGAAATCAAAATGTCTTTCTAGAAGGCGAATCCTTAAAAAGATACGCAAGATGGTAGGACTTATGACCAAATAAACATTAGCAAGTTGTAGTACAACGAGTTGTGAGTCAAGTATGATGACTAAAGGACAGATACCATGTGAAATAGCATCAAACAATAGATCGACCACTGTGATATACTCAGCGATGTTGTTTAGTACAACGACCAATACAAATCCCTTGTAGACACACTAACTTGCCATTTGAAGCAAAGATATCCCACGCTGTGGAGGATAGGTTTCAAGTACTACAATTAGCACCATCAGGATAACAAAAATATGGTTCAAGGGATGCCGAAATCTACAAACCAAATGTAAAATGAATCAATAGATCTTAGGAAACTATAAAGAGACACACCATAAACACACTCAACACACCTATAGACAATATGAAAATAGTGTTACTACACATGAGATCAAGCATAGTATTTTTTTAGGTACAATCCATTCCTAGGCTGCACCAGTGGAATTCCATCAAAATCAACTAACTCATTGGCCCCTTTTGCAAGGAAACACTTGATAATATATGGATCTGACCACATAGGTTGGAACTTTCCTAATCCTAACTTATGATATTCTTGGTCATATAAAAGAACCAGGTATCCTTCTGAGAAGACATGAGGCTTGACACTTTTGTCGTTGATCCAAACTTAAACAGGAACGCAACAAATTATAGATATATCCATAAATACAGAGATGAAACATAAATAACACTTCATTTTATTAATATCAAATACTAAAATATGCTTACAAACATAATGGAAATAAGACTAGCTCGAGCGATGGTAGCTTATCTTTGAGAAGGGATGTGGCGACTACATGCCTTTGAACTGTGTTACAATGAGGCTCAAATGCCTATTTATTATTGAGAAACAATGGAAAACCATAAACATCCAAAAACCTAACCCTAGGAGATGAAGTGCCAAAACTATGGGCCTCATTTGGGTAAATTGGTACATCAACTTCCTAGGGTCGTAACTTTGGCATATGATCTCCATTTGATGCGCACAATACCTCATTAGAAATATCTATTTGAGGAATAAAACTTTCGAGCAATAAACATGGGTCCCAAAAAACGTCGTTTAGGGCCTCAAATTGGCTTCTGAAGTTCAGGATCTAGAAAATGCCAAAAATAGTAAATTGTGCTACAGTTAAGGAACTAAAAATTTGAAAGAGACAATGGTGGGGGTCCAAGTGGAATAGGCGGGTGGCCACCAACATCCACCTAGATCAGTCCTCCCCCCTTAGGAAGCAATGGTCACCATTGCGTTAAGTTCCCCCATGAGATGGGGAAAATTTTGCTGAACTTGAACCTTGGTGAGCCACCTGCCTTGGTGCAGGTGTTGGCCAGATTTGAAAAACTGATATAGTTGGATATTTTGCTGGTGAGTGTTATTGATCTATGTGTCCATAATCCAATCAGTTGTGGCATGTTCCATCTATTCGGGGCCTAACTCTACTGCTGTGAGTTGTTTTGCAATGTCTGATGTGTCTAGTAATGGTGGGAAGTATGGTTGAAGGCGGTCCACATTGAATACTGGGTGTAGGCTAAGGAATGGGGAAATGCTAAGCTCAAAAGCATTGTCTCCCACAACCTTGGTAATGTTGTAAGGAGCATATCAAAGTGATTTGAGCTTCCGATGGGATCCTGTAAGGCATTCTTTTTGCAAATGCAACCAAACTTTTTTGCCCCCTAAAACTTGTGTGGCACCCGATGTTGATCATGTCACTGCTTGTACTTGGAATTTGACTTCTCCAAGATGTCATGAACCTGCTAGTGGATGTGTTGGATGCGTTCAATAAATCTGGTCGCTTTATTAGCCTCAGACAATACATGTGTGGATCTTATCTGTGTAGTCGCATGAGGCATGGAAACATCATTCAAACACAATGGTTGAAATCCTAGACCCAGTTAAAAGGGATTGCGACAAATCGAGCTATGGAGAGCTATGTTATAACCGTGTTGCACTATAATCCTATTGATGACCTTCATCTGGCCATCAGTATAGGGATGGAAGGCAGATGACTTGGTGAGCTTGGTGTCCAATAGTGTCTAGAGGCTTAACCAGAATGTGCTAAGGGATTTGCCATCTCAATATGATATAATGGTCTACGGATCCCAACATGTATCCGTACTCATTAAAATAATATTTTGGCAGTGTACGCTATTGTGATACTCTCCTTGCAGGCCACTAATATAGCCATCTTATAAAATCTATCCACAACCACAAATACACAGTCATTACCATGCTTGGTAGAAGGGATGCCAGACATATAGTCCATGGAGATGGATTCCCATGACTGGTTGGGAGTAGGAAGAGGAGTGTACAGGCCAACATCTAGTTGAAGTTTTGGCCAATAAAAGTACTTTTGTAGTACAACCACAATTTTCTCCACACCAAAGTGTCCTGCAACCCGAATGTAGTGCGCCTCGCAAATTAGCTTGGCACGCTCGCTTGAAGGAACACAAAGGTGGCCCAGGTAGCATAATAATGCATCCTAGAGGTGGAAATCATGAACTTGCTTTCCATCTACTAGAATCTGGTATGTGGAGGCGAGATCTGGATCATTTTTGTATAGTTGTGCCCATCTAGAGTTCTCGTGGCCACAAGAGTTGAGAATAATAGTCAGTGTTGCAACTAGGGGTTGGATAAGGCAGTGTGCAACATGATTGGTGCTACCCTTTTTGTATTTAATGTTCAAGTGGAATTGTTGCAGATATGTAGACCACTTCTGATGGAGATCGTTCTGCAACTTCCCTTGTATCTGTATAAACTAAAAAGGTTAGTGATCGGTGTGGATGATCGTCTCCTTCCCCATAATGTAATGCTTCCATTATCAGCAAGCCTACACGATGGAATACATCTCTTTATCATAGGTGGTGTACTTTTGAATTGTACCAGAAAGTGTATCCCTATGATAGGCCACTGGATGCCCATGCTGGGTGAGGATTACACCAATAACATAGTCTGAGGTGTCTGTCTCGATTTTAAATGGATACTGCAGGTATAGTAGTGTGAGTACCGATGCAGAGCAGAGGTAGTGATTCAACTCAATGAACGCCTCTTGTTGGGACTCAGACCAGGAAAACTTTTCTTTTGCCCTGCCCTTAGTAATTTGACTCAAAGGCCAAGTGATATGGGAGAATCCCAACACGAAACTCTGATAAAAATTTGAAAGGCCCAAAAAGTTGTGAAGCTCCGTTAAAGTGGTTGAGGTTGGCCAATCCCGGATGACTTGGATCTTAGCGAGATCTACATGCATGCCACACTCATCTATGATGTAACCCAGATATTGGACCTGTCTCATACCAAAGGTGAATTTCTCCAAGTTGGCACATAGTCTGTGATGCCTATTAGTGTCAGTTAGTTCAGCCTGTCACCAGTGATCAAATATGCTCTTACAAGGTGTTGTTAGGGTGTCAAGTCAATTTTTTTTCATTTCAGTGAATCTTCACATAAAAATTTGGTCACTGGCTATTGATGTCTTGGTCACTGTTGCTCCCTTCACTTACTCATGGGCTTCATCACTCATCATGGTCATTGTCTTCTTTGAGGTATCATATCTTCATTTAAGTGTCTTGGGTCATGAAATGGTTAAATTCCTTATTTTAGGTCATGGTCTAGGGTTTCACTACATGTGTCATCATGATACCATATGTCAAAAAAAAAACATGTCCATCATGTAATTCAGTGGGTAAAGGGAGTTAGAAGCTTAGGGAAAGAAAAATAAAGGTAAAGGTAATTTTTTATTTCAAATAAGACAATGCTGCAGTACACTACCTCGTCTCATCATTTCTCATAGGGCCATTTTTGCTTCAAAATATGTTTCTGACCAAATGGAGAAGTTTACAAAATTGAAAGAGGTTTTTGTCAATGATAGGCCAAGGAACAAAAAACTCCTTCAGTTTATGCACATGTATTATGATTTGAGAGAAATTCCCAAACTACACTTGCAACAGGAGAGTTGTTACACTTCTGGATAGTTTGACTTCAAGACAGATTTTTAGGGATTTAGAGTAGGTGTTGACAGTGATTAAGGACTCTATTGTGTAGAAGACATCCTAATATTTCCAATGGTACCTTCAGATAGTGATTTTGATTAGTGGAAGGCATCCAAAAGTGCTCTGGAAGTTGGCGCTGCGCTTTTGTCATAGATACCATGGGTTTATGGAGTGACCTTGGGAATATCAAAATTTCTCCCTACTTGAGTGTCCAAATTACATTCTTGATGAGTCCATATTGTAGTGTACTTCAAGAGATTTCCAACAAGATATCAATTTCTCAATTTGGAGCAGTTTAAGGCCTCCAAAATCTTGCTAGAAGACGACATTGCGCTTCTGTGAACTGCGCTGTGCTTCTAGAGGTGGCGCTGCACTTGGGACAATGTAGCCCGAAACTTGCCAAAACCCACCCAAAATTCAAATTTAAACTTGAATTCCTATTCCTTACTCTTCTAAGCTGATCAACAAGTAAGTACCATCATCTTACTCACTCTTCTCCTTTGGCAAAGAAAGTGCAAATGGTGAGTTGTGTTCATTTAGGTTTTATGTTAAAATTCATGCTTCAAAGCTAGTGCAAATGATGGGTTTTGTTAGTTATGACATTGAAAAATTTAAAATTTGTCATCTCATACCTCTATACATATGTAAATCATGTTGAAAATAGCAACAAGAAATGCTAAAAATAGAAGTGGTAAAAATAGCAGTTCGAGTACTAGTGTTGGACATAGCAACAAGGAATAAAAAATGGAAGTGCTAAAAATAACATTGCTATAAATATCATTTCGGGTTAGATTCCAATTTTAGTTAGTCCCTGAACTAAAATTGAGAAGTAAAATTCGAATTTGATCTTAGTAGCTGTTTGTAAAATAATTAATTAATTCATCTTGAGTTAATTAGTTGTAGGAAATCAAACATGAAGTCTATGTGAAGACATGCAACAATTTCTCCATTGATTGAGGAAGCTATCCCTTGATTAAAGGAGATCAGGATGACTTTTATTTTGAGTTGTAATTAGTTAGCTTAGTTAACTGAGTTAAGTCCAGTTAGATTAGTTCCAACAGTTTGTGGAATTAATTGTGAGTTCAGTTAGTTAATGCATGCATGCATGTAACTGCTGCACTTCAGATAACTGGATATTCTCTCATAAATAACTCATGCATGTCAGTTCAGTCAGAGACCCAGTTGAGATCATAGGAAGGGAAAGTGTACTATCAGTTGGAGGATTTTTCCTATACAGGAAACTCATCCATGCAGAAGGAATCATCTCCTTCAAGATTGCGCAGTTAGATCAGAGGTTAGTGAGTGTGTGAAGAGGCCAATTCACACAGGTGGTAGCATTGGACCTCAAGGAAAACTGCGCAAGGAAATAGGAGGCTTGGAGGGCAGAGGAGAAGGTTTGGAGAAGCCTTTGACTGTCTATGAGCAGTATTGTTTTGATTACAGAGAGAGCAGGATAGCTTGTGAGCTGATTCTTTTTGTAATCTAAACATATTTCCACTTGTATGATAATATAGAGATTGGGGTTTTAGGTTGAGGCTTTCCCCGGGTTATTCTTCTGTATTCCTGTGTGATTGATTTCTCATTCTCAGTTATATGTGTTCTAATTGATCTTGTTCATATTCGATTAAGCTTCCACAAGTTTGTTGTAGAAGTAGATCTTGTATTTTGCTTTAGTATATTGCATAATCTGTTGATCTACAGTGGGAATTTCTACATGGTATCAAAGAAAAGGTGATCAAAGCGAATAACAGTATACAAAGAAGGGAGAAGTTCGAATTTTCAAGTTCTTGAATATAGAAATCGAGTTCTTATCACATCTCAATTTCACCAATGGTGTTCAACGGTTTAAGACTCGAGTATGCCCTTGATGGAAGCTTGAATTATATAGCCTGGAAGGATCGCATGGAAGCAGTATTAGAGGATAATGGTTTAAAGGACTTCATTGATCAAGAAGTCCCCAAGCCGGCAGTAGCTGATGCTATAGAATTGGTGGAATGGAAGAAATGTGTGGCTAGAGCAAGGAGAATCCTCTTGGAGGGAGTTCGAGACCACATTGTCTCGAGCCTCCATGGGAAGGAGACACCGTTTTTGATGTGGAAAACATTGAAAGATCTATATCAGAACAACAATGATCAGAGGAAGCTGGCGCTAAAATACAAGCTTTGGAAAATCAAGTGTGAAAAGGGCGACACGATCTCTACATATCTGAACAAGCTCACCACCTGTAGGGATGAGCTTGGAAGTGTAGGGATCACGACAGCTAATGATGACATGGTGAGTCTTGCACTCCTCGGTCTTCCTAAGAGCTGGCATAGCTACCAAGACTCGGTTAATGGAAGAGAAAAACTGCTAGATTGGGAACGACTTTGGTCGGATCTGATGCAAGAGGAGATAAGAAGAAGCACTAGAGATGGATCCTCATCAAAGCAAGATGATGAGGAAAATCTAGCCTTAGCGAGTAAGGCGAGGTAGGGGAAAGGGAAGGTGTCCCATCCCAAATCCGGTTCTTCCCATGGTGGGAAGAATTTTGACAAATCGAAAGTGCGATGTTTTTGTTGTCATGAGGTGGGCCATTTTGCTACAAATTGTCCACTGGAGAAATCCAAGATAGGATCCAAGGAAGGATCTAAAGGTGAGGCACTAGCCTCACAATTCGAGTTGGATTTCACCCTCTTCGCATGCATGGTTTCATCCATGGTGGGATGTGGTTGGTTTCTTGACAGTGGAGCTTCTTTTCACATGATTGGCGACAAGAGTTTGTTCAGTACCTTGGAGGAGAAAGATCTCCAGATACTCATAGCGATGGGTAATGATGAAAATTATAGTGTCTCAGGTGTAGGCACGGTTGCTTTCCAGAGGGAGCATGGAGCTCACATTACCTTGACCGATGTCAAGTATGTACCAGGATTGACGAAAAATTTGGTGTCGATCGCAACGCTGGAAGACAAAGGCGTAAGGGAAAGGTTTTCCTTAGACACATCACCACGAGATAGGTGAAGCAGATTGGTTCACGAGTCAAGAACCTGTATGCTCTTGAGGTTCAAGATGCATGCAAAGCCTTGAGGAGCAAGGCAACTGATGGAGACTTGGTGGTTGAGAGGGAGAGTGCATTATCTCTTAACATGCAGCGCCAGAAGAAGTCTTAAACAATTGTGGAGGAGCCACAATTGGTGAAGCATCTTTAGGAGGTTGTGGAGTAACCACAACTGGAGAAGCCGAGAGGAGATCGAGTGGAGGCATCCACTCATGCAGAGAGCTTTAGTAGGGGGAAATTTCGAGCCAAGTGGACAGAAGGATCACATGCATCCATACCTCCAGGTCGGAGGTGGGTCGATGTGGAGTGACAGTCCCAAGAAGGTTGGAATGGGGGCAGGATCATTGAGGTACCCAACCTCTTTGATTAGACCTTGCTACGGGAGCCCCAATGAGGAGTAGCAGGACTAGCTGAGTGGGTAGAGGCGAGATGCGGATGGAGCGGCAGAGAGAGCTACAGTGCAGGAATCACAAGACTGTGCAGAGCTAGCAGACTGCAACAATGCGAGAGGCACAAGAGTGTTGCACCAGTGTAGGATGGCACAGAGAGGTGTGCAACGATGTGAGATGCATGAAGTGTTGCAGCAGCTCAAAGGTCATAGAGGGAACACTTGTGAGCAACAGAGGAAGCTTCAACACCAGAGGATGTTTCTAGCCCAACAGGGAGGTTAGTTGGGAGATTTTTTTGTTTCTAGAGTTGCTAGAGCAACAACACTTGGGAGAATTGTTGCATGCAAAACATTCCAAAGGTTCAGGATCGGATTCTAGTTGAATGCCTTTCTTGTTGAGAGGGAGTGTTGAAAATAGCAACAAGAAATGCTAAAAATAGAAGTGCTAAAAATAGCAGTTCGGGTACCAGTGTTGGACATAGCAATAAGGAATGAAAATGGAAGTGCTAAAAATAGCATTTCGGGTTAGATTCCAATTTTAGTTAGTCCCTAAACTAAAATTGAGAAGTAAAATTCAAATTTGATCTTAGCAACTGTTTGTAAAATAATTAATTAATTCATATTGAGTTAATTAGTTGTAGGAAATTAAACATGAAGTCTATGTGAAGACATGCAACAGTTTCTCCATTGATTGAGGAAGTTATCCCTTGATTAAAGGAGATCAGGATGAGCTGTACTTTGATTTGTAATTAGTTAGCTCAGTTAACTAAGTTAAGTCTAGTTAGATTAGTTCCAAGAGTTTGTGGAATTAATTGTGAGTTCAGTTAGTTAATGCATGCATTCATGTAACTGCTGCACTTCAGATAACTGAATATTCTCTCATAAATAACTCATGCATTTCAGTTCAGTCAGAGACCCAGTTGAGATCAGAGGAAGGGATAATGTACTATTAGTTGGAGGATTTTTCCTATATAGGAAACTCATCCATGCAGAAGGAATCATCTCCTTTAGGATTGCGCAGTTAGATCAGAGGTTAGTGAGTGTGTGAAGAGGCAAATTCACACAGGTGGCAGCACTTGACCCCAAGGAAAACTGCGCAAAGAAATAGGAGGCTTGGAGGCCAGAGGAGAAGGTTTGGAGAAGCTTTTGACTGTCTATAAGCAGTATTGTTTTGATTGCAGAGAGAGTAGGATAGCTTGTGAGCTGATTCTTTTTGTAATCTGAATATATTTCCACTTGTATGATAATACAAAGATTGGGGTTTTAGGCTGAGGCTTTCCCCGGGTTATTCTTTTGTGTTCATGTGTGATTGATTTCTCATTCTCAGTTATATGTGTTCTAATTGATCTTGCTCATATTCGGTTAAGCTTCCGCAAGTTTGTTGTAGAAGTAGATCTTGTATTTTGCTTTAGTATATTGCATAATCTGTTGATATACAGTGGGAATTTCTACAAATCACCCTATCATTCACTAATCAACTCATTTACCTTCAGTTTACCTCACCTTTACACAAGCCATAGCTCATATCTATCATTTTGGACAATTTCCTAGTAAGAATGTTTTTGAATTCTCCTACTCATCTCTCTCTCTCATTTCACTCCATTCAAACTTCCTGAGTTCTATACCACCCCTATCCATCTCCAAAAATTCCCCTATCATCATCTCCCTTCCCTAACTCCCTCATTTCATCATTTCCTTCCTTGAGAAAGAAAATAGTCAGCTTAAGGCCAAACAATTCATCATGGAGAAAGAGCAATCCAAGGTGCTGCAGCAAGGAGGAAAATGTAAAGCAATGTTGGAGCCTGGTGAAAATGAGGAACCTAAAAAACAAGTTAGGAAAAAGAGGCCAAGGACCAAGGGACTCAAAAAGGTTTTGAAGGAGGAGAAAGGACATAATCTGCTAGATGAAGACCTAGACATGGAGGACAAAATTGCCTTGGAGATTAATGAGGATAGAGAGTATTGGCTAAGTAAGGCCAATGATCACTTAGAACAACTTCTTGAGAAATACAATAGGGATAATCAGCCATTGAGGCACATAACACATCATTATCAAACCAGAAACATGATATGTAACATCAAGCTCAAGCAGTTGAAAAACAAGCTAAAGGAAACCCTAAAGGACAAAAATGAGAGGGATAACTTGGAGATGTTTGCTGAAGCATCCATGAGGGCATGACATACCTCATTTTTCACTTCATGATATTTTTTGAAGGTTTTATGAACATTTTTGGTTTTTTGGTAATTTTGGTGCCAAAATCAGAATTGGGCTAGTTATAGAAGCGCAACGCTTTGGCACTGCGCTTTTTCCTTAGGGCTCCAAATTACAAGTGACTTACATTTTTGGAAAGCTAATGACCTTCTCTCAAAACCCATTTCATCAGATTTCTCAGAGAGGGCTCAAATTTTGAGAAAAAAATGAGAAAAAAGGGTACAAAATCATCATTCTGCCACTCTTTTTGACAAGGCGATGCTCTTATGGAGACACCTTGGGAGGATGAGATTTTGAAGGCCTTCCCATGGGTCATTTTCAAAAATTCAAGGTTTTCTAGAAACTAGACAAGCAAGGCTAGTTGACCATTCTATCATATCTCAATTTGGACTTCAGGAAGACACCTAAAAGTGGGCTCAAAGTTGGCGCTGGACTTCTGCAAATTTCTGAGTTTTTAATTATAATTTCACTATGTAATTTCCTAGGTTTTTAGTTTGACTTGGTCAAAGTCAAACTCATGATGTAAATTCAGTAGTTTGAGGTTTATATGATGTAATAATGAATAAATAGATATGATAGGTTGTTTTTATGGTTAATTAGGCCTCATAAAGGAAGCAAAACTCAAAACAAAGTCTAAGAGAAGAGTTTGTATTTGACCTTCTCACCCTCACCTGTTGGTTGAGAGAATCATGGAAACAGTTCCACCACCTAGGAATTTGACTCCTGAAGGTGGGAAGATGTTTGATTGAGTCTATATGTATGATTTCTCATTCAGAGAGGGGTTGGACTTTTTTGGAGAAGTTTGGTACCTTATGTTTTCTTACAGCTAATATAGGAGCAGTTGCAGCTATATTTCAGGAATACTTGTTCAGTGAGTCTATGGTGTTAGTTTCCTTTCAGATCAGCTTCTAATTGATGAAATCATCTCTCTTTTCATGCTTTATCTTCTTCCTATGGTTTTCCTTGCAGTTATATAAACATAATTCTTAGATTTAAGCTCTGTTTATGTGAAAAAACAAGCTTGTGTTTCTTTTCTTCTATAACTAATGAATTCATGCTTACACATGCTCATTATGTTATCCTAAACTCTCAGACCTACACTAAATTGACAAAATCTTAAGTTCACCATAACACACTGGTCTAGCTCCTTTCTATACTTGTCACTACATACTTGAAGCCTTAACCTAATTACGTGCTCTGATCCCTAGTCCAGCAAACCAAAAACCCTAAATTCACCAATTCTCAAACAAGACTTGTATATCTAGCCTAAAACCTATTTCTTTCTAGTTATTCATTGAAAAATCCTTATAGAGATATCTCTTTGGTTTAGTAGGGCTAGCTACTAAACTGAAAGTGGTTCGAGGTTACCTCTTTTGATCTCCTCCTCAGCCTAGGAAATTGTAGGGAATAACAATGCCAAAGGGTTTGAAGGACCCATCTAATGTGTTGCAAGTGTTCTTCCCAACTATTTCTAAAGATGAGGATGCCATCTAGATAAACAACCACGAATGAGTTGGTGAAGGGTCACAAGATGTCATCCATTAGCCTCATAAGAGTATCAGGGGCATTTGTTAACCCGAAGGGCATAACCAACCATTGAAAAAGGCTTTCCCTGGATTCGAAGGCGGTCTTCCATACATATGTGGGCTCTATTGGAACCTGGTGATAACAAAACTTCATATCGCTCTTGCTGAAATACTTGGCCCCCTTGAGTTGGTCCAAAAGGTCATTAATCCATGGGATTGGATACCTGTTACTGATAGTGATTTTGTTTAGTGCCTGATAATCAATGCAGAACATCCAGGTCCCATCCTTCTTTTGTACAATTACAATCAGGTTCCTACAAGGTGAGGAACTTGGTCAGATGTGCCCTTTTTGCAGCAACTGCTAGATTTGCCGCTTGATCTCTTCTTTTTATAGAATGGAGTGGTGATACATTGGCTCATTGGGTAGAGGTTCTCTGGGAGTTAAATCAATTGAATGCTTGATCTGACAGTGCAAGGGTACCCCTATGGGTGAGGAGAAGATGTCCATGTATTCTTCCATGACCGTATCCATTTGCTTATGATGCGTGGAAGAACCCTTCCCAGGGGCCATGGATGTGGCTACGATCTTCCCCTTACTTTGAGAGTGAATCAAAAAGAAAAAAAATTTCCTAGTATGGGAGATGATCTTGCTCCATTGCTTAGCAAAGATCAAAGAGATTGTCATAGGTGGGACTACCTCCGGTATCCTGTATAACTTATTACCCAAAGAAATAATAACAGAGTGAGGTCTAGACTCATATACAATATGTCACTTCCACAAGTATGGTTGTCCTAATAATACATCACAAACTTCAAGAGGAGCAACATCACAAAATATCTCATCTGTGAAGGGCTTGATATTGTAGGGAAGGTGACACTACTATATGACGTGAAGATCTCGTCCTTGGTGAAGCCACCCAATGGTGTATGGCTGCAGATGCGTTGTAGTCGGTAGGTCCAACCGCTTCATGACCTCTATTAAAATGAGGTTCTTTTGGTTCCCGCTATGATTCGAATTTAATCAAGAACACAAAAAATTACAGATATAACCATAACTACAAAGATTCAATAGAAATATCACTTCATTTCATTGATATCAAACACTGAAATATGCTTACAAACAGAATGGAAATAAGACTAGCTCGGGCGATGGTAGCTTATCTCTCGAAAGAGATGTGGCAGATACATGCCTTTGAAATTGGTTAAAATGAGGCTCAAGAGCCTATTTATTATTGGAAAACATGAGAAAACCCTAAACAACCAAAATCATAACCCCAGGATATGTAATGCTAACAGTTTGTTGGCCCCGTTGGGGTTAGTTGCGAAGCCAAATTCCCAGGGTCATAACTTGGTCATATTATCTCTGTTTGGCGTGTATGATACCTTGCTGGAAAGGTCTCTCTGAGTATTATAGGTTTTGCTACAGGCCCTTTCCTCTAGATATGGGCCCGCAACGGACCTAAAAAACACCATTTAGGGGGTCAAAACTGCTCTGGAAGTTCAAGACCCGAAAAACTGTTAAAAATAGTAACTGCTAAAATAAACAAGGAAACAAATGAAAATGAGTAGAGGTCTAGGTGGGATAGGTGGGTGGCCACCAATATCCACCTGGATCATGCCATCAATAATGAACTGTAGCAGAGAACCCTTCATCCACATCTGTGAGTGGAATAGGCGTTCCCCCTCCTTTGGATCTTTAGTCTCAATCTTCTAGATCTTGGTTGTGGCCACGGTGGCACTGGGCTCCACATAAATGATCTGATTCCACTTGTCGTTCCCCTTATCAGGTTCTAACTCAGAGTTGGAACATGCATTTGATTCAGAAGCCTTCAACTCGACCACCCATGACTGCTTCGCTCGACACTCACTTGTGTTGTGAGTGGAGCTCTTATGTAATTCACCCCACTTTCCTATGTCCTTCTTTGTCTTCGTGATGTTGTTGTTTGCTTGTGGATTTGACAGGCTATCCTAGGTCACCCCACATTGGCTTTGTTCTTTTCTTTGTGGTTTGGGGGTGCCTTTCCCTTGCTTTGGATTCGCAGATCCAAAGTCTCGTTTTTTTGTTTAAACTTCTGCTCAATCTTGACAGCCTATCGATATGTTGTGCCGAGCGAGGAGATGTCCAGGAAATCCATATCATCCTGGATGTACTTGTGTAGACAACCATGGTACTTGAGTACCAAATTCCTCTCAGAATCCATGATACCAAACTTCGTGCGAAGGGTACGAAAAACATTGGTAAACTCTAACACGTTTTGGTCCCTTCCCCCTGCCACAGCGTGGTCCACTTTATGTATTTATCCTCATAGCTACCAACAGGTAGTACTGCTCCTTGATGGCGTCCCAGAATGAATTCCAAGTGGGTGTGGCTGAAAATAGTGAGGGTGTACTTTCGTCCTTCTTCTCATAGTAGGTTTCCCACCAGTCCTTGATGTGGGGGGCAACTTTGAGAAGTGCAAAAGTAATCTTTTCCTGGCTGGAAAAATCATGAACAAAAAAATATCCTTCTAGTATATTTAACCATTTATCTATGGCGTTTGCATCTATCTGACCTTCAAATATGGGGATGTCAAAGTTAACTTGTACCTTAAAGGGTGTGGCACTTCTAGAGTAGCTGCTGGAAGGAGATGCGTCGCCTTTGGGTAGCCACTGAAGGATCTGGGAAAATTTGTCCATCATCGTGTTCCTCTATCGCTCGAGGGATTCTTCGAGCAAGATTTTGAAAAGATTTCCTGCCCCCTCGTCTTTCTTATCTTCTACCATGGGAGTCTGTCGGGATTTGCAGGGCTAGTCTCGCAAAGGTTCGACTAGTTCGAGCCCTAACTCCTTATATCCCGACCTCGTTAGGGACATGCAAAGAAAAATAGTGAAATAGTAGACCACTCTGATACTACTAATCTGAACTTAAACATGAACGCAACAAATTACATTTGTATCCATAAATATAGAGATGTAGCAGAAATAACACGTCATTTCATTAATATCAAATACAAAAATATGCTTATAAACAAAATGGAAATAAGACTAGATTGGGCGATGGTAGCTTATCTCTGAGAAGAGATGTGGTGGATACATGGATCTGAACTATGTTACAATGAGGCTCAAAGGCCTATTTATTATTTAGAAACAATGGAAAACCCTAAACATAAAAAAACCTAACCCTAGGAGATGAAGCACCAAAACTATGGGCCCCATTTGGGTAAATTGGTACATCAACTTCTCGGGGTCGTAACTTTGGCATATGATCTCTGTTTGATGCGCACAATACCTCGTTAGAAAGATCTATATGAGGAGTACAACTTTTGAGTAGTGAACATGGGTCCCAAAAAACGTCGTTTAGGGCCTCAAAATGGCTCCGGAAGTTTAGGACCCGAAACACTACCAAAAACAGTAAAATGTGCTACAATTAAGAAAACAGAAAAACTGAAAGAGACAGTGGTGGGGGTCAGTGTGGAATAGGCGGGTGGCCACCAACATCCAACTAGATTAGTCATATTGTGCCTTAATATGTATTTTATGAGCTTCATTAGCTATAGCAGCATCACGTTGTGTCTCATCCAATCGAGTCAGATGTAAAAGACGTTCCTTTTCTACATAAGTGGCAAGAAGAAGTTCAACAATTAGTTTCAGTGACAAAATTTCACATTCTATTGGTAGAATCGCTTCCAGACCATAAACCAACTGAAAGGGTGTAAATCCAGTAGCAGTCCTCACTGAGGTTCGATATTCCCACAAGGAAACATAAAGGAGCATATGCCAGTCCGATACCATATGTTGGAGCATAGTTTTGAGAACTTTATTGATAGTCTCAACTTTTCCATTAGCCTAAGGATAGTAGGGAGTGTAACTTTCATGGGAAAATCTCAGCTTAGCGGTTAGTTCGGTCATCATATGATTCCAGAAATGATTTCTGTGATTCGTAACTATGGCTTGCGGAACACCAAACCGTGCGATAACGTGATTGAAAAAGAAATATGTAGTCGTTTCGCCAATGTTGTTAAATGTAGGCATTGCCTTGGCACATTTAGTAAAATAATCTACGACGACAATGATATAACCATGCCCCCAAGCCAAGTGAGGGCTACATGTAATGAAGTTGATACCCCAATTCACAAATGGTCTGGTGATGATAATGGGATGTAATGGAGCAGGCGGAGCACGTGTCTTACAAACATAAATTTGGCATGCATGACACTTCTGGATAGCGAGAATACAATCTCGAAAAATGGTAGGTCAAAGTAACCAGTGTGTAAGATATTTTGTGGGGTATCATAGTCAGATAAATGACCGCCACATGCGCCTGATTGGACTTCATCAAGGACTTTCTTGACCTCCTCATGCATGAGGCACCTCCATAAAATCATATCAATACCACGTCGATAAAGAGTGTTGCCAATGATGATGTAATTCTTGGCATGGTATCGAATACGTCACTACTTGGAGGGAGAGGTATAAGACCGGAAAGTATGGGTCTAGAGATAAATTAGAATGTCTCCATACCAAGGGTCAAATGACGAAATCATAAACAATGACTCATTAGGGATAGAATCGTCAAATGTTGATTCAGAACCAGGGGAGGAAGGTCGCGCATAAGCTTAGTGAAAACCAAGGATTTATTTGATTTGGAATTGATGAATTCCATGTCAAACTCTTGTAGGATGACGATCCATTTAGAGTATTTTCCCCCCCAACAATTGACGTGACAAAATGTATGTCACAGGGTTGCAATCTGAAACAACTGTAGTTTTCTAGAGCAAGATGTAATGGTAGAACCTTTGGACGACTTGAAATACCATTGCTATAGTAGAAATGGCAACAACAAGATACATGAAGTAGTTGCGCTGGTAATCAGGGGGATATAATAGAGATGCCTAAACCAATACATCTTTCGTGGCATCAAACACTTTATGAGTTGCATTATAAAAATGGAAGGGAAACCCTTTATTAAGCAGACGAGCGAATCCTTTGGTAAACTCAACGTAATTTGGGATGAATCGTCGCAAGAAGTTATCTTTCCCTTGAAGTCGTTGAAGTTGAACAAGCGAAGAAGGTGCGAGAAGGTTGATGATTGCCTGTACTTTCAGAATATTGATATGAATTCCATATTTTGAAATATAAAAACCAGAAGTTGACAAGAACTAATGCAGAACACATTTGTGTGGATTCAATCGAATATTACAGTGTCTACACCGTAAAAAAATAGCGCTAAGATGCATCAAGTGATCAAATCGATACTTAGAAAGAGTAGGGAGAGGTTGCATGATGTGTTTAATATAATGAAAAGTGTAATCTAGTTCCTTTTGAAATGTGGCCCCAACATTCTTCAGACCAAATGGGAGTTTCTAGTAGGCAAATGTACCCCAGGGACAAATAAATGTAGTCTTAGGTTGATCCGCTGGGAGAATGTTGATTTGATTATATCCAGAGAAACCATCCATGAATGAATATATTTCATAACCAGCGCAGTCATCAACAATCTGGTCGATGAACAGGGTCAGGTAATTGTCCTTTGGACAAGCGCGATTCACATCCTGATAATCGACGCATACACAAATTTTCCCTTGTTTCTTCATGACAGGGACAATATTTGACACCCAATCAGTGAGAGGAATGGGGTAGATGAAACCAACATGAAGGATTTTTTCAACTTCACTCTTTATCGCAACAACCTTCTTTAGATGGACCAAACAGAGGCGCTTCCAGACTGGTTTAGCATTAGGATACATTTTAATCTCATGCACTACTATATTTGGGTCGATACCTGGAATTTCCTCATAGGTCCAAGAAAAGACATCATGAAACTCCTGAAATAGGGATTTATAGGTCTCAATATCAAATGGAGAGCAAGATGCACCAATATGTAGATTTTCAACAATACCTGGTTTAACAAAGATATCAAGAGGTATCCTATCTTTGATATTCGAGAGGTTCTGTTTGTAATCGACTTCGTGGATAGAAACAAAAATCGTAAAAGAATTGACGAGATTGGGTAGATACACATCACTGAGATTATCCTCAATGGAATCTGGTGAGGAGGAATGACAGTAATGATCACCCCACGACACATTGTTTGGCATCATGCTCTCCATGATGCTCTCATGGGTAGAGAATACACGAGAGAATGGATCATAATACATGCCATAATCCAATGATCGATCGACCCAATTGATCGAAGAGAAGGTATGAGCCACACAAGCCGAATAGATAGCTTCGTAATCAAGTTCAATATGGCTAAGAGGCATTCAATCACCAAAACTATGGATGTTAGTTTCACTTGGTACAATCCACAAATCAGTCAAGATAATAGAAGATGATACCATATTGATATAAGAAACTGAAGATAAATTATTGGGAAGAGGAGGAGGAGGAAGCGAAAAGGTTCCCATGAGCAAGGAATCTTTCAACAGTCCAACCCCGACATGCTGATAAGAATGTAGGGTTTCCCCTACAAGCGAGACACTTCTAGTAACATGAGAATTAGAGGCAAAAAAAGTGATTTGGTCATTGGCCACAATCCCGCCCTTATGAGGAAAGATGATCATACGGAAATAAGTCGAAACGACCGCCACCATGGCATAAACCCACATGCGACCCAACAGAAGATTATAATCAAGAGGTTCGTCAATAACTTCCACTTCTATGGATACAATTTTGCCCCCTAATTCTACTTGTAGGAATTCAAAATACTACAAGGCTTATATGTTCTCCCACCAAATGCTTTCAATGTGGTAGGTGATCTGGATTTAAATAGGAATGAAACAAATTAAAAAGATAACCATAAGTACAGAGATACAACAGAAATAATACTTCATTTCATTAATGTAAAATACTGAAATATGCTTACAAACAGAAATGGAAATAAACTAGCTTGGGCAATGGTAGCTTATCTCTGAGGAGAGATGTGGTAGCTACATGCCTCTGAACTCTATTACAATGAGGCTCGAAGGCCTATCTATTGTTGAGAAACAACGGAAAACCATAAAAATCCAAAACCCTAACCCTAGGAGACGAAGCGCCAAACTATGGGCACCATTTTGGGTAAATTGGTACATCAACTTCCCGGGGTTGTAACAATTCATGTTATAATGTTGTGATAATATATGTTTGGTGTAGAAAAATTGTTGGTTTGTACTTATATCTTATGGATCTTCTGTGATTTTGTTATATTATAGGAATCAAATCTCAAGGAACATCTATTTTGAATTTTAAGGTGAAATTGTTCCAATAATCTCATTGAAATTGCTAGATATTTCAGAGAAAATCTTGTAGTTTACATTTCACAAATATGAATCTAATTTGGTAGGAAATGGGGTTACATATTTGATGGCAATGCACTTATGCCATTTCTTCATGGAATGGGGTTTATATTAGAGAATGAAAATGAGAACACCCATTTACTCGACCTATTTGAGGCTTTGTCAATACTTTTTTTACATATCCCTTGAAATAGAAAGGGGTATTTATACATATTAGAAAGAATACCAAAATACAACTTTTTCAATTTAACAATCTTATCTACATCTCTTTGCACCTTTTTGAAACAATTACTAATTTATCTAGAAAGGGAAATTGCTAGTTTATCTATCACCATAGTATTATCAATCATTGGAAACATATTAGCTGGAAAGTGGTCGAGCATATCATTATAGACTTCCATCGTATGGTTCATATACCTTAGGTTAGCCGACCTTTTTTGACAAAGTTCGATGGTATTCCTTGAACATCCTGAAAAGCTTCATGTTATTGCTCGTCTCTATTGGTTAAAGAACTAGACAGTTGAGCAAAAGAAGAAAGACCAGGAATCAATGCATTTTCACCTTGAAATTTCCCATTTCATTCCCATCTTTCACCCAAGAATGCGACTTGGGAAAAGTCACAATTCACATATCTACTCTCCTAAATGAAATTGCAACTTCAATCGACAACGACTCTTGGTCCAATTTGCGACTTATGTAGATGATCCTCTCTCCCTATTGCAAATCACGATTTCAACAAATGCTCTGAGCCCCTGCCATTTACAATTGTGATCGGCGACTATTATGAGTAGCATCATTTGCTTAAATAATATACCACATTTGTATGCCTTCATGGTAGTAAGACCATGATCTGTGACTAAAATTCTCCAACAATTTACCTCCTACAAATCCGGAAACCACTGGATGTATGCTTAATCGAAAAAAAGGATTGTATAAAGAAAATATCCACCAATGGAAAAATACAGGATTGTATTCCTTCTTTTGAAGACCCGTTACCTCTAATGAGAAATGTTGGGAGGAAATTTGATGCAACGTGACAACTTTGAAACCCTAGTGTGCTCCTGTGAAGAATCATTGGAGGAAATGAAGGAATGTTTACCTGTCATACCCATATGACAACAATGACCATCAAAAGATGAACATGATGTGAATTCCTTCAAGTTCAATGGGATAATAAATATTCTGACAACATGTCACAACTTATATACTAGTGTGGAGAGGATTACCTTAGTGATCTGTGGATTGTTTGTGGGGAGGAGCATCACCCCTGTGGTGTATGAAAGGGACAAAAATTGGCCTACACCAACCATCTTAGTGAAATTACACAATAGACCATCTAATTAAAATTGTTGACCCAAAGTTTGAGCCTTATCCAGTTAAAGTATTTCATGAATATCATGCAGATCTATGAAATAAATGTCATAAAGGATAGTGATTATTTTTGGCTAGTGTGTAGAAGAAATAGAATTACATATAGAAAATTGTAAAGATGCCAATTTCCTGTCCAAGCAAGATGTTTTTACAAACAGTAGAATACAACAATACAAAGTCTATTTCAAACAAGGCCATCAATGATGCTACAAACCACGTGTTAGATTATTTTCTTATTAATGGTGATATACAATCCTTGTCAAAATGATGTCAAATGAGCCTTTAATACAACAAAGCTTGGATTGTCCGACATAAATATTTAAAATGGAATTGTGGATTAAACTTACTCAAAATTTATATTAATACCAAGATTTCAATAAGGTTTCCTATACATAAAACAAACTTTCACTCTCAGGAGGATTGGTGCAGGTTTGAAACGAGAGTTCATATTTTTGGAATGTTTCTCTATAGGCCCATTAAGGTTTTAGGTTGGAGGATTGAAACCTATAAAGCGTACATACATTATGAAAGTAATGATCTTTGTCCTCGGGTATTTGAAGGTGTAAATTACAATAACACACTTCAACTTTATTAGCCCCAAACCCAGGCATAAATGAAGATACAAATATTGGTAACATGAACTGGATGAATCAACTCCAAAGTCACTCAGGGTCTAACCAAGGCATTAAAGAACTTCATCAAAAACACATCATCCTTGTCTAATTAAAAGAACATGGTAACAATGACACTAATACTCAACGATTGGGCCTTAACTTGAGTCTCAGATCGTGGATTGTATTCAAGAATTATATCCTTTGGTGCTTAATTTTGAAAGATATCTATATCGAATTTTACTTAGAACAATCTCGCATATATCACATACAATGAAAATACTGTGGTTTAGGAAAAGGATTATACAGGGGTCCAGATCATTATATTGCTTTCAATGAATTTCGTATTTTTAGTACTATTCACCCGATGTAAATTGTATGACCACTGTAATTTTCTTGTAGGTAGAAGAGAGGGAAAGAGAGTGTTGACCTATGTGAAGGAAGTTAGGGTTTCCTACATAGGTTGTGTGACTAGGGTTTTGACAAACACGCTAGTTGGTTCCATGTAGCAACCCAAAGCATTGTGTCAACCTTGATGGTAGATGTCATAGAAAGCAAATGGTCATTCAATGCAGCCAATGAACAACACAACCTTGTCTCATGACATGAAAACCACATCAGCAACAAATACACGAGGGTTTAAAAAAAAAGCCTTTGTACTCTCCTTATGTCTTCTCTATTATCATAATGTAAATATTTCTTCATGATTCCAAAAACTATGCTAAGGTTGATTTGAGCATATAATAGTCATTAGGCATGAGAGAGAGTTGTGAGGAATATCAAGAGTCATGAGGATAGGTGAACAATCACGGTAGGTGAAAAATCAGCTCACCTCCATAAATATACCCTCATGTCTCATTAGGGGGGGATTTTAGCACTTGAGCTTGGACTAGCATTAGTTAGTTGTTTTGTTCTTGAAAGCTAGAGGCACTCAGCTCTTGGTAGCTAGTAGGATGAACTATGGTGAGGCTAGGGTTTTGAATTGGACAATGGTATGAGTAGTCCATGTTCTACTATTGGAATTTGGTGAATTGCAAGTAATGTATTTATATTGGCAACGACATTAATAAGAAGTTCTTCATTTCTGACATTCATTCCCATGCTTACTCATAGTGGTTGTATTGGTTGTATGGTATTTTCACTGTATTTATATGCATGCTTTCATATAGGCAATATGTTATGGACTAGTTTTTTAGTTGTTGCATGTGTGTTTTCTTTTGAATCTATGCTTACTTATTCCACGCCATGTCGATGACCTATTGTGAACTAATTTTCAATTAACCTCTGGCATGTTATTGTTCATGTATGTTTGAGGTAGTTTTGGCTCACTGATCCTTCTCATGGCATACTTCTTCTTAATGTTGCTATGAATTTCTTTAACCTCTTTCTAAAATTTGTCAATCTTGGGTTGACTTTGTCTCATTGTATGGAATTTCATTCTTGTCCTCACTCTTGCATTGTCACATTTGGTAACCAAGAGGTAAACCAACATGATGGTAGTTGAGCCTACATACCATATGAGGCTCTTATCCCAAACGGTGTGAGGTCTAATTGGGACTTCACACCGGGGAGACCCCCTAGTTATTGGTGGGACATCCAGAATCGTCAACAAACTATCAAGATCGTTCTTATGTACATAGCTTGAGGGATCCTTTGAATGAGTCTTTGTTTCTTCTCAACCTTCGACATGTTCTCATTTTTCTTCATTGACATGCTAATCTAGAGGATTGATAAAACCTATGCTCTTATTTTTCCTAGGAAACTCTTCATCAACTTTCACATCTAACAATCAAAAACCTTATGCATCCTTTTATGTTGCCATTGATGTGTGTTACAATGTTGCGGATGAGTGGTTAGTTTTCATTGATTTCATCCTGGTTGCTTGGGTTGCAGGTCAGTTGGATGTGCATATGTATGGGTGGTTGCAGTTGGCTTGTGTTTGGTTGAGGTGTAGATAGTCCTTGGTATGTCTACTAGCTTGGAGATGGTCCTTGGCATAACATGGAGCTTGAGGATAGAGCAGTGATTGTTGTTGTTGAGTTGGATGATGGTATGATGACATGTTTCATTTTCTTGGAGATTGGATGATGGTGTGTTGCACTAGCTTGAAGGACTTCCCATGATGATGGTCTTCATGATCATGTTGTTGCATACAAATATTGATGGCTGCTACAAAGTTTAGAGTTGAGGAGCCTTGCTGATTGGTCTCCATGTCCCGGACTAGGTCCACATGTTGACATGTTATACTTTAGGCTTGGAGAGGATCTACATGTGTTTGTGGATGCTTCAAATGGTTTTGCAGGTGTTGGAGGATGTCTAACGAGTTTTGGAGCTGCATAGTGATGACATACATGTTGCAAAGAAGTTTGATGGCCCAATTGCTTAGTATGGTGTTTGGTTGGCATCCTAGTCAACCTAGTTTGACTTGGGATGATGATGGAGTTGTTGTAGTGACTTGGTGAAGTGTTGCAGAGGCGTTATATACTTCCAGAGGTCCTACATAGGTTGGTCAATATTTGGAAGAATTTTAGGTAAGTTTCGAGTTGAGGAAGCATGATTTTGAGTCTCCTTAACCCCTGTCACATGCATTATGGGTCAAGGGAGCAGTTTTAGGCTCCAGTCACTTACAGGACAGGCTCAAAGGAGCGGTTATAGCTCCAGTCGCTCAGAGGAAAATGCTAAGGGAGTGACTAAGGGATTTTATGATTTTTGCTCTGCATTCCTCGTACTACTCAGCCAATTTTGGTGTTGTGGCGATGTTATTGATCGAGAATTTTCAGCATATGGTCGAAAAAAGTTTGTGGGCTCTCTAAAAGTTGATCAAGATCGAAGATATCAACACACTAGTGGAGTTAGTGATTGATTAGGTCAAGAAGCCTTCCTCAACCAAATTTGAAGCATGTAAACATATTTGTTGAGTCTTCCATAACTTATTGCATTTACTAAGTTAATCATCTCAGGAAATGTTAAATAAATGAAGGTTTTGAGTTCATTTTGTTGGTTGCTAGGAGAGTGAGTGGGTATGCTATTGTCAGAGCATTGTGAGTGAGTAGAGTATGTTGCAGCTACTCACATATGTTATGTAGAGATATATTAGAAATTTTTGAGCAAAAATGAGAGATAGATTTGGGAAGAGGATTCAGAATTTGTGTGTTGGTTGTGGCAGAAAATTGGAAGCGTGTTGTGTGGTTGTGAGCAATGTTTTGGTGAGAGTTGAAGTGAAGAAATTCCCTCCTTTGGGTCAGATTTGTGATACAAATTTATGAGCATAATGCTAGAGCTATTGGGTTGCTCATGTTGAGTGAATTAATAACCCATTATGAGATATTGTGAAACGTGGTTCACATGGACGAAGTGGAGGCATGGAGGCTTCAATAGATACAGTGGTTTGGTTGATTCAGTAGTAGGAAGAGTTTTATACATCCAATAGGAGATGGATAGTTCAATGGAGTTGAGTGATGATCGTTGGTCATGGGAGTTTCCAGCAGATGGTAGTCCGTATATCCGTGAGAGAAACAGAGGTCGGAATTGATAGTTTCTAGCATATTGTAGAGAAATATGAGTCTTCTAGCTATGGGTGTAGCTAATCCATGTAACAATTTTCTTAGAAGATAATAAAAATAATTGAGCAACGCAACAGCAATAGAGTGGTTTTCTCTCGAAAGGGTTTCCACCAGAAATACTTGTGTTCTTGTGTGTGCATGCTTGTATTTCTCATGGTTATCTCTCATGACTATTATGATTTTAGTTTATCGCTGCATATATGTTTTGATGAACTAATGTTATGGATGTGCATGGATAATTGACATTGAAGCAAAAGTATAAATTGGTGACAATTGATTAAAGGCCACACTACCGATTCACCCCCTCCCCCTTCTCAGTAGTGAATATATTTCCAACAATTGGTATTAGAGTTAGTGCTCTTTAGTGAAGCTTGACCACTTGGAGAGTAGGCTATGGATCATGGCCAAAAGTAAGAGGAGGATGTCTCAAAAGACTAAGGGTTTGAAGAAGGAAAATATTCAGTCCATTCAAAATGAAGCAACAAATTCTGAAGTTTCAACTAAAGAAGTTACACCACGACGTAATACGTAAAACATTTTTGAATTATAATTCTGATGATTCTTTTGAGTTTGATAGTGATCATGAGAAGGATGTTTCTCACATAAAGGCTCAATATGAATCAACAATGATTGTTATCAAGGAATTAGTGGCTAAAGTAGGAAAGCTAACCATTGCATGTAAATATCAGAAAAGTCTTTTGCATATTTCTTATGAGAATGAAAATGGCCTAAGAGAATTGATCAATGGATTGAGAATTCAACGTGAGGAGGAAAATAAGATTGAGGAAGAAATAAGAAAGCAATATAAAAATAAGGAGGAGGAATGTGAGATATTGGAAGCAGCAGTGGTTTCACTAAGAAACAATTTAAAGGAAAAAACCACTTCCTCTCCTATCAAATCAGATTGCAACATGCACAAAGGAGAAACCATATTAATTGGAGCTACAAGAATAACCAATGATAGCAAAAGAAAAAGTGTCAAGAAGAACAACCATCAACACAACTAGCAGTCAAAGATGGGGCACAAGGAAGATAAGCCAAAGGTTATGCCAAAGAGAACACCAAGAAGATCATCTTCACCTTTGGGTGATGTGAGATGCTACAATTGCCAGAAGTTCAGACAAATTTTAACAAATTGTAGATCCATGCAGCAAGAGAAGCAGTGGTATAGAAAATAACCTTTAAAGAAAATAAGTAAGGAATACATTCCACTTCATGGAGTTATGCCAAAATCAGGTATAAAGGTCATTTTTATGGTTATTGCTACTTATGTAATGATTTTGGACACAAGGCTAGTGGATGCAGGTTGCATGCAATGAGGAGTAAAAGGAGGATCAAAATAATCGAATATTTTCCTCCATTTCTTGGTCATATTAGATGCTACATATGTGATAATCTTGGTCATATGGCCAAGGATTGCAAGACTCCAAGACACTTGAGGCCACCAAATCAAAGAATGAAGAATATGCAAAGTAGGCCAAACAAGAGGATAGTTGGACATTTACATGCAAGAGAGAAGCCTCTCAAAGTTTGGAGGAAGAAGGAGCAACAAGGACTAGCAAGAAGAAATTGAGGCTTGCATGGCCTCAAGGGGAGCTATGGTGCATCTTGTTTTTGCATGAAGAATCATATATGGTGTTGCCATAGATAGTGAAGTGTGTGCAAATAGTTTTATCTATTGAGAAGTTGTTTTTGAAGCATACCATTTTTATGGTGTTTTATGTTATGAAATTTTTGCTGTTGATGGTGTTTTTTGTTAAGATGTGATCAGGAGTGGAGATGGCACATGTTCAGGGGGAGCACTTCATATGCTTCCAATGTTTTGATGGCATTATGTTTCCTTGGAGGGGTTGGTTATGCATGGATAGTCTACTACACATGCAGTTGGGTTGTATCATGCATATTGGGTTGATGATTTTATGCATTTGTTGATGCCATGGAGATTAGTATGATGATGGTACATGATGCTCATATTTATGATGGATGTTTTTCATGTTGTTGATGTTCCTACATATGGTGGTGTTGCTGATTTTTCATGATGGTAGATGATGTTTCTAAGTATGGTTGTTGATGTCATATTGATGTTGACATTATATCACTACATGACTTATTGTTGCTACCAGTTCAATTTGCATTATAGAGATTCATGCTCCATGTGATGGTTATTGTTGCTTCCATATATTGCTCCAAAGGGCCGATTGGTATTCACGATGATGATATATGTTGTTGGTTTATGATGCTGCTGATATTTGATTTATGGCTGGTGTTTTGGAGAGATTGTCACATTTTTCCATATGATATGTATTGTTATTATTTTATTGTCATATAAGGTATATATTGTTGATCATTTATGTCATGTGCTTATTTATTTCATATATCAATGGTAAATCTCATCGATGGAGCCTTATATTATGCTCATGTGTTCATAGATTCTTATTGTAAAATCATGAGCATAGTGAGCCATGAGAGTTGGTTCAAACATATATGGGCTTGTGTTATCATTGTATAATTATTTTGAAGCCATGTAATAGGATCATGAAGCCTTGTACTTTGTTTCATATCATTGTGTCATAGTTCCTAGTCCACGTGGAGTAGACTCTTGCATATGACGAGGAGGCATTAGCAACTATGTACTTTAGTTTTACATTCAGCCATGGAGATGATTGATTTCAGTCGAAGTATGGCTGGTCATACTATCGTGACCTGTCATCTTGGATTTGTTGCTTCCATGTCTACTTCAGAGAGATTTTGCATTATTGTTGGTGGTATATGAGTTTTCTATTGATGGAGAGTACATTGTGGAAAGGATGTATGGAGTTGTTTCAAAGTTGGTTCGAGGTTTTCTACTACTTCTATGGAGTTGATCAATGTTGTTGCTGCTAGTAGGTCATATTATGTTGTTTCTGCTATATGTTAGTGATATGATCTGCAACTGCTGCTATGACACGGATTATGTTGTTGTTGCTTCAGAGGAGAGAGCATGTGTTTCAGTGTTTTATTGATGCTAAGTGAGAGTTTACTGTCGCTACTAGTAGGAGATGTATGTTGCTGCTCTTGTGTGTTTTTTATTGGACATAACTTGCCAAAGGGGGAGATTGTTGGCATTGATGTGCATTGCATTGTTGCAGATGAATGGTTGATTGTTATTGATGTCAACTTGGTTGCTTGGGTTGCAGGTCAGTTGGTTATGCATATGTATGGGTGGTTGCAAGTGGCTTGTGTATGGTTGAGAAGTAGATGGTCCTTGGCATGTCTACTAGCTTGGACTAGCTTGGAGATGATCTTGGCATAATATGGAGCTTGAGGATAGAGCAACGACTGTTGTTTTTGAGTTGGATGATGGTATGATGACATGTTGCATTAGCTTGGAGATTGGATGATGGTGTGTTGCACTAGATTGGATGAATTCCCATGATGATGGTCTTCATGATCATGTTGTTGCATACAGATATTGGTGGATTCTATAGAGTTTAGAGTTGAGGAGCCTTGTTGATTAGTCTCCTTGTCCCGGACTAGGTCCACATGTTGACATGTTATACATGTGTTTGTGGATGCTTCAAATGGTTGTGTAGGTGTTGGAGGATATCTGACAGGTTCTAGAGCTGCATAGTGATGGCATAGATATTGCAAATAAGTTTGATGGTTGCTTAGTATGGTGTTTGGTTGGAATCCTAGTCAACCTAGTTTTACTTGGGACGATGATGGAGTTGTTGCAGTGACTTGGTGAAGTGTTCCAAAGGTGTCATAGACTTCCAAAGGTCCTACAAAGGTTGGTCAAGCTCTAGAAGAAGTTGAGGCAACTTCTAAGATGAGGAAGCATTATTTTGAGTCTCCTTAACCCCAGCTGCATGCATGATGGGTCAAGGGAGTGGTTTTAGGCTCCTTTCGCTTGTAGGACAAGATTAAGGGAGTGGTTATAACTCTAGTCGCTCATAGGATAGTGCTAAGGGAGCGACTAAGGGATTTCATGAGTTTTTCTCTGCATTCCTTGCGCTGCTAAGGCAATTTTGGTGTTGTGGTGATGTTATTGATTGAAATTTTTTTCCATATGATCGGAAAAAGTTTGTGGGCCCTCTAGAAGCTGATCAAGGTTGAAGATATCAAAGGGCTAGTGGAGTTAGTGATTGATCTGGTCAAAAATCCTTCCTTAACCAAATCTAAAGCATGTAAACAAATTTGTTGAGTCTTCCATAACTTGTTGCATTTACTGAGTTAATCATCTTAGAAAATGTTAAATAGAAGAAGGCTTTCAGTTCATTTGGTTGGTTTCTAGGAGATTTAGTGAGTATGTTATTGTGAGAGCATTGTGAGTGACTAGAGTATGCAGTAGTTGCTCACATATGTTATGCAAACATATATCAGAAATTTGCGATCAGAAATCAGAGATAGATTTTAGAAGAGGATTCAAAATTTGTGTGTTGGTTGTGGCAAAAAATTGGCAGCTTGTTGTGTGGTTGTGAGAAGTGTTTTAGTGAGAGTTGAAGTTGATAAATTCCCTCCTCTGGGCCATATTTGTGATACATATTTATGAGCATAATGCTAGAGTTGTTGGGTTGCTCATGTTGAGCAAATTGAGAACCCATAATGAAATATTGTGAAACGCGGTTCGCCTGGAGGAAGTGAAGGCGTGGAGGATTCAGTAGAGACAGTGGTTTGGTCGATTACATAGTAGGAAATTTTTTCTCCATCCAATAGGAGTTGGACAGTCCAATGGTTGTTGGGAGAGGATCATTGTTCGTAGGAGCTTCCAACAGATGGTAGTTCGTAGATTCACGAGAGAAAAAAAAAGTTCTGAATTGATAGTTGCCAACATACTGTAGAGAAAGTCGAGTCTTCCGGCTATGGGTGTAGCTAATCCAAGTAACAATTTGCTTAGCAGATAATAAAAAGAATTGAGGAGCACAATAGAACCAGGGTGGTTTTCTCCCGAAAGGATTTCCACTGGAAATACTTGTGTTCTTGTGCGTTCATGCTTGTATTTCTCATGGTTATCTCTCATGATTGTTATGATTTCAGTTTATTGCTGCATATATGTTTTGATGAACTAATGTTACAAATGTGCATGGATAATTGACATTGAGGCAAAAATATAAATTGGTGAAAATTGATTAAAGGCCACACCACTGATTCACAACCCCCCCTCCCCACCACCTCTTTGTAGTGAATATATTTCCAACATTTTATTGTAGTATTTGTATGTTTTACTTTTTCTTGAGTATCCCAAAAAGATTCCTTCATCTAATCGAGCAAACTTTCCTAATTTTTCATCATTGTTTTTTATATAGCACTTACTTCTGAACGCTTTAAAATTTTTGATAGATGTTGGCTTGACATGCCACAATTCATATGGTGTCTTATCACAATTTGGTCTAAGATGTGTCTTATTTAGTATATGAACTATTGTGTGTAATGATTTTTCCCAATAGGTCTGAGCAATATTTCTCTCATGCATCATGGCTCTGGCCATTTGTTGTACAAATCTATTTTGTCTTTCTGCCACTCCATTCTACTAGGGAGTATCTACAATGGTATATTGTCTTCTTATTCCATGCTCATCATAAAAGTATTCAAATTCATTAGATGTAAATTCACCTCCTCTGTGTGATCTTATGCACTTTACCTTGCACCCTGTTTGATTTTCTACTAATGCCTTGAAGACTTTAAACTTTTCAAATGCTTCTGACTTGTTTCTTAATAATGTTACCCACATCAATCTGGAATAGTCATCCATTACCAACATGAAGTATCTCTCTCCTCCAGGTATTTTTGTTCTAGAAGGATCACATAAATCCACATGTACTAATTGCGAAGGCTTGCTAGTACATAATTGTTCTTTGGACTTAAATGGAATTCGAGTTTGTTTTCCCATTTGGCAACATTTGCAAGTAGTATTTTAAAGTTTCGTTATCTCAGGAAAATTTCTAATTGCTCTCTTTATCTTAAATTTGATAATATGATCAAAATTTATATGTCTTAGTCTCCTATGCCACAAAAAATATTCATCTTGTTTGCCTAAGAAATATTCTTCATTATCTTCCTTTAAGATATATACATTATTTTTTGTTCAAACTCATTTAGCCAATACCTTCCTTGTTGTTGTTGATTTGATCTCACAATCCTGAGATCTGAAGAGAACATTTCATCCTCTGTCACACATCTAACTATCACTCATCAAATTATGTTTCAATCCTTCAACAAATAGTACATACTAAGCCTTCCCTCTACCATTATTCAAACTGACTATACCATTTCCTTTAATTCTTCTCGTTGCATCATTTCCAAATTTTACATTCCCTATTTTATTTTCATCTAAATATAAAAACTTACTTTTATCCCTTATCATATGTCTAGAACAACCATTGTCAACATACCATTGACTATTTTGATTCTAAGCATACAAGACTAGACCACACTTATTAGATTTATTTTCTTCCTTTCTCTTTCTCCACTACATATGTTCTTTTGTCCTATAATTTGCTTGAGATTTTGACCTATTGCTTATGAGTTGACATTCATATGACTTATGCCTGAAATTGTGACAGTAGTAACATTAACTGATATAAAAAAGTCGATCGAATGGATTACTGTCCAAATTCATGTTTGTTTTGATATTTGGAGATCTATTGCTTACTTCACTTATTTTAGGGTTTCTCATTTAATTTCTTCTGACAAGTGCTCTAAAAATTATAGCTTTGTGTTTAAATTTTTTACACAAGTAACAATATCCATAGAAAATATCTCCATACTTGGGAATGGAAAATACTTGAGAATAGATCCTCCTTGGTATTTGATAACTTTGTCTCTCGAAGAAGTACAATCTCTGGTAGCTTATTGTTTATTTGTCCACTCTTTTATCTGCTATAGTTGAATGGAAATGGTTCTTTGTTGCTACTCTTTAGGTGCAATGTTACCTTGTTATTTAGGTATGTTGTTGGCCTCCTTATTCTCACGCTAAAGTGGATTATCATTGTCTCCTTTGACAAATTTTATAAAACTAATGGTCCTTTTGTCTTATATATTCTTTTCACTTGATTCTCCTTCATAACCTAACCCGATTTTCATAAGTGGGGATCTTTGAGCATTTAATATTACATTTGATTTCTTAAATCCTTTTATATGTTGAAGATTCATATTCAAATCAGACTGAGATTTCTCTAGCTTTTTCTTCAGGGTTACTACTTCTTCCAAACTTTCACACTCCTTGCTTTTCTCTTTTAATTGTTGTAAGAGAATGTCATCCGCCTCGTTGTATTCTTCTAGTTCAACTTTCAATTGGATAAGCTCCTATGAATTAAACTCTTCTTTTACATATTTTTACAAAAATATTTTCTTTCTTATTCTTTTGTTTGAGTTTATATATTTATTCTAGGGCACTAATTAACTCCCCCTCAAGGTCTACGTCACCCTCTTATTCTTCTTCACATTCATTATGTTCTTCTACCAAGTTTTCGAGGGCCATAAATATAAATTTGCTAACTCCATCTTCATCAGAGGATTCACTTGAACCTTCACATGCACCACTACCTTATTGTGCATATAAGCTCTTCTTTTTGAAAATTTTCTCTTTCTACATTTGATTAAACTTGTTCTTTTCTTTCCCTTCAAACTTATTCTCTTCTTTCTTATATGGACATTTTAAGGCATAGTGCCCCACTCTACCACAGTTAAAGCATTTAAATGGAAGTTTTCCCTCATACTTCTTTGTTCCTTTCTTCAACCTTCTCACGAATTTTGTTTCTTCTTCATTTAAATTTGAACATGAACCTTCCTTGTCATCGATTGGTTTCTTCTCTACTTTGAAAGTTGCATCGCGAGAAAGTGTCTTTCATTTTTCTATCCTCATTTAAAATGTTGTCAAGGAACCAAGTAGTTGATCCCTTGTTAGTGTCTCAAAGTTGGTTGTTTCTTCAATTGCTGATACCTTGGGATTAAAATTGGTAGGTAGAGATCTCAATATCTTTTGGACTATTGTAAACCTCTTTAACCTTCTCACCTGGTCCAACATGACATTAACTATTTCATCTACTTCGAGGAAAGAATTTCCTATATCTTCTTCATCATTTGTTTTTAAAGATTCAGATGCATTCTATACACTTTTAATTTAGCGTCTTTCACTTTTTTATCTCCTTCATGTTAGTTTATGGTAGCATCGAACATGTGTTCTAGACTTAGATGATGCTAAGAGGCTAAGGAACACAAGATATCCAAAAACCCGTAAAAGGTTTTTCGAGATAAGCCTCAAAAACACTTTAATTAAATTAATTTGCCATAATTAAAATATTTCCTAAGTCTAACTTAGGAAAAATTGTAAGTTAAAGTTAATTAATTAAGGATGTTCGAGATTTCTCTAGAGACTTCTATTGATGAAGTATAATTAATCTTTGTCATTAATGGATATTAAATCATGGGAAATGAATACTCAACAAGATATTATAAGAGCATGTCGAAGGGCTTAGAGATCATATCAGAAGCATCAGAGTGATCATTGTGTAGATCGAACTACCCAATTTGCAGAGTTAGTGAGGATGCAATTCAAGCCCGAGGGAGATTATCAGAGAGAGGGAGCAACAGATAATTTGGGAGAAGAAGTAAGAGAGTTTCCTAGTGACTTTCCAGTGTCGGAGTGGCAGGAAAAGGGAGGTTGAATTTATCTACAAAGGAGGTTGTACAAGCAGTGCGAATAGACAGAAACCCTAGTTCAAGTTGTTGGAAGAGGGTTGATTAAGTTGTCGAAGGTCAGATAAACTTCCAGGAGGATGAGTGAGTCACTTCTAGAGGAATATGGAGGAAATACTACTTAGTTGGAGCTAGTTCTAGGCAGTGCAAGTGGTTTCATAGGTTATAGCATGTGTTCTAGGCAACAATGCAAGATGCCAGTGTGGAGTGTAAGCAGGCCAATTTAAAAAAAAAAAGGATATCTAGGATCTATAGATTGTTTTTTCAGTATATTTCCGAAGAATATCTAGTGGGGAATCTAGTCATAATATTTCTCACATTGATGCATAATAAAATAAACCCTCATGTGTTACACCGATGTTTCCTTTAGGTTTTTTCCAAGGAAGTTTAGTCCAAAATAACAATGTCATTTTTATTGTATGTGTGCATCTAATTCTTAGTTCCTATTTTATTTCACGGTGTATTTTAATTGGTGAATAATTGTAGTGTGTTTTAGTTGATATTTGTTGTAATAATAATTACATAAGACAAATACACTATTATGTTAGGAGAATAATACTCAGTTGTTGCAGTTCAAGGAATTTTCACATTGTATCAGAGCAGAGTTGATCATATTAGAGGGTTAGAAGTGAAGGAAGCAAGATTGTGTAGTTTCATAGGGAGATCTAAATCACTTTATCTAGATCTGCGTAGGCATCCAAGCAGTGTGAATTCATAGTGAAGGAAAAGTTTGATTTGTCCCAGTAGTAGTTCCAACGGGCAGTGCATTTTCCAGAGAGAGGGATACCATGAACAGATCAATGAATTCATAGAGTAGACCTGGGAACAAAGGTTTACAACAAGGGTTTACAGTTGTAGATCTGCGTAGGGTAGGAAGAGAAAAACACACATATGGAATTTCCATAAGTTCTCAAAGGGTTTCATGTTTTCCAGTTGTAGGAAAGGAGGTCATAATTTCCAGTAGCAGTAGGTCATAATAGACTTGTCAATCCAGCTAGTGCGATTTTCTGGGTCAATAGTGTGTGTACCAGATCCCAGAGAAGTACTTCTGGGAGGTAGAGCAAGTTACCTAGTAGAAGCAACAGGAAGTGTGAAATCCGGGGAGGACACCAGAGGCAAGTGCAGAAGTAGATTTGCGCATTCTAGGAAGAGTGAGAGTAATAGAGAAGGGGCCAAGAGAGTTTCCAGGAAGAGAAGGATATTTTAAGAGTATATCTCTCCATTTGATTTGAGTTTCACAGGGATGGCCACAACAAGACTCATGGATCATGATAAACTTGATGGAGCTTCTAATTTTAGTGTGTAGAAGGCCATAATGCAATTCTTGTTGGATGAGCATGACCTGAAGGAGATTGTGACAAATGTCATGGTAGAGCCAAAAAAGCCACAACAGTTGGAAACCTTCAAGAATGAGATGGATAAAGCCAAGAGGATGGTCCTTGATGGGGTTCTGGATCATATCATCCTGTATAATTGCAGATAAGAATACAACAAATGACATGTGGGATATCGTCATAATGTTGTATGAGAATCCATCTGATAATCACAAAATGATTATCACGGAGAAGTTGAGGACCAATAAGATGTAGACGAGTGAGAATGTTACCTCCTATCTCACAAGGATACAAATTATCAGAGATGAACTTGCGGCTATTGGACAAAAATCATGAGACAGTGAGTTGTTTCACACAACACTCAATGGGTTCACCAAGGAGTGGTGTATATCCGTTCAAGTAATTTATGGATGAGACACACTTCCTAGTTGGGATCGCCTATGGAGTGACTTCACTCAGGAGGAGCTGAGGCTAAGTCTCATTGATGGCCATACTAGCAGAAACAACAAGGGACCGAAGGAGGATAAAGAGGAAGAAAATGAAGTCCTTGCAGGTAAAGAAAAGGCGAAGAAGGGTCCCAGTCAAGGACAAAACTCAAAATTAGGAGAGAAGAATAAGAAGGTCTTGTCAAAGGTTAGATGCTTCAAATGTGCTGAATTTGGTGACTACGTCATCCAGTGTCCAAAGAGGAAAAAAGACAAGAAGGGGCAGCAACAAACAACAACTTCGGCAAAGATCGATGAGTTGACCTGTAGATTAGAGGAATTCACATTAATAACGGTGATACCTCCAAATGGAGGAGGAGCATGATGCTTCATATGACTTGTTTGGGGAGGGCCCATGGGAGAACAACAAGTAGTTGCAATATTTTATTCGCATGGATCAATACCCTTGCAACAAGGGGCCCACAATATTGCCAGTAGTAGGTGACTTGTGTCAGCTAGTTGCCAAAAATTACTTGGACGACAATTGCAGAACTTGGAACAGTCATATGCTTTAGAAGTAGTCACAAAGTTAGTTAGATGTAGTAAAGTTCTCAAGTGGCAGTTGCAAATCCAAGTGTAGTCAGAGGTTCAAGAGATAGTTACAAGGATACAATAGAGATTGAGTTTCCAATTGCAGTTGTAGGAAATTTGTGAGATTGGAAGAAGTAGTGAAAATTTCCCAGTTGCAGAGTGAAGGAGCAGTTTTAGCTAGAGCGAGACTCCATGAGTGAGTTTCCATCCAAAACAGATCTCCTAGTTCTGGTTCATAGGGAGATCAAGTGAGAACATTCTCACAATTGTAGTAGTTGCATAGTAGTGCAATGATAGCAACAAAGAAGTGGCAACAACAATGTGAGGTAGATCAAAGTTTGTGAAATGACTTAATTGATATTGAAAATGTCAGACAACAACAACGTAGAGCATTGCAACTACAACATGTTCCCACATAGCAGAAAGTAGCAGATATACTCACGAAATCTCTAGGGAGAGTTAAGTTCATCTACTTCAGAGAACATATGGGTGTAGTGGAGAACGTCTTCCTCGCTAAGAGTGAGTGTTATTTTATGGTAGCGTCAGATATGTGTTCTAGTCTCAGATGATGCTAAGAGGCTAAGGAGCACGAGATCGCAAAAAACGAGAAAAGGTTTCACGAGATAAGCTTGGGAATCACCTTAATTAAATTAATTTTCCATAATTAAAATATTTCCTAAGTCTAACTTAGGAAGAGTGGTAAATTTAATTTAATTAATTAAGTATGTTCGAGATTACTCTAGAGACTTCTATCAATGAAGTCTAATTGATCTTATCTATCTATGGAGGTTAAATCATTGTCGTGGAATACTCAACAAGATATTATAAGAGCATGTAGAAGGGCTTGGAGATATTATCATTTACATAAGAGTGATTATTGTAGCAGAAAAAGCTACTCAGTTCACCGAGTCAAGGAGGGTGCAGTTCGAGCCAAAGGGAGAGCACCAAAGAGAAGGAGAAATAGATAATTTGGGAGCAGAATTTTGGAGAGTTTCCCAGCGATTTTCTAGTGTCGGAGTGGCAGGAAAAGGGAGGTTGAATACATCTATAAAGGAGGTCGTAGAAGCAGCGTGAATAACCATAAACCCTTGTGCGAGCTACTAGAAAAGGGTTGATTTCACTGCCAAAGGCCAGATCAACTTCCAGGAGGAAGAGCGAGTCACTTCTAGAGGTAAGGGGAGGTAGGATGGCTCAGTTGGAGCCAGTTTCCAGGCAGTGCGAGTGGTTTCATAGGCTATAGTGCATGTTCTAGGTAGTAACGTGAGTTGCCAGTGTGGGGTGCGAACAAGCCAGAGGATGCCGAGTTGTTTTGCATAGGAGATCTAGAATATTTAGATTATTTTGCCAATATATTTCCATAGGATTTCCAGTGGGGCATCAAGTTGCAATATTTCTCAAATTGTTGCATAATAAAATAAGCCCTCATATGTTTCACTAGTTTTCCCTTCGATGTTTTTTCTGGGGACATTTAGTCCCAAATAACGGTGTCATTTTTTTTTTGTGTGTGCATCTATTTCTGAGTTCCTATTTTCTTTCCGCAACATATTTTAATTGGTGAAGAGTTGTAGTGTGGTTTATTCAATATTTGTCATAATAATAATTTTAGAAGATAAATAAACTCTAAGTTAGGAGAATAATACTCAGTTGCTGTAGTTCAAGGAATTTTCATATTTATACATCTTTTGTAGATTTTCCCACATTTATTTTCCTATCTTACAATGCATTACTTTAATGAACTCTGATTTGGCTAGTCCATTCAGAATAGCATTCATATCTTTAGCAATAAATGTAAATTTAAGTTTGTGATCCTTTGAACCTATTACAGGTGGATCTTCATAGCCATTCTATAGCGCAACCCAAACATCTACACCACATGACATTAGGTATGTATTCATCCTTATTTTCTAGAAAGCATAATTTGTACCATGGAACAAGGGTGCTTTTCTTGTTGAACATCCTTCTTTACTAGTCATTCTCATGCACTAGATCTCCCTTCCAACAGTTAAGTTGAGACAAATGGAACCTACTCTAATACCAATAGATAAATACTTGACAACTATTGGAGGGGGGTTGAATCAATAATTGTGTCTTTTCAATCAAATTAATTTAATTTAATTTTTCAAGTATATACTTTTACAGCTAATGCCTTATGTATATGTTCAACTTTTAATTGTTTCTTTTGTAGTTACCAGAGATACATTTGCATATATAAATGAAATTCAGAACCATTTACGCAAGTGGGACATTTACCATGCAATACATGAACACACCATATTTAAGCAGAAACCCATAAAGGGAAAACCGTGAATTTTTTGCTGAAGCGATGTAAGGCAAGCTCCTAATCCCTTATTACATCATATTTTATTTAGGCTCCAACCTACAAAAGGTTGCTACCTCAATTTATTTTGCAAGCTTCAACTTGTAAGGAAGCTCCAACTCCAATAAAATTTTTGCATGCTACAAACCACGGGAGGCTCCTACCTCAATAGGATCCAACCTATTATTTATCAAGCTACAACTTGAAAGGACACTACAACCCCCAATCAAATTACAAATCAGATTTGTTGGTTACCTAGTCTTTGTCTCTATTTTGAAATTAGTTTTTGTCCTCTTTTCTACTTCCTAGCCTCTCTGCTTCTCACTTCAAGTCTACTCCACTTTTGCTTCTCTTTCTCTTTCTATTTTCTCCTTACCAGGTTGTTCAAGAACTCTCTCATACAAATGTTCAATTCACAAAACTTAATTCTCATTTAATAATGCATCTTTTATAAGAATGGCTCTCTGAGTATTTTCATTTTATGTAGGAATTCAAAATGAGGATTTGTTTATTGGTATTCCAACACTATTTTCATCCCACCTCTTCTTTTTTAGTAGAGTCTAAAATTAAGACATTTTTTCTTTGTACTATTTGCATATCTCAAGAATCATGGTCAAGCATTAATTATTTCATAAGACAAGGCTCAGATAAACAAACATTCTATAATACATGCTAGCTGAAGATAGGGTGTGTTACTATATAGGGTAATGAAGTATACATACTATATGACATACATTATAACTCTGTTCCTGAGAGTAACATGCATGTTACTGTTATAAAAAGGCCAAAAATATAAATTATTTTGTACAATCATTCAGTTTAATAAATGCAATTTTGTTCTTCGGCCTTTGTTCTCTAGTTCGTATGTGCCATATATTAATTTTGTTTGAAGGATAAACATCAAGGAAACATCAAAGAAATCATCAATGGACAAGCATCAAAGCCTTTTCACATCACATCACTTAATCAACTTTTCCACTTTACATCACTTTAGTCAGCAATCAACAATAGAAATCAACCTTGCAACATTAACAACAACTCATCAACATGACTCATGGCCATGATCATTTGACATCAATGCCAAAATTGCCAATACTCTTAGACCTTCTTGGGTAGAAAACACTTGAGAAGATGCTTTCTTGAATGTGACAAATAAGCTCAATCTCATCTCTATTTATAGTGTTCTTGGTGGAATCCATTAGCCACCAAGGGTCACCACTTTTTCCCAAGCTGACCTAAGCCAAACATGCTTAAAAACCAATAACTATAGAAATAAAATTTCATTCATTTGTTTTCACCCACTCCATTGTAGCCCTAGGTGACCCTTAGCTCATCAAGGGTTCCCCACATGCATCCAATGAATAAACAATCAATTTTTACTTTGGTCTTTCACCCAAAACTATGGGTACAAAGCCCACCACTTGGGTATATTACTCACAAAACAACATTTTTGTGGGTCAACTCCTCACAAACCTAGTATCCTAGGGGTTTTGGGAGAACCTCCCGAGCTACACATCACAACATATAGTCCAACACAACTATTTAATGAATGGTGTCAACATAATCAAGTTGTTCTTTTGTTAGGTTTTTGTTTTTGGAACTTACATGACTAGTTGAAATAGACACTCCAAAATAACATGTTTGTCTACCATGATCAACACTCTCCACTCTAAAAAGATGAAAATATTCCCATAGTGCAAGATATGTTCATACATGCATGTGTAGAATAATTTGCATATTAAAATTGATAATTATACTTAAACTAGCTTGTAATAATAGTTTAATATGTTTAATTAAAATTTATACCATTAATCTTGTGATCAATCAAAGATCACATACACATTCAATTTATATTTCCAATGCATATAGTTCTCTTTCCTTGTTCGCTAATCCCAAATATTGAATTTTCTCCTCTACCCATGAGTTTGTGCACTATGTGGGCCATGGATCATGTAATGCTACAAGGAGTGGAACATGCTCTGGGTTTGACTTTTTAAATGATTGTATGTCTTCCTATCATTTTTTTCACATCTTATCATACATTAGCACACATTTCTTAGTATCCTCCATAATGAACAAAACCAATTTATTAAATTTATCTCAGTCATCCTTGTTTGTAATGTTAGTGAGCACTTAATATTGTTCATTTTTATAAGTAAAATAATTATTCCTTAAATAATAAAATTATAAGCATATATGTGAAATAATTATATTACCTCTCGTAATATATATCTTCCTTTCTAATTTTTCTTAATCATAATCACCATCCCACATGAGTGGAGCATAATGATATGCATTTCTTTTAAGAACATAGACATAGAAAAGAAAGATTCATTAACAATATAACCTCTAACAATGCACCCTTCAAGATGTGCTCATTATTTTGCAAATGCTTTAAGTATTTTAGTGTACCTCTCCAAGAACAACATCTACCTACAACTCACTTTGACTAAATGTACCAAAAGATGGGAAAAAAATATGAACAATTTCTGTTATTTCAATTTTTCATATAGGGATACTCTTGATATGTATCTCTTTGGATGTGATCCACCTAAAAGCAAGATAGGCCTATTAATTGGTATTTAGTAGTTTCAAATTAGAATTTGATATAATACCACTTGATATTTTGACATATATACTTAATGATAAATTTACAATCTAGATAGAGAATGTGAGGGGAAAAAAACCTTATAAATGTAAATATCCTTTAAATGGAAAGAAACAAATATTCTATGAGAATAGTATGTCCATTCATGGCTATTGGATAAATGTGTTGAACATCTTTATCCTCAAAAAATTATAATACAATCGTAATATTACAAGGGATAATTCTATACTAATTTATGTCAAACCACACTAACAATGCACATTGTTAACAAATTATGGTGATCATGTGTTTTGAGAGCCATCAACTAACCATCAATCATAAATTCTTTTCTCAATGAAGAACCATATCCCATTGGTTTCTCATTGTATGAACCATGATCCCCACAAGTTGTAAGTACTATGGTGTGGATTTAACCACTCATCAATAAATTTCAAACCTAAGGAGTTAGAAATAAAAGTACTTGGTTGAATTTTACTAGGACAAACACAATATTATATAGATTTACACAAATAAATCTACCCCAACATACTAGGAGGCAAGATCCTATGAAATAAAAACCAAAATAAAATAATGCATCTAATTGGAGATAGGATCTGTTGACAGTGTTGGATCCTACCAACATACAAGGGATCTTCATGATATGAGGTCCCAATTAGACCTCACACAGTTTGGCGTAAGAGTCCCATCAAGAAATATGGCCTGGTTTCCATTAACTTAGATATTTTCCTTGGATTAAGACATTAGCATGAAAGAGTAGCACGCATGTGATGTTGAATGAGCAAGAGAGTGTGGCTTATGAACTATTCAATTGTTATCAAGGTTCTTTCACTGCAAAGGAGAGAAAGTGAGCCTCTAAAAGAAAAGTAATAGTATTAATCTAGTGGAGACACACACACATGCAAAAGAAAGAATCGTTAGACATCAAGCAAAATAGTTCACATAGATGCTACGATCATTAAAATCATAACACATTTCCAACAAGTTGAGCACCAAAGTCACTGAAATAGTTCAATTACTTTAGTAAATAAGGAAGCCAACATAAATAAAAAACATTAAAAGAGTAGTCTCAAAACATCCACAATCTATTCATGAAAATTTGATTTCCAAATAGATTCAACTATTAAGCAAAAGTTCCAAGATACATGATTAAAATGAATATCACTAGCTCCAATAGTGGAGTATTACAACCACTACTTGCTCCCCAAAAGTACTATCTCTATCTCTTTAATGCATTGTGAGAGAAACCAACATTAAAAGTACTTTGCTTGAGTAATGAGGCTCCTTTTATAACTTGAGGCATGACCTTTCATATCCTCATGACTCTTGACTTTCCAACTTCTAATGACATTTGGACTTCTATAACTCTTGAACTTCCAAATGACTTTTGGAATTACATGTCTTTTAGACTTCTTCACATGGCTCTTTTGTCCATACATGACTCTTGGACTTCTACTTCTTTTTCTTTACAATAATTACATCATTACATCATAATTTCCACATCATCATGTGGTGAGGACATGACAAGTCACTATCATTGATGACTAGGACTCATAGTGACTGATGACATGGACTTTCTTGGTAGGTGACAATGTTGCCACTTGTATCTTTGATCTTTCATGTAACTTCCATGTTGTTGATGTCTTCACCCTCCAAAGGGTCTTTGATCATATGGAGTCTTTTGAGCTTCTTTGATCATCAGGATTTCAATGTTCTTCATCTTGTCTCATCAGATGTTATTCATTCTTGAATGCTTCCTTTGACTGCCCTCTTTGCCCAATCTCTTGATGCACCATTGCCATGCTATTTTGGAAAATACCTGCAATTGAAATCACTCATGGCAAGCAAGTATGAACCTAAAAAATCTCATATTCTAATGTTTTCATGCAAATTTTATGTTCAAGGCTTAACAGTGTGCTCGGGAATGGTAAGGGGAACTTTTGGGCGTGAGGGTGCACTGCAAAAGTCTGAAGGGATGAAGCTTCAAGGCTTCAGGATGCACTCATGCGCTCAACAGGAGAGAGAAATCTTGAGGGAGGGCTCAGGGTGAAAGTCCAAAGGAAAAAGGAATAACATTCGGGCTTCCCAAGTGTGTTATGTGCTCAAGAGAGAGAGGAAGGGTGTAGGGCACATTGTTGAAGGCTGAAGGGATGAGGCTTTGGGCTTTAGGGGCGCTCAAGAGAGCCAAGGAGGGCACAAGGTGCAGTATTGAAGGTTGAGGAGGTTAGGATTCACGCTTTCCAAGTGCACCATGCACTCAAGAGGGTGAAGGAGGGTGCAAGGTGTAGTGCGGAAGGTTGAAGGGGTTAGGATTCAACCTTCCCAAGTGTGCCATGCGCTCAACAAGGAGGAAGGCTTTCTTAAGGGTGAAGTTTGGAACAAGGAAGGGTAATGTTGCTTAAGAGTGTGCTATGCACTCTTGGAGGGTGCAGGGTGCACTTCTAAATAATTAAGGAGTCTTGATCAAGGCTTAAGGGTGTGCAATGCACTCCTAGCCTTAATGGGTTAACTTGTACAACAACAAAAATTTCTAAGTCTGGGAGATAGAACCAGGAGCAAAGACAATGAGTTTAGACATGAAATCAAGTGTGACACATACCAACTCGTAAATAAGACTTAAAAGGCTTGAATAATGATAAATAAACATCAAAACGCCAGTTTACAAACACTCCCCAAGTACAATGAACAAAGTGTGTGTGACTGTGACCAAAAGTGTCGTTTTACAACAAACAAAGGTATTGTAACCATGAAGTGCACTAAAGATGTTCTAATCAATGTGATGACACTTAGGAATAATAAATAAAACTTGAAACATGTGAAATGACTTGAAATGACACTTGATGACCAAAGCGACATTGATGCGATAATTTGGTAGACTCCAATATTTGATTGTAGTGAACTTTGGAGGGTGTTGTAGCATCGACAACACTTGGCAACACATTGGACGAACTTCAGATTCTCTGCTTAGGAATAGATTTGTAGCTAAAGGGTTATCCCTTTAGGAAGTATTGATTCACCAATTGGATAATTTTGACTTCCCCTTTTGACCCAGTTGTAAACATAGCACCTAACTTCCCTTTACTTTGTTTGAACACAAATATATGCCATATCGCAATTGTTTCAATGAAGGAAAGGGTAGTATGCGTGGTGAGTTTTAGATACTCAGAGTATGAGTTTCATCTCTGGTTTAGCTCCACTACTAACAGGCCTGGACAGTACCTCGACAGAGTCACTACAAGATCACAAGTGTTGCTTCGCTGCCAGCGAGCCTGAACAATACCCTGACGAAGTCACTTGCTTCACCTCCCTGCATAGGAAGCATTTCTCTTCTTTCACCCTTTACTTTTTTATTTAATAGGATTTTTCTTTGAAATAATATTTTCAATGGGAAGAAGAGGGATACTAACTTATTGAGAGCAGAGTAGGTTTCCCCTTCAGAGAAGCATTTATATAACCTCTAATATTGGTTTGCTCGCTTTAGATTTTCACCTTATCGTTTCTCTACTATATTGGATAAGCATGTAAAACACCAAGTAGATTTCACACCAAGTTGAGGAATTTAGATACTGGAATAGATGTGGATCCGATGGGTTCCCTCGAGTTTTTCTTTTTGGATGTATCACATTTTTTGTCCAAACTTAGTTCAACCTATGGTTTCTTCCCAAAACAAAGAAGGAGAACTAACAGATAGTCAAGCATTCTGGTTGTCCCATTTCCTCTTTACTCCACCACATAGCCTTTTTGAGCCATGCACTATTTCACAGAATGTCTAATTTATGTACAATGACCAAGACGCAAAACAAGACAGGACATGACTCGACATGACAAACATAATATTGACACAAACGATAAAGAAAAAGAAAAGAAGGAAATTATACAAGAAACATATCTTAGAGTTTCTACTGAAAATAATGCTTCAAATCTCGACCATTAACGAGAAGAGGGTCAGTCCTCCCATCTAAGGATTTCAACTTAAAAACATTATGACTGAGTTTCTCTTCGATGGTGTAGGGGCCTATCCACAGAGATTGGAACTTCGTGTGTTTTCCTTTCTCTTCATGGGATTTATCCCACTTCAATACTAAGGCACCCGCACTGAAACTCTTATTCCCTATAAATTTCTTATTGAATGAACGCTTAATACAACTTTGGTGCACGACAAATATTTCTTTATCTTTGATCCTTTCTTCCTCACGCTTAAGCAAAGTATCTATCTTACTTTAAACCAAAAGGCACTATTTGCCTTGGGACTCTTGGAAGAGTTACAAGGCTGGGAGATACAAGTTTGGAGGCAAGATAACTTCTTTACCATATACCAGGAAGTATAATGATGTTTTGAGAGAAGGCTTAGGATTCACACTGTCAAACCATAATGCATTTACCAAAGCATTGTGCTAGTTCCTTTGCTTAAAGAAAATAGTTTTCTTGATTACGCGACTGATACTTTTGTTTATTGATTTTGCTAAACCATTTCCATGTGGATAATAGTTAGATGCATGTTTCAATACAATACCATTTTCTAATGTGAACTCATAAAGTTTCAATGAAGAAAAATAAGTCGCATTATCAAAGACAAGAGACGTGGGAACGCCAAACCTGGTTATAATGTTATGCTTTAAGAATTAGATGACTTCCTGGTCGTTAACTTGTCTTAAAGGAACTGCTTCTATCCACCGAGTGAAATAATCATTCGTTGTCAAGATGTATCGGTGTTGTTTTGATGAGTGCAGAAATATTTCTCCAATAACCTCTAATCCCATTATTGGAAAGGTTCCTCAACTGCTACTGGTAGCAGTGGGGCGATTGACTTCTGATCTCGACCGATACATCTTTGACAAGTTGGGAACTTATGAGCATAACCATGAGCATCCTTGAATAACGTGGGTCAATAACAACCGGCCCTCAGTACATTATGTGAATTTGTATTGCCCACATAGTGACCACCTATCGATCCATCATGCAGATCTCTGAATGCCTTATCTGTATCTTGAGGCTTAAGGCATCTTAACAAGACACCATTACGGTGCTTTCTAAAAATCACTCCATTAACAAGTTGATAAGATAAACCTTTGAGGTGGATTTCCCTCTTTTGTTTTTTTGATAAATTGTGGGCAACGTGTCGTGCTCTAGGAATTGTCATATATCTGAGCACCATACCATTGTCAAGATTGAATAGGGAACTTGTTCAACATTGTACATCTCTATTTCCTACTCCCATTCTGAAATATCTTGCTCCAAAGAATCTCTTTCTTTTGTTTCTAATTGACAGAAGCCATGACCCTTAATAGTATGAACTGACTTGAACTCCAAATCACATTCTTGCAAATAGGTCATCCAATTTTCCCTCTTCTTATCCAATTTACACATAGTGTTCTGATGGTTGGATGAGGCATGTATATGATCATGTGAGATTTAAGGAGGTAGGGCCTGAAATTTTTGACTACCTTATATATAGTGGAGGATTGTTTATCGATGGCAGGGTAATTCAACTTTGACCCATATAAGCCAACACTCGTGAAAGAAATAGGTCATTCATTTCCTTCAGTATCTGTTGAGCCTCAGACCTGCACTCCTTTTCACATCCTCTCAGCCTCCTTTTCCATTCATTTCCTTCCTTTATCACTCATTTCCTTCATCAATTTGCTTAAATAATTGTATTATAGGACTTTTACATGGATTATTAATTATGCTAATGACTGTGTTGTTGGATTAGAATTTTGGTTCAAAACCTGCAGTTTCCGCAGCTGATCCCAGTTTCCGCAGCTGTTTTCTTAAACGGCATGATCCAGGTGTCCTCCGGTCAAAAGGGCCACATGGGCAAGTACGTGGCACTAAGGACATGGTGTGTGTCCTTCCAGCTCAGCCATAACAGTCGTAAACACCCATGGTCAACGAGGGGGCAACTTCGGTCAAACGAAGGTGATTGACGGTGACACGGCTCTGCGTGTTCGGTTTAGAGCACGTGAAGCACAGCTGGCCTCTTCCTCAACCACGCAGATGATGGGGAACACGAATCCAACCAGAGATTTAATACCCACCTCGACCGTTGCCTAAATCCGTGGACTGTGCTAGATTACGTGTTCTTCACACAGCTGTTAGAATAGCGTAGTTTGTGATTAAGTTAGTTTGGTTTTTCTGCTATAAATAAAGCGTATTTGAACGCTTATTAGCTAGCTGTTGTTATGTAATATTGAACCCCACTGTAACTTTTACTTTTGCTACGTAATATATGAGAAGACTGTTCTCCATTTGAGCGTTTAAGTGATCTTTTGAGCTGGCTGGAGTAGGCAGAGGGCCCCTGTTTACTTAAGGCCTGTACAGTGCTTTTCATTTTATGCATTTCTTCTTATCAGCTTTTGTATAGTAATTGTACAGAATGCTTTTGCTTACTACGTTTTGATCATGTACAATAGCTGTATATAACTTTGAATTCTGTCCATTTATATTTCTGCATTTTTCCATGACTGATCAGTGTGTTTTTGCAGTTTGCTTAGGTGCCCGGGACAGTTTCTTTTCTTTCTTTTTCACAGCTAGTGATACTTGTGATCATCTTGTCTAATGGTGCTGACCTTCTTTGATTGCAGCCTTTATTTCTTTGTTATCATTTCTTTAAGTTGCATAATTGTTTACTAATCAAGTTGTTTACTTGTTGATGGTCTCTTCTTTATAATTCAATATCTTTATCGAGGACCAAAATATCTCTAACGCAGCTTGGTTATTTTGTTTAAGGCTCACATTGCTAACTCACTCATAACTCTTTCTTATATGATAAATCCATCTGAAGGCAAAAAGGTTAAGGGAAAATTAAGTAGTGTGATTTGTCACTTAGATTGTACATTGCTTGAGATTTCATTGAAGAACTAAAGTAGTTGCTCTTGTTTTTAAGTTAATGTAGATGTCATTTTCAATTTCATTTTCTGCAGCAACATAGACATTGGGCCAAGGTCACTAGACTCTCATTTGATGCTTTCATTTTTCCTTTAAGAGTAATTTCATTTCAGTTGTTGTTCAAAGCTTTCTCGTAGATTACTTTTTGAGCTTTAAGAAATCATCTAGAACTCATCACAATCACACACACCTCACTCACTTTATTTTCATTTCCATCACATCACTGTAGGAGAAATAGACTTGAAAACAAACTTAAAAAGTTAAAAACGACAAGAACTTAAGAAATAGTTGCCTAAGTACATACAGTACACATCACTTCATCAGCTTACGAGCCCCGAGTTGACATTTAAAAGTTGCAATTTAGACTTCACTAAATTGACCAAACATTTTGGCGTCGTTGCTGGGGAAGTGAAAATTAGGTAGCCAATTCTTAAAAAAAAAAAAAAAAACAAGAAAATTTCAAGAAAGGGAAATTGATAACCTCTCAAAGTATGCTCTCCTCTTGCACCTAGAGTGATCTGGAGGATCAGAAAAGGGAAAGTTATTGGTTTAATAGTTTCTTAATTATGCTCTCTTCTTGCACCTAGAGTGACCTGGAAGATCAGAAAGAGAATTATTAGCCTAACTTGAAGAAAAAATAAAAATGACATGCATAGAGCTAGAGATTCTAGGGGAAGGTTTTTAGCTAGAGCCAAGAGTTCAATTTTTACAAGCCCATCTACTTCAAGGAATAGACAAGAGACACCTCCCTCATCTCCAACTGACACTCCTAGCCCTAGGATTCCTGGAATTCAAGAGGCAAGAATTGACTCTCCCACACCTTCTATTGAATTTGAATCAGAAAGAGATCCTTTCCCTTCTTCTACAGAAAGACCAATTGTAATTGAAGAAGTAGAATCATCTGAGGAAGAGGGAGAAATTCCTTCTCATTCACCCTTTGTAGAAGAACCAGAAGACTCTGAAGTCTCTAGGGAAACTACTATGACAGAAGAAGGAGGTGGTAGAGGTAGAGGTAGAGGAGGAGGAGGAGGAAACAATGGAGGAGGTAGAGGTAACATTGGAGGAAATAGGGATGGGGATAACTCATTTGGGTTCCCTATCGTTGATGAGGACTCCCGAGCCACTATGAAAAACATATCACCATCTGTCCTCCCAAACTTTCATGGGTTAAGGAATGAGGACCCTGAAACATTTCTATTTGAGTTTGAAGTCGTATGTCGAACTTATGATTATCTGGATGACTCTCAAAAACTCAAATTGTTCCCTTCAACATTGAAAGGACAAGCTTTGAAATGGTTCATGGGATTACTCACTCAATCCATTAGGTCTTGGAATGATATGAAACAAACATTTTTGGATAGGTATCTGGACTATTGTATGCCCACCAATCACAAGGATGAGGTATTCAATATGGTACAAAAAGAAGATGAAAATTTGGAGGATTTGCTTGAAAGATTTCAATACAATTTGAAAAGAGCAAAAATGAACAACTTAGATGAGGAGACCTTGAAAGCCCTTTTGTTAAAAGCCATTAGAGATGAATGGATAGACATTTTGAACATGATGGGGAAGGGAGATATATCTCAACTTTCACTCAATGAAATAGCGGAGCTATGTGTCCATATCTCAAGGGGGAAATCTAAAACTCAAAAAGGGCCTAGAGATCCTTCTCTCCTCAGAGCAAACAAATCTGCAACTGGATCGGTAAGTAGAGCTGAAATTGGCAGTATGCTTGATGAATTTAAAATTGACATCTTGGGGAGTCTTAGTGAACAATTAGACACCCTTAAGATTCACAATAAACAGAAAGCAGAAGCTGAGGCTTTGGCCATATTTTGCCCGAAATGTAGGAAGAAACATGCTCTAAGGGAATGTCCCTTGGATGCAAAAGTTGTAGAAACATGTGTAATTTGCTCAGAGAACCATGAGACCAAAGATTGTCCTTCAATTCCTGGGCTCAAAGCTGTCTTTCAAGGAGATCCAAATACACTCGAATCTCTCTGTTTTGTTGCAAGGAGACCTTGGCAAGGGCAACAAAATCAAGGGTTTAACAACCCTATGAATTTTCAACCCCAACCAAATTGGAATCCTTGGCAACAACCTTGGTCCCAACCTCAAAATCCTTTTCAATCATGGATACAAGGTATGCAAAATCCTTATGGGAGATTTGCTCAATTCTATCAATATCCTCCATCTTTTCAAAACCAGCAAGTTCCACAACTTCCAAATCAAAGTCCACAACTATCATTGCCATTTCCTCAACAACAAAAACCTTCTCAACAGAATCAAAGTTCTCAACTCTTGCTTAAGTCAAACCAACTTCCTTCTCAGCCATTGCCAAACCCCAATAATAAAAACCCTCAAAATGCTTACATGATGGAAGGTCAACCATTCCCTACCTATATGATTGTTCCTCTCAATGAAGTACAACTCAGATCAGGTAGAATCCTAGATCAACCCTCTATAAATGTTCAACAGCCAAGCATTTCTGAGGAAGAGTCTCTTAAAGCCAATAAGGGTTCTGAAGTATCTCTTCAAAACCCAAACACTCAAAAAGAAAAAGAAAAAGAGTCAACCCCCACAACTCCCATAGTTGAGCAACCTACATCTCTATCCACACCTCCTTTTCCTGAAAGATTACAAATTGATAAAGGAGTGGAAAAACAAATTTGGTTGCCTGACTATAATTTTCTAGATGAATTGAAAAATGTCTGTATCAAGATTCCCTTGTTACAAGCCATTAAGGAAATTCCTATTCTAGCAAAAACAATAAAGGAGTTGAGCCTTAAAAGACCAGGAAGGAAACCAAGAGATACCAGAAGGATCCACCTGGTAGGAAAAATTGCAGACATCATGATGGGAAAGATTACTATGCAGAAATATGTAGACCCCGGTAGTCCAATTGTCAAAACACATATCAATGGGGTAGAAATACCAAATACTTTGATTGATTTAGGGGCTGCTATCAACATCATGAGTAGACAGACTATGGAACAGCTAAAACTTCCTAATCTTCTTTTTACACCCACCTTGTTGCAACTTGCAGATCGATCCATTATTAAACCAGATGGTGTATTAGAAAACATTCCTGTCTCCTTAGATTCTTGGGAATATCCAGTGGATTTTATGATTTTAACTCCCAAGAGTAATCTAGGAGGACATCCTCTTATTTTAGGAAGACCTTCGCTAGCCACAGCTGATGCTTTCATAAGTTGTAGGTCTGGGGACATGTACATTTCTGATGGTAATTCAACAAAGAAGTTCAATCTGTATCCTCCAGCAAAAGCAATCACAGAAATAGGAGATAATGAGTGGGTTGATGATGAAAATACTATACAACATGTCTTTACCATTTCTGAGATTAGTGAAGATAGTCAAATTCTGAATACATTAGAAAATTTCGAACCATCTTCAGAATATGACTCCACACAATTTCAGTTGGATTCTGACATAGAGTATCTTTCATCTAGACAAATGTCTCTTTTCTCTATGGAAGAGTTTGGTAGTTCTGCCATTGAGATCTTTCCAGGAAAAACACTAAACATTAATAGAAACTTGGAAAAATCACAACAGGAAGAGCTAACCAAAGTCTTGCAAAGACATTCTACTGCATTTGCATGGGAGTATACCGATATGAAAGGTATTGATCCTAAGACTAGCATTCATCACATCTACATTGAGGAAAACAGTAGACCAATCAGACAACCTCAAAGAAGGATGAATCCAAATCTTAGGGAGATAGTGAAAGAAGAGCTCCAAAAGTTACTTAATGTAAACTTCATTTAGCCTATTTCAGATAGCCGGTGGGTTTCCCCTTTGGTTATAGTACCTAAAAAGAATGGTAAATGGAGGGTTTGCATTGATTACAGAGAATTGAACAAAGCAACCTTGAAGGACCACTTTCCTTTGCCCTTTATTGATCAAGTATTAGATACTTTAGCAGGCAAAAAGTATTTCTCATTTTTGGATGGTTTTAGTGGTTACAATCAAATTCAGGTAGCACCTGAAGATGAGGATAAAACCACATTTACCTGTCCATGGGGGACTTTTGCTTACCGAGTACTTCCCTTTGGATTATGTAATGCACCCGCAACATTTCAAAGGGCAGTATTAGGAATCTTTTCCGATCTAATTCATGATTGTGTAGAGGTCTACATGGATGATTTTACAGTTTATGGTAACTCATTTGAAGAAGCATTAGAAAATTTGGAAAAAGTCCTCATTAGATGTAAAGAAACAAATCTTTCATTAAGTCATGAAAAATGTTTTATGATGTTTACTGAAGGGATTGTTTTAGGACATCATATTTCAGGAGATGGAATCAAAGTTGATAGATCAAAAGTCGAAGTCATCTCCAAGTTACCTATTCCAAATTGTCAAAGGGATGTTAGAAGTTTTCTTGGGTTTACTGGGTATTATAGAAGATTTATTGAAAACTTCACCAAGATAGCATCTCCACTCTTCAAATTACTTACCAAAGACTGTGAATTCAAGTGGGATCCCGACTGTCAATCTGCATTTGAAACTTTAAAAACTAGAATATCTGAAGCACCCATTTTGAGAGGGCCAAATTGGAAACTCCCTTTCCACATTTCTACAGATGCTTCAGATACAGCTCTAGGAGCTGTGTTGGGTCAAAAGGATTTAGTTCCTTATGCCATTTATTACACCAGTAAAAATTTGACTCCCACCGAGTTAAATTATACTGTGACTGAAAAAGAATTCTTAGCCGTTGTTCATGCAATCAACAAGTTTAGACATTATATAACCGGCTATGAAACCTTTGTCCATACTGATCATTCTGCAATTAGATATCTTATGAACAAACCTATTACTAATGGCAGAGTTACAAGATGGCTTTTACTTTTACAAGAATTCAATATTACTGTGTTAGATAGACCAGGGAAACAAAACACAGTAGCTGATTTCTTGTCTAGAATCCAAAACACTAACGAAGATTCTCCTGTAGAGGATAAGTTTCCAGATGAATACTTGTTTGCAGTAACTACTAAAACCCCTTGGTATGCAGATATTGCTAATTATTTAGTTACAGGGAAGCTTCCTCCACACTTATTTCCTAATGAGAAAAGGAAAATCATTCAGAAGAGTTCAGATTATTCATGGATTTCTAATGAATTGTTCAAAACAGGGCCAGATTGTATGATCAGAAGATGTGTTCGGGAAGATGAAATGCCTGACATCCTTAAGGCATGCCATGATGAACCGTGCGGCGGACACTTTGCTGACAAGAGGACGGCCTATAAAATCCTTTCTTTAGGATATTATTGGCCTTCTCTCTTCAAAGATGCAAAGCAATATGTTAGAAGGTGTGACAACTGCCAAAGAGTTGGGAGACCAACTCCTTCAAATGAAATGCCACTACAGCCAGAGGTATGCATCGAACCCTTTGAGAAACGGGCTCTAGATTTCGTTGGACCTATTAATCCACCATCTAAGCAAAAGAAGTATATATTGGTTTGCACTGATTATGTTACTAAGTGGGTAGAAGCCAAGGCATTGCCTTCTGCCACTGAAAATTCAGTTGTTCAATTTATTTTTGAGGATATTTTTACTCGTTTTGGTGTCCCAAGAGAAATTGTGACAGATCAGGGAAGTCAATTTACATCTAAATTGATGGAAAAGCTGATGGAGGAATACAAAATCAAGCACAGAACATCTACTCCATACCATCCGCAAGCAAATGGTCAAGTGGAATCTACAAATAAAGTTCTTGAAAGCATCATCACCAAAACTGTTCATCTCCACATAAGAGATTGGGCAGAAAGGCTTCCTGAAGCCTTATGGGCCTATAGAACTACATGGAGGAACACAACATGACATTCTCCCTATGAACTTGTTTATGGGAAAGAAGTCCTGCTCCCCATTGAGTTCCAAGTCAAGACCTTCAAGATGGCAGTTCAATTGGGGATGAACCTATCAGAAGCCCAAAAGCACATAATGGACCAGCTAAATGAGCTAGATGAAATAAGACAAGATGCAATTTTAAGGACTGATCTAGTTCAGCACCAAAGAACTAAGTGGCATGATCGACACATCAAAGAAAGAAAGTTTCAGAAGGGAGATTGGGCACTATTGTTTGATTCCAAGTTTAAGGACTTCAAAGGAAAATTTCAAACTCATTGGCTTGGACCATATGAGATTGATGAAGTCTTTAACAATGGAGCAGTTCGAGTAAAGACCATTGATGAGCTTCAGACTCCTCTCATTGTGAATGGCCACCGATTGAAAGTCTACCACAAGCCACTCTCAAAGGAGGAATTTGTTAAAATGTTCCAAGAAGATTCTGCAATGAGGCTGGTGGAGAAGAATTTTTCTCCTCCATCAACCTAATCTTTGTTCTTTCCATTGAAAAAAAAAAAAAGGTCTCTTGTATAAGCCTGAAAACCAATCTTGGATTGGCGGTCTTATGCAGAAAATATAAGGTGAAAATCAGGGGCACCTGACACTTTATATTTTCCAAATAAAAAAAATCTCTCTCTCTTTCCATCTCATTCGCCATTTCATTCCACTTCATCTCCATTCCATTTCATTTCCATTCCACTTCATTTTCATTTCATTCCATTCATCTCACTCCATTTCATCAATAAAAGTCCCTCTCATGACTATTTCATTTAGCAAGTCTTCTCTAACTACTTTTTGTATAGACAGAAGGGTGTTGTTTCAGTTTCTGCAGCTGAGAACTGTTTCCGCATCTCGCACCAGTTTCCGCAGCTCGCACCAGATTCCGTAGCCAGCACACTCTGTCTCCACAGCAGCAGTACTCTATTTTCAAAAAAAAAAAATCACAGTCAGAGGGCAACAAGGATGGAAGACACCTGAAGGATCAAAAGGCAATCATGGATCAACAACCTTAATCAACAGATGGTAAACCCATAAAGGTATGATCAAAATTTTTCTCCAAACAACCATTTGAATGTCATGTTGTGCATAATTATTAATCGTGGACAGAGTCACTAAATGCAATGATTAAGCAAAGATCATCCCATTTCTCCGCCGTAATCATCCTTCATCCACCTCAGATCCTCATAACGGTCTCATAATCACCCTTAGTTTAAACTCAAATCAAGACTGCGCTTTCATTAATTAGCCGTACAGAGAAGAAGAGACCTATCGTACTACGTCTCTTCTCCACTACGATCTCCGCAGCCAAAAACTGAAACGTGTATGAAAGCCGTCTGATTCCAATGGATCTGGCCGTTATCTCATTCCCTTATCACTCCGTTTTCGCACACATTCGAACTCATTCCCATGCTTGTCTTCCACTCTTTACCTTCACACCATTTCTGCTCTCGTTTTTGCTGTAAAATCCACGACTTCGTTTTAAACCCCGCAGCTTTGTTTCAAGCTCCACAATTTTGTTTTCAAACGGTATTACCTCGCATTACAGTGCGGCTATTTCACTTCCAGTCGTAGTCTATCTGTCTCTCCCGTGAAGCATCCTCCTTGAATATCCATATACAGTCAAAGCTTCAGCCGAAGTTGAGATGGGGAAATTGCTTCGAGCTAAGCCTGAAGGTTCAAAGTATCTAGAAGGATACCCACAGACAAAAGAAGCGTTAAAAAAGGCAAAATGGCTGAAGTTCATTCAGAAATTCAAAGGATATGATAAGGAGGTAACAAAAACGTTTGCTCGTTCATTCAATGGAAGTACTGTGGAAATAGGAGATCTGAAATTCACAGTCACAGAAAATTCGATAGCAACAGCAACTAATCTACCTGTGGTGGGAGACCGATGGTTCAAGAACAGAGGGGTTGAAGATCAAGAATGGAAAAATATGCTCAAGAATCCAGGTATGGACACTTCAGTTTTCACCAAAGGAATTCCTGTACATGTTATAAAAGAAGAATGGACTGCATTGTTGTTATTAGTTCAAAAGTTTATAACATGTGAAGGCCGCTTTGGCACTATGTATATGTACCATGCTAGAATTATGATGAACTTCATGGAGGACCATGCCATCAATTTGCCCTATTTTCTGTTAAGAAGCCTAACAAAGATGAGTTTTAGTGTCCAAAAGAATATAGGCAATATTGAACCTCACTTGTATCATCATGGATTCATTAAAATTCTTATAGAAGACCAATTGAAAAAAAACAATGATACATGGGAAAAGTTTTTAGTCAGGAATCATTTTCAAGAGGCAACTGAAGCTTCCGCTAGCAGCTCTCCTAGAGTCCCAAAAAGAAGTAGAAGAATGAAAAAGGATGTTGTAGCACAAAATCCTCCCATTATAGAAACTCAGGAGACTACTCAAGAAGAAGAAGTGGAGAGAGAGAAAACTAAGAAACAGAAAAAGGATAAAGGGAAAGCAGTTGTCCAAGAATCATATTTATCCCCTGAACCTTCAATAGAAGAGGACTATCAAACCTTGGCTGATAGACTAGTAGAACTCCAAGCTACTGCCCTCTCAAAGAAGAAACAAAAAGAAAAACAAAGTAGTCAGCAAAAGAGTACTAGTGTACAAGTGAGAAGGAGCAGTAGACTTATAGAAAAGAAGAGTGTGACTAAAGAAAAGCAGTCACACTTCATTGATTTGGGCACACCTGAAAAGACTCCAATCCAGCTAGATATTGAGCCAAGTCCTCCACGAGAAGAAAGTCCCTTCCAGCAAGAAAGAGAAAGCAGTCTTCAAGAATTTGAATTTAGGCCAAGACAAACACCTGACATTGACCCTGACCAGCAGGAAGCATACAATTATTTGGAGACCTTGGAGCAATCTGTTGCCGGTCCAAGCACAACATTGCCTCTTGAGGAACAAGTCCACTCTCTAAAACAAGAGGTATTTGAGCTAGAAATTTTGAACCGGCATATTAGACAGGAGAATGAAGCATTGAAAGAACAAAGCAAGGTGGACAAGATTGTCCATGACAACACCATGCTTCACCTTGGGCTCTGGCAGAAGAAGAACAAGAAATTGAAGAGAAAATGCAAGAAACTGAGCAGGGCCTTGATCAATTTGAAATTCAAGTGTTTAGTCAGAAAACCAAGGACAATTTTGGCAACAAGGAGAAAGAGGAGAAGGCTGGATGTTTTGGCAGAAGCATCTGAGCACATGGACTGAAAAACACTAACAAAGTTTTGGTTGCATGAGGACATGCAACATCCTCACAGTGGGGGTATGTTGAGCCTCAGACCTGCACTCCTTTTCACATCCTCTCAGCCTCCTTTTCCATTCATTTCCTTCCTTTATCACTCATTTCCTTCATCAATTTGCTTAAATCATTGTATTATAGGAATTTTACATGGATTATTAATTATGCTAATGACTGTGTTGTTGGATTAGAATTTTGGTTCAAAACCTGCAGTTTCCGCAGCTGATCCCAGTTTCCGCAGCTGTTTTCTTAAACGGCATGATCCAGGTGTCCTCCGGTCAAAAGGTCCACATGGGCAAGTACGTGGCACTAAGGACATGGTGTGTGTCCTTCCAGCTCAGCCATAACAGTCGTAAACACCCATGGTCAACGAGGGGGCAACTTCGGTCAAACGAAGGTGATTGACGGTGACACGGCTCTGCGTGTTCGGTTTAGAGCACGTGAAGCACAGCTGGCCTCTTCCTCAACCACGCAGATGATGGGGAACACGAATCCAACCAGAGATTTAATACCCACCTCGACCGTTGCCTAAATCCGTGGACTGTGCTAGATTACGTGTTCTTCACACAGCTGTTAGAATAGCGTAGTTTGTGATTAAGTTAGTTTGGTTTTTCTGCTATAAATAAAGCGTATTTGAACGCTTATTAGCTAGCTTTTGTTATGTAATATCGAACCCCACTGTAACTTTTACTTTTGCTACGTAATATATGAGAAGACTGTTCTCCATTTGAGCGTTTAAGTGATCTTTTGAGCTGGCTGGAGTAGGCAGAGGGCCCCTGTTTACTTAAGGCCTGTACATTGCTTTTCATTTTATGCATTTCTTCTTATCAGCTTTTGTATAATAGTTGTACAGAATGCTTTTGCTTACTACGTTTTGATCATGTACAATAGTTGTATATAACTTTGAATTTTGTCCATTTATATTTCTGCATTTTTCCATGACTGATCAGTGTGTTTTTGCAGTTTGCTTAGGTGCCCGGGACAATTTCTTTTCTTTCTTTTTCACAGCTAGTGATACTTGTGATCATCTTGTCTAATGGTGCTGACCTTCTTTGATTGCAGCCTTTATTTCTTTGTTATCATTTCTTTAAGTTGCATAATTGTTTACTAATCAAGTTGTTTACTTGTTGATGGTCTCTTCTTTATAATTCAATATCTTTATCGAGGACCAAAATATCTCTAACGCAGCTTGGTTATTTTGTTTAAGGCTCACATTGCTAACTCACTCATAACTCTTTCTTATATGATAAATCCATCTGAAGGCAGAAAGGTTAAGGGAAAATTAAGTAGTGTGATTTGTCACTTAGATTGTACATTGCTTGAGATTTCATTGAAGAACTAAAGTAGTTGCTCTTGTTTTTAAGTTAATGTAGATGTCATTTTCAATTTCATTTTCTGCAGCAACATAGACACTGGGCCAAGGTCACTAGACTTTCATTTGATGCTTTCATTTTTCCTTTAAGAGTAATTTCATTTCAGTTGTTGTTCAAAGCTTTCTCGTAGATTACTTTTTGAGCTTTAAGAAATCATCTAGAACTCATCACAATCACACACACCTCACTCACTTTATTTTCATTTCCATCACATCACTGTAGGAGAAATAGACTTGAAAACAAACTTAAAAAGTTAAAAACGACAAGAACTTAAGAAATAGTTGCCTAAGTACATACAGTACACATCACTTCATCAGCTTACGAGCCCCGGGTTGACATTTAAAAGTTGCAATTTAGACTTCACTAAATTGACCAAACAGTATCCTCCTACATCTGTGCAGTTGTAATAGATGAATCTGAGGTGAAAGTATAATGTAGGAATCCTTGCCATAATCAAGACTAAACAACACAGGCGCATCAACAATAGCTTTTTAATATGACAAAAAGAAACATTTTCCCTTTTGTCCCATTTCTAGATCACATGTTTCTTTATCATCTCCTACAATCATTTAACTATCCTAGCATAGTCAGAGATGAAATTTCACAGGAAATTAATCTTCCCTAAGAAATATTGCAAAGCTTTCTTATTTACTGGGAATGAGATCTAAGTTATAGATTTGACCCTTTTGGGATTGACTTTGATTCCACTCTTTACAATGATGTCTCCTAAGAGAGTGCCTTTTGACATGCCGAAGATTCTTTTCTTGGGATTGAGAGAGATCCCATATTTGCGACATTACTCAAATATTTTTTGCAGATAATGCACATGATCTGATCTTCTTTTAGAGAACATAATAACATCATCGAGATAAACTACTACACTTTGGTCAATTAGGCCATAGAAAGCAATGTCCATTTCTATTTGGAATGTAGCACCAACATTGATAAGCTTGAATGGCATGCACTTAAAGGGAAATGTTCCCGACTTGGTCTTGAACGTGGTTTTCAGGTGGTCTCGTTCTACAACTAGCACTTGATTGTAGCTAGAAAAACCATCTAGTAGTGAGAACATCTCGGACCCAAACACTGTTTGGAGGATTTGTTCCGTGGATGGCACCGAGTAATTATCTTTGTCTAATGCCCGGTTGAGGTTGCGAGAGTTGACACATAACATTTTCTCACCAGACTTCTTCCTTACATGAATGAAATTTGAAACCCAAGTAGAATGTATGACCTTAAAAATGTTCTGAGCATCCAACAACTTCCTCAACTGTTTTTGGATTAGGTGTTCCAACATCAGATGAACTTTCTTTAGATTTTTTTGAAAAGGTTTCATCCCTTCTTTAATGGGAATGACATGCTAGATAATACGAGTATCATACATCTTCAAATCATCGTAAGTCCATGCAAACACATCTTGGTATTGTTTGAACAGGTGAATGAATGGTTGTCGTTCTTATGGAGAACAACATGTAACGAAGTTTACATACTTTGAATCATCTTGAGTTCCCAAGTTGACTTGTTCGAATGACAACTTTGAGCTCTGAGTCTTAGTGTTAATTGGTCCTTTGAACTGGTTTTGCAGGTCATATAAATTTTCCAAGGACACTACACCTTTAGGCATAGTATTTCCTTTCACTGTATCAACTGCTTCATGCAAAGCTTCGTCATGCTCATCCTCCTCAATGGCCGCATCTTTGAATACATTTGAATTAGCGATAAAATGCAATATCCGTTGGTCGTCATTGAAAACACAAAAATTAGTTACGTTATTCGACACAGATGGTTTATATATAATCTCTATAGAAAAAACATTTTTCAAAGGCATCATTTTAGCGGCTGCATTATTAGCTAATGTGTCTACTACGACATTTCTAATTCTAGGTTCATAAATAAAATTAAAATCTTGAAAATAAGTAATCAATCGCCATACCTCCTGTTGGAAAAATTTTAAACTTGGTAAAACACAGTGGATGGTGTTCCATACATGTCGAGTAACCACTTCTGAGTCACCAATTACCTTGTGGAGCTCTACATTCAGGTCAATGGATATTTTTAACCCAAGAACGAGTGCTTCGTATTCGACAATATTATTAGTGCACTCGAACTCCAAACGACATGATAGGATGTACTTCTTATTATGTGAGTCTATGAGAATGCAACCAGCTCCAAAGCCATCTTGCGTTTTTGAACCATCAAACTACAAAGTCCAAATATTATAAACTACGAATACAGTTCCTATATTATTATTACTATGTACATCTATGTTACAAGATTCATTAGCACTAGTTGGAGTACAAGGAAGGAACTCCAACTATGTATCTAATGGGACAAGTGATGGTTGTTCTTGATAACACCTGTGATCAATTTCCAAGAAACAATTTCCAAATATTAGGTCTGCAAAGGCAACAGGCTCATTATGACCCTCAAGTGGTGTCACAATATATTTCATGTATGGTTCACTCTCCACTCAAATATAGTTGTTTTTTCCCTTATATGGAAGCCATAAGTGTGACCAATTTGTTGCAAAATACCCTTGTAATTTACTAGACCAGTCTCTACTGAAAAGTACGCCATAAGCTTCAGGGATGTCCACGATTATAATGTTTATGCATTGGTGTACTCGGTGATCTGATGATAAGCGAATAATAACATTCCTAAGTTCACCAATGGAATGGACAAGTGATTTGTCCGACTAAATGATTTGTGCATCAATTTTATCCCATTTAACATTAATTTTCTTAGCCACAAATAATGGCAATACATTCACAGATGCACCCGAATCAACTAAACAATTATGGACATTGTAATTAAAGGTTTTGAAAGTTAGAAAAAATGGGGGGAAAATATTGTTAGCATTTAAAGTTACAACATTAACCGCATATTCAAGAGTTCCAGAAGACTTACCATACATGTTTTGAGAAGTAGAAGCTTTGTTACCTGATGAAGGCTATGAGAAGGCTTGGACAAGTAGTTCACGCTGGCTTGCTATATTTACAATCTCAAAGATGGAAATGTTGGCACAAGCTCTTTTCAAGTCTTCAACTATATTATAATCAATAGTTTCATTTCTAGAAGATAGTGTTGAAGTGTCTGGAGGTGTAGATTTATTAGAAACTTTAGGAGTGATAGACTTGTTTTTGCTGCCAGTGGAAGTGTTCTTAGAAAGAGCAACATTTCCAGACTTGTTTTGTACATTCTGAGCAGGATTGGTTGGTGGTGAGATCCTTCTTAACAATTGATCCTTCAGTTTTTGTCTCATCACCTCCTATTCAGAAATGAGACCTTTGCTCCTCAAAATATAACGGCCATTTTGTTTATGAGGAGGGGCTTCACTTTGAGGTGGTGCTCCAACACTTTTCTCGTTGGTATTAAGAATGAAATACATGTACTTTCCTCAGTTGCTGAAGGCTCATTTATTTCTTCTGTCTGCTCAGACTACTCATCTGCTAGTAAATTATCAACAATATGTGATGCCGAAGCATTCGTGTTGTGGTTCCATTGTGGGTAATTTTTTCTTAATGCCATTCGTGATGGAAGGAACAATAGTTATCCATACCTATACTTTCAACATTAACCACAACATTTGAACTCTTGGAAAATTTAACCCACTGATTATTGTTATTCCTTTTGAATAAGAAATACTTAGGGGGCTTGCTATTGGTAGAAACCTCGCTTGAAGTTCTCTTTAATTCTAAGACTTAATTAGTAAGTGCCTCTAAATATTTAACTTTCAATATCCATAGAATCCTTTTCTTTAGCCTTAATTAAAGAAGGTTGAGACTTCTTTCGAGTCTCCTTGGAGTCTTTCGATTCTTCATCATTAGTGATAGCTCCAATGGCACGCAAGTCTTTCTCCATGGTGATTTCTTTTGCAAAGTTTAAAGACAATGTCTCCTTTGCAACTCTTTTAGCAAAAGCAAAAACGTTTATTGGCAAAGTAGTTGTCTAATAATATATAGTGATAGAATCATGAGGCTGCATATTTGGGGGAAAATTGTTCAATATATGGTTGAACCTTTGATTGAAGTCTTTGACTTTCTCCTTTTTCCCCATCTTAATATTTTTTATCACTTTTAATAACATGGCAAGAGTCTTATCATCAACGAATTTCTTTAAAAAAAATATTTTTTTTAAACTCCAACCATGGATTGAATTAACAGGCATACTATGGTACCCTGTTGATGCTCTACCTTCTAAAGTGAAAGGAAAAATCCTACAAACAACATCTTCATATTGTACGTCCAGCATTCATAGATGCGTGTAGAAATCATTGATATGATCTTCTACCTTTTTATTCTTGTTAGGATCAAACTTAGATAACAATTTCTTCAGATGTCTAGGCATTCTACGAAGGTTATCTAGAAGAGAAAGTGGCCCTTGGGCCATCTAATCCAAGTCTTGATTAGCCATGTATTTGTCTCCTAGTTCCTCCCCCTTTTACAAATCTGATGAGCCCTCTTCTTCACCATTTAAACCATTGTTAGACTCGAAATCAACTACCAGTTGTTCTTCGTCAGAAAGAACAATATCTTCCTCGTACTCTTTTTGAATGGGTGGAAGCGACTCTTGTTGAATTGTGTCTTCTAAAGAATATTATAATTCCTCAAGAGTGGCAAAGACCAAATCTTCCACCAATGCAACCAGTGCACCAACACTATTTGTTTCTTTCTTCTTAGGATGATGAGGGACATTATGAGCAACAAGGAGTAAACCGATAACTTTCACAAACCGACGGGAAATAGGTTTAATTTCCTAAAGTTGTTCGTAGGTAACTTTGTAGGAAAACTCCGGACTAGGTCGAGAAGACCCTCCTACTTCAGGAATAAGAGTTTGGGTGGTACTCGGGATATTACTACCTTGTCTGGAAGATGAATGGTTGGGATGTGATGATTTATTAGCCATAATAAATTGGCTTCCCTCCTTCTAGTGCCAAAATGTTGACGTGTTGGATCCTGCTAACATACATGGGATCTCCCCGATATGAGGTCCCAGTTAAACCTCACACCTTTTGGTGTAGGAGTCTCATTTGGAAACATGGCCCAACTACCATTAACTTAGAGATTTACCTTGGCTTAAGAAATTAACATGAGAGAGTAGTGCACATGTGCTTTTGAATGAGAAAGAGAGTGTGCCTTATGAACTGTTCAATTGTAGATGTATCAAGGTTCTTTCACTGCAAGGGAGAGAAAGTGAGCCTCTAAAAGAAAAGTAATAGTACTAATCTAGTGGAGACACACACACATGAACAAGAAAGAATTGTTAGACATCAAACGAAATAGTTCACATAGATGCTATGATCATTAAAATCATCACAACACATTTCCAACAAGTTGAGCACCAAAGTCACTGAAATAGTTCAATTACTTTAGTACATAAAGAAGGCAACATAAAACATAAACATTAAAAGAGTAGTCTCAAAACATCCACGATCTATGCATGAAAATGTTCTGGCCAAATGGATTCAAGTATTAATCAAAAGTTCCAAGATAAAAGAGTACAATGAACATCACTAGCTCCAATAGTGGAGCGTTAGAGCCACTACTTTCTCCCCAAAATTATTATCTACATCTCTCTAATGCCTTGTGGGATAAGCAAAGGTTAAAATTCCTTTGCTTGAGTAATGATGCTCCTTTTATAACTTGAAGCATGACCTTTAATATCCTTATCACTCTTGACTTTCCAACTTCTAATGACCTTTGGACTTGTATAACTCTTGAACTTCCAAATTACTTTTGGAATTACATATGACTCTCGGAATTACATGTCTTTTAGAATTATTCACATGTCTTTTTTGTCCATACATGACTCTTCGAATTCTACTTCTTTGTATTTACAATAATTACATCATTACATCATAATTTCTACACCATCATGTGTGAGGACATGATAAGTCATTATCATTGATGACTAGGACTCATAGTTATTGATGACATGGAATTTCTTGGCAGGTGACAATGCTACCACTTGCATCTCTGATATTGCATGCAGCTTCCATGTCGTTGATGTCTTCTCCCTCCAAACAATCTTTGATCATATGGAGTATTTTTAGTTTCTTTGATCATTGAGATTTCAATATTCTTCATCTTGTGTCATCACGTGTTCTTGTTTCTTGAATGCTTCCTTTGATTGCCCTCTTTGCCTGAGCTCTTCATGCATCATTACCATGCTATTTTGGAAATAACTACAATTTAAATCACTCATGGAAAGTAAGCATCATCCTGAAAAATCTCATATTCTAACATTTTTCTTGCAAATTTTATGTTCAAGGATTAACAATGTGCCAAAGAAGAATAAGGGGAACTTCTGGGTGCAAGGGCACACTGTGAAAGGCTGAAGGGATGGAGCTTCAAGGCTTCAGGAAGCACTCGTGTGATCAACAGGAGAGAGAAAGCTAGGAGAGGGTGCAGGTCCAAAGGACAAAGGAATAACATTTAGGCTTCCCAAGTGATTTGTGTGCTCAAGGGGGAGAGGAAGGCTGTAGGGTGCAGTGTCGAAGGCTGAAGGGATGAGGTTTCAGACTTTGAGGTGCACTCATGCACTCAAGAGATCCAAGGTGGGTGAAGGGCGCAGTACTGAAGGTTGAAAGGGTTAGGCTTCGTGGTTTCCAAGTGCTCCCATGCACTCAATATGGTTAAGTAGGGTGCAGGGCACAATGTTGAAGGCTGAAGGGGTTAGGATTCGACCTTCCCAAGTGCACCATGTGCTCAACAATAAGGAAGGATTTCTTAAGGGCGTAGTTTAGGACTAGGAAGGGGAATAATGGTTAGGAGTGTGCTATGTGCTCTTGGAGGGAACATGGTGCACTTTCGAACCATGAAAGACTCTCAATCAAGGCTTAAGAGTGCACCATGTGCTCCTAGCCTTAATGGGTTAACTTGTGCAACTAAAATTTGTCTGAGTTTGGGATATAAAACCAGGGGCGAACACAATGACTTTAGTCATGAAATAAAGTGAGACACATACCAACTCATCAATCAGACTTACACAGGCTTGAAAACTGAGAAATACACATAAAAACACCAGTTTACAAACACTCCCCAAGTACAATGAAAAAAGTGTGTGTGACTGCAACCAAAAGTGTCATTTTACAACAAACAAAGGTATTGTAACCATGAAGTGCACTAGAGATGTTCTAAACAATGCAATGACACTTAGGAATGATCAAGAACACTTGAAACATGTGGAATGACTTGAAATGACACTTGACAACCAAAGCGACACTTGATGTGACAGTTTGGTAGGCTCCAAAATTTGAATGTAGTGAAGTTTTGAAGGGTGTTATAGTAGCGACAACAGGATCTCAACTAATCACAAGAAAAGGAAACTAAATCAACTATTCCTTGAGAGTAGGAAACAAAAAATATATATCACTCTCTAAACCACAATAATACTCTCATACAAAATAATAAGGAGAAAAACATATGCTAAGACTAGGGACTAGAATCCCAATCTTTCTACCCAACAACAAAAGTATTAGCCTCCAATGCTTTCAAGAGAGAGGGAAATATTGTTGTGCAATGAGAAAACTAACCTTGCATAGAAACAAGGTAGGAATTGGTGGATTCCTAACAAGAATAATGTATCTATGGAGAATAATATGGGGTACATAGGCAAATACCCAAGGGGAAAATGAATATAATGTGGCCATAATCATGGAGTAAGCCCACTTGGTAGTTGATGGATGATAAATAGGTCCACTAGGTAGTTAAAACGAAATAATATTAAAATAAGGGGTAGTTGGCATAGACCCCTGGGAATTCTCATGTGATACTTTTCCATGAGTATTCCTAGGGTTCTATGTCAACTACACCTTATTATTATATTATTTCCTCTTAACTTCATAGTGGGCCTATTAAAACCATCAACTGCCACATGGGCCCACTCCATGATTATATGCACATTGCAATCATCCCCTTGAATACCTCCCTAAGAACCCCATATTTTCATACATAGGTACAATATAACAATGCTTGTAATTCTAAATATTGAAAACTCGATCTGTAATAAGAAAAATCTAAACATATTGAACGATATCTACATGATGACTTATCAGAATCTTGGTTCATGATATGTGTTGATGACATCATGGATGCTCAATTGATTAGGACGGAAAACTTTATGAACAGAAAGGGAAATTTTAGGTGATTATTGATGTCAAGCAGGTCTATAAACAAGTGAGAGGAGGCTACAAAATCTAACTTCCAAGCAAGGAGAAAACTCCACAATAGGTGAGAGTTCCAAGGAGGTGGCTTGTTAATGGAAATATAATTAACCTTTGCATCTAACAAGGTATTCAAGTTGGAAAGTTCCACCACCTTTTTAGCAAGTGTAAATGTTTCCATGGCGGATGTGGTCATCATATTTTGTACCACGGTGAGTTCAAAGAGAAAAAAATGATGATCTTCTTAACCATAAATATAGATTGCTTTTAAGAGGATGAGCAAAGAGATTTTAAAAGAGAATTAGTACTCCTGGAAAATATCTCATAAATGAATAACCCTTTCATCATGAAAAGGGTTTTCAAAAAGTATGTAATACCCTTTACAAATAATATTTTTCCTTACATGCTTCCCTTCAATACCTTTATCTTCAAAATAATCAAATTAAAATATAAAAAGACAAATCAATACTTTTTTCTTTTTTAATATGAAATTAATGCCTAGCAAAAAATAAACTAAATAGAGAAAATTAAGGAAGAGGGATATTTGTTGACCAAAAACCTTTGATGTAAGAATTGGCATTGATAGTTAACACAAAGGCCAAGGTTTCAACCTACAAGGGCTTGTGGAATTTGATTGAGCCTTATCTACATAAATGAGGCATTACAATTCCTTCACCATACAATGCAACTCCAATGCTAACCCATTCTAAATATGAATCAGGAATCACTTCACTATATTAATGGCATGTATCGATGATTTTCAAGATAGAATTGAGAGAATAAACAATGGTCCACATATAACATTGTGTTAATTCTTTTTCTAAAAGATATAAATGATTATACAAGTAAACAATAGACTACCCATAATGACTAATCAAGCTATTGTCTCCAAACTAAATTGTAGATGAGCCAATGATGATGTAAACTCGTGAGGGTAAGCATCCAAGTTGTTATCCCCTTGATATAAATATAGATGTGATCCCCTTGATCCCCTAGTTCATATGCTTTGTGAGGTCAAGGATGATCAACTGAACAGAGTTGATGCTACTCAAAATAAAATGATGTAGTTAAAGTAGAGTTGTGAGCATTGCCTAATTAATAAGGCAATGAGATACCAAATATCTTGTGTGACTATGGTTAATCCAAAAATAATACCTACACCCCAAATTATGCAAGGTCACGAGGATCCAAAAGGACAATAACAATGGTATGAAAATATTTTTTACTCATGAAGTCTTGTCATTCAAGCACAAAAGATTGGACTATCACATTATAGTGTGGGGCTAGAGATAATAGGAGTGTTATATTTATTGAGGGGGGTCAAAAAATCCATAAGGCTAAGCTTATATTAAAGGAAATGGGCCTGCCCATTATTTAGTAGCATCAATATGATATATAAAAGGAAAATTATGTAATAGTGCCAATGGTGGGAAATCACTCTAATAGTTGATGATGATATAATAGAAGTTGAACATGAGATTTATGGAAATTGACAAAACATAAGGGGTAGCACTTCACATCATATTTCAAATCATGTATCATAGTCTTAAAACCGTGGGGTAGAGACATGTTATTTAGATATAAAGGTTGCATTTTGATTGTCAAGGTATGATCTATTCTGAATGGTAAAGGCCATAGCTACAAAGAAGGAGGTGCATCATATTGTTCTTGAAAATCATGATTAGATATGAATTTATGTCGATATAAACCTTACATTATGAGGGCATGGGTAAATAACTAGAAGACACATGCTAGGGAATGAGCCACATTTGAAATAAATATGGATCTATACAATATATTCTCAAGTTCGGGCACTAGTAAGTGTGACTATATTAGTACAAAAGCCAACATTTCCTACCTACACCAAATGATCAAAATTTGAGCCACTACAATCCACCAATCCACAACTAGAAAAATAAAACTCAACTAATAGATGGGCTCAACAATTTAAAGTTGTAGAAATTCCAGTAGAACAACAATCTATTAGATTTGGATCAAACAAAATAGAAGAACTCGATGCCAAATCTTAAGAGAATAGAAAAGGTTTTGATACCAATGATGTGGATTTAATGAATCATGAGCAGAGTTCAACACTAAGCAGTGAGAAATAAAAATCCCTGACTAAATTTCATTAAGCTAAGAACGAGCTTATATAGATTTACACAAATAAAACGACCACAACAAATTGGGAGGCAAGATTCTATGAAATACCAAATAAAATACAATAATAGATCTAGTTGGAGGTGTAATCTCAACTAGTCAAAAGGGTAGGATATTAACTCAACTATTCCTTGAAAAAAAATAAAAAATCATTACTCTCCAAACCACAATAATACTCTCCTACTAAATAATAACTAGATTATATATTCTAAGGCTAAGGAATAGAATCCCTATCATCCTCCTGTTGTAGCGGCTACAACCACTCTCCAAAATTTTTCCTATGCTTCGATTTTGGAGCCTTCCTTCTAAACCATAGCAGCTCATCTTACACTGATCCAAGTACTTGTGCTTCAACTAAGCCTTATTCTTTGCATCTTGACTTGGGTTTTCTCATTTAGTTCAGTCTCTAACCCACAAGTTGATCTCTTGACTTGGTCCCTTGACAGTTCCGACTTGCCTTAGAGAACTACGCAATTCTTGATGGAAACTAGCCTTGCTCTGGGGAATTACGTAGTCCTGATTGCCAGTGAGCCTTGAACTCAGAAAATGCGTATTATTGGGTGATAACCAACCTTGAGCTGGGAAACATGAGAGGCAACCCAGAGCCACTGAGCCTAGAAATTGTGCAGAAACCACTGTGCTCAAAAATTGCTCAGTGCATGAACCAAGTAGTTGCCTGGTCCTTCCGAGAACTGCGCAATCTTTCTGGGAAATGCATGGCAGTTTTTCCCAAAAAAGAAAAAAAAAAAAAAAAACATCCCTAAAAAATAGGGATCTATTTTTAGTAACCCAGAGGAGGCATTTGAGTTATTTTAGAAACAACCGTCAGGTATCGTGTTTTCCTTGATTTTATGCATGCGCGTCATAAACCCTAACTTGACCAAATCTATTTAATCGACATTGCTAGAGCTCATTTGTACACTCGATCTTGGAGCTCTAGCATTCCTAAGGAGATCAAGGAATCTTCGGTGTGATCGTCATCGCTTTTCCGAGTGAGTTTTGCTTTTCTAGTCTTTTGCCGTTTTTGTATCGCTTTTTGTTGTTTAGCTTGTGAGAATGTTGTTTCACTTGTTTCTTTGAATTAATTCTAGAATTTTAACTTGTTTTAGCTTGTAAAAATGTCGTTTCAATTTTTAGATTGCCTTTCCCAAGTGTCACATGTGTTACCCTTTTTTTGCACCAACGGTCGTCGTTGCACTGACACTCTTCACATGCTTCATTTTACTTCAGTTTAATTCATTCTTGCACTTATTTCACATGCATGCATCAACACATAGTCAGATATGCACTCAACATCACACCATCCTTTAGATTTTCTTGATTTTCACACTCCCCTTGGGCAGATCTGGGTCCCTTTTCCCAGATCTCACACTTCACTGCATGCACTGTGCAATCTGGGAGCTCAAGGCCTCTACCTTGGCTTCTGGAATTGCACAAAGCATTTCCTAGGGCTAGCTACAATTGCGCACTGCGCAGTTCCAAGAGTCATCCTCCCAGCTTGGCCACTGAGACTGTGTAATGCGTAGTCTCTCTCGGCCTTGGCCCAGATTGAACTCCACATTGCGCAATTCCAGTCATCAAGCTTCCTGATTGACTGCTCGACTTACACAATGCACATTTCCCATAGTAAACCAGTGACCTCTCTCAACCAAAATTGCTCAATCCTTCCCATAATGAGCCCGACTTATTGCTTGATCTTGTCTTGAAGTTGCTTTGGTTTTAAGCTAACATTTTCTTGCGATGAGTGTCCTCTTTGTCCCATAGGTACAACAGTTGTTGAGAATCTCTCTAGTAGTTACAGTTGACATGGTATCCAAGAGAGTTTCATTAAAGGAAACCACCGAGAGTAGTATTGGGGAAGCAGTTGAGAAGATATCAGTTGATCTACCAGTTTATGCAGATACTCATATGTTCATTTAGAAGGGTGCAACACTGACATGGTAGCAAATAAAATATACTTTCCCTGAGAAATTCAAGGAAGACTTAGAGGATCGACATGTTTATCTTAGTATCTAGCAGTCAAGCTTATACAAGATTGCATGCACGTACCCCGCCTTCCCATGTGCGGACATTATCATCTGGATTGTCTCACACCCTGATGAACAAACTATGACACTGAGCAATGTCAGCGCAGGAGAGCTTGCCACCTTCAGAGAAGAGAAATTTCAGCAGATGTATCATTTACCCAAGTTGGTGAAGCGTGTGGACTCATTTTTCTATGCCACCCATTGCTTTGTGAACACTAGAGATATTGTCAGGCGCTAGGTGAAAGAGTCATCAAATTTTAGATAGACACCCACTCATGTTTACAAGAAAAAGACCCTCAAGAAGGCTTATCAATTCTTGGTCATCTTTACCTATAGAATATAGGGTCAAGAGAACACATAAACCTTTCCTAAAGGGTGGGTAGTCGTACTAGACCAGTTAATAAGTGATGGGTAGCCATTCAATTGGTCAGATTTGTTGGCTCATTAGTTGAAGATCCATGTGACTAACACTCAGAATCCGCCCAAGAATGTGCAAGCAAGTTTTACATGTCTGTGTACTTACTGGATGCAATTTGTGCCCAACAACAGTTCCCTGGCATGAGCTGGACATGGACACCAAAGGAGACTGTCGTCAACATCTATTGCAAGTTTCTTTCCAACTATAGCTATCGAGGAGTGATGGCAAGGCTAACTAACCATTTTATCATCCCATTGTACAAGCTTATCTTTGAGCAGGATCCACCTTGCATGTCCCAAGAAGCAATGGAGGCGATAGTAAACATTTCAGATTGGTATGCCTCACCAAGTGGCACCTTCATCATAGTGTTTGGCAGAGAGAAGCCTCCACATGTTCTATCAAGGTATGCCACTGACAATCTAATCATGCAAGAGGTTTCATATCACCTCGATATAGGGTTATCAGCAAGACTGCATAGGAAGAAGAAATTTCCATGGCCTACTCTTCCTTTGCAAATAGGATTATACGAGATTAAGAGTTTGAAAGATGCAGATGTCGAGGCTAAGGAGATAGTGAAATTAAAGTTCGGCATTGGAGACTTTAATTTGTATGATCCCCGCGGTATTTGCAAGGACCACTGTGCGAGAGTGTAATTTCCATGGATCCACAGGACATGTAATTGGCCATAGGAGTACCCTTGGAGGTACCATTACAATGCCTCCAAACTCCATGATCTTGTCAATATAGAAATAGCTTGGAAGGCTGCTATGAAGACAACAACAGCCCAAGAAGCAACAACAACAACAACAATACGCAGCAATATAGTGTAGGACAAGGGAAAGTGGAAGATTTTTGAGAACCTGGAGGGAGAGCAAAGTTGCAAGATGAAGGCATATCCTATCTTGGAGAAGGAAGATTTGGAAATGGAAGCAAAGAGGGAGCAATGGATAAATAGAGCAGAGTGAAGGAAGAGAGAAAATTAGAGGTTGTAGGAAATAGAACTGAAGCTGCAGGAGACAGAGAAGAAGTTGAAGGAAGAACATGAGTTGAGAAGGAGAGAAAGAGAAGAGAAGCAGAAGAAGGAAGAGGAACAAAGGAAAGGCATGATGATAGAGAAAACAACACCCATACAGGTTGATGAGTCGAAACAACTAGCAGCTCAGGAAGAGGGTGAACAGATGCAGGATCGGAATTTTCTTAGCAGATTGAGAAACAGATTGAAGTGACAAACATGGAGATGGAACGGGAGCCACATAGTGAAAATATTGACCTTATGTTGAGAGCACCAGAGGTCATCTCTCAGTCTCCACCACCTCCAATGCGAGAACCTGTCCTGAGCGAGCAAGGAGATATTTTTCTCCTTGATGATCTGGTCATGGATGTGTATAATATATCATTTGACGAGTTGCAGAATAATATTATATAGGTGCAGAGGAAGCACTTTCCAGATGATCATGCATCACCTACATTCATTAAGGAAATGGTAATAATGTCAGACACCAGGAAGCATCCAACTTCCCTTGTCGAAGCTAGGTTGGCCTATGCACAAGCAACAAGCTCAAATGTTAAGTACCTTTCAGCCGAGAATGAACAACTGGAAAATAACTTGTAGGCTATCAAGAAAGAGGCAGAACAACTTCGAGCATCAATGCAGAATTCAATTTCCACATTAGGGGAAATAATGACAATGATACTTGCTGAAGTATCAACACTTGAGGGTACCATGCACAAGCTCTATGACGGATTTGTCACCGTGCATAAAGCAGTTGTTTGTGTGCATGGTCTACAACAGCGGAGCGAAGAGTTTGTTCAAACTCTCAAGAACATGCATGTTGCCATTGCCCATGTATAAGAGAGGACAATGTGGTACAAAGGGGCCCCGCTTGACTTAGTAAATAAGATGGAGACAGAAAAGTTCTAGATGTTGATCCAGAACTTTGAGCAACTCACCCCATTCATATGCAACATACAGGCCTCATATGCGTGGTTTTACAATATTTTGGATGTCATGGTGAGGAAGCACATGATCCCATCAATCGATTCCCTCACTGATGCTAAACCCAAGAACCAAGTATGGCTAGAGATCGATGAGTACTTGGAGTAGCTAAGATGAGAGGCCACCAGGGAAGGGTTGGATTTGAACGCACACAACATGCAGAAGTACATCGGTGATCCTGTCAAGGTCAACACCATGCTGCAAATGCTTTAGGATGAGTTGGATAAAGGTTTTAGGACCATATACCTAGATGCCATGTAGGCAAGAGTCTGCTTTCAGAAAGATAACTTCAAATAGTTTGGGGACACCATCATGCCATACCAAGCTTGGCATCAATATGTGATCGAGAAGCACCAAGTGGAGGTTGACGAGTTGGTCTCTCCCCAAACTTTGGAATCATAGTTTTTTGTCTTGTAAGGATGTCTCTAGACTATTTTGTCTCACATGGGTACATGCGGAAAATGTAATATTATCTGTAAATATGTTGTAAGTGAAATTCCATGTGTTATTAGTGGAATGTGAAAGGTCATCATGTTAGGTAATGAGTTACTTGTAAATAAGTTGAAGAGTCTTGAGGGTAGTCAAAGAGTCACAAAGGAGAATTTCAAGGGTCAATACACCCTTTGTTTTAAATAGAACCTCATAACTCATAGAACGATATTTTGGGAGGCAAGCTTTTGGCTGGGATTAGGCTTAGAAAAGGCTTAGGAGTATTGTGAAGAGCCTTGGTTTCTCCATAGTGTAGAGCAAGTATACTTCTTTGCAGGAGAAGGTGTTCTTGATTGTAATGTTCCACTATTGGGGCTAGTGGTCCTCAATGGTGTATGTATGGATGGAACTTTCACTTAATAATAATATTAGAGCCGACATGATATCATGCATATGTTGTTAATGTAGTTGGACTATTCTGTTTGCTTTAGCAATGTATGTTGTTTAACTTACGCATTTTCTTGTGAACTACTTTGTATTCAATTGCACGAATCTTGTTGAATGCATATTGTTGGATTAACCCATCACTTTAACTTGTGGACTATTCAACATTTTAGCTTGTGATTTCATTCCGCTCGTGTGTTCCTTTCAAGCTGCGTACTATACAGGCTTCCAAGGGGAACACTTCCTTTTCCCCTCCATGTGTTAGAACCTTCATGCATCGCACTTGACTCTCGGCAGGGTCACACACTTTCTTTCACCCAAAATTATCATACTTACCTTTGCCCAATACCGTGGTCAAGGCATTACACTACCACCCACTACTGGGACTCCTACTCCAAATGATTTGAGGTCTAGTTGGGACTTCATTTCGGGGAGAACCCCTGAATGTTGGTGGGTCCGGTACCATCAACATTTATGGCGCTAGAAGGAGGGCTAGATGACAAGTTGAGCCCTTGAAGTCTGTTTTGAATTTCTAGACATATTTCATGACTTCTGTCTAAATCATAATCCCAACAAGTTTTTCTCACACTGTTGATTTTGAATTGTCGACGAGCATTATAGATTACTTGTCCAAATATTAGATCAATGGCGATGATAGAACAACCTTGTTTAGGCATGCAGTTGCTTTCGCTGGCTTTTGTGACAAACATGATGTACCATCTGATGATATTGCCTATTGGTTGTTCGCTTTCACGTTCGAAGAGCGCATAAAGCAATGGTGTCACACATTTCCTACAACCTTTATACACTCTTTTGATCACTTGTTTAGAGAATTATGTCATGCTTTCGTTCTTTATGATCATAAAGCCCTTAATAAAAAAAAAATTAAAATTTTGAAAATCACCTGATGAATCTCTTCAAGATTTTCACAATCATTTTCTTCACTACTGTTATGAATTTCCTAAAGATGAAGTTGACTGGGAATTTTTGGAGGAAAGATTTCAATATCTTGTTCACGTTTATGAGAATCCACATGAGTTAGAATCTTTCGAACCTCTCCCAACATACCTCGGTGTTAGAGATTCTAAATATGAGATGGACAAGGTTGTTGTCCCAAGTGACCCTTTATCCCCTTCTCATCAAATATCTCTAGCTCTGCAGTTCGATGTGGGAGAAGTTGAGAATCCACCTGTCGATCTGTCACTATCTCCTCCTACCCCACTTGCTCAGGATTTCTACATAGATTTGGAATGTAACTCTGATCGTTATCATGTGTTCTTATCTCCTCATCCTCTGTCCTTCAGTCCCTTTGATCCTATAGATTTTGGTGTGTTGTGTTTGTTCGTCTCAGATCTCACATGTGATGTTCACTAGGATAGAGTTCTAAATGGTGTTGGTGTTGGTGTTTAACAGTGAGACTGCAATATCATTTTGGATGAGTATGTGTGGGAGTCTGAACAAGAATCTACGGTGAAAGATGACCTCCTTCTGTCTGCACCTCTTCTGCTTTATCCTGACATCTTCCATTTTTCTGCCATTTATGTTCCATCTTGTGAAAATTCATTTCCAGATGTTTCTATTTCCAATCATTCGCAGAACACATGGAATGTTGGTTTTTCATTAGATTGCGGAGAGGACAAATCTCTCTTCCCTGATCCACCCAATCTCTCATATTACCTTTCCGGAAACATAGAGGGTGAAATTTCTCATTTTTCATGATCCCCTTTTTACGATTTGTTTGATCATGAGGATGTTGCTAACCATCACCTTGAACTCTCTGATCATGGTTGTCATGATCTTTTCATTCATTCATCTGATCATGGTTCTATTTGCCTATTGTTTATCTTTCTAAGCCACATGTCTTTGATGATCCATCTTCTGATGAATTGGAAACTCCTCAAGCTTTCAAGGCACTTTAGTCTGAGTTGATGGTTATGACAGGTTCTCGTAGTCTTGAGTTTAGTTCCACTCCTAATCAAAAATATGTTAATCTTTCCAGGCTCCTTATCACTTTGTTGTTCACATTGAACAACAATCTATTTCATAGTTTTCGCATCCTCCACCAGAATCACACGATCCTATTGCTCAAGCATTGTAGGAGTCATATGTAGTAAGCATTGTTGTGAAACAACAGTTTTCTTCTTTCTTTATGTTTTCTTTTTTTCAGGTTCAAAGGTGTGTACATGCTTGTCTTCCACGTGCAAATTAATAGGACAACATGATACGTCCACAGAGTGCCTTTCATGTGCTTTCATTTTTTTCTTTTATGTGGATGCATACAAGCTTCGAACATATTGGTTTACATTGGTTTACATTGTTTTATCTTTCTTATCTATTGGTTTGCTTGCATATATTTCTTGTCGATCATGATCTCACCTACATGGGCCAACCAATGCGTTGATGGTTGCATTGGAAGTATCACTTTACGAGAGTTGGCCTATGCTCTACTTAGGTTAGCAGTACGAGTAGAGTTTGCTTTTCTTGTTTGTTTCCTGATTTACTTACTTTGTTTTTCTTTATCTTGCTCCTTTCCTTTGTTTGCTTTCTTTTGCACCTATAGGTTAGTCTTTGCATGATACCATGTTTAGCTTCTTAGACAAGCAAGGTGAAATCCAAGAGGAACTTATAGAACTATCAACACTTGGTTATCTATCTATTCCCTCTCTTTGTGTGAGTCTTGCATTTCTTCCATTCGATGATACCCTAATGGAAAATATGTTCCTTTCATAGAGAGTCATGGTGAAATAATGATGCTTGCACTCCTAACTAGTACCGCCTACTCTAATTGGTTTTCTATATTTAGTTAAGTCTTGTCAAATCAGTAGTAGAGTAAGGAGAGTGGAAAAACCTTAACAAGTATGTCAGAGGTATATATAAATATCCTTCTCTGAAGGGATAACCTCTTCTTCTCTCAATAAGTCAGGATCCCTCTTCTGCCTCATGAAATAAATAAGTGTCTATGCACAGTTCTTTGAAAATGAAAATAATAATAATAATAATAAAATAAAGGGTGAAAGAAAAGAAAGGCTTCCTACGTAGAGAAGTGAAGCAAGTAACTCCATCGGGGTATTGTCCAGGCTCGCTGGCAGTGGAGAAATGCTTGTGTTCTTGAAGTGACTCTGTCGGGGTACTGTCTAGGCCTGCTAGTAGTGGAGCAACACCAGAGATGAAACTAAAACTCTGACAGTCTATATTACTTGTGCATCTATATACCCCTCATCCCCAATCGAAACAACTCAGTTTGACTTGGATTGGTATGTGTGTTGTCGATAAAGAGAATGGTAGGGACTATATCTTTAACTCAAGCTAAGTGAAGAAGCTATGATAATCGAAGAACTGAACAATACTTCTGGAAGAGTTAGACTCGCTTTGCACAAGACAAGGTCCATACAGAGAGCTGGAGTTCTACCAGTGTGTCGCCAATGTTGTAGCGGCTACAACCACCCTACAAAATTTTTACTATGCTTAGATTTTGGAGCCTTCCTTCCAAACCACATCAACTCATCTTGCACTGATCCAGGTACATGTGCTTCGACTTAGCCTTATCATTTGAATATTGGCTTGTGTTTGCTCACATAGTTCATTCTCTAACATGCAATTCAATCTCTTGACTTGGTCCCTTGACAATTTTGAGCTTGCCTTAGAGAACTATGCAATTATTGATGGAAACTAACCTTGCAATTGGGAATTGTGCAATCCTTACTGCCAGTGAGCCTTGAGCTCAGGAAATGCATAGTATTGGGTGAAAACCAGCCTTGAGCTAGGAAATTGCGTAGACATGAGAGGTAGCCTAGAGCCACAGAGCCCAGAAATTGTGCAGAACCCACTGTGCTCACAAACTGCTCAGTGCATGAACAAGAGAGTTGCCTGGTCCACCCCAGAAATGCGCAATATTTCCGTGCAATTCATGGTAGTTTTTCCCAAAAAAAGAAAAAAAACAAAAAACATCCCTAAAAAATAGGGCTCTATTTTTAGCAACCCGGAGGAGGCACTTGAGTGATTTTAGAAGCTGCCACCAGGTGTCGCTTTTTACTTGATTTTAAGCATAAGTTCCATAAACCCTAACTTAACCAAATCTATTTAATCAACACTACTAGATCTCATTTACACACTCGATCTTGGAGCTCTAGCATTCCCGAGGAGATTGAGGAACCTTTAGTGCGATCGTCGTCGCTTTTCCGAGTGAGTTTTGTTTTTCTAGTCTTTTACCAATTTTTTTGTTGGCTTTTGTTGTTTAGTTTGAGTGTTGTTTCACTTGTTTCTTTGAAAAACTACTAGCATTTTAACTTGTTTTAGCTTGTAGAGGTGTTGTTTCAAGTTTTAGTTTGTCTTTTCAAAGTGTCACATGTGTTACCCTGTTTTTGAACCAACGGTCGTCGTTGTGGTGACTCTCTTCACATGCTTCATTTTTCCTTCAGTTTAATTGATTCCTACACTTATTTCATATGCATGCATCAACACTTAGTCATATATGCACTCAACATCACACCATCCTTGAGATCTGCTTGATTTTCAAACTCCCCTTAGGCAGATCTCGGTCCCTTTGCCTAGATCTCACACTTCACTACATGCATTGTGCAATCTGGGAGCTCAAGGCCTCTGCCTTGGCTTCTAGAATTGCACAGATCCTGTCCTGGGATGGCTCCAATTACGCATTGCGTAGTTCCAAGAGCCAGCCTCCAAATTGGCCATTGAGACTGTGTAATGTGCAGTCTCTCCCAGCCTTGGCCTAGACTGAAATGTGCATTGTGCAGTTCCAGTCATCAACCTTCCGAACTGACTGTTGGGACTACATAATGTGTAGTTCTCACAGTCATCCAGTGACCTCTATCAACTAGAATTGTGCAATCCTTCCCATCATGAGCCCGACTTGTTGCTTGATCTTGTCTTGAAGTTGCTTTGGTTTTAAGCTAACATTTTCTTGCGATGAGTGTCCTCTCTGTCCAACAGGTACAACAATTGTTGACCATCTCTATATAAGTTACAGTTAACATGGCATCCAAGAGATTTGCATCAAAGGAAACCGCCGAGAGCAGTACTAGGGAAACAATTGAGCAAATATTAGTTGATCTACCAGTTTATGGATATACTCAATTGTTCACTTAGAAGGGTACAACACTACCATGGCAGCAAATCAATGATACTTTCGCTGAGAACTTCAAGGAAGACTTAGAGGACCGACAAGTTTATCTTAGTATCTAGCGATCAGGCTTATACAAGGTTGCATGCAGGTACCCGGCCTTCCAATGTGCACACATTATTAGCTGGATTGTCTCACACACATATGAATAGACTATGACACTGAGCAGTGCCAGCTGAAGATATCTTTCCACCTTCATGGTAGAGAACTTTCAGCAGATGTATCATTTACCTGGGCCAGTGAAGTGCATGGACTTGTTTTTATATGCCACTCATAACATTGTGAACACTAGAAATATTGTCAGGCATTGGGTGAAAGAGTCGTCAAAGTTTAGGTAGGCACCCACTCATGTTTACAAGACAAAGCCCCTCAACAAGACTTATCAATTCTTGATCATCTTTTCCTGGAAAATATATGGTCAAGAGAACACATAAAACTTTCTTGAAGAGTGGGTAGTTGTAATGGACCAGTTGGTAAGTGATGGGAAGCCATTCAACTCATAAAATTAGTTGACTCGTCAGTTGAAGATCCATGTGACTAATGCTCAAAATCTGCCCAAGAATGAGCAAGCAAGGTTTTACATGTCTGCATACTTACTGGATGGAATCTATGCCCAACAACAGTGCCCTGGCACGAGGTGGACATGGACACAAAAAGAGATTGTCGTCAACGTATATTGCAAGTTTCTTTCTGACTGCAACTATTGAGGAGTGATGGCAAGACTAACTGTCCATTTTATCATCCTATTGTACAAGCTTATCTTTGAGAAGGATCTACCTTGCATGTCATAAGAAGAAATGGAGGCAATAGTAAACATTGCAGATTGGTATGCTTCACCAGGTGGCACCTTCATCATAGTGTTTGGTGGATATAAGCCTCCACATGTTCTACCAAGGTATGCCACTAACAAGTTGATCATGCAAGAGGTTTCATATCACCTCGCAATAGGGATATCATCAAGACTGCATAGGAAGAAGAAAGCACCATGGACCACTATTCCTTTGTGGATCGGATTATACGAGATTAAGAGTTTGAAAGATGTATATGTCGAGGCTAAGGAGATAGTGAAATTCAAGTTTGGCACCAGAGAATTTAATCTGTGTCATCCCCACGATATTTGCAAGGACCACTGTGCGAGAGTGTACTTTCCATGAATCCACGAGACATGTCATTGGCTAGAGGAGGACCCTTGTAGGTACTGTTATAATGATTCCAAACTCCATGAGCCGGTCAGTAGAGCAACAACTTGGAAGGTTGCTCTAAATATAGTAGTAGCCCAGGAAGAAACAACAACAACAGCAATAGGCAGCAATCCAATGCAAGATAAGGGAAAGAGGAAGATTTATGAGAACCCAGATGGAGACAAAAATTGCAAGATGAAGCAATATCCTATCTTGGAGAAGGAAGCTTTGGCAGTGGAAGAAAAGAGGGAGCAATGGATAAAGAGAGCATAGAAAAGGAAGAGAGAAAAGCATAGGCTGCGGGAAGCAGAATTGAAGCAGCAGGAGATGGAGAAGAAGTTGAAGTAAGAACAGGAGTTGAGGAGGAATTAAAGAGAAGAGAAGCAGAAGAAGGAAGAGGAACAAAGGCAAGGTGCAATGAGAGAGAAAACATCGCCCATATAGGTTGATGAGTTGGAACAACCAGCAACTGAGGAAGATGGTGAACAGATGCAGGATCGGGAGCTTGCTCAACAGATTGAGCAACTGATTGAAGTGACAAGCATGGAGATGGAACAGGAGCCATAGAAAGAAGATATTGACCTTCTGTCGAGAGAACCAAAGGTCATCTCTTAATCTCCACCACCTTTAGTGTCAAAACCAATCCCCAGAGAGCAAGGAGATATTGTTCTACTTGATGATGATTCAGTCATGGATGTGTACAATCTATCATTTGAAGAGCTGCAGAAGAATATTGTATAGGCATGGAGCAAGCACTTTCCTGATGATCACGCATCACTTGCATTAATCAAGGAAAGGGTGATAGTTTCAGACATCGGGAAGCATCCAACTGCCCTTGTCGAAGCTAGCTTGGCCTATCTAGGAGAAACAAGCTCAAATGTTAAGTACCTGATGGCCGAGAATGAAAAACTAGCAAAGAACTTGCAGGCTTCCAAGCAAGAGGTAGAACAACTCTTAGCATCAATGCAAAATGAAATTTTCGCATTAAGGGGAATGAGGACAAAGATACTTGCTAAAGTATCAACACTTAAGGGTATAATGCGGAAGTTCTATGATGGATTTGTCACCATGCATAAAGTAATTATCCATGTGCATGGCCTACAACAGTGGAGCAAAGAGTTTGTTCAAACTCTTAGGAACATACATGATGCCATCGCCCATGTACAAGAGTGAACAATGCGATACAAAGGGGCCCCACTTGACTTAGTAAAGAAGATGAAGCCACAGGCAGAGCTAGAGAAAGTAAAGGTTCGAATGTTGATCCAAAACTATGAGCATCTCACCTCGTTCATCAACAGCATACAGGCCTCATATGCGCAGTTGTACAATAGTTTGGATGTCATGGTGAGGAAGCACAGGATCCCATCAATCAGTTCCCTCATCGATGCTAAACCCAAGAACCAAGTCTGGCTAGAGATCGATGAGTACATGGAGCAACTAAGATGAGAGGCCACCAGGGAAGACTTGGAGCTGAATGCGCACAACGTGCATAAGTACATCAATAATCTTGCCAAGGTCAACATAATACTACACATGCTTCAGAACAAATTGGATACAAGTTCCAAGACCATATACCTGGATGCCATGGAGGCAAGGGTTTTCTTTTAGAAAGATACCATCAAACAGTTTGGGGACACCATCATGCAGTACCAATCTTGGCATCAATATGTGACCGAGAAGCACCAAGTGGAGGTTGCCAAATTGGTCTTTCCCCAAACTTCAAAATCATAGTGTTTTGCCTTGTTAAGCTATCTCTTGCCTATTTTGTCTCACATGGGTACATGTGGAAAATGTAATATTATTTGTAAATATGTTGTAAGTGAAATTCCAAGTGTCATTAGTGGAATGTGAAAGTTCATCATGTTATGTAATGAGTTACTTGTAAAGAAGTTGAAGAGTCCTGAGTGTTGAGATTGCAACAAGATGATGGAGCTTAGTGAAAAGAGTCGCCTTCACTAAGTGGGCCCGCAGGCTATTTTTGGCGCAAGTCTATTTTTAGACTATGTCTATTTTTAGACATATGGATCATGTCTATGTTTATGGATGATTGATCAAGTTAGGAAAATAGATGGACTTCTATTTTTGATGAAAGTGTGAGTGATCACAGTGTGAGTGATCAAGTCTATTTTTAGACTGGCTGTCAAAAATAGAAAAGTCAAATATTATTATCTCACAATAATATTTGGACTATAAACTTAATCTTATTCTCTTGGAGCACTTCAGTTTGAGCTACGGAAGTGGCACATGCAGCTGTCAGAAGGAAATTCGTTTTTCTTATGAGTCAGTTGAGTTGTTGCATGCATGACTTCAGTTAGAACTCAAGTGAGTTGAGTTTAGTGGACTGGAGGTACAGTTGATGGAGTTGTGTTCAGTTTAACTTAGTTAAACTGGTTGTAGTTAGTCTAACTGCAGATAGACTAATGATGAGTTGTTAAACTAATTATTAACTCATAATACAACTAAAGAATACATCAGTTAACTCAGTTGCATGTCAGTGCATGTTCAGTTCAACAGGGACAGGTGGTAGAGAATCAGATTGCTATCAGTTGTGACTATAGTTGTGCACCAGATCTTGCACAATCAAAGGATTGAGTATGCCAATGAGTTTGCTCACGTATTTGGCCCACATTTTAGCCTTTTCTCACGTCCACAAAGAGTGAGTGACTATTTTGCAGGTGAAAAACGAGTTTGGGAAGCCATTCTCATCAGTTCTTGAGCAGGTATTGAGCAGTGGAGGCAGGCAAGCAGTGGAAGAGATTTGGAGATCAGATCTGAGCTGTATTGTGTGTAACAGAGGTGGAGATACTTGTGAGAAGTATTATGCTGTGTAATGTTACATGACTCAATCATTAATATACAGATAGTGTGGGGTTTTTAGCGAGATGCTTTCCCCGTGATACATACTGTGTTAATGTGTGAATGCTCTTGATGTTTTATTGTTATTGATGCTGCTATATTCTTGATCAACGTAGAGGAGCTTATGTATTGTGTATGTTTTCCACATTAGTACATGATCAGGATAATCTCCATTGAATATGTGTTAAATTATTCAAAATTTCTACATGGTATCAGAGCTAGATAATTGTAGAAAAAGTTTCTACATGGTATCGGAGCAGCTTGATTTGTAGAAGAGATTTTTATAGGATATCAAGCAAGGGTTGATCGGAAGCAGTTGAGTTGGTAGCTGGTGGAATTCGAATTTGCAGCAGTGTTGTTGAAATGTCTTTCAACGGATTGCGAATGTTATTCCAAAGCAAGAGCGACCTGGCGCTCAAGGATAAACTCAGTAACAATAAAGGTGAGAATGGATCTTCATCAAAGGTATCTGATGAAGAGAATTGTGCTTTGGCTGCCAAAGCAAAGAAAGGGAAGAGCAAGAAAGCTTCTCAGTCTGGTGCGAAAGGCAAGAAGCAGGATATGTCCAAGGTGAAGTGTTTTCACTGTCACCAGCATGGACACTATGCCACAAATTGTCCGCAGAAGAAGAAGAACAAGCAAGCTGCTGGATCTGCAGGGGGAGAGGCTTTAGCTTCTCAGTTTGAGCTTGATTTTTCATTGATCGCATGCTTGGTTTCAAGTGTGATGGGATCAGTGTGGTTTCTGGACAGTGGTGCGTCTTTTCACATGACGGGAGATAGAGATTTGTTCTCTGATCTGGAGGACAAAGATCTTGGAGTGCACATCGAGATGGGCGATGATGGTAGATACAGTGCGACCGGTATCGGTACCATTTCCTTTGAGAGGGAGTCTGGTAAACCCTTTGTATTGAAGGAAGTCATGCATGTTCCAGGATTGAAGAAGAATCTCATCTCAGTGGCGATGTTAGAAGACAAGGGGTATGATGTTGTTTTCAGCGAGGGAAAGGCCTTCCTGCGCAGCAAGACAACTGGTGAGACCCGGAAGATAGGGGTTCGAGTGAGGAACCTTTATCAGTTGCATGTAGATGGATGCGCAGCAATGGCAGGCAAGGCAGAAGGATTGGTGAGCCGGGATGATGGCGAGTTGTGGCACAGGAGATTGGGTCACCTTCACCATGGAGCCTTGAAGATACTGCAGCAGATCACTACAGGGCTTCCTAAAGGCACACTTGCGCAGTCAGATCAGTGCAAGGGGTGTACTTTGGGGAAGTTTGTGAAAGCCACCTTTCACGAGAAGGATAGTCGCGCCACGACGATCCTTGAGAGAATTCACACAGACGTGTGTGGACCTTTCTCAGTTGCTTCGACAGCAAAACACAGGTATTATGTGATTTTTGTTGATGATTTCTCTCGTAAGTGCTGGATCTTCTTCATGCAGAAGAAGAGCGAGACATATTCAAAGTTCTGTGAATTCAAAGCACTGGTCGAGAAGGAGTCGGGGAAGAAGGTGAAGGCTCTTAGGAGCGATAATGGTGGTGAATACATCTCGGACGAGTTCAAGGATTTCTGCAAGGCAGAAGGGATTCGTAGAGAGCTCATAGCTCCCCATAACCCACAGCAGAACGGGGTAGCTGAGCGGAAGAACAGAACGATTGTGGGTGCTGCACGGGCAATGTTGCATGATCAGGGCCTACCCCTTCACTTGTGGGCGGAAGCATGCAATACAGCAGTTTATGTGCAGAACCGTTGTCCTCATAGGATACTTGGCATGAGTACACCCGAGGAGGCTTATTCTGGTAAGAAGCCTGATCTTTCTCATTTGAGGATTTTTGGTGCTAACGTTTACATGCATGTGACGAAGGATGCCAGAAAGAAGTTGGAACCGACTGCAGAGGTTGGGATATTTGTGGGGTACACTGATACGCCCCACAACTATCGTGTGTATTTTCCAGACAGTGGTAAAACTGTTGTGCGACGGGATATAAAATTTCAGGAGGAGAAAGCCATGAAGTGTTCGCTTGAGAGGGAGCTACACTTGCATGCAGATGAGGAGCTATTAGTTCCTAAGGATGAGCTTCAGGACGTGGATCAGCCACAGGACGAGGTTCATGGAGTGGAAGAGACCACTCATGCAGCGCCAACCATCAGAGGGCGAAAGCGCTTGACAGAAGCTGAGCGACTGGCTCAAGATGCAGAGAAAGTTGTAGGACCACCTACAGCCCAACGCAGGCAGAGACAGTCACCTGATCGGTACACTGGATACATGGCTCTTATGAGCAAGTGTGTTGTGACTGAGCCATCCTCTTTCGAGGAAGCTGTGGAGGATCCCGCATGGGTAGACGCCATGGTGGAAGAGTATGATTCTATTGTCAGAAACAGTGCATGGGAGATTGTTCCTAGACCGGAAGGGAAATCAGTGGTGGGTTCGAGATGGATCTACAAAGTTAAGCAGGCAGCTGACGGGAGTGTGGAGAAGTACAAGGCAAGATTTGTTGCCCGAGGCTTTTCACAGATTGAGGGGATCGATTATGAGGAGACCTTTGCACCTGTCGCAAGGTATTCTTCCATACGGACGATTCTTGCTCTCTCAGCGCAGATGGGATGGCACATTCATCAGATGGATGTGAAGACTGCGTTCCTCAACGGAGTCATTGAGGAGGAGGTGTACATTGAGCAACCCGAAGGCTTTGAAGTCTTCAGCAGCGAGTCGCATGTGTGCAGGCTCAAGAGAGCGTTGTATGGGTTGAAGCAAGCACCACGTGCTTGGTACACACGGATAGACAGCTATTTCACAGGACTTGGATTCTCCAAGAGCGAGGCGGATCCGAACCTATACCAGATTGTGGTGGAGGGTAAGTTGCTTATCATTGTACTGTATGTTGATGATTTGATTCTAACGGGTGATGAGATGTTGATACTGTCATGCAAGAAGGATCTTGCTACAGAGTTTGAGATGAAGGATTTGGGCCTCCTTCACTATTTCCTAGGATTGGAAATATGGCAGCGCAGTGGTGGACTGTTTGTTTCTCAGGGCAAGTATGCTCGGGAGATACTGGAGAAGTTCAACATGCATGGCTGCAAGCCTGTTGATACTCCTCTTCCTGGAGGTTGGAGGAAGGAGGATGCCACTTCGGGAGAAGAAGTGGATGCCACTGTTTATCGACAGTTGGTGGGGTCGCTGATGTATTTGGTCAATACACGACCTGATATATGCTATGCAGTTAACCAGCTTTCACAAGCTATGGTTAAGCCTACCAAGCTCTTCTGGAAGGCGGGCAAGCATGTATTGCGCTACTTGAGAGGCACATCGGGATATGGTTTGTGGTACAGACAGGAGGATGAGGTGAAGCTATGTGGCTTCACGGATGCAGATTGGGCAGGGAGCCCAACAGACAGAAAGAGCACATCAGGAGGGGTCTTCAGTATCGGATCGACAGCAGTTTCTTGGTACAGCAGGAAGCAGAGATCCGTGGCACTCAGTTCAGCGGAGGCCGAGTATATGGCAGCAAGTTTGGCTGCATGCGAGGCTATATGGATGAGGAAGATCCTGGTTGGTTTGTTCGGTTCTCATTTGGATCCTACTGTGATTTACTGTGATAACCAGAGTTGCATTAAACTCTCGGCTAATCCTGTATTTCATGATAGATCTAAACATATTGACATCAGGTACCATCATATCAGAGATTGTGTGCAGCGGAGGATCATGTTACTTTCGTACATTCCAACGGAGGATCAGGATGCTGATATTCTGACGAAGGCTCTCACCAGGAGCAAATTCGAGTACCACCGAGGCAGGATAGGGGTTGCTGATAATCCATATCTTTTCGAGAGGGAGTGTTGAGATTGCAACAAGATGATGGAGCTTAGTGAAAAGAGTCGCCTTCACTAAGTGGGCCCGCAGGCTATTTTTGGCGCAAGTCTATTTTTAGACTATGTCTATTTTTAGACATATGGATCATGTCTATGTTTATGGATGATTGATCAAGTTGGGAAAATAGATGGACTTCTATTTTTGATGAAAGTGTGAGTGATCACAGTGTGAGTGATCAAGTCTATTTTTAGACTGGCTGTCAAAAATAGAAAAGTCAAATATTATTATCTCACAATAATATTTGGACTATAAACTTAATCTTATTCTCTTGGAGCACTTCAGTTTGAGCTACGGAAGTGGCACATGCAGCTGTCAGAAGGAAATTCGTTTTTCTTATGAGTCAGTTGAGTTGTTGCATGCATGACTTCAGTTAGAACTCAAGTGAGTTGAGTTTAGTGGACTGGAGGTACAGTTGATGGAGTTGTGTTCAGTTTAACTTAGTTAAACTGGTTGTAGTTAGTCTAACTGCAGATAGACTAATGATGAGTTGTTAAACTAATTATTAACTCATAATACAACTAAAGAATACATCAGTTAACTCAGTTGCATGTCAGTGCATGTTCAGTTCAACAGGGACAGGTGGTAGAGAATCAGATTGCTATCAGTTGTGACTATAGTTGTGCACCAGATCTTGCACAATCAAAGGATTGAGTATGCCAATGAGTTTGCTCACGTATTTGGCCCACATTTTAGCCTTTGCTCACGTCCACAAAGAGTGAGTGACTATTTTGCAGGTGAAAAACGAGTTTGGGAAGCCATTCTCATCAGTTCTTGAGCAGGTATTGAGCAGTGGAGGCAGGCAAGCAGTGGAAGAGATTTGGAGATCAGATCTGAGCTGTATTGTGTGTAACAGAGGTGGAGATACTTGTGAGAAGTATTATGCTGTGTAATGTTACATGACTCAATCATTAATATACAGATAGTGTGGGGTTTTTAGCGAGATGCTTTCCCCGTGATACATACTGTGTTAATGTGTGAATGCTCTTGATGTTTTATTGTTATTGATGCTGCTATATTCTTGATCAACGTAGAGGAGCTTATGTATTGTGTATGTTTTCCGCATTAGTACATGATCAGGATAATCTCCATTGAATATGTGTTAAATTATTCAAAATTTCTACATGGTATCAGAGCTAGATAATTGTAGAAAAAGTTTCTACACTGAGGGTAGTCAAAGAGTCACAAAGGGGAATGTCAAGGGTCACCCCACACTCTGTTATAAATAGATTCACCTCATAACTCATAAAACGAGCTTTTGGGAGCCAGGATTTTGGCTAGGCTTGGGCTTAGAAAAGGCTTGGTAGTATTGTTAAGAGCCTTAACTTCTCCATAGTATAGAGTGAGGAGAAGGTGTTCTTGACTGTAATGTTCCACTATTGGGGCTAGTGGTCGTCAATGGTGTATGTATGGATGGAACTTTCACTTATAATAATAATATCAGAGCGAACACACTTTCATGCATATGTTGTTAATGTATTTGGACTATCTGGTTGCTGTAGCAATGTATGTTGTTTACCTTACGCATTGGCTTATGAACTACTTTGTACACAATTGTACGAATCTTGTTGAACGCATGTTGTTGGATTAACCCATCGCTTTAACTTGTGGACTATTCTGCATTTTAGCTTGTGATTTCATTCCACTCATGTGTTCCTTTCAAGTTGTGTACTATTACAGGCTTCCGAGGGGCACACTTCATTTTCCCCTTCGTGTGTTAGAACCTTCATGCATCGCACTTGACTCTCCGCAGGGTCACACACTTGCTCTCACCCAAATTTATCATACTTACCTCTACGCACTACAGCAATCAAGGCATTACACTACCATCCACTACTGGGACTCCTACTCCAAATGGTTTGAGGTCTAGTTGGGACTTCATATCGAGGAGATCCCCTCAATGTTGACGGGTACAGCACCACCAACATTACAGGTGCTAGGAGGGTTAGATGAAAATATAAGCCCTTGAAGTCTGTTTTGAATTTCTAGACATATTGAATGACTTCTATCCAAATCATAATCTCGACATGTTTTTGTCATGCTGTAGATTTTGAAGTGCCCACGAGCATTATAGATGACTTGTCCAAATATAAGTTCAATGGCGAGGATGGAACAACCTTGTTTAGGCACGTAGTTGCTTTTGTTGGCTTCTGTGACAGGAATGATGTATCATCTGATGATATTCTTGTGGGTTGTTCACTTTCACGTTCAAAGGGCATGCAAAGAAATGGTGTCACACATTGCCTACAAGCTCTATACACTCTTTTGATCACTTGTTTAGAGAATTATGTCATGCTTTCGTTCTTTATGATCGTAAAGCCCTTTATTATAAAATTTTAAAATTGCGAAAATCGCCTGACAAATCTCTTCAAAATTTTCACAATAATTTTGTTCACTATTGTTATGAATTTCCCGAAGATAAAGTTGACTAGGAGTTTTTGGAGGAAAGATTCCAATATCTTGTTCACATTTCTAAGAATCCACATGAGTTAGAATATTTCAAACCTCTCCCAACATACCTCAATGTTAGAGCTTCTAAATATGAGACAGACAAGGTTGTTGTCCCAAGTGACCCTCTTTCCCCTTCTCATCAAACAACTTTATCTCTATAGGTCGAGGTGGGAGAAGTTGAGAATCCACCTGTTGATCTGTCACCATCTCCTCGTACCCCCCTGCTCATGATTTCTACGCAGATTTGGAATGTAACTTTGATGGTTGTCATGTGGTCTTATCTCTTCATCCTCCTTCCTTCAATCCCTTTTATCCTCTAGATTCTGGTGTGTTGTGTTCGTTTGTCTCGGATCTCCCATGTGATGTTCACAAGGATCAAGTTCTGGACGAAGTTTGTGTTGAACAGTCAAACTGCAATATTATGCAAGATTCAAGCTTCTTTGACTATTTGTCTAGCATAATGGTATGAGGAGGGGTCTTACCTCAATTTTTTCATTAAAATCCTTCTTCGTTTGATGAAATGATGATTTGGTGGTAAAAATGGGATTTGTTCCATACACATACTGACACAAATTTTAGAATACCTTGAGAAAATTTATTCACCATAGCATGGATAAGTTAGAAATCCTTTTGTCCATAGTCCTAAACCACTAGAGTAACAAAAATAGACACAATGCATCAATTGTTTATGAACCTCATTTACTTAATGTAAACAATTTACACTATTAACCAAAAGAAAAGTTACAATTAATCATACATATAAATGTTATTCCACACAAGAAACATTTCCTTTGTCCATGATTTTAAATAAATGACCATGTCCCTAACTTGATAAAAAATACAAACAATTTCCACAATTTTGTTATGTCATCTAGGGCTGCTCTTGACATGTATCTCTTTGGATACAATCCACCTAATATCAAGATGATCATAGCTAATCTGTATTTAGTCATTTCATAAAAAATTGATAATTTACTACTTGATATTTTGGCATATATACTTAATGAAGATAAATTTATGGTCAAGATAAAAAATATGAGAAAAAAACTTACAAATAAAGATAGTCATCTAATGACATGATACAAGTCTTCTATGAGACTATTCCATCCATATATGGTTATCAAATAAAAGTGTTGAACATATGCATCCTCTATTATGTAAAAATTAATTATCTTTGTAATTATTAGTTAAATTAAGGCAAAGAGAATGATCAAAGATCATGCCCATTCACCAGGAGGCAACTAAGGCTGTATTTAAGCCACGGGCCTCCCACAATTGTATCCATAATCATTCATTATATATATATATATATATATATATATATATATATATATATATATATATATATATATATATATATATATGCTGAGTGATTTTACTTCATCTGGTATCATCGAGACGAAACTTCCAGTTGTTAAAAACTAGTTAGAAGAAACCCAAAAAGTCATCCAAACCCTTAAAGAATATCTAAATTATGCAGGAAATTGTATGAAGCAACAAGTTGATCGAAATAGAACAAAGAGGGAATTTGAAGTTGGAGAATGGGTATTTGTTAAACTTTAACCTTACAAGAAGTTATCCTTAAAACAGAAGGGAAAAAACAAATTGGCACCAAGGTTTTATGGACCATACCAGATCGACAAAAAGATCAGCCAAGTAGCATACAGTTTAAGCCTTCCTGATAAAAGTCATGTTCACAACATTTTCCATGTATCCTACCTTAAAAAGGCACTTGGTGAACATCAATCAGCACAAACAACACTTCCAACTTTAGATGATGAAGGAAGGGTCATTCTAGAACCAGAAGGCATCATCTCCATCAGGGAAAAGAAGTTGTGATCTCGAGTAATCAAAGAATACCTAATCAAGTGGAAGGACTTACCAGAAGAAGAAGATTCTTGGGAGACATAAGTGTTTCATCAACAACACTCATCATTATGTATGTTTTGAGGACAAAGCATCTTTTTAGGGGGAAGATAATGTTATGTGAATTTTAATTATCTTTGTAATTATTAGTTAAATTAAGGCTAAGAGGGTGATCAAAGATCATGCCCATTCACCAAGAGGCACATGAGGCAATATTTAAGCCAAGGGCCTCTCACAATTGTATCCATCATGAATTCATTAATAAAATATATATATATCAACGCTGAGTATTTTTACTTCATCCTCAAATATATTAAAATATGGTCATAATATTACAAGGGATGCCCAATTAAGAATCCTAGACTAATTTATACCGAAACCACATTGGTAATATGTACCTTTAACACAAGGGTGGTAGGTGTAGGGGAGATCAATCCCGATCCTAGTGGGAATAAGAATAAACTTATGAATGGGTTTTAGGGGTTACACCAAATAATTAGATGAATGTTTATGCTCTTTTCCAAGGATTACTCTCTATATATGTAGGTGGAGTGAGGACCTTGATTGTTATTAGTGATTTAAGCAAGTTATCAATCTTATGAAACAATGGGAAAAACCCATCTGAAAGAAATATTGCCTACCTCATTGCGAGAATAAAGAAGGAGACCCTTTTATTCAAGGATGTAACCTTTTTCTATGCCAATCAGGGTGAATGAAAATGTGTTAATGGATGTTGTGAGGGACACCCACCACCTTTCCACCTCTTGATGTAATTAAAAGGGGGGATGGCATGACCTGCCCCTCCCATGCACCGAGCATGTGAAATATTACTTCATATTTTGGGATGGTTCATCTCCTGTAGGAGCTCGCTCTTGCTATGATTGAAAATTATGTTTGGCATTTATGCCCTACTGAGACTCCTCTCCTGCCGCTGATGGGATTAATTTTCCATTTTCTCACCACAGAGAAATGTGCATCTATTGATCAGTTGGGTGTAAGATGGAGTCAGTTATAGACTTCTACATAGTAGGGATTGTGTGTCTATGGCATTGCAGTGGTAGTGACCCATGTGTGTATGTCAAATAATCCCCCTTCTAGACCTAGTTGCTCTCTCTAAATGATTGGGATACTAGATGGAGATTTAAAAGTAGGAATCAGATTTTCTGCGTTTGGGAATTCTATAACTTCACGGAGACTGTGGAAATTGAAGAAGGTGGAATCTAACGTCACTACTAAGCAGTCCAAGTGATAATTGTAGTTGGCTTCAGTAAATTGGGGAAGCAAGGTCAGGGTATTGGTTCATCTTTTAACCTTTGACTCTAGTTATATTTTTGGTGTCCATGTGGAGCTTAATTATGGTTTTCACCTTTTATTGTTTATGGAGGTGTTATATAATATGAGTCTTGAGTATTCTTGATTTTTGGTGGCTTTTGTGTCTCTCTTGCTCCTGGTATTCTTCCCATCTCCTTCTATGTTGGTTGGGCCTAAGACTACCATTTCTATGCTCCGTGGCTTTGCCATCCCCTATATCATGTGTCATTTGGCTCTCTAGCTTTTCGGGGTAGTTGTTTGGTGGTGGGTATTTGAGTCATAGGTGTATTGGCCCATTTAAATGTGGTGGTTTGGGCAGCTATGTTGGTCCTATTATGGAAAGGACTCAGTGGGTTATTACTGCCCTGGTTTAAGTTCTCTCTGGGTGAGTTAGTTGGGCCTCTAGTTACTTGTATGTTTTCAGTCTAAATGGTTTACAATGCCACATTAAAGGATGCATAGTCACATGGGCGAGGGAGGAAGTGCTCATGCAGGATAACCACATGCTTAGGCCCAAAAACAAGAAGTAGTTGTTATTTTTCACTCACTAACTTCTTAAACATTTAAGAGGAGATTCTTGAGTTGTAAACATATGAAATTCATGTTTGACAAGCATACTCATATTCTAAAATTCTCAAGTAGGTTTCTAACTGGGTCCTTGACCCTGGTCGCACCAAGGGAAGATGGAACCAATAGTTGCATTCCATTACCCTGCACTGGTAGATGAAGACTCTTTTGGGTAGTCCTGAAAGAGAAGCACTAGGATCATAACAACATTATTTCTTCCTTAAATGAGATCCAGAGGGTGTAATGTTACCAACGTTCCTATTTGGAGCGATTGGATGCTCACTTGGCACACTTGTAAAGTCATCTCCAATGTGAGCTTAAGCCCCTTGCTACAGCTGGTACAAGTGCATAGGGGTCGACTCCTGTGACTTCTTTTGATTCTTGATTCTAGGCTATGTTGTTTTGTAGTTATTTTGTTTCATCATGTAGTCCAGTGATGGATAGGTTTCCTTATGATTGGTTATAGTTACTCTATTTTGATACTACTTTTAAACCACATGCCAATAGATCTAGTCTCCCTTGTGGCATATTGAGGAAGGTAATATTTTAGACTATGTGATTGTCAATGATGTACTTTGAATTTCAAATGTAATACCAAACTTAAATTACAAAATTATCTGAATTTATGAAGGGAATGAGATGAAATACATATTTATAACCAAAACACTGAGATATAGTGAAACTTCCCTTCAATTAATAAATGGAAATGTTAAAATTGTATACATGCATAATGAAAGCAATCTAGCTCAAATGGTGGTAGCTTATATCTAAGAAGAGATGTGACGACTATGTGCCTTCCTGAACTGTGTTAAAATGAGGCTAAGATGCATTTGAAGAATCAATGAGAAACCCTAAACATAAAAAAAAACTAACCCTAGGAGATGAAGCCCCATAGGTTTATGGGCCCTGATGGCATAAGTTGTAACGTTAACTTCCTGGGGTCATAACTTTGGCATATGATCTTTTTTTGGCATGCACAATAGCTCGTTGGAAAGGTCTATCTGAGGGGTACCTTTTTTTACTACCAATGGAAATTGTAGATTTTTGTTAGCCCGTTTCCCTAAAAAACATCATTTAGGGCCTCAAAACGCTCTGGAGGTTCATGACCTAAAAACTGCCAAAAATTAAAATTTTCCAAAATAGGAAAATTACATTGTGAACTAGTAGAATAGGTGGGTGGCCATTGATATCCACCTCGATTATAAAAAAAGGATGCAACCTTTTTCTAATTTTGTAGGGCTCTCAATTTTTAAGTAGACATAATAATAAATGAGGCTTAAAAGTTAATCAAATGAAACCTAAAGAGAAATAGGGGTATTTATTTCTAAGTTGTGACACAGGCAAGTTCCCTCTGCGGACAGAGGCAACTCCTCTAGCCCTAGAGTGGGTCTAGTCACTGCAAAGACAATACCAAAGAAAATTTCCTTAGAAAGTTGGTGTTATGAAGGCCTAAATTCAGTTCGTCGTTCGATGAAGTCCTCGTCGTGCTGCTCTAGCTCTTGTTCTTCTACTCACTTATACCTGAAAACAACATGTAGAGAAACACCACAAATGCAATAGAAAATAACCAAAATATACTTGAAGAGTCAAGGAACCTCAAGGTATCGACATCAACATACGATATAGGAAACAAGCTATTAATTTGTATTAATATAAATCAAAGTGAAACTTACAACCGAGCCTTGACGTCGTAAGTCTCCTCGAAGGGTCCCGTCGACATGTCTTCATAAGCATTCACTTGTGAACCGTCTCCCAAGGGAACAAATGACTTTCTCTTTAGTTCAAAAGATTGATGCTAGAAAGTTCTCAAACCAACTCTATTCAAACATCTCTCAAGCCAAAATACATGTGAGGCTACTTCCACACTCCAATAACACTCTCTACCTCTACTCCTCTCTTAGAAACCTGAAGCTACCAAATTACATCTAGCTATCATCAAGTTACATCCAAGCTAGCTGATCTCATTCATGGAGGAGACATTTATAGGAGGGATAGGTTTCATAAGGGATGGAAGGAAGAGCTTATCTCTTAGGGAGGTTGCACAAAAGGTGGAACAACTATCCCAAAGGAGAGAGGCGAGCTCATCTGACCCAACAACTAGCCCTAGGACCGCCCATGAAGCAGTTTCATCTCGAAGCTTCGTCGAGTTGTCGAAAAACTTGCCAAAAGTAGATCTCCATGGGTGGAACACGGGGACAGAGCAACGACTTTGCTAGGGCTAGTGCAAACTTGACCATCTTCGCGGGTGGGACAACTTCTAACCCACAATGACCCAGAAACTTAGGTAAAAAGGGGTCTGCTTCAAGGATAATGAACTGAGACATTCTTCCTGAGATCACAAGGAAGGTATTGACATATAATTGGCAACATGACACATAATAGATCAGTAATATGGACCGGTAGTATCCGGGATCAGGGAATGCAAAGTCGATGACAAATTATTGGGTAACAGATGCCCCCTAAAGCATGAAGGCCAAGAGAGTGGGAGGGGTGAAATTATTTATGAATCCATAACCGAAACAGAACATCCTCGTGGAGACCCTGCAAACGCAAGTACAACTAATATCTCTGATACATGAGCACATAGTGAAAGGAAGGCATGGGCGCAGCCATCCAGAAGACGAACATAAATGGTCTGTGGTATGGACGCAACCATACAATTAGAAAGACCACAAAAAAGACTCAGGTATGGTTGGACGCAACCACACAATTAGAAAGACCACAAAAAAGACTCAGGTATGGTCGCAACCATCCAATCAAAAGGGTCATGTATGAATCAATCCACGCAACCTGGACGTGTGTAATCTGAGCCCAGGGTCTTGAATCCCAACCTGATCAGGGTACAAATTCTAATATGTAAATAAATGTGCTGAAGTTGAGCATACTAGAAAATCACTTGATTACCAACCAATGATGTAAACCATTAACAAGTGCGAGAGAGACCACCAGTAATGTCAATGGTTCTCAAGGTATTGCTAGTACAATCCACAAAGTGTGAAGAATGATGTGAATTCAAACACTCGTGAAATCACTCGATCGAAGACCAATGATGCAAGCCTATCGTTGAATGCGAAGAACTTTCCATTGAGGCATGCAAGCTCTAAGGTACCAGAAAAGAGTCTCTAGATCAACTTCCCGGATAATGAGCTGAAGTCGACAGGAAGCGACCAATCGAAGGAGGGCCATAGTGTTTCCCACATCATCGACGCGAGACAAAGGAACAAGATGAATGTGGATGAGATAGAGAATCTGAGGAAGCTGTGTAAAGCTACAAACTGCAGAAGGATTAAGCTCTTGAACATATCGACGACACGACTCCGAAATTTCGCAGCATTTTGGTACCAAGGGATCAAAGGTCATGATGATGGAGCAAGGATCATATGGAATGAGGTAAAATGAATAACCCAAAACCCGGAAGGCCAATGATAGAATGAGGATATTCCAACCCGACATGAAGCAGAAAGAGTGTCAATGCCCAAGAGCGACAAGCTGCGATAACAACCAACAAAATGTTTCCAATTTTCCCCCGCCATTTCTGGCGAGTACCCCAATTATTTTTTGAAACACAAGCTTGAAGGGGATATCATATTCTTGTAATGTAAGTTCATCCTTCGGAAGAATCTGACCTAGTGATTTTTAACGAGCCCCAAGAAGGAGAAGCTCGATCTTGTCATGGCGACAAGTCCAATGTCGTCAAGGTTTGACGAGTTCGACATAGGTAAAACTCAGAGTCTTTTTCATCTTTAGAGAGTTTGAAAAAGACACAGAAAAGAAAACTCCAAAGGTCCCTTTTTGTAAATTTCTCCCTCGAATCCAAAAAGGTAGAAAATAATACCCAAGGGAACCTATTAACCATGATAGATCAACGTATACCTTTTTCGTAAGCAATCTATCCCAACCCGTAAAAGGGGTAAACTTATACAGGGTAGATGACGCTTCGCAGCCTTGAACGAGTTCAAAGCGACAAGAGCTCAACGATCTTTTTTATTTTAAAGGGTCAGAAAAGAGCTAAAAGCAGACCTCCCATTTTTATTCTCTTTAATGAGTCAAAAAGGAAAAAATACTCGACAAGCTTTTCATTTTTTACGAGTCAAAAAAGAGCTTAAATGTGACTCGTCCTGGAGGAACGAGTGGTATAAAGGTTAGCAACTAGTTCCGATAATGGAGGAACTGCTCAAAATACATAGTGGTCAAGAGGTTGGCTAATAAAACCACTCATCGTTGCGGTCCCTCAGGAAAGGAAAAACAACCAAGTGAAAGCATATGATTGGCCAAAGAGGCGGTGGCGATGGAATGAAACAACCAAGGCTCATCTAGCAGAAATCAACTGATTAAAACGACAATCACGAGATGTAAATCAGGTGTGGGTTCATTTTTACACAAGCGTGAACCACGGAGAACTCTACTTGGATTCAGTTTCATGTTTACACAAGCTTGAAATGAAAAACTATGCTTGCACTATAAGTACGCATGCCCCCAGCATAATGACTCAAATCGAGGTACATGCCCCCAAAGCTCCATTTCATGCAGCTAGGTGGATGGAATGAAGGTTCAATTTTGAGATCTTGGAAAGACTCGACTGGGATTTTACGAGATCTTAATCAAAGACTCGATTTGGAAAAGGAGGTTGTTTCATTTTTTAAAGAGGTTGACACAGTAAAAGAACTATCCTCATGACCCTTGTTTCATTTTTTAACGAGCTCGATACAAGGCAAGGAACTATGCTCAGGTTTTTTATGTAATTTTTTAACGAGTTTGACACAAGACCAGGAACTATCCTCGTACATCTTGATTCATTGTTTAACGAGATTCACACAAGACAAGGAACCATCCTCATAATCCTTGTTTCATTTTTTAACGAGGTTAACACAAGACAAGGAACTCTCCTCATGACTCTACTCATGGACCATATGAGAACATGGTTCCCAAGAGGTCTTCACTAAACAGAAGGACCACACTCTGGGAGGAATACATGTCAATTGGTACCAAAGACAAATCAGGTTCCAATGATCTCATTACATAACGTACTATACCATCTGTGTGATCATCAGCAGATGCGGACACAAAACGGGTAGCCACATAATTGACCTGTGGCGGGGAAGGTACTGCTTGCAAATAAGAGTCGATAAGGGATGATGATTGCAAAGGAGGTGCCTGGGGACCAATGAATGACAATTGCTCAATAGTCACAATTCTTCCTTCATGTAGAAAACAAACCACACAGAAAAGCGAAGAAACAAGGAATCCCATGACATAAACATAGTCGCATCCAAGGATAATATTGAAATCTAAAAGACCTTGGACTACCATCACGTCTATATAGATGGTCTTTCCTCCCAAAGTAACACGAAACTTCAGAAGGATCCCTAAGGGTTGACTGGTTCCTTTGTTGAAAGCCAACAAATTCTGGGTGAAAGGCACAAGCTATGGGGAGCCCAAAGCTTGCAAGTAGTGGAATACATGATGCTAACAGACACACCTTCATTCAAGAGAGTGCCAAGTAATACCATATTATAGGCTTCTACTGTGATCTGGAAAGGCACATAAGATGGGAGACGGAAAGCAGTCAAGTGACTCCAATAGAAAGAAATGATAGAACTACTCGGTGGGGGTATCATATGATTTCCCCCATGCTCAGCAGGAATGGAAGAAGGAATCTCATGAACAGCCAGGACGGGAGGGTCACTCTTTGATTCATGAGAATCTGAGGAGACGAGAAGAACATGAGCAGTATGGGCATGACTCTCTTCTGGAACAGAGTGAACAACTGGTATCGAAACCAAGTCGACACTCTCTCCTACCTATGGTTGGTTGGGAACATAAACAAGAGAGTCAGGATCAGGAAGAGTAGGATGGGCAAGAGATGAATCCAAGTCAATCTCTTTACCAACCGGGAGAGGGTTAGGAGAAAGCCTCTGATAACCAACAAGAAGTTGGGGTTGAGTAACTGTAAGGTTTTCCAAAACTTTGGAAGCTTTATCCATAAGGGGACAAAGGTGAAGAAGATTCTCTCCTTCACATAACCTACAGGAAAATCTAATATTCTGTTTCTTGTTACCATTAGTAGCCAATAGTGCAGCATTGACATGATCTCCAGAAGTCGATGGGGATGGTCGATCCAAATTTTGAGACCATACCTCCAAGACTTAGGGAATGCCAAGGCAGTCTCGGAGGAGATGGTCACCCTTACACAACCTGCAAGGGAACTTGACCTTTCGTGGAGGATCAGAGGGTTTGCTGATAGGAGGTGTATTTGATGTAACAGCCGCACGGTCAGCCCCTTGCTTAGCTGACTTCTTCTTCTTCGTCTTCTTCTTCTTCTTCTTAGCCTCCTGGTTACTAGATTTGAAACTTTCACCAGGCGAAGTAGAAGAGGAAGGTGAAGAAACAGGGGAAGAAGGTGAGGGGTCAACCTTAGAATCATCATGTCGTGATTCGAATGAAGGAGACGGCGGGGTAGGAGTTGAGACACTCGGGATCACTGAGGTCGAAAATAACCAGACAGGTAAACCAATGGTTAACCCAAGGAGGGACAACGTTGCCATATAAGGAGCACAAGTGTTTCCAAAGGAAGGAAAAGGACCAGGATTCCCTTCCAAGGGGAACCCTTGACTAGTGGACTCTTGATCAGGTGCTCATGTCCTAAGTGTCGTAAAAATGCTCAAAATTTAAAGTGCTTAGAACTGGTTCAAAGCTGAATTACTGGAAATTGCTCGTCCTCCCGATTCCAGCGCCGCAAACGGTTCGAAAAACGGTCGCCGTATGAGGAATATATGGCCAAAATAATATTTTGCCCAAAACATTAGAAAATTTGAATTTTTTTAAAAAAATAAAAATTAAAAAAGGAATATTCCACAGAATATTCCTTGGAATATTCCACAGAATATTCCTTGGAATATTCCAGGGAATATTCCCTTCTCAACATCCAATTAGAGGGTGCCACGTGGCAGGCCCGGAGGGCGCCACGTGGCCCTCGGATGACGTCAGCAACAATGTGCGCCTATGTTAAAAATTGTTTGGGCATCGGGTTTTGAACACGAGACCTCCCGGTTATTAACCAACAAGCTTACCGTTAGCCCACAACATGATTCGTTGATGAAGGGGCGGAGCATATTGCTAATAAGGTTTAAAATTGGAGCGGCGGGAAAATGAAGGGGGCCAGCCCCCATACACATATGACCAGAGCGCGTGAACCAAGGGCCGAGACCCCCTAACCGCCGGCACAAAATCCGAGGGAAACCGCCAACGTCTATCAACATTTATTGTAACGGCAGTTAGCATGGCGGAGCAGTTGGCGGTGGCACCAAATTTGGCGGCCGCTCCGTATTTGGCGGGCTTAACTGGCCGTCACTAAATTTAACTAGGGTTTTGTTAGGCCAAACTGGCAGTTGAGAGTAAATGGCCATAACTTTGGCTAGGAAAGTCGGTTTTGGACGATTTTTTTTTTTTATTATTTTGGGTATTTTCGACCTTCTAAAGCCATTGGTGCAGGTCTCACAGCTATCAGAGGTCATTTTTCATACGTTTTGGAGCCGTGAAAGTTCTAGGAGCCACCAGGGGCCAGTATTGGGAAGACTGTACAGGGTTGCAGGAATCCATTGGAGGTGATCCAATAGTCAATCCTGAAGGATTCAAGTGTTATGAATCCATTTCTACCATCTATTTCTCCTGTAGATGCTTCTATTCAGCTGTATTTTCAATTTGAGCATTTAATAAAAACAAGGACAAGCCCGATTGGGAGCTTTGGACCCAGCAGACGTAGCCCTGGAGGGGGTGAACTGCTTTATCAACTTCTCTTGCATATGTGGTTGATTTATTTTGCAGAAAAAATTCATTTTAATGTGTTAAACAGTAAAAGGGAAATAACTCTGTTATGCTTGAATGGGTCATGAACAGCTGAAAATTTCATGTGTTTTCTTTCTGCAAGACATGGAAGTCTTTTAAACATGTTTAATTCTAAATTGAATACCTTGCAAACAAATTTCAAGTAGTTTCAAATTCAGATCAAGTAGGTATCAGAGCTCAGGGTTTTTGTGCAAAGATCTTCTAACTGTCTTGCAAAGTATTGATGCTTACCAGGTTGAAACTTAAAAGAGGGGAAGGACAGTTGACTAGAGAACGAGAGAATCCTCAATCAAGGAAGGTCAGAGAGCCATCACCTCCACCTTCAATTTCACCCTCAAGAGTCTCAGCAGAAGCTTCATGGATGTCTGAACATGAAGGAGAAATTCCTATAGAGACAGATCCAAGAGAAGAAGAAAGAGTCTTCAGAAAGGCTTTCTTAGATCTCACTGAAATGGTGAGGATATTGTACCAAGAAAGAAATGAGAAATTGGCTGGAGAAGGGTCAAAACATCCACATGAAGGAGAGGGCTCTTCAAGAGGTAAGAAGGATGATGATCATTCCAAGAAAGGACATGGAGGTAATGGTGATCCACCACCCCCATCTTCACCTTCTTCCTCTTCATCCTCATCTTCTTCTGTTTATAAGCATAGATCCTCTGGAAAAAGTCCTTTTTTGAAGCTTGATGTAAAATTTGAATTACCTATGTTTAATGGTGAAGTGAATGCAGAAAAGCTTAACAACTGGATTAGGCAGTTGGAAGTTTACTTGAGGATCCAAAATATGCATGATGATGCCACAAAGATTCAGTTGGCTTCTTTGAGAATGGATGGAGCAGCCTTGGTCTGGTGGGAGACCAAGACTAAAGAGGAGATCAAGAAATTTGGTAAGGTTACCTTAACAAGGCCTGAATTTTTGTTAGCCATTAAAAAACAGTTTTATCCTCTTGCTCACATGCAGAAAGCCATTATGAACTGGCAAAATTTCAGACAACTTAAGGGTCAGAGTGTCCAAGACTACACCCAAGAATTCAGGAGAAGAGCTCTCTTGTTAGGGGTAGATTTACAGACCCAAGAAACCTTGCTGAAATACATTGGTGGCTTGCATAGCTACCTTAGACACACCATCTTGATGTTTAACCCTACTAGCCTGGACGAGGTTTGTGTCCAAGCTACCCATTTAGAGGTAAGGGGAAAAAACACATTTGAAGAGGGTAGAAACAAGCCCCCCAAGGGGAAAAGCAAAGAGAAAACCTCCAAGGGAAAGGGCAAAAAGAATGCATCTGTCAAACAGGAGAGTGAGAAAGTGATCTGTAAACATTGTTCTAAACCAGGCCATGAGGAGAAAAACTGTTGGAAATTATATCCTGAAAAAAGACCTCAATCTAACAAATCCAAAGGGAAACAGAAAACTGCTGCTACTACATCTACACCACAAGATTTAGGGGAAGATTCAGGTGATGAAACCAAAATTACAGCCATGGGTTTGAAAAACTTGAAGGGAAAAGAAATTGAAACTCAAGCCAGCACTAGTACCTCAAACTGCCATGTACAAGCTCCTAATGAGGAAGAAAGAATTGAACTGTTTCATGTGAGGGTGATTTCAAAACATACTAAAATTGACACACTTTTTGATAGTGGGTCACAAGCAAACCTTATATCAGAGGACTTGGTCAAGCATTTTAAACTTGAGACCATTCCACATCCGAAGCCATATCCACTTGGATGGATTTGCAAGGATGCAAATTTACAAGTTTCAAGAAAGTGCACATTGCGCTTTGCAATTACTGCACATTTTATTGACACAGTTGAACTTGATGTGGTACCTTTTGATATAGCAGGAATTGTTTTGGGAAGTCCTTACTTGTTTGACAGGAAAGCTATCTTTCATCGCCATGAAAACAAATATCATCTGTTCAAAGATGGCAAGGAGTTCATTGTTAGAGCTCATCGCAAGAAGACAAATATAGCGATGGTGAATGCAGGACAGGTAAAAAGGCTGGTCAATTCAAGTAAGAATTTTGTTCTTCTTATGATTAAGCCCAAGGTTGATGTGAATCATGAGTCATTTGACAATTGTGATCCAAAACTTAAATCAAATCTGTATGATGTAGTTGATGCATATCATGAGATGTTTCAGGAGCCAACAGGTTTGCCTCCTAAGAGGGAGATTCAGCATGAAATCCATTTGCATCCAGATTGTCCTTTTCCAAACATAGGCATGTACCGCATGTCTATTACGGAGAATGCTGAAATAAAGAAGCAAATCAAGGACTTGTTGGACAAGGGTTTCATAAGGCCAAGTACTTCACCATGTGGGTCACCGATTGTATTGATTCCAAAGAAAGATGGCACTTGGTGTATGTGTGTTGATTTCAGGGCCTTGAACAAGATAACGGTAAAGAATCGTTACCCACTCCCAAGGATAGATGATTTGCTAGACCAGCTGAAAGATGCTCGATATTTCACTAAGTTAGACTTGCGTAGTGGATATCATCAAGTAAGAATTGAAGAAAGTGACATTTGGAAGACAGCCTTTGAAACCAAACAAGGACTCTTTGAGTGGATTGTGATGCCATTTGGTTTGTGCAATGCACCTGCAACTTTCATGCGGGTAATGGATGATGTCTTGCGTCCTTTTCTTGATGATTTCGTTATTGTCTACTTAGATGACATCTTAATTTTCAGCAAGTCTAGAGAAGATCATGTCATGCATGTTAGAAAAGTACTTGATGTTTTGAAGAAGAATCAGTTATTTCTTAAAATGTCAAAGTGTGAATTTGGAAAGACTTCTTTGGTTTATTTGGGACACATAGTAGGAGGAGGTTCTTTGAGAATTGATCCTGCTAAGATTGAGGCTATTGTGAAGTGGCCTACTCCCAAATCCATAACAGAGGTAAGAAGTTTTTTGGGTGCAGCTCAATATTGGAGGAAGTTTATCTCTAACTTCTCTTCTATAGCAGCTCCTATGCATGCAGTGACAAGTGTGAAGCATGCTTTCCAATGGGGAGGCAAGCAGCAAAAATCTTTCGAATCTTTGAAAGAGAAGATTAGTTCAGCTCCAGTCCTTGCATTACCGGATTTGAGACAGCCATTTGAGATACAAACTGATGCTAGTGATTATGCTATGGGCGCAGTTCTTCTACAGCATGGTAAGCCTATTGCTTTTCATTCTGAAACTTTTAATGGTGCTGTTGTAAATTATCCTACATATGATAAGGAGTTGTATGCGTTGGTACAAAGCGTCAAAAAGTGGAAACACTATTTGATGGGCAAAGAAACTGTTATACATACCGACCACCAGCCCTTACAGTACTTACAATCACAAAGCAAGTTACAACAGTCATGACACTTCAGATGGATGGGCTTCTTGCAACAGTTCCATTTGGTAATAAGGTATAAGAAAGGTACTTTGAATAAGGTTGCTGATATGCTTTCAAGGCCTATTATTGGTGATGTTACTTTACTTAAGAATGCTTCCATTGTACATGATAGTTACATAGAACAATATGCATCTGATGATGACTTTAAAGATGTGTATGCTAACTTGAGTAAAGGGAATCATGTAAAGGAAAATGATTATCACATGCATAACAATTTGCTGTTTCATTTGGGCAAGTTGTGTATACCACAGGGGGAGAGGATAAATGTCATACGAGAAGCTCATTCTTCTCTTATTGCTGGCCATTTTGGTGTGAGCAAAACAGTTGCACATCTACAGAGGTATTGCTATTGGTCTCGCATGGTAGATTTTGTTTCAAGGTTCATAAGAGGTTGTTCATTATGTGCTACAAGCAAGCCTAGCAATAGGAAGCTTGGTTTGTATACTCCTTTGTCGGTACCTTCTAGACCATGGGAGAGCATCTCTATGGATTTTGTAGGAGGTTTGCCAAAATCTCGAAAGCAGCATGATTATTTATATGTAGTAGTTGATCGTTTCAGCAAAATGTGTATACTTATGCCTTGTAAGAAAACTATAACTGCTGAACAAACTGCTGAATTATTTTTTCATCATGTATGGATTCACTTTGGTTTGCCTACTTCCATTATTAGTGACAGGGACTCCAAATTTGTGGGGAATTTTTGGTCCAACCTATGGGAGATGATGGACACAAAGTTGAAGAAAAGCATTGCTTTCCATCCACAAACAGATGGACAAACCGAAGTTGTGAACAGAACCATTGTGCACCTCTTGAGAGGTTATTGCAGCAAGCATCCCAAGCTTTGGGATGAACATTTGCACTACATACAGCATGCTTACAACCGTGCCAAGCACTATTCCACAAACACCTCACCGTTTGAAGCTTGTTTTGGTTACTTGCCAAAATCACCTCTTGATTTCATTCTTGAGAAAGATGTCGCCATTGAGGGACATAGTGACATTGACAAAGCTCGTTCATTCATTGAAAGAATTCAGCAAATACATCAGCAAATTCAAGAACAGCTTGAGAAAAGTCAAGGCAAGTACAAGGAAAGACACGACAAGCATAGAGTCGATCACAAGTTTCAAGAAGGGGATGAGGTATGGCTGTACATTAGTAAGGAAAGGATGCAAGGAGAAGGTAAAAAGCTGAAGCCTATTCGTTATGGTCCATTCAAAATCCTCAAGAAGGTTGGAAATAATGCTTTTCAATTAGATTTTCCTTCCTACATGCAAATGTATTCTGTTGTCAATGTGGAGAACTTACGTTTGTATGAACCTCCTTTGATTGTTGATCATGAAAGTGCTGTTCAGATGCCATCTATAGAAGATTTCTCGCCAGAATTCTTAGATGAGCTGAAAGAAGATACAATCCTTGACAGAAGGACACGCACTTCAAGGAGGGGCAGTGTAGATTATGTTTGGGTTGGTTTCAAAGGCAGCAAACCGAACAAGGAAAAGTGGATGGAGGTGGACAGAGTGAGGGAGCTATACCCTCACCTCTTTAATAGGTAGTTGAAGGTTTTTGGGGTCCAAAAGCTTCCCAATGGGGAGGCGTGATCAGGTGCTCATGTCCTAAGTGTCGTAAAAATGCTCAAAATTTAAAGTGCTCAGAACTAGTTCAAAGCTGAATGACTGGAAAGTGCTCGTCCTCCCGATTCTAGCGCCACAAACGGTTCGAAAAACGGTCACCGTATGAGGAAGATATGGCCAAAAGAATATTTTGCCCAAACCATTAGAAAATTTGAATTTAAAAAAAAAAAAATTAAAAAGAAATATTCCACAGAGTATTCCTTGGAATATTCCAGGGAATATTCCCTTCTCAACAGCCAATTAGAGGGCACCACGTGGCAGGCCCAGAGGGCACCACGTGGCAGCCCGGAGGGCGCCACGTGGCCCTTGGATGACGTCAGCAACAATGTGCGCCTATGTTAAAAATTGTTTGGGCATCAGCGGGTTTTGAACACAAGACCTCCCGGTTATTAACCAACAAGCTTACCGTTAGCCCACAACATGATTCTTTGATGAACGGGTGGAGCATATTACTAATAAGGTTTAAAATTGGAGCGGCGGGAAAATGAAGGGGGCCAGCCCCCATACACATATGACCAGAGCGCGTGAACCAAGGGCCGAGACCCCCTAACCGCCGGCACAAAATCCGAGGGAAACCGCCAATGTCTATCAACATTTATTGTAATGGCAGTTAGCATGGCGGAGCAGTTGGCGGTGGCGCCAAATTTGGCAGCCGCTTCGTATTTGGCGGGCTTAACTGGCCGTCACTAAATTTAACTGGGGTTTTGTTAGGCCAAACTGGCAGTTGAGAGTAAATAGCCATAACTTTGGCTAGGAAAGTCGGTTTTGGACGATTTTTTTTTTTATTTTGGGTATTTTCAACCTTCTGAAGCCATTGGTGCAGGTCTCACAGCTATCAGAGGTCATTTTTCATATGTTTTGGAGCCGTGAAAGTTCTAGGAGCCACTAGGGGCCAGTATTGGGAAGACTGTACATGGTTGCAAGAATCCATTGGAGGTGATCCAATAGTCAATACTGAAGGATTCAAGTGTTCTGAATCCATTTCTACCATCTATTTCTCCTGTAGATGCTTCTATTCAGCTGTATTTTCAATTTGAGCGTTTAATAAAAACAAGGACAAGCCCGATTGGGAGCTTTGGACCCAGCAGACGTAGCCCTGGAGGGGGTGAACTGCTTTATCAACTTCTCTTGCATATGTGGTTGATTTATTTTGCAGAACAAATTAATTTTAATGTGTTAAACAGTAAAAGGAAATAACTCTGCTATGCTTGAATGGGTCATGAACAACTGAAAATTTCATGTGTTTTCTTTCTGCAAGACATGGAAGTCTTTTAAACATGTTTAATTCTAAATTGAATACCTTGCAAACAAATTTCAAGTAGTTTCAAATTCAGATCAACTCTGGAAATGTTGCCATTGGAATCGACTCTAAATAATTACTAAGGAAGTCAACTTTTATCAGGAATATTTCGTGGGAAGTTAATTTTAGAACATTGAAACAAAACTTTGCCTTTTCATGTTTTAAGAGTCGAGAAAAGGACGAAAGGTGACTCTGTCGCTTTCGATTGGAAATGATATCAAAAGGACAAGCGCTTGGATAATCCTTTTACTTTTAAAGAGTCGAAATGGAATGAAAGTGACTGCTCTGGAACTCTAGGAAAAAGGTTTACCAGACAACCGTGAACTGCAAAATACCTCCCAGCGAACCAAGAAGTACGAGCAGGCAATCTCCCTGAATGTTGTGTTCGGTGTATCACGTTTGCAAGGCGGCCGACTCGGTTTCCTATGGATAACAGGATTGCAACCTAGTGGGGTCTCCCATCATATACGTGATGGTACAGGGAGCACAAATCCGTACTAGTATCTATTGAATCACAAAAGGAGGAATCACCCAACCTTAGTGAAAACAACAGCCACTAGATTTAACGACGTCGGAACACGTCTCTAGCCTAGACCTCTAGATATAAGCATTAAGTTTCAATGCTTCCTTAGGTTAATTCAATAAGATTTAACAGTTTATCTTGAATTAGATCTCAGTTTCAAGGCCCTATCGAATGTATCTTCAAGAACTCCTAGAATGCAACTAAATGAGAAAAGACACCATTTCTTTTCAATGAAGAACTAACTAAAGAAAAGTGAGAGGTTTATTTCAAAGCAATCAAAGCAACAAGCAAGCAAATGAAAGAATGGTACTTTTCATCATTTCTCAAGCAAACCAATCAAGAGGAAAGAGTTATACTTCTACCATTTACTTAAACTTGCAAGCAATCTAAACAAGAAAATGGGAAACACACTTTTTGCTTTTCAATGTCTTAATCTCAAGAATTCACTCATGTAAAAATCGTCTTTCAAGTCTTAATACAAGATGCATGCAATTTGTTTATTTCTCCAAATAAATGATAAGCAACTAAATGCAAAACAAATCAAAGACTCAAAACTAAGGAGATATTTCTTTTTGCAAAACTGGAAAGTTGTCTCACTGACCGGGAAGCAATGTGATCTATGCCAAGTGAAGGAAGGAAACCGCACGAACAAGACATGAAAGTTTGGTAACCGAATGTCACATACCCATCAGGAAGATGACAAACAGTGAATAGGAAGAAGCCTCAAACAAAGTCAGAGATTATACCAAGCAGAGTCTAAAAATCCTAATGAATGAGCGACCCAAGCAAACCAATCATTCAAGAAACCCTAAGGTATTTAGGTCACACGGTTCAAGAGGAAGGATTTCAAAATACTTGAAACCCGGACGAAAATCCTAACAACCAACACTTCTGATACAATAAAGAGGCAAAAAACAAGCTCAGAGGATAGAACACACTGGCCAATCAACCAACAAACTTCAAAATTTGAAACTTACAGGAATCGTCGCAAGTATAAAACTAGCAACATGCGCTGACAACAAATCGTCGCACCCCTCTAACTAAGCACTTTGCGACATCGTCATGAAAGTACATCAGTTAGTTGCGCCGAGCCGATTTCAAGACTCGTCACGACTGTTAGGCAATTTAATCGCACCAGACAGTAAAAGGTGCAACCCAGAAGACAACGCAAATGTGACTACTTCGCGACTGTCAGAAAATAAATAGCGACGACCTCAGATCAAAGGCAAAAAACAAAATTTTGGCTGAGGGAAGGCCAGATCTATCACTCATGAGAGTGGGAAGACTACAGGAGTAGTCTAACAACTTCCAGAATAGAGCATGCTACCCAAACAATAAGGGAGACAATAAACAAACAAAACCAATCAACACAAAAGACAAAAGACAAGATCCCCAGTGGAGTTGCCAACTTGTGACACAGGCAAGTTCCCTTTGTGGACAGAGGCAACCCCTCTAGCCCTAGAGTGGGGCTAGTCACTGCAAAGATAATACCAAAGCAAATTTCCTTAGAAAGTTGGTGTTATGAATGCCTACCTTCAGTTCATCGTTCGATGAAGTCCTCGTCGTGCTGCTCCAGCTCTTGTTCTTCTAGTAACTTATACCTGAAAACAACATGTAGAGAAACACCACAAATGCAATAGAAAATGACCAAACAATCTACTTGAAAAGTCAAGGAACCTCAAGGTATCGACATACAATTTCAACATACGATATAGGAAACAAGCTATTGATTTGTATTAATATAAATCAAAGTGAAACTTACAACCGAACCTTGACGTTGTAAGTCTCCTAGAAGGGTCCCATCGGCATGTCTCTATAAGCATTCACTTGTGAACCGTCTCCCAAGGAACAAATGAATCTCTCTTTAGTTCAAAAGATTGATGCTAGAAAGTTCTCAAACCAGCTCTACTCAAACATCTCTCAAGCCAAAATACATGTGAGGCTACTTCCACATTCCAATAACACTCTCTACCTCTACTCCTCTCTTAAAAACCTGAAGCTACCAAATTACATCTAGCTATCATCAAGTTACATCCAAGCTAGCTGATCTCATTCATGGAGGAGACATTTATAGGAGGGAGAGGTTCCATAAGGGATGGGAGGAAGAGCTTATCTCTTAGGGAGGTTGCACAAAAGGTGGAACAACTATCCCAAAGGAGAGAGGCGAGCTCATCTGACCCAACAACCAGCCCTAGGACCACCCATGAAGCAGTTTCATCTCAAAGCTTCGTCGAGTTGTTGAAAAACTTGCCAAAAGTAGATCTTCGCGGGTGAAACACAGGGACAGAGTGACGACTTCGCTAGGGCTAGTGCAAAATTGACCATCTTCACGGGTGGGACAACTTCTGACCCACGACGACCCAGAAACTTAGGTAAAAAGGGGTCTGCTTCAGGGATAATGAACTGAGACATTCTTCCTAAGATCACAAGGAAGGTATTGACACATAATTGGCAACATGACACAGAATAGATGTCAGTAATATGGGTCGGCAAGATCCGGGATCAGCAAATGTAGAGTCGGTGACAAATTACTGTGTAACATAAGCTAAACCCTAAGATTTCAAATGAATTTAGGCATGAATACATGTCATGATCATGAATGATCAGATGTATCAAAGCTACCAAATTTTAACAAAAAGGAGGTGAGATGAGAAGTGCATCACCTCTACAGCATCCTTGTACATGGTAGTCAGTAAGCTTGGTCAAAAACTTGAAGCACATAGTGGATTAATGCATGAAATGGGTGGGACAATGACATAGAAAGCACGTGATTTATTCGGTGAGAATTATTAGTGGTGGTCAAATTTTGTTCCATTAGATTCTCAAATGAGTATTTATCCTTCAATCCCATTAGTGTTCCTTGGCTTATGCTCATTGTGTTAGGCTCAACCCTTAGTGTTTTTTACCTTAACTTGATGTTTTATACTAGTGTTTAGTTGGAATTTAGTACCTATTATTATTCAAGTAACATGAATTGGTTTGAATTCTTTACTCTATTATTTTGGAAATAAGGGTCTTGGTTTTTCCTCGTCTTTGATAGTCTCTTGATGTTGGAGGTTGTGATTCCCATGTGCTAGGTTGTATTAGATATTAAGGAAATGATATTTGGGTTGGTTAACAACAACCACCCTATTCTCTTGTGTGTGTAGTATCATTTCAAGATTATTTTGTATCTTCCTTTTGTAGAAATTAATAGAAATTTCCTACTATTGATGAATTCAAACTGAAAACAAGAGATTACAAATTTCCTCTAAAATTCCATGAAATGGAAATCCAAATTTAGAAACACATGCAATGACATGCAACCGTCAAAAGCATAAGAACACAATGATTTACAGGGAAACCCAACTGGGAAAAACCCCTCCACTGTTTTTCATTAGTCAAATGAGAATAAGAAACTATTACAATGTCTTGCTTCAATTCGAAAGCACACCTTGCACTATAAACATGTTCTCCTGCTGACTATCCTGCTCTAGTCAACACTTAGCCAATTCAAGCCTCCAACTTCCTCCTATTTCCTTGTGCAATTAAGGAGAAATTGAGCTCCTAAATAATAGGGGAATTCCCTATTTCCTTGTGAAATTCCCAAGGAATTGATCACCTACTTAATTACCAAGCATGTACACTCAACTAGTATACAATTGATCATTACAATGTGCCTTTTCCTCCACTCCAATTAGGCAAATCGAATTCCATGCATGCTTGGGCTATTTTTAGTTGATTGACTAGTTTAACTAACAATTCAGTGAGTTAACGATAGCTCTACTACTCAACTAACCTTCAATTGACTCAATTAATGACCTAAGCTCAGTTAATTGAGTTCAACTAAAAATAAGTGAACCAGATTGCTAAATTTTAGCAATCACTACATGCACAACTCTACTCCAAGCCTACAAACTCGAATTTGTTGATCTAACTAAGTGACAAGGCCATGTCACTCAAGCTAATTGCAATCCAAGTCATCCTGCTGATGTGGAAAATTGAATTACTCAATTTGACTAAGGCACAAGTCAAATTGAGCCTTTCTTGCTACAATTTCTAACACTCCCTCTTAGCAAGAAAGGGATTTTGCACCACCCCTATCCTGCACCTGTGGAATTTGAATTTTCCTCTTGACAATTCCTTTGTCAAGATATATGCATCCTGCTCCTTAGTTGGAATGTATTGTAGCATCATAATTCTCCTCTGCACACAATCCTGCAAGTGATGGTACCTAATATCAATGTTCTTGGACCTATCATAAAATATTGGATGCTAAAAGAGTTTAATACAACTATGATTATCAAAATAAATCATTGTCGGATTCATATCCTGACTCAAAAGACCCACAAGAATTTTCCTCATCCATATGGCCTTACATGATGCTTGACATATAGCCATGTATTTAGCCTCTGCTGAGTTGAGTGCCACAAACCTTTGTTTCCTGCTATACCAGGAAATAGTTGCAGACCCAACACTAAAAATAGCACCTGAAATATTTTTCACGTCTGATGGAATCATTGCCCAATATGCTTCAGTGAAGCCTTTGAGCTTCACTTCATATATCATCTTGTACCATGACCCATACTCCTTTGTGCCTTTGAGGTATCTTAACACATGCTTTGATACCTTCCAATACAACTTGGTAGGCTTCACCATGGCTTGACTCAACTAATTAACTACATAGCATATGTCAAGCCTTGTGTTCACTAGATACATCAAAGGATCCCACAAGTTCCCTATAGATGGTAGCACCTACTACCTCTCCTAAAAAGGAATTCTCCTTCCTCTATTTTGTAGCTAAAGGTATGTCCACAGGGTTGCAGTTCTCCATGTGAAATATTTGAAGTATTTCAGAGGAATACTTCCCCTGACTTGAAAACAACTCACCATCACCCTGCCATACTTCTAGCCTAAGGAAGTAATGCATCAAGCCCATGTCATTCATCTTGAATTCTCTTGAAAGGTCCTCCTTGCAAGAGTGGATCATTGTTCATCCCCTGTAAGTATCAATTCATCAACATACAATACCAATATAAGCAACTTTCCATCTACCACAATGTAATAGAGATTGGCATCTGCTTCATTGTTGGTGAAGCCCAGTCCACTGAGATATGTGTCAATCTGAGTGTACTCTACTCGAGGCACTTGTTTGAGACCATAAAGGACTCTCCTGAGTCTACACACATGTGTCTCCTTGTCATATGTGTAAAATCCCTCTAGCTTCTCTATGTAAATTTCTTCCTCAACAACACCATTAAGGAAGGTGTTATTCACATCCATTTGATGGATCTTCCACCCCATTAGCGCAGCTAAAGCTAGAATGGTTCTAATTGAGGAATATCTTGCCACTGGGGAAAAAATTTCCTCCTATTCCACTCCCTTTACCTAAGAGAAGACTTTTGCCACAAATTTGACCTTATACTTCTCAATACTTCCATTAGCTGCATGCTTCACTTTGTAGATCCATCTGAAACCAACCACTGACTTATTCTCTGGTATTGGCACCACCTCCCATACATTTTTCTTCGTGATGGAGTCATACTCCTCCACCATGGCATCAACCCACATTGGTTGAGAAACTGCTTCCTCAAATGGACAAGGCTTTGACTCAATGAGTTCTGTCATGAGAGCCATATAACTAGTGTATATGTCTGGTTAACTCCTCTGCCTGTGCAAATATGTAGGAGCTACCACATGCTCTCGTGAATCTTGTACCAATCTGTCATCTTCTTTGGTTCTCTTCATCCCCTCTCTGGAAGATTCTAGTTGAGTGGGTGACTCAACTCGGCCTCATGTCTTCTCCTCCACTTGTGGCTACTCCACAACATCCTAAAGCTCCATCTTAGGCTCCTCCTTAGGAACTAGAAGCACATCCTCTAGTGGGATACTCATCTCTCACTCTAGAGAGCATCTCATATCCTTCTCCTCACCAAATTTGACATCTCTCCTCACTATTGTCACCCTGAGTGAGGGAAAATACTCCCTATAATTATGTGGAGTCTTTGTGTATCCTACAAAGACCCCCATCTCAATTGTAGGCTCCAATTTCTTCCCATTATCCTTGGAGACAAGACAATACATAGTAGCTCCAAAAATTTGAAAACGAGATACATCTGGCTTTCTCCCAGAGAAAGCTTCTTTGGTTGTGATAATGCCAACTATTATGTGAGGCTCTTGTTCTGAAAATAAATTACAGTTTTGCATGCTTCTACCCATAGATGTAATGGAAGCCCTTGATCATGCAACATGGATCTTGTTGCTCCCACTATTCTTATGTTCTTCCTTTAAGCCACCCCATTTTGTTGTGGGTTATGGGATGATATCAGTTCTCCTATAATGCCTCTTTAGCACAAAATTCCTTGAAGGTGTTAGAAACAAATTCTCCTCCATTGTCACTTCTTAGGGCTTTCAATTTATGACTAGTCTCCTTTTCTACCAGTGCTTTGAATTCAACAAATTTGGATAACACTTCGTACTTTTTCCTCATGAAGGAAATCCAACAATTTCTAGAAACGTCATAAAAAAAAATTACATAATACCTATGTTTTGTTGTAGAGGTTGTAGAAAAGGGTCCACATACATCAGAGTGGACTTACTCCAAGATTGCTCTCACTTTGTTATCTCGGCCATGGAAGGTGGATTTGACATATTTCCCCAATTTACATCCCTTGCAGACATCATACTGGTCAAGGGTGCATTTCGGGAGACCGGTGGTAATCTTCTACATGATTTTTAAGGCCCCATAGTGTAAGTTTTCCATTGTGCCTATGCCAAAGTTCTCCAACATATATACTATGCACATTTTCTTCCTTGATACTCAGTGCAACATAAGCTTCCACCTCTATTTTGTAGATATTTTTCACTCTAACTCCAATTTGTTTCACTTTCCTGGTAGCTACATGTCTCAGAAATTCTTTCCCCTTAATGAAAACAACATCATAGCCTCTATCCTCCAATACAACTACAAAGATCAAATTCTTCTTCAACCCAGGTATATACATAACATCTTTTAGATTAAGATTGGATCCTGACTCCCTCTCAAAGTTTACAATTCCAGTTCCTTTGGTATTGTACCTCCCATCATCCCCAAGTTCTATGTGCATATGGAGATCCTTCTCCTCTAGGCTACTGAAGAATTCTTTTCATCCTATCATATGGAACGAGGCACCTAAATATAGGTACCACACACTCCCCATTACAGTGTTGTCCATGCATGAAATTAGGGTGAATTCTAATTTGAATTGTGAGGCAAGTGCTTCACCTCTTTCTCCTCTTGAGGGTTTCTTGTTAAACTTCATGTGCGAACATTTTATTGCATAGTGCCCATATTCATGGCAGTGAAAACAGTTTATCTTGCTTAGGTCCTTCTTCTTGCCATTTCTTTGGTTGGACTCTACCTTGCTTTAGGCACTTTTTCCCTTCCCAACCAAGGAAAATTTTTATTCCTCCTAAGCTTTATATGTTACGTCATCTCTAGTGTTCCTTTGAATTTCTTTCTACACAAAATCATACCAAAGTATCTCTGTTATGCTCTTGACCTACGAGAAATTCCAGAATACCAAATATGCAAAGAAATACAACCCAGAACACAGAATAAAATGAGAAAAACAGCCAATATTTTATTATTCAGAGATAAAAGCAATGTTCACTTGCCTCTTCGAGGGGGCAACCTCCATCAAAGCTGAGCTCGATTACAAAATAAGACTCGATGATCTTTCCCTTCTAACTACAACTATTTTTAGCTAAATGACCTTCAACACCCTAATGACTAGTGATCCTTTGCATAACAAGGGTTAACCACTTTATTTATTAATTATGGCCCGTTGCAACTAACTGTGGTCCCTTTCTTAAATGTGGGTCAACCACTTACAATTATTAATACAGGCTTTATTGAATCCTTAACTAACTATGACTATGATTCGACCTTATTAGGTTTATTACATAAATAAATGGGTTATGGTTGGACCCTAACATGCCCTCCCCCATCAAAAGCAATCTTGTCCTCAAGGCTGAAGCTGCGGAAATTGCTGAAGAATAGTAGATGGTTCCCATGTCGCATCTTCTAGAGAGGTGTCTTTCCACTTGATGAGGACTTCCTTGATCATCCGGCCATGCAGATGTCGTTCTTGAGTATCAAGGACCTATTCAGGTTGGAGCCAAAGTGAACCTTCTTCATCTAATTCAGGTAGACTAGTTTGAATTCTGCAATTGTTCTGCACCACTTTCTTGAGGCATGATACATGGAAGGATGGATGGATTTTTGAATCTGGTGGCAAACCCAGCTTGTAGGCTACTACTCACTGCGCTGAAGCATTTGATAAGGTCCGTAGAATTTTGGAGCTAATTTTTGGCAACCCTTTTCTTTGAGCGATGTTTGCTTATATGGTTGTAGCTACAAGAATACCCGATCCCCTTCTTTAAATGTGTGCTCTGAACAATGTTGGTCTGCCTATTGCTTCATTTGATTCTAAGCTTGATGGAGATTATCTTTGAGACGAGCTAGCATGGTTGCACGGTTCTATAGGATTTGATCAACTGCTTGTACCTTAGAGCATCCAGGGATACAAGAAACAGGTGAAGGTGGGAGTTTTCCATACACTGCTTCATATGGAGTCATCTTGGTGGCTTCATGATAGTTAGTATTATACCACCGTTCAGCTAAAGGTAGCCACTGTACCCATTGATGTTGCTTTTGTGAAGTGAAGCACCTTATATATGTCTCCAAACATTTGTTGACTGCTTCAGTTTGACCATCAGTTTGGGGATGATAGGAAGTACTTAGTTGGAGTTGGGTGCCTTGTAGCTTGAAAAGTTCTTGCCAAAAGTTACTAGTGAAAGTTAGGTCACGATCAGACACTATGGAAGTGGGAATGCCATGCAGTTTGAAGATTTGATCCATGAAAGCTTGAGCCACCAAAGTGAGGGTAAATGGGTGGGGTAAAGCACAAAAATGCGCATATTTATAAATTTTGTCCACAGCCACCATGATGACTGATTTGTTTCCTGACTTTGGGAGACCAGTAATGAAATCCATATAAAAATCTGTCCAGACGGAGGCAGGGATTGGCAATGGTTCTAAGGTTCCTGGTAACTTGATTGTTTCTCCTTTAATGGCGTTAACACACATCACATTCAGCTACAAAAGTAAGAATGTCAGTTTTCACGCTCATCCAAAAGAAAGAATGACGAGTGTGATCATATGTCTTCTGAAAGCCTGCATGGCATGGACTGGGAGATGAGTGCAACTTTGCTAAAATGTGTGTTTTGAGGGTGGATGTCGGTGATATAAATACTCGGTCCTTGTAGCGAAGAATCTCATCCTTCCAAGAGTAGCCAACTAAGCAATTTGGATCTTCTCTCAAGTTATTAAGAAGTTGCGAGAGAGAGGGGTGTGAAAACCATTCCTTGTGGGCTTCTTCAATCCAATCTGGTATGGGAAGAGAGATGGATAGCAGGGTGATTTCATGCTCAAATTGGCGTGATAAAGCATCTTCTACTACATTGTCACGCCCTTTCTTGTAAATTATCTCATAATCATATCCCAACATTTTTGCCAGCAACTTATTTTGTTGTGGTGAGGATAGACGTTGCTCCAAAAAATATTTCAGGCTTTGATGGTTTGTGCAGATTTGGAAACATCGTCCCAATAAGTATGTTCACCAGGTATCTATTGCATGTAAGATGTCCATCATCTCTTTCTCATAAGAAGATTATCGCAGATGTTTCCCACTCAGTTGTTGGCTTGTGAAAGCCAAGGGTCGACCTTCCTGGATTAATACAACACCAATACCAGTACCTGAAGCATCACATTCAATCACAAAAGATTTGGTGAAGTCGGGTAGTGCCAATACTGGAGTGGAACACATGGCCTGTTTGAGAGCCATAAACACCTGTTGTGCTGCATCAGTCCAGAGGAATGGATTTTTCTTGAGAAGGTTAGTGATGGGTCTAGCAATGCAACCATAATTGTGGACAAATTTGCAATAGTAGCCAGTGAGACCCAAGAATCCCCTCAAACTCTTCAAGGTTTTGGGTTGGGGCCAATCTTGCATTGCTTGTATCTTTTTGGGATCAACCCTGACACCTTCATGACCCACATTGTGTCCCAAATACTCGACTTCTTCCATGCCAAAAGAGCACTTGGACAATTTGACAAATAATTTGTGATTCCGGAGCAGTTGCAAGATCAGGTCTACATGTTGAAGATGTTTTTCCCAGGTTAGGCTGTAGATGAGAATGTCATCAAAGAAAACGAGGACAAATTTTCAGAGATACGGTTTTAGCAGGTGATTCACGAGGCTTTGAAAAGTGGATGGGGCATTACAGAGACCAAATGGCATGACCAAGAATTCATAATGGCCCTCATGAGTTCGAAAAGCAACCTTGGGAATGTCTACTTCTTTCATGCGTATTTGGTGATAGCTAAAGCGAAGGTCTAGCTTAGTAAAGAATTGAGCACCATGTAGTTCATCAAGAATATCATCAACAACTGGGATAGGGAATTTTTCTTTGATAGTGAGCTTGCTGAGGACCCGAAAGTCTCGACACATGCGCCATTCCCCATCTTTCTTGAGAACCATGACCACTGGTGATGAATAAGGACTAATGCTAGGACGAATAACATTGGCTTCAAGGAGTTCCTTGATGATTTTTTCAATTTCATTCTTTTGGGCGAAATGATACCGATATGGGTGCACATTCGGCGGCTGTGCCCCTAGGACCAAAGTGATGCTATGATCATGTTCCCCTCTAGAGGGTGGAAGCTCTTTAGATTTGACAAATACCTGCTCGTGGTAATTTAAGACCTGTTGCATCTCAGAATGAATATGAAGAGTAGTAGGTTCTATGGCCTGGATGGCATTAAACTGGGCAATAACTCCATGATGGCACTTTTTTAACAACTTTTCCATTCGATGTGAGCTTATGATAGAAGGAGCACCTGCCTGGAGTCCACAGAGTGTATGCATGTGGTCATTCTCCTTAAATCTCATATATAACTCCTATAAATCCATTATGATTGGGCCTAGTGTGCGAAGCCATTGAGCACCCAATACAATGTCATAACCACCCATGTTAATCGCAAACATGTGGGTCTTTAGGTGGTAGTCTCCCATCTGAAGTTTAATATTTTCGCAGTGGCCTTCACATTTCATTGTCCCCCCATCAGCAATAAGGACCTGGAAATTAGAGACTGCCCTTACAAAACAATGAACAACTTCAGTGACTCACTGATGGATAAAGTTATGAGTGCTGCCACTATCAATCAATACTACTACAGGGCAATGTTTAATAAAGCCTCTGATTTTGAGAGTTTGGGGCGCATAAATGCCCGCCAAAGCATGTAGCGAGATAACTAGTTCCTCTGGCATAGTTGTGAGCTCATTGTCCTATTGAGTTTCCTCAACTTCGTCCTCTGGTCCCCCAAGGGGTGGGGCTTCCTCCGATGAGTTATGGTCAGTAACATCAATTTGAAAGAATTTTGGTTCCTTGCATTTATGCCCCAGGGAGTATTTGTCATCACAGTAGTAGCACAATCCTTGTTTTCTTCTTTCAGCCATTTTTGTTGGGGACACCTTTTGAACCTTGAGTGTTTGGGTAGGACCCTGAGCCTGGGTGGGGTGTCCCTTGGCTATGAAATTTGGACGAGTAGACTAGGCAGCTAAAGCACATTCCTCTTCGACAGCCTTTGTGCAAGCATATATCCATGTAGGTGGGTGGTGCATCCGGAAATGTGCTTGGATGGCTTCTTTGAGACCACTTATAAAACATTCCAAGTAGAATTATTCTCCTAGACCTTTTGTTCGAATGGCCAATGTCTCAAAGGCTGCAATGTAGTCTTTTACTGTGCTTGTCTGTCAGAGCTTAGTAAGACGGCCCAAAAAATTAGATTCTCTGTCAAAGCATTCATAAAGGGATTTTGAGAACACCTTCCAAGTTATGTTCCTGGGATAGCATTTCTGATGCCACTGCCACTTATCATCTCTCTTGGTCCAAGTAAAGGGCTCCCACATGTAGTTTTGTTGGATCATCGTGGATATCATTCAGAATGAAATATTGGTCCATTTGTGACCCATACTGTCGGATTAGAGCCATCAAATTTATACATGTCCAGCTTGGGTGGACAAGGGTGGGAATGTTGGTGATTTCCATGGAAGTGAATATGATGGCTAGATTCTCCTTCAAGGTGTTCATCAATACCATGTGCCTTCAGATGCAACCCCGACGTGCTCGTATTGAATTGTGCAATGAATTTTGTAATTTTTTGCATCTCTTCCTGGAAAGAATCCAACTTTTTTTTAAGGCGCTCAATCTCCTCATTGGCCATGACTTGAGCTCTGGTTTATACCATACACAGATCTCCGTCACTTGATGTCACTTTGAAAAAATTTGGAACCTCCAAAAAATTGAAGCTGACAAGTGAATGGTACCATTGCAATCAACTCGTCATCCTGAATCTTATGGGCTAAGTCTCTTGTAAGCATCCATGTTATTTTCAAATAACTCTACGAGGGTATTACACATAGTAAATGGAATTTCCTTGCCATGTAAATTCGAGACTATGTGGTCTCTCATACTCTCTAGGACGATCCTCCTAGCTTTTGCGGTATCTTTCTTCCACTGGGATAACTATTGTGCATCCGATACTTCTAGTTTTGGAATGTCAGTCTTGGTGTATTCCAATACTCCATTATCATTGAGTACAACTTCCATCGTGTCCTTCCAACCTATGAAATTTGAGGTTCCCTCCAAGACATACTCCAATCTCAATCCATTGAAATAAATTTTTCCCGCATAGAAGAAAAACTGCTTCATTGAATCTGCAAATCGAAGTTTGTGAAGGAGAAGATCTATTGACTGGTTTCTAATGTGTTTTCAAGCTCTAATACCATGTAGAAATTCATAGAAATTTGCTACTACTGATGAACTCAAAATGAAAACAAGAGATTACAAATTTTGTGGAATGGAAATCATAATTTAGAAATACATGCAACCATCAAAACCATAAGAACACAATGATTTATAGGGGAACCCAATTGGGAAAAACCCTTTCGTCGCTTTTCTTTAATCAAATGAGAATGAGAAACTATTACAATATCTTGCTTCAACTACGAAGCACACCCTACAGAGTAAACTTGTTCTCTTGCTGGTTGTCCTACTCTGGCCAACACTTATCCAATTCAAGCCTCTAACTTCCTCCTATTTCCTTGCACAATTCGGGAGAAATTGTGCTCCTAAATAATATGGGAATTCCCTATTTCCTTACGCAATTACCAAGGAATTGATCACCTACTTAATTACCAAGCTTGTACACTCAACTAGTATAAAATTGATAATTACAATGTGCCTTTCCTCCACTCTAGCTAGGCAATTCGAATTCCATGCATGTCTGGGCTATTTTTAGTTGATTGACTAGTTTAACTAAGCGATTTGTGAGTTAACAACAGTTCTACTACTCAAATGACTCAATTAATGACCTGAGCTCAGTTCACTGAGTTCAATTGAAAATCACTAAACTATATTGCTAAATTTTAGCAATCACTACATGCACAACTCTACTACAATCCTACGAACTCGAATTTGTTGATCTAACTAAGTGACAAGGCCATGTCACTCAGGCTAACTGCAATCTAAATCATCCTTCTCATGCGAAAAATTGAATTACTCAATTTGACTCAAGCACAAATCAAATTGAGCCTTTCTTGCTACAATTTCTAACACCCTCTTGGGTTAGACTCCCATTATAGCTTATTATATCTCCTAATTATGAAATTCTAGCTCCCTTATGGAATTATTCCTTTAGGTGCTCATTATCTATATTCTATTTGGGATACAAGGGAATATTTGGTCATGGACTATAGGGAAATAGAAGAAATGCATAACATATTATGTAGCCATGAATATTTCATCAATAGAAATCGTATGTCTATATTCTGAGTGACTATTAAGGTACATGAGAATGAGCACCAATGCATATCTCAAAATTTAGTGATTATGGACACTCTTGTTTAACAAAAGAGGTAAAATACAAGTATGGAAGCTAAATGATAAATGTGAAGAAATATGGTTTCTAATGCTAGTTAATTCTCTAACTTAGCTGCCTAAAATTACATAAGGTCAATGAATTCCCCCCCAATTCTCTTAAGGAAGAAGAAATAACACATCAATTATTAAAGGCATGGACTCGAGCAACTAGAGATCTCATCCCACCAATAATTGTTAAGATGAATCTCCCAGAAAGCATGCTTCATTAATATTTCATGTTATATAGAACACCATTAATATTGGGTGCCTTTTATAGATTACACTAGTAGAAAAAAATTAAAATCCTCTACAAAGGGTGATTTTGAATTGTTTGAACTGAAGATGCAGTGTTTATTAGTAATGATGGTTTTTGTCAAGTTATAGAATTGTCTTTGCACTACTACATTATCTATCTTTTCTATATCTTTTTCTAATAGAAATATTATATGTTTGTAATAAATAAATATTATGGTGATCATGTGTGTCGAAACCCATCAATTGACCGTCAATAGTGAATGTTTCTCTTAATGAATAACCACATCTCATTGGTTTTCTCATTGTACAAATCACATTCTTCACAAACTCTAAGTCATCCTTAAATAATATGCATGGCATGGAAGGATCATTTTTTGGCCATCCACATTGATTGTTCTTTTTCTCATAGTTCTTCATTTTTCTTTGAGATGGCCAAATTTTTTCTAGATACATCTATATCTTTTTTAGTGGAAGAAATATGTTTCCAAAGAGAACTTGGCACATTCTTAAACATGTGAATTAGATCTAATAAATGTGTTGTTTTAAGTTATTTATAATATAAGATATCATGGATTTTGGAAGTCTTATTCATGCCTTTTGGCATATAATTAGAAGATTTTTTTAGGTATCTAAATCATTGTCCATGTTATCCAGGTGTCCATTAAACATATCATGCCATATTGATTCAATACAAGATTCATTATTCTTTGACCAATCTACTAGAATCATGTTGTGAGGAGGGGGTCTTAGCTCGATCTATTCCTTAATCTCTCTTCATTTTACAAAAAGATGATTTGGTTATAAAATGACATGTATCCTTCATAGATAGCCTTGTGCAACTTTTTAGAATACATTGAATAACTTTCTTTGCCAAAGTGTCCATAGGTGAAAAATCCTTTTGTCCTTACTCAAAAACCACAAAAGTAAGAAAACATGCACGTTTCATTAATAATTGATGAACCTTGTTGACTTATAACCAATAAGCTATATGTAAGTATATTTCCTATCTAGAAAGTCATGGATTGTTCAATAAATCACACCCTACATTGTAAATTACCTTTCATGTATGGTTTGTGACATATCATACATTCAAATTCCATTCCTTTTAAGAAACATTTCATCTATCAATGATTCCAAATAAATATCCATGTCTCTAACTTGATTAAAAAAATATAAATAATTTCCACTATTTCATCATGTCATCTAGGGATGTTCTTGGCATGTATCTCTTTGGATGTGATCCACCTAAAGTCAAGAAAACCCTAATTATTCAATATTTAGTAATTTAATATAAAACACAAACACAAAACTACTTGGTATATATATAATTCTCAATGAAGATAAATTTATGCTCTAGATAGAAAATATGAGAAATCATCTTACAAATGAAGATAACCTTCCAATGACATGGGGAAAAAATCTTCTATGAGACTCGTGCATCCACGTATAGTTATTACGTCAATATGCTAAACATATGCACCCTTAGATAGGTTAGAATATGGTTATAAGATTACAAGGGGTGCTCAATGAATAATTCTAGACTAATTTATACCAAAACCACAATGGTAATATGTAACATTAACAAATTATGATGATCATGTGTCTTCAGAAACATTAAATAATCACTAAAAATATGTGTTTTTAATGAAGAAATGTATTCCCATTAGTTTCCTCACTGTATGAATCACATTCTTCACAAGGTCTTAGTTATCCTAAGACAATATCCATTGTACAATAAGGTAATTTTTTGGCCATCCACATTAGTTGTTCATTTTTCTCATAGTTTTTTCTTTGTCTTTGACATGGCCAAGTCTCTTCAACACTTGTATCTCTATTAGTATAATAAATATGTTTCCAAAGATAATTTAATGCATTTGTTACACATTCTTTGGATCCAATACATGTTCCATTTTAAGTTCTCCAATGTGCGAGATCATATAGTTTGGAAGTCTTGTTCATGCCTTTTGGCATGCAATAAAGAGGAATTTTCAATTCACCTAGATTTCCATCAATATTATGAAGGTCTCCATTGAACATATCTTACCACATCACTTCAACAAAATATTCAATCTTCTTGTAAAATATATGATGGCATCATTTTATAAATAAGGGGTGTTACTTAGATTTGTTTATTAAAATTTTTATTCATTTAACAAAATAATGATTTGGTATTAAAAGCTCCCTATGTCCTTCAATGACACACTTAAAATTTTCAAATACTTTGAAAAAAATTCCTTACCATAATGTGGACAAGCAAACACTGATCCAAATGGAAAATGGCATCAACCCATGGTATTCATCCACCCATGTTATTCATCCACCCATGGAATTTACCCATGGTATTGTAAGTGACATCCACCCATGGTATTGTAAGTGACATCCACCCATGGTATTTGCCCATGGTATTGTGACATCCACCCATGGTATTCATTCACCCATGTTATTCATCCAAATGGAAAATGGTATCAACCCATGGTATTCATCCACCCATGGAATTTACCCATGGTATTGTAAGTGGTGTCCACCCATGGTATTTATCACCCATGGTATTGTTAGTGACATCCACCCATGGTATTGTGACATCCACCCATGGTATTCATTCACCCATGGAATTGACCCGTGGTATTGTGACATCCACCCATGGTATTCATTCACCCATGGAATTGACCCATGGTATTGTAACTGAAAAATACTATAAGTAACAAGTCGCATTTTGTAAAAGGATAGTTTGTCTGCCACAATGTAGCTCTTACAATTATTCTCTGTTTTAATAAAAAAATATTCTTTGTGGTTTTGTTTATTAGGAATTTTCCTCTTTTTCTTCTGGCATTTCAATTTTTCAGATCTCGGGGGCCTCCCTCCAAGATCCGGATCAGTGGTATCAGAGAGGGTTATGATTCCATGGGAATGAGGGTTTCATGCATATTTCAGTTTCAATTTTTTCAGCAATATTCAACAAAATTCAGGCACGCACTATGACCTCCACAGAGTACTTTCTTGGGCCAAGCAGGAAGAATTTTTCTTTTTTCAATTTTTTGCAGGAATTTTTTTTGGGTGGCGAGTTTGCAGATCAGATCTGAAAAATTTGGTGCAATATTTACAAAAACAAATACTATATCTGTATTCCTTGCGAAAAAGTACCCAAATTCAAAAAAAAAATCGGCCGAATCGGAGTACGAATGAGGGAGATATCGTTGATTTAAAATCAGCTATGTTCTAGAAATTGTTTCTGGCGACAACTGGTGGACGACGATTCTCCTATCACTTTTTTAAGTTTTTGTGCAGAATTTCATAAAAAGGATTGTATATTTGAGATCCTCTTGAAAAATCACCCAATTTCAAAAAAAAAAAGGGTCGAATCGGAGTTCGAATGTGGGAGATATCGTTGATTTAAAATCAACTATTTTTTGAGAACTTCTGTGACGTCGGAAAAATTGCAGGGCGAATCTGAGATTTCAGAGTGTCCAGATAAGGATTTACAACAGATGGGAAGATGCAAATTGGTCCTTATATTTCCAAAAATAGGTTATAATAAATATTCTGAGTTATATTGATCGAGTTATGTCCATTTTAATTCTAGACTAGCATTCGAAGTGAGTTCCCTTTGGAGACATGCCCTCCCACCCTGCTTTAGTAGTCACCTGATTCACATTCATCAGTTTCAACATGGCAGCATTCGGCTGGGTTATTTGGAGATGTGCCCTCCCACCCCAGACTATGTAGGCACCTGTTACTTCATCAACAACTAACATCACGGTTATGGGTCACCCGCATAAAATCCTTGTCGTCGAAGTCCATTTGCTAGGCCGCACATTATTAGTATCATAGTTGGTCACAAGCATTACAGGGTATCTCTATCCTCGGATCTTCATTTGTCATGGTTATGGGTCATCCACAAACCCACACTTCATCGAAGTCCATTTGCTAGGCCGCACACTGTCAGAATCACAGTTGATCACAAGCATTACAGGGTATCTCTATCCTCGGATCTTTGTTCATCATGGTTATGGGTTAACCACATAAAACCCGTATCTTCAGTGGCTCTTCATATTCACAGGAGGGAACTTTGCGCAATGGGGACCATTGCTTCTTAAGGAGGGAGGAATGATCCAAATGGAAAATGGCATCAACCCACGGTATTCATCCACCCATGGAATTTACCTATGGTATTGTAAGTGGCATCCACCCATGGTATTGTAAGTGACATCCACCCATGGTATTCATTCACCCATGGAATTGACCCGTGGTATTGTGACATCCACCCATGGTATTCATTCACCCATGGAATTGACCCATGGTATTGTAACTGAAAAATATTATAAGTAATAAGTCGCATTTTGTAAAAGGACAGTTTGTCCACCACAATGTAGCTCTTACCATTATTCTCTATTTTAATAAAAAAATATTCTTTGTGGTTTTGTTTATTGGGAATTTTCCTCCTTTTCTTCTGGCATTTCAAATTTTCAGATCTTGGGGGCCTCCCCCCAAGATCCGGATCAAACACACTTTTTTCCTTAGTCCTAAACCACAAAAGAAAGAAAAATAGGCAAGATGCATAAAATGTTGATATACCCCATTGACTTATAAACAATAAAATTATTTACACTGATAAAGAAAATAAAAGCTTATACACAAGCATACTCCCCACCCTAAAAAGTCATGGATTGTCCCGTACATTGTAAATGACCTGTCACATATGGGGTTTGAAATATCATACATCATAATGCCATTCCATTTGATAAACTTGCCCTTTATCAATGGTTCTAAATAAAGCTCCATGTCTCTAGCTTGATGCTTGATGTTTTTCATGCATAATAAGAGGCAACATCAAATGTTCTTTCTTCATAGTCGTAAAAGGAGGGATGTTATAATTTAATAGGAGGATTTGCCAAATTATGTAATTGATAGAATGGAAAGAGTGGATTCACTCCATCCATCGCTAATCCATATCTTATATTTCATTGGATATGTATGAATTTTTCACACCTTGTCAAGTCCTATATTTTGCATGCTAATATATATAGCCAAAGATTTATAATGAAACATGTGTGCCATATGGGCGGGTGGCATAATACTTTTTGTGGGACATTTTTTTCCCTTTACATCATAGGGATGGTAACTTTTAGTTTGTTTTCGACATGTAGACTTATCCTTATGCCACCATTTGTATGACATGTGTGATATAATTTGTGATAAATGCCCGAATCAAATAACAAATTTCTAGGATCTTTAGATGTTCTAGAAAACACATTGTTTGATGGTAACAATTTATCATTCAACACACTAATCCAAACTAACATTAACAACTAATTAACAATTAATAATCTAAGTTTACATGATTAAACAACTTGTAATGCACATTATTCTATAGTATACACCATAGTTTATACCCCTAACAAAGGTTCCAAGCTACTTTCTAAGCATCATAAAGAATCCACTTCAATGACATGGTCTATAACACCTCCACTATTATCTTCTTCATGTTCACTAATAACATGAATGTATTTCCTCTCAAAAGCATAAAGTGACATTTGGTTGACAATGTGTGTATTGCTTACAACCTTATCTCCACTAATAATTGCATTGTTTGCCCCATGTTGCTCATTTCTATTAATGCCACTTGAACTCTTGATATTAGAAAAAATAGCATTAGAAATAGGAAGCTCATATTATGAAGGAAGAACTTTTAAAAATTCATTATATTCTTCCTTAGATACAATTTTCATATATGATCATTTCTTTCATCAATAAGTACTGATGCGACGTAATGGAAGAGGTGTAGCAGTAATTTGTTCATCATCCCCTATATAATCCTCAAAATACACAATATTGATTATATCATTATCACTACTATCACCATCATTGTAAAAATGGATACCATATGAACAAACATACATTGTATATATAATTCTTAATACAATAAATATAAATAAATTCAATGTAATAACTATTTTTTAGAGTAAGTCTTTCAATATTTCATCAATACAATTTGTTAATACAAACTCTTAAAGTTGAAAATAATATCATTTTGTTGTCTTCCTCTTCTGTTCTATTAAGACCTCTAAGGGGAGACCAACTTCTTGTGTTTTCTTTCAAATAAGTATAGGCATAAAAAAACTATAGTCCAGTAATAATTCATCGTTAATTATCTCAATAAAGATAGAATTCACATTTTTGCATTGTCTTTTTAAGCTATTAATAAACCATGAAATGTTCCTATGTAAGTATGAACAACCATCCACATCTATATAATCCTTTAAGATCACTATTGAATTCAAGTAGATATCGTACTTAGAAGATTTAAATGATGACAATCTACCATAATAATTACATCTATAATAATGTCTACAAAAATGTGTTACTTTAACCTCTCCCAGGTTAGGAACATGCCATGGTGTTATGTACTTTATATGAACTTTCTAGAGCTCACATTTTTTAAAAGCCACATTTAGCGGTTATTTTTACCCAATTTTAAAAAGTGGTGTTCTTAGAGTCACCCCTTTTCGCGGGCGTTAAAATTACAACCTATTGCAATCTTGTCCTTAAAACCTTTAATGTTGCAAATAAAACCTCAATCTAATAGCCAAATCAAAATGTGGCGTTACTAATAACAGCCCCCTTTTTTCAAGTTTAAAATTACATTTTGTTTGAAACTATATCCTTGACAACTAATAATGTAACAACCAACGACTCAAAGTCAACCCATGAATAAAAAATTGGCAATACTAATATCATATGCCTTTTTTGGAGGTTAAAATTACAACCTATTTGACACCACAACATTGACAACCCATATTGTTGTAGGTTTCAGCAGATCCGTCACTTCGAACTTGGAGAAATGATTTTCGGTGAGAGGGAAGGCTCTCGCCCCTCCTCAATCCTTTGCCTATAGCCTGAGTATGGTGGATTGTGAGGTGATTAGCAGCCTAGGTGGAGGAACTTGCATAGATGAAATCAAAGGAATTCTTGTTATAGGTTCGGTTAGGCTGCCATCATTTAGTCTTAATGGGAGCCTGAGGATTGAGGAGGCCCAAGCCTTCAACATTTTCATCCCATTCTGCCTGGTTTCTAGAGGGCCTTATGAACTTGTGAGTGCACTTGTACAAATCAAATGTATGGGCATGATGGTTTTCTGCAATATGTTTGTTAAAAATTATGAAGGGGACTCTCACTACAGATTCTGGATAGCCAACTGAGTTTTAGATCTATTGCTTCCACTAGTTATTGGCATATTGCTTCTTAGGTCAATTTTGGCTAGATTATTTCTTATATCTTTTGATTGCGGAAAGGAGGTTGATAAAGTGCTTGTCGAATCTTCCACAATACAAGTCAATCTAGGGTTTGGTCAGGTCTACAATCTATTTGACGAAAGCCTCCAACCAGAGAGTCAACCAAGGTGTGTGGGAGCCAAGGATATTCAAATGTTCTCCATATTTGTTAGATCACTAACCAAAGATTTTGTATGTTTCAAGGTAAAAGAGGAGGATCTGGTAGCTTATGTAGCTATCTGCATTCAATAGTATACAGGTATACCTGTGGGAGTGTTCAAAATCCTCTTCGAAGGGAGGATGTTGAAGATGGAAAGTGATCTCAAAGCCTCTAGTATTAAAAAGGACATGTTTGTCTCCCTTGTTTCAGGTCTACGAGAAGGTGTCATGGGTGATGGGGCCTCTTCTTCTTCAAGGCTCGTGTCTTTTAAAGAATCCCTAAAGTCGGGCCCAAATCCTCAGATTGCAAGTTCTAGTCAAGGTTTTATGGTGGAACATTCATTGGAAATCCCAAAATTAGAGGTGAACGAGAGCATTAATAAGAGAAGAACAAAATATTTTGAAATTTGGGCCATTATATGCCATTTTAATGGTTTTTGGCCTCTTCATTTCCCTCAAAGAATGGGTTTGCCAAAACTAGACCTAGAACATAGAACTGTTTTTTTGCTTGAAGCGATACTTCGTGGTTTTCTTTAAAGATTTGGAAGATCAAAAGAAGGTCTTCAATCAGGGGTTTTGGGGTCGGGCGGGTCTTTCAATTCAACCATGGTTCCCAAATTTTAATCCTCTAACCATGAAGTCCCTGCATGTTCTAGTTTGGGTTAGGTTCCCATACTTACCTCTTTAATGGATCATGCCAATGATTCTAGAGTACAACAGTGCCACTATTGGTAGCTATATCAAAGTAGATAATGGCATATTATCGGAAGGGTTTTCTAAGTTATTTCCACATATGCGTGGAAGTGGACCTTACAAAGGGCTTACAAGACAAAATCATCCTAACACAAGAGGGAAACGAGTACATCCAACCATTGGATTAGAAAATACTACCTTCAGATGCAGAATTTTCCAAAAGCGTGAGCACCTTCAGAATGTGTGCCCCTCCTCATAAGGGGTTTTCTGCAATAAGGAACCACAAAGAATTTATTGTGTCTAGAGAGATCTAAAGGTAGAAATAAAGTCCAAGACTCCTATAGGTAAAAAGAAGAATAACTCTCGGCATCAACAACTATCTCCCAATCCCTCAACCTCTTAGGATATTAGGCAGTTCCTAGCTACATCAACATAGCCCCCAGAAAAGGAAAACATGAAAACTTTAACCATAACTATGTCAACTATCTTTGGGAAAAAGTGCAATCACAAGTCAGTGCATTTTGATGGTGAAAAAGACCTTCCAAGTTCAGTTGAATCGATTGTAATGGTAATCTCTCAAAATTTTGAAGAAGAAACATTATCCTTCGCTATCCCAGATGGCCTAGGTGGGTGGATTGATGTTCATAAGAGGAAGGGTAAAAAAGAGAAACCCATGAATTACCCTGGTTTTTAAATCCAAGTTTGTAGAAGATGTAATTTGGAGTATCTATTTTGACGATGTAATCTTGTTTTATGGAATTAATAGATTTAAATTTACAAACAAAAAAAATTGGTGGCACCTCTTTTTAATTAGGGGGTTAATCTTAAGGTTATGGTTGAAATGGTACTAGTTGTCAATGCCACAAATTCAACAAATTATAATTTTTATCTTGAAAAAAAAGAAGGTTTTCTACTAGTAACACCATTTTTCAATTTAAGGGTTGTATTTTAAGTTTTGGTTGTAATGGTACCAATTGTCAAAGTCATGGTTTCAAACAAGTCATGATTTTAACCACAATTAAAAAGGGAGGTGATGCTAGTAGTGTCACTCTTGGATTAGGGTTTGGTTTTGTCTTTTATTGCAACATTACTAACTATCAAGGCCACGATAGAAAGAATTTAATTTTAACTCCTCTAAAAAATCGGGTGTTATTGATTGTACTCAGTTTTTATCCAAAGGTTGATTTTAGTTTTTTTTCACAAAATTATGGGGTTTTAACTCCATGGTTGCAAATAGGTGTAATTTTTAATTCCTTCCCCCCAAAAGAAAGGGTGATTCTAAAGGACCACTTTTCAATTTGTGTGTTGATTTCGGTGTTTTAAACCCTGGTTATGGGTTTTTAGGGATAGAGTTCTTCTATTTAGGTCACAGTTCTTGTCAAATTTATAATTGCATTGATTGCACATTTGACATGAAATATAAGCCTAAATTTAGAAGGGGAAATCATGAAACTATAATCACAATATGAGAAAATCTATACTATATTAAAAAATGTCCCAGAGGTAGACCAAACACTATATGCTAGATGTATTGTATGACTATTTATATAGTGGCACCATGTAGCTAGGGTGTTTTGCATCACCACACCTTCTAAAGGTATTGGTTGGTTGGTAAAAGGATTGGATAATTTTCCTAATGGTTCGATCATCATATGCACTCATAGTCTAAGGAATTTGAAGAATCTTTAACATCTAAGAAATTTGATGAATCTTTAACATCTAAGAAATATTTAGAATCTTTGAATGGTTTCCTTGCAATACATCTTTCCTAGAAGAGACTTTTCGAGAAGAGATGAATTTTCATATGCTTTATAGGACCTATAGTGTTTTCAACAATGGGAGGAAGCAAAAGTCAATCCCTCTAAGGAAGTCCATCACACCAATTATATTTTATTATAATATATCATATATGATTATTCATTCCTTTGCAATTGAAACAAGCACACACCTTTAATGCTTCATATTAATATTTCAAAGGATGATCTATATTTACCTCTGAATTTGCTACTCTATTAGAATATGGTATATCCCAATTTACCAAAGAACATTGATCTTAAGGTATATTATGTATTGATCAGGGACTGTTGTGGAGACATATTCTACTTAATATCTTGGCTCCAATTCAAGGATGAACTATATTAAAGTCAGAAATGGGGGAACTTCCCTAGTTTCCTACAAATCTAATATATACACACAAGGATACTTAATCAACACGTTACTATTTCTCATGAACCTTATGATAAATTCATAAAGTACATGTTTTATAGTTTATTGGTTCACATATATTCATTCAAACATGTGGTGTTGAAGAATAAATTGGGCAGATGGTTGGAGATGGATTTTGATGATGTAGACAATGCACATAATAATTAATTTACATGAAAAATTAAATATCCATATGTCCTATTTAATCATATATTGTGAGCTAATTAATATAATTATGAAATTACAACTTGATATAAAAATGAACTAGTGTACTACTTCAATTTCGTATTAGAAGAGGAATTATTTGATGTTAACTTGAAATTGATGTAAGTGACAATATAAAGTCAATATTTATGGGTGAACACTAAAAGTCTTTTAATAAAAATGTGTGAATTTTTTGAAATAGCTTTTTTATGAAAGTTAGGTCATTATATATGAACTTATCGAACTAGAATTTGAATTGGATGAAGATGAAGAACTTGATGAACTTACCATTGTTTATATGATTTAGGAACAATATTGAAAACTGGGTAATTAAAGTAATAAAATGAGATTATCATATGAGTGAAGGTTTATAATGTTGAGTGATTAGGGTTATAAAGATTGACAAATGTTGCTAGGCTAGGGTTTGCAGACGTTAAGATTTGAATGTGTTAGAGATTAGATATTAAGGTTTATGGGTTAAATGTGATAGGAGTAAGGGGTGAAGGGTTATAGGTGTAAGAGGTTAGGAACTAGGGGTTATATGGAATACTAGGGGATAGAGTTTAGGGGTGATAGAATTATGAGTTTTTGGTGTTAGTTATACCTATGAGTTATAACATTGATAATGGTCATGGTTTAATGTTTGTGTTATGGAGGTTAGGTTTCATAGGTGTTAGGGGTGATAGATTATAATTATTTGAGATTTCCCCTTATCAAATTCTATCAGGATTTCTCATAATTAGGATAATCATGGCATTGACTTAACATTTCCCCCATTTAAGTTTCCATGAGGCTTACTCATAACTAGAAAAGTGATGGAAATGACTTGAGATCCCCCCTATAAGTTTCTATAAGGCTTGCAAATAACCAAGATAATGGCCACAATGTCTTATATGTATTAGGGATTAATATTTATTAGGTTATAGAGATTAATGATGATAAGGGTTATGCTTAGAGGTTACAACATAAAGAAGATGCAAACTTGACATAAAAAGCATAGTGCACAAAGGCAATGATCTCTAGCAAAAAAATTCAACTAGAGGGTTTGGGGACTATAGAGATGTAAATCAATAATGTCACAACCTTGCACTCTAAGAGTGTACTTAGAGGTCAATGATTATGTATGATATTTGTTGTAGGGGTTAGTGTTATTGTGTGTTGAAGTTAATATTTGATAAGGGTTAGAAGCTATAAGGATTATATATAGCTTAGGTGTTATATGGGTTGATCATTGGGTGATAGTGGGTTGGGAGTTTCATGTGTTGGGGATTAAAGGGTTGTTTATAAAGGGTGCTACTAGCTAAGGGTTATAGTGGGTTGGGTGTTTTAATGGTTATGGATTATACATGATATTGGTTATGGGTTAAAGTGGTAAGTAGTTAGGGATTAAATAGATTAATAGTTGTAAGGTTTCATGGTCTAGGGTTCAATGGGTAGGGTTTAAAATTCATGGGCTTTAGTCCAATGATATCGGTTATTAGGAGTCAAGAGCTATAAAGGTTAGCAATTATGAGGGTTTAGGGTTCAAGATTGTTGAGTGGGGTTTTAACGTAATGAAGGTTAAATATTATAGGGTTTCAAGTGGTTATAAGTTATGGGTATGGAGTGAGATGAAGTTAATGGTGATGGGGGTCAGATATTTATACAAACTACTCAGTAGAACATATAATGGTTATTGGTGTTTTTTATTATAATGGTTAGTTTTTATGGGTTATTATTTAGTGTTTATAATAATTAGGGGACGACAATTACACATTATATGGTTTATGTTTTATATTGGCTATAAATCATATAGGCCAAATTTTATAGGGGCTATGGGTTAGGAATGAAGTGAAAAGGGTTATGGGTTCTTCTAGTATCAATAAGATCTTTGGTGAAAAGGCTTCAACTATGTGAAGATATGTTAGGTACTGATTATGTATGAAATCAATAAAGGAAGTAGAATTTTCAACTAGTGGTAAATCTAAATTTGTTGCTTTAATAGGAGCTATGAAACTTGGCATATCATCTTACTTGTTAGATGTGGTCTAAGCTTCTAACACATTCATGGGGTTAGGTTGGTGTTGGTCCCTAGAGTAACCTCATATTCATGTTTATTGTAGAGATTTATCGAAGATCAAGTACCAACTTTTGTATGCACTTATCTGTGATGGCTTCTTGGAACCATTATATGAACTCATTTTTTGCAAACCTTGCCCAATAATATCTCTAGAAGCATTAAAGTTGTTGAGAAACATTACAAGTTAGTGCTTGGGTGAACATTCCACTTATATTAGGATTTATGATGTCACATAAGTACCTCATATGCTTCTAGCCTATGTGTCAAATAGGCTAACCATTGAAGAGATCGGGTATCAAACAACTCCACCTGGTTTCAATGCCTACCTAATCAAACACCCAAAAAGTTGTGACCAACCTATCCATTCTATATAGTCACACGTAGGCTAACATACTCCACTTGTCCTATTATGGAAGGAGAAATCATTAAGGCATGTCATTTTAAGTTATAAAGAATTCAAATGCATGATCCCTTGGGGTTTTTTGCAAAACGTAAATAAAAAAATGAGGATCTCCTTCCCTTATCAACATAAAGAGAATGAGGCTAATAAAACTTGCATGCGAGCGTTGAATTATGCAGAGGTTTTGAATAATTTGCAATTGATTATAAAGAAGAAAGAGAAAGAAAGAAGAAGGAATAATTTGTGAGGGATGGTGTTGAGAGTGAATATCTTCAAGAAAAAAGATAAGAGAAAGAAAAAATAAAAATGGAGGCATTAGAGAAGGCCAAAGAAAACATTGAAGCTAAAGGAAGAGGAGAAACATATAGGAAAGATATCAAGAAAGAAGAATTAGCAAAGAAAAGGAAGCATGTGCTAAAGACATAGTTGAATTGGAAGCAAGGAAGGTAGAGTGGAGAACAAATCCAAATCTAATGCTAAGGATAATGAATAAGCAAGGAAGGAAATTGTGGCAAAATTTGAGAAGTAGAGAAAAAAATAAAATAAAATAGATGTTGAAGTGGAAGAAACCATATAGGAAGGAAAAGAGCTAGCACAACATACCAATGAAGACAACTTAGAGAAAATAGATTGTTCACAAATGGAAGAGTTTTCACCACTCGAACCATTGTTAGTACTTTTGGACCAAGCATGGTTGTAGGAGGTGATCTCCTTATTCCAACCCCAATAGATAAAATTGTTGATCTATATTGCTTTGATTCAATAGATAGAGGAAACAAGTACTTTCAATGCTATTACAAATATCCACAATATTACTCCAAGATTTGAAGTAATATTCCCCTTTAAATTTATGGTGATGGAAAAATAGATATATCAAAAAAGGGAGTCTCAACCCTTAGTGGTTGAAGACTTCATACATGCAATGTATTTGTAATAATGTTCAAAAAAAAAACTCATTGATTATTCAGAAATGATAAACGACAACATGACTAGGCTCTTAGTAAAGTCATTATGAGCAAGTGAACTTTAAATTCATCACACCATTGAGGTATCAAGCAACCAAAGGATGATAAAAAAACCATAAATTCCAAGCTAGTCGTTCAATTACTCAAATCAAAGATCAAGCAAGCCATGTGGTCATAAGCATCCAAGTAAAATTCAAGTGATATAATTAGTCAAACAAAACAATTAAATAAATTAAAATCATCCAAGAGCATCAATCACTTTAAAATCTTAAGTCATAAGGATAATAAGATGTGATTGATAAGGCTGAAAAAAAATTGGAGGGTCCCTAGTCTCTAAGGCCCACGGTTTGCTAAGGGCATCAACATGCACATGAGTTCAAAAAAATATTCATAAATTCTATTGAGAACTTGTTTGTTGATGCATTATCACACCTCTCAATCAACCAAGTCAAACGTGAGGAAATTAGTATTTTTAAGTCAGTACAAAAAGGTTGTCGTTCTTTGACACTTTATGTCACGATTGTTGGAGCATTGGAACACCTTCTTCATTATAAAATGTCCCAGGGGCTTATTAAATACATCATCCGTATAGAAGCTTATATTGGATAGTTTTCCATGACATAATGGAAAAGAGAACTGCTAGATAACACAATGGATTATCTCCAAGTATTTTGTGAAGCATTGGGATCTAATATTTGATGAACCAAAATGCAATGTTATACGAAAATATAGAAGGAATTTATACCTTGGATTGTTATCCAAGGTTGTCCTTAGCTACAACTTGGCTAGAGATTCACTATCTTTGGTATCTCCTTTGATTTATAGGTTTCTTCCAAAGAATCTTAAGAGGTCATCATCCAAATAAATGATGAGAAGATCAATAAATGGATCTTAAAATCCATAATGTTCACATGGATATTTAAGGTCTACAATAAGGTTATAATGGACACATGTGTAATATTATTCCTATGGGATCCCCTTTATTAATTCCAACACAGGGGCGACAGGAGGGGTAGGGATATTAATCAATCATGATGGATTAATTGAAACCGAGTATGCTTGGGGCTTCGGAAGAAAAAATAATAATTAGGATGAGATGTATGGTCTTCTTCAAGGACTTTGCATTGCTATTGACATAGGAATTCAAGATATTATTGTTCTTGGAGACTCGCTAGTCGCAATCCAATATCTAATCATGGATGGTAATCCTAAGGACAATTCCCTAGATTTGGTACTTCACAAAATAAGTGATTTGATTGCATCATTCCATTCTAAAGGGCTCTTTCATATTCTCAGAATCCACAACATGGATGCTGACTCTCAAGGAAATAGAACTTTCTCTATGGAAGAAACAAAACTTGAAATCAATGATTTGAAATTTTCCTGCCCAATTCCTTAATAAGCTATGACTCTGATCTTATGGTTTCTCCCTAGGACCCTCTATTGGAATTTTCATAACCAAGTTCTAATCCCATCCCCTGTTTCCTATCTACCTTATCTGCCCTTCTCTCCTTCTATTCTCTTTCCCATCCATTATGTCATTGTTTATTTACTTAATAAATTTAATGAAGGCATAGTAGTGGGTCTATTTGAATGTGTAAATGACTTACTTTACATGGCATCTCATGTGCCCCACCATCATGTAGTAGAAGGTCCCTCCTCTTTTCATGCTTGTAATTACAGATTTCATCTATCTTGGCCTCAAAATCAACCTTTGCTCAGAACTATGATGAATATATCAGATAGCTACAGAGGTGAAATTAATGGCAATATGATTAAAATTGTGTGGATGGATAGCCAGATGGGTGTTAAATTTGCCTCCAGCCACGATCTAGTCCCATTCTCTCCTGATGAAGTTCTGTGTATTGCTCCACCGCCTTTGTGGCATGCCTATTTGGTGAATGCTCTGACTTTGAATTTTATTATGGCGTCCAGGCATGCATTCGGGGGGAAGCTTTGCAAATAGCTCTTTTTTCGATATCAAATTCTCATTCTATGGACAATGAATCTTTGGGCTCAGCACTCAAGTTCGTGGGAATTCTGACACAAAGGTCTCTCTGGCTCTCAAGCAACCTTGGCAGCGCCTGACATCTTCAATCACAGCCGGTTGAGGGCTTCATTCTACAATGGTAACTCTTGGCTTCTTGGGTTTTCTTTGGTAACCTGTAGATGGAAGGGATTGGTTGGAAACCCCTACATAATAGGCATTAGTTTTAGCATTCAGAACCACAATTCAAGTCTTATAGCATTTGTAGAGTCTTTGGTGGCAATTGGTTACAATTCTCTTCCTTTAGGAAGTTTTGGACATCTTGGGCTCGTAGAAATCCTGTTAATTTCGAGTCTTTCGGCTGCCAAACAACTTCCCTATGAGTTGATGACCAAATAAAAGGCTTCTTTTATTTGCATGGTTCTATGCATAATTGGGGCATTTTATGTTGCATTTCCACAATTTAGTCTCTTCTTTTTAGTTATGGGAATTGTCTCCTTATATCTCCAAGGTGGCCAAGCTCCCTCCTTTATGAAACTTGTTGTGTGCAACCTCCTAGGAAATTCACTAATATGAACTCTAACTCAAATTCTGACTCTTCTTCTATCGATAGTCCCTATTCCCATTTCCTTTCTGCTCATGAAGCTTTGTAAAAAGTTGATTACAACTTGCAAGTCAAATTATTCCATATATATCATGCACAAATTGAGCACAATGGAAAAATTTTGACTCTCCAACAACATATTTCAAGATTGGAAGATGAGATGGATGCTATAAGGGTTATTTTAACATACCTTAAGCTCATAAAAGATGCTCCTCCAAATCAAGATCATTACTTGGAAGATCCTAACGAGCGTGAAAATGACCTCAACAAGCCATTAACTGAAAGTGATTAGTTGGCATGCATAATGCTCGCTATTGGTGTTTTTTAACGTTTTCTAGTTATGTAATCCTTCTGAATCAGTTTATTGTCCTTCTGATTATGTGTCAATTCTGAAACTGTAATGGGTCAACAACTTGATATAGGCTTATAGTATGTAATGGGTCTTTTGTCAAAATGTCCGTGAGACAGATCTGGAAAATGGTGATGTAATCACCATGTATTTTCTATGACCAAGCACAAATTTAATACAATGATACTCGTTTTGTTTAAACAAAAATGCCAACTAAATGCTAGAAAAAATCTTTAAATATTTTCTATTAGCAAATTCCACCATAGGAAAGGACTGTTAGAGAGTCAAAGGAATTAGTTTATTTTTTTTTTGCGAGAGAAAAGGAACATAATTTCTTTTCATAGTTGAATGGATAACTAAATTCTATAGGTGCACTTGGCACTTGTAAAAAAACATATTCAAAATCATTGTCTTTCTAGAATCAAAACTAATTTCTACCAAGATCCATTGAAGGGATTATAATCCCCCTTGTTACAAAAATAAGTCTCATATATAAGTTTTATTTGAAAGTTTTGTCTAGTCAATGGAATTTTCTACATACTCATAAATTAAAAACAATTTCTTTTTCACTATTTCTAAAATTAGATAGAAACATGATACAATATTATGATAATAACAATTTTTAGACAACATCTTCAAAAAACTATCTATATAGTCTGTGATATAACCTCTTGTAATGGTTATTTTAATACCAAGAGAGTAAGATTAACTTATTGACCCTCCTTAGAGAGTCCATCAATAATTGTGTTAAGTTCTCTGATTATGTGATTTCCTAGAGGTGTAAGAGTCACATTATGACGCTGATTATCCCCTCTCATATAGTTGATAACAAGTAAAGAATACCTACAATCCTGCAAATGAACAATCCATTTCTCACTTTCTAGTTTAAGAGGCTTCTTAAAAGGGTCAAATGGAAATTATGTTGCACACCTATATATTACGGTGGGATGGACATCGTTTATATTCACACCTAATCTCATGTCTTATGTGTGACATTGACTATATGAGCATTTAACAAAAATGAGGCTTGGAAATTTACTCACATAAATTGTATTACAGTATATTACCTGAGGCTTCCTCTATTGAAGAATGTAACTAGTTTCGGTCTTCATAATTGTACTTGAGTCATAATGAAATGTATTTATTAAAAGAAACAAAAATAAATTTTATTATTAAATGAATTTACTTATTAAAGCATGGGTTTCATGCTTGGGCCAATTGTTTTTAGTTCAAATCCTCCATTGAAGGCTTCTAGGGTTTATATCAAGTGTCCTTGTCCATGTCATAATGCAAAGAACCCTTCTTGGGATTTATTTGTCAAAGAAGAAATTAATTTTATTGTAAAATAGGTCAACTAGGAATCCTCCACCAAGTCAGCCTCAAACTGGACCAGTTGGCCTAAACTGGGTAGCAGAATCAATATATAAAGGCAACAACTCGACCTCATTTTTCACTCACTCACAACAAGTTTGATCTGCAACTTTTGGGGCTACAAAAAGTGTGAATTCCAAAGAAGAAGAAGAAGAAGAATAGCGAAGGAGAAGGAGGTCTCTCACAAACATAAGAAGTCGAAATCCTCTCTCTTTTTCCTTCACGTGTGAAGTTGTGAAGATACTGGTAGGGCTGAAATTTTATAGTTGCTGGGAAGGCCGAAATTATGAAGTTGCTAGTGAAGTTGGGGCTGAAATTTCTAGGTTGATGCTGGGTTGAAGCTACTGGACAAGAACAGACTATTGAAGAGAGATAAAACATATTGGAAGGCTGACTTGGTTGAGGAGGAAGGTCTGTTGGTCTAGGGTCTTTTTCTATCTCATTTTTGTTACTAAAGGAAGAGTTCTTTACTGGGTTTTCCCCTATATTGAGGTTTTTCCTTGACTGAGTGCCTATATTTGGTGTCCCTGATCTTTGTGTTTTAGTTTTTGGTAATTACTTGATGAACTAAGATAAAAAAAGGAACATAAGAAAGATAATAAGAATTCAAAGATAGCACAAGTAATTATCAACTAGAGAAAATATTTGTGCCTTTTTTATTTTCTAACATGGTATCAAAGCTAATGTAAAGAAGGAAGAAAAAGTCAGGTTAAATATTTATTGAGGAAAAAGAGGTCAAGGAAAGTTCAAGAAGATCATATATAGTAAAAAGTATATTATCTACAGGAACTATGTCAAACTCAATGAAGGGAGAAAACAAATTGGAAGGGGCCTCCAACTATAGGGCTTGGAAAAAGGGAATAGACCTCATTCTCTAAAAGAACAAAGTATTGGATCTCGTTCAAGGAAAAATCAAGAAGCCTACAAATGAAACAAGTGAAGAAAGAAAAAAAATAGAGAAATCAAAATCTTGGCTATGAACCTTAAAGTGGATGGAGTTAAGGATAACCTAATTCCATACATATCTAACATAAATTCTTCTCAAGAAATGTATGAGGCTCTCTCCAATTTATTCACAATCAAGAACATTGATCAAGTAACAAGCCTTAAGAATGAAATAAGAACTGTTAAGATGGCAAATGATGATATTGTTTCATAATATTTTATAAGGTTATCTGGAATTAGAGATTAACTCCGAGAAATAGATGAACTTGTCCCAAAAAAGGAACTTGTAATTATTGCCCTTCTAGGACTACCAAAATCTTGGAGTGCCTTTGCATCGGGACTTAATAGTTGGAAGGATACTCCAACATTTGAACAAATGTGGAATGCATGTAGTCAAGAAGAACCCAGAATATCATTAGTAAACAACAAGAAGGAGGAAGAAGAAAACACCTTGAATGCCTATTCCGCTCACCACAAATAGAAGGGAACCTTCAAGAAGTTCAAAGGACCAAAGAATAAAGTGGACCTATCCAAGGTTGAATGTTAAAACTCTCACAAAATGGGTCACTACAAAAGCCATTGTCCAAAGAATCCAAGAAATAAGAAGAGAGAGAGGGAACATGTGAATATTGCTAATGAAAATCACCCTAGGAAGAACAAGTCCAAAGAATCAGAAGTCAAGGACTTACACTACTAAGTCCTCTCTCTCACACATAGCCCTCTTAGTCTTTTATTTTTGTTTTGATTTTTTTTCATTTATGTTTTGATTTCTAGAGTTTATAAGTCTAAGGTGTCTTGAACATTTTTCATTTTGATAAGGTTGTAGGTATCCCTCAAAAGGATTAGGTTAAGAAGGAGCCTCCACTATTTTACCAAAATATAAGTATTCTATTCTTGGTTTCATCTTTTCATGTTTGGTTTCCTCCTTACATCAATACTTGTTTGTATTGTATACTAATAACATTTCTCTTTTTATTTTCCTTAGAAAGGAAAGCTTGTTGATTGCTAAAGGGTTATGGAGGAGACTTCAAAGGATAGACATGAAGCATGAAACAAGTTCTATTGAATCCTATCAAGATTTGATGTCCTACAAGGTTTGTTAAGGAACAACTCAAAGGTATGCCTTAAACTATAAATTTTTTATAAAGATCTTGTAACACCCTCATCCCACATCTACCCAAGTAACTTACCAACCAGGGTAAACATGCGACGGGAGGCCACTATAATGATATTCAACCTCCTATGTGAGCTTAAGGAAGTGGAATTGATGGAAACATGCCACACAAACCCTCCACATCAATGAAAAGACTCCCAGGAGCCTATGCTACCACTTAGGTAACCAACCCCAGAGACCAACTGAAGTTTTAGACCACTAAACCCCTAGACACTCCCTTGATACGTGAAATCATGCGTCTAGGAGGCTCAAGACTCTCCCACGGCATGGGTATGCATGCATCCAAGGACTTTTCTACTTAGTGTTGTGCCTGCGTCTCCAAGATTCGAGCCATTTTTTTTGGCCCAGAGCCCAGGTCACTACCCATAACTTAATGACACTTTCAGAAATGAATTCACAAAACATAACAATGATGCATTTGCAAAAATAAGGACAAGGTATAGACTGGACCCCTACTATACATGACAGGCATTTCGTCAAACATGTCACAAATATGTAATCTACAGGTGTAAACAACATATCTAAGCATAGGGGTCTCATACTTATCTGAGAATTGCTGAGAAGCATTACTCCCTTATATCATTAGTTGCATTATCCTCTATTAGGTTATAGATACATTATTCATTCATTTACAAAACAAAACATGAGGAGAGCCATAAATCATCACTCTCATAAACATGCTTATAACCAGCATAATAACAACAGAAATATCAAGGATACATCAACCATAGAATCCTCATATAAAACAGTACACTTACACATAAGATACCAAGGAAAGAACCTCTTATTAATGGATGCAAAGACAAAGCCAAGATCGAAATACCACATTCCACCCAACCATAGAATGGTTGAGCCAATTCTCTCTTCAGCTATTCACCCCCGTGCCATATTCCAAGCATGAATTTGGGACTCAAACCAAAAGAACCAACCAAGGCATCCTAAGGCTAAACTACCTCACCCTCATCAATAGAACCCAGGCTTTACCGCAATCCACACCAGATCACTAGGCCAAAAATATAAACATGTAATAACATGATTTACCATGATCTTCCCCAGATCACTAGGCCAAAACAAGCATGGATGCCACCATATTTCTCCAACTACACCGTGAGGAATTTTGTTGTCTCTTAGTCTCTCAAGCTTTACCGCAATCCACAGTTTGATCCATGGATTACTAGGCCCTAAACCGAGACTCCACCCTCTAGGATTTATCGTATATCCCTCCATTCATTGATCGAGGATTCCTAGGCCCACTGAGGCAATACAAAATCTAGATTTACCGCAACCCACAATCCAATACAGGGGTTACTAGGCCATGCGTTATATTATTTAGAGATCCACCTCACTCAGCTTCGAATCCATCCATCAATCTAGCTCAACCAAAACATGAGAACCCCATCACAACATGGCTATCCAGAAATGGCAAGGCTAGACTGGAAGCATTGTCACACCTAACAAAACCCATGCCATAACAATAAAGAACTAGATGCAATACCATGCATGTCAAATCTAGCAAGGAAAACACACATGCAAATCAATACCTGAAAATAATATTGTTGTAGCTGCTTAATCTTGCTCTTCCTTGCTCCTTCCTCTTGCCTTCTTTGCATTTCTTGATCCAGTGCCAAAGTGCTCCAAGAAAACTCTAAGTGCCCAAGAGTGACAGAGTGACAGAGTATGATAAGAGAGCTTCAAAACTAAACTGATAAAAGGTACCAACTAATCCTCAGAAGCCTTTTTATCAATCAGGCCTCTATTTTCTTCATTTTCCATTATTTTCCTTCATTTTCCTTCCTCACATGCAACCTATAACCTTTCACCTTCCTTTTCTCCTAATTTCCATTATTTTCATAAATAAATGTGCCAAAAATGTCATTTTGCCTTTCCAAAGCCTTTGCCAATTTCCTTAGCCATAATAACCGAAATGAACACCCACTAGGATGTTTTGCCCAACATTCAGCTTAGAATAAGTGTCCCATTAATCGTGGTTATTATTTTACCTTTATTAACTTTTATTACATGGAATTTTTCACCAGGGATGTTATAGAACCCTCCCCCTTGGGGGACACTATCCTTGTGTTCAACCACACCTATACCTTAGCAAAACCGCTAAAAAGAAAACATATTGCCCATGGAGCATTATAACATAGCTCGATGCAGTATTTACAATGATCACCCTGCTCAAAACCAAACCAACCTGACAACTATAATGACATGACACCCATACCACTTATTGGAGCTTTATAACTTAGCTCATGGCGGTATTTAAATCCATATACATATGTACATATATCAAAACATCACCCAAACATATGCCAAAACATATACCAACCACCATAACAAAACTAATTGCCTCAACTAGCAACCAATGAAGGATACATAGTCCGCATCTGATTCGCCATCTCCCATTTAGCTTCATTGGGCCCAAAGTGCTTCTACTACACTTTAACCTGATCAATTGCTCGGTTCCGGAACATGAGCACCTTTCTCTACAATATAACTGAGGTTCTGGCTGGAATTATCCATTTGGCTCCACCTGCAATACAGACCAGTCAATCACATGATCGACATCTTTAACATACTTACTAAGCAATGACACATGGAAAACATCATGGAATTTCACTATCGGAGGCAGTGTAAGTCGATAGGCTATTGGCTCAATCCTCTCAATGATCCTGAAAGGTCCACAAAACCAGGGTGCCAGCTTGGCACATGATCCAATTCGCAAGGATGTCTTCTTCAGTTTGATGTGCAAGTACACTTGTTCCCCAACCTGGAACTATTTGAACAATCTATTCCAATCTGCATAGCTCTCCTACCTATCATGTGCTACTTTCAAATTTTTCTTGATTACCTGCATTTCCCATTCCATTTCCGCCAACATGTTTGATCCAATACACACCATGTTAACTGGATCACTCCAACTGATGGGAGTATTGCAACTCTGCCCATACAATGCCTCAAACAGACTCATCTTCGAAGATTCCTGATACCCATTGTTGTAAGCGAACTCTAACAATGGAAGATACTCTTCCCAATTTCGTTGTTGATGCATCACGTACATCCTCAACATGTCATCCAATATCTCGTTGACCCTCTCAGTTTGTCCATCCTTTTATGAATGATAAGTTATATTGAAGGCCAACTTTGTGACCAAACGTGTAAACAACTCCTTCCAAAACTTGGAAGTGAACTTTGCTTCCTTGTCTGACATAATGATCTTTGGAACATTGTGCAATCTAACCACATCTCTAATGAATACATGTGCTACATCGCTAGCTGAGAATGTTGACTTCACTGGAATGAAGTGCACAACCTTTTTCAACTTGTCCACCACAACCATGATGGAAGCATGTTGTCTCACTGTCCTCGGAAAATCTGTGATAAAGTCAATGTAAATGACCTCCCATTTCCAGTTTGGAATCACAATTAGATGTAGCAGTCCACCTGGATGCTTACATTCTGCCTTCACCTGCTGACAATCTAAGCACCTAGCCAGAAACTCTGTTACATCCTTCTTCACATTTAGCCAATAATAAAACTTCTTCACTGCGGTCAACGTCTTCTAATAGCTTGGGTGACCTAAATATGGTTTCGCATGAAACTCCCTCAAGATCACCTTCTTGAGCTCACTTATGTCTGGAACATATATCGTGTCTCTAAACCTGACCAATCCTTCCGTTGTAAGACAATAGTCCACATCCTATGCACTTGCACCTGTACTTGTACTATGCTACAATCTATGCACAATCTCCATATACCTGACATCATGTTGACCTGCATACAAGATCTTATCTTGTAGATCTATACCTTCAGAACTCATAGTTTCAATATGATTTACCTATATCTGGCTGCTAAGAGCATCTACAACCCTATTCTCCTTTCCTTTGATGTATCTGATCTCAAAATCGAACTCACTGATCATGGCCAACCACCAAGCTTGTCTGGCGTTCAGATTCAACTAGTCAAACAAGTATCTCAACCCACTGTGATCACTCATCAATACAAACCTCCTGCCAAGAAGATAACAGCTCCACATCTTCAATGCATGTATGATAACTGCTAGCTCAAGATCATGCGTCGAATAGTTTTTCTCGTGCTCATTCAATTTTCGTGAATCATAGCACACTACATGTCCTTCCTACATAAGGACTCAACCAAGTCCTCTCTTGCAAGAAAATGTACATACTACAAATTCTTTGTCTGGATCTATGATCTTTAACACTATGTTGAAGTCTCAAAATGTCTTTGCCTCAACATAGGGGAAACCACCCGATCGGGAATTTGAATATCGTTCCTTTTCCAATTGGGATAACAATTTCGATTAGGGATAGGGACGAGTTTCTTGTTCAAATATATGATGGAGTTTGAGGTATGATATAGATGGAGTGAAAACGATTTGATAGAGTAAATATGAATGTGAATAAATAAATCTATATCTATCTATCTAATTCCCACGATATAAATCACTTTGCATATGTGATTTTATAAAGATTTCTTTATAGATGAAAGACAATATAGACCATCAAACATTTAAAAGAGTTAAAACAAATTAAAGATGGTTAAATTGATTAAATAGTTAATCAATTTAATTGTTAAGCACATATCGCATAAAAATTATACCATTTCATACGTACAACTAAAGATAACAATTAATACACTTTTCAATAGTGAAACAATGCTTAATTGGGTTGTGATATTGCATATAATAAAACAGTGATAAAATTTGACTCATTTTTAAACATAAATCATAGCATCAATATAAAGATAATATTACCACATATATTAGTGCTCTACTCATGGAAGAAGACAGTCTTCGGCCCAGCCTTTCTATTAAAATTATCAGAGAAATACAGAAGTGCAAGTTCCTTGAGTCTTCTTACAAAAAGTATGAACCCCTTCTCTAAAGACATGAAAGGGTATTTATAAATAAAAGTTATACTGTTAAAATAAAAAATGCATATTTTTATGAGGAGGTTAAAAAAAACACTCCTAAAAATAGGGAACAAAAAGACAAAAATAGCTTCAGTTTTAACAAGAAACTAAAGATGGGAAGCTAACTGCTCTCCCATTTGTTCTCATAACTTGTAAATAGCTTCCATCGGCTTCAATTATGAGGGATGAGCTAGCCTGATCTGCTTTTGTCCTACAAACAAGGAATCTGAAAGAGGTGGGAGCATGTATTCAGTTGTATTAACAAGGTTGCGAAGAAATAACCATTGACCATAGAGCTTTACCAAGAATTGTTGATGATATTCAAGATTTAACTTAGATAATATCTTGATGCTATCTCCTTTTTCCTTAGATTTTTTATGCTAGTACTCTATGAGTATTTGAGTATCTGGTAGGCATTCTCCTGGGTACTCAGTAATAAGATTAGCATCTGCTAGACTTTCCCTAACAGTTTTGGCAATTTGGCCTGCTAGGTCTCTCACTCTGTAAATTGCTTCTTCAGCCTGATTTAATCTAATATCCCAGTCTCTGAAAACAAGATCTTTGTATGATTCTTGTATTTTGGGAAGATTTTCTTTTAATCCATCTGAACTATCTTGCCAAGTGATGAAATCAGAAATCTTGTTGTTGGTATTTTCACAGTATGTTCTTAATTCAGACTTTTGATCAGTCAATGAGTCACTGTTTTTGTAGAGGTCATTGATGATCTTAAACTTCTTACAGAAGTTCACTTGTTGTTGGGTAAGGAGAGCACTAATCTCTCCGGCTTCTTTTCTGAAGCCTTCAATATCTATGTCCTTCTGTATCTGAGTTATTCTAAGTTGAAGTTGTTCAATTTGTGCATTTTGACTCTAAATATCAGCTTTGTTTTGAACTTTCAATTGATTAAACTCATTTTGTAATTTTGACAACTTGAGTTGCCATTCCTGCTCAATATCATGTCTTGAATTAAGTAATTTTTGTTCTAATTCCAAGAATTTTTCATCTTTTTCTTTAACTAGTTGTTGAACCTCAGTAGCTTTAAAAATGGTGGTTGTAGCATAGGCTCATGCATTTGCGAAAGCATAGCTAAATCATCAAATGAATTTGCTTGATAATCTTTCCATGCCATATCTAATGGGACGCTTCCAAGAAGAAGTTCCTGAGAATGTTCCATTATTTTTTCTTCTTCTATCGACTCACAACAGCACGATATTCAGGACTGTAGAAAATATCAAGAGGCGGAATCTCTTCTACTCTGAGAATGATCTCGGAGGTGGGGACTGCCGAGATAACTTCTTTATCCATTATTTGACTTGATGACTCATTGACATGAGACTTTGTCTTGCTGGCTACATGATTCTTATCTATATCCATTGAAGCTGAATCTTGCACTTCATTCCCTGTGTGCTATCTAGTTCTTTGTTGAACTAATCCCAGACTTTATCGAGCTCGCTAGTAGACATGAGCTCATCTATTTGTTTCTCTAAGAGTGCAGTAGTGGGTGTCTTTTCTGTTTCTTTTGTATACGACGGAAAATACTTTCCTGTAGCCAATTATGGATGTAAAGCAATCAGACATTCAGAAGGCAGATTCAGTAGCCTTTTATTTCTGTACTCTTGGAATAATACAAAAATCCTCGGGGCCTAGTCGAATTTGTTCTAAATGTTCCACCTGTCTATATGACTCAAATGTCTCAAAAAAATCATCAAAATCATTAGGTTCATGAACAAATGGCCTTATTTTAACCTGAATGGTGAAATCATCAATGACCTTTTTAGGGTCGTACTATCTAGGAGGAATAGAGGGGAGCCGCATGCCGTCAATTTGTTTGATTTCTAGGACATCATGATTTAATTGTCAAGAGCATAGACTCCACATTGAATAGGAAATTGTGGCAAAATAACCTTTTTGGAGTCTTTCAAGACTTTAGTTACACCATGACCTATGGTCTAATAGGCAATTTGACGAGCCAAAAGTTTATTTGGAACATAAATAGGAAGAACATGTCAGCCCGCAAGACTCCTGAATACTCTAACATAAGTAAAATTTTCTCTAGTAAACCAACTGCCAACAACAATGAAGTCTTTTGTGGCTTCTTGAGACAACTTGGGGGCATTTCGATCAAAAATTGCTTTGTACAAAGGCAACATTACTTTATTGCAAATTCTGTAAAAATGAGGTTGGTATTTAGATTCCCATTGGATATCGTGATATAAGTGAATTGGTGTAGGGTCTTCAAGTGTCCATTTCCATCCCATTGAAGGAAAATCAAAAGAGAAACAAATGGCATCCATAATATAGGCACTCATATAAAAAGTTGGCACGATTCTCTCTGAAACATTATGCTTTTGCCTATATTCTAAGATTTTGGACGCAATATTGTTGGACAAGATAGTAGCCCAATCCATAACTTCAGAATTAGAAGCAACTTGAATCAAGGGAACCCATTCAACTGTAAATTTTTGTGTGTTCAGAGAACCGAACAGTCTACATATCATAGTAGCAGCATAACAGAATGGACCGGCAAGAGAAGCTAAAGAATACATACCCTTACTATCATGCTTGTTCTTTCTTGGGTCTTGTCTCCATTGTCTAATGGGCTCTGATTCTAATTTGTTCTTCTTTGCAAATATTTTAAGAAACTACTTGTCGTAAATCTTCTGGGGGTCTGGCAAATGATACATCCTCTTCAAATCTGCAGCTTTGAAGGATCCTACTATTGTTTGCCTTGACGTCAAGAACGTCCTGTCTTCAATATTCACATTATCAATCATCCACTTGATCATATCTGCATAGGGTAGGATTTTAGGCCGCACAAAAATTCGGTGAAGAAAGGATTTGGAGACATCAGAGAAGGTAGCCTTGCATGGCGATGAGGCGTTAGTTGTTGCTTGCTTGACCGCTACTACCCTGGGGTTTTCTTCTTGAAATAGATTGTACATTGATTCCCAGGAGGAAGTACTAGAATACAGCGTGCATGTAGTGTCTGTGAATAATGGAGCCATCTCCGTTGCTTTTGGTTTGGACTGAGTTACTTCTATTTGAACAAACGACCCTTTTCCTTTCTTTCCTGCATTGGACATTTCAATAGAATGTTGTTTATTAGTATTAGCATGCATAAAGGAAACATAGAGGAATGTTTTAGATATCCAAGTACAAAAGGACATGCGAGACACATACATACGTTTCAAATAACAACCTGCCAATTAAATCAATTTCGTGGAACGAGGGACATTAAAACCGTTAGATTTGAAATTTAATGAAAATCTAAGTACACACGGATCTTCATTAAGTGGAGCTTAGTCAGAAATTTCGCATCGCAAATATTCTTCGGAAGTATTTTGTTTGAAGTGATGTTGTGATATGCAATATGCAATATCGTATACATTGCATCAGAGATCATGCAGTGTTTCTTTTATATCGCAATCACAACATAGAGATGTATGAGCTAATAAAGAGTCGGTAGGGATGTGCGACTCATGATTTACGATAATGATGTGTCTCTGTGCTGGGTCCGATGAATCTTTATGTGTGGGAGAGCATTTTTCCTTTGTTTTCTTCGTTTTATTGAGAGAAGCTTTATTTGCAAATGATATTTCGCATCGCAACGTTTGATAAGGGATATTATCACAGCTTCTAAACATTTTGCGATGTGCAATTTTATTTAAAAAGTAAAACTAAGTTATTCAACTAGGACTTAAACCTAAAAGATAACTTAAAATGACATATTTTGGGTTTTTTGAATTTTTGGAATATAAATCTATTGTGATTAATTTATTTATTATAAAACCTAGAGAAAAATTTAAAAGGGTCCCCATTATTTAAATGTTCTAACTATAAATAATAGGGGAGTGTTGGGTACCACAACAATTGGCGATTCAGTGGAAGAACTAGTTATCTCTAAAAATTTGTAAAACAAACTTTTAAACTTAAAAGTAAAGACCCTAAGGAAAGAAAAACAATTTTGAAATTGAGATAAATAAAATCACTCTGAATCAAAAGTTTCATTTAAGTGTAAGGTTCCTTATCACTTTTATAGTAAAAATCTTTAGTCATTAAAATTAGTCCTTAATTGGTAATAAAGATAAAGCAAAAGAATATTTGAAACTTAGCTTTTGGTGAGTTTATTTTGTCATAGATAGAGCCATTGCTCCCAGCAGGCGACCATAGCCTCGACAGGGTTAGCTTTTACCAAATGGCGAACCAATATCCCATCCATGTTTGTAAATCTTTAGAGGTAATTTGAGGATTCATTTTCCTTAGTATCTTTAGAAGCCATTGTCCTGGTTTGGTGGCCAAATAATGACAATGCTATTCATAAGTGATAACAGAATTGAACAAGCTACCTTGTCTTATACTTTCTTTCTTTTTTTAAAGCACAAGCCACTATCTTAGTTTGGTGGCTAGTAATGATAATTCCAACCTGTTATTTCCTTATGATCATGGTAAGTAAGCTCGTGATGAGACTTCTTATCTTCTAAGTTTCTTCTATTTTTTAATTATACTCTAAAAATACATGAACAATGAGTGGGGAGGTCCACATACTCCTTAAGAGTAATGGATGACAATTGAAGCTAAAGATACTAAGATTTCAAAATAGCCTTTTACTTTGTTAAAGGAACCTTTCTTGACTGATTATCAAAAATGAAGATTTTATGAAGTTTGAAGTGATAAGGATTTACAACTTTAATGTATAAAAATTTCAGAGTTTTAAAGTATTTATCTAATCTTCAATTTTGAAATTGCTTTCTCTTAAAATCGATACCTTTCAAGGTTAAAGTCATAAATGAATAGAGATCTTTAATGAAAGCCAATAATGTGTTACTCAATCTTATTTATAACAAAAACATGGATATGTACATATAATACAGTAGAACATAAGTCTTATGAAAAGAATTGTTTGAGAATTAGTCCATTGATAGGAAGAGCATCTCTCTTACCTTGTAGATCTTGTAAAATAAAAGTCGATGGACCTAACTGTTCAATGATTTGGAATGGTCCAAGCCACAATTTCTTAAATTTGGTGTGCTTTCCTTTTTCCTCATGTTCCTTGTCCCATTTCAAAACTAAGTCACCAATTTGAAAATATTTTTTGCTAATTGAGCTTGGATCAAAGGAAGATTTAATTAACTATTGATGATGTGCATGGGTTTGTTTAGCCTTTTCCCTTTCTTCTTCTAATTTTAGAATTTGAGACATCCTTAGTTGTATAGAAGAGGAGGGTTGTTCCTCAATAAATTGTAATAAGGCTAATAAATGAAGAGCTAGATTGGGAGGGAGAATAGCTTTTTTTCCATAAACTAAATTGAAAGGAGTAGTTACGATAGAAGCTTTCATAGTTATCCTAGCAGCCCATAAAGAAAACACCAAAGATTTATGCCAATTCTTTTGGCTTTGATCAACAGTACGCTTGATATTCCTAATGAGGTTTTTATTGGTAGATTCTACTAAGCCATTTCCTTGAGGATTATAGTTAGCGGAGTATTTTAGCTTAAATCCTCTTTTTAATGCGAACTCAGTCATACTGTTTCCTGAGAAATAAGATGCATTGTCAAAAATGAGTGCATTTGGTAATCCAAATCTGGTAATAATAAATTGATCGATGAATTCAATAATGTTATCAAAATTAGCTACCTTTAGTGGAATTGCTTCTAGCCACTTTGTGAAATAATATATGGCAATTAGGATGAACTTATGTTTCTTAGAAGAGTGAGGAATGATCTCACCTATTATATCCAGCCCCCATTGTTTGAAAGGTTGTTTAATGTTAACTAGATGGAGTGGTAGGGTTGGTTTCCTTTGTCTTCCTGTAGCAGTCTGACAAATTTTGCATTTTATCACGTAGGCATGTGTATCTCTGAACAATGTTGGCCAATAATATCTGGCATGAAGGATTTTATGTGCAGTAGTATCTCCTCCAAAATGTCCTCCAGCTGGCCCATCATGGAGGTCCTGCAAAAATTTTTTTGCCTCAAATTTTTCTACGCATCTTAATAAAACAGAGTCATAATTTCTTTTGAATAACACACCATCAATGATCTCATACTGCTTTGCTTTAAGTCTTAGAGCCCTTTTTCTTTTATGATTAAGTTCTGGTGGAGCATAACCATTCTTTAAATAGAACAAAAGATTAGCATATTGGGATTCAATGTTAGTAAGACATACCTCAGATATTTGAACTATATTACCTGAATCTTCATTTGCTGAAATATTTGAGGCTCCAGTAATCAGTCTACAAAAACCTTGTCCTCTAACAATTTTAGCAGGTTTAATGTCAAGATCATATTCTTGCAAAGTTGTTACCCAGTTTGCTCTTTTCTCACCTAACTCTTTTTATACAAGTAATTGTCTCACTGTTGAGAATGGAACAATAACTTTTGTATGATATTTTAGTAAAAAAGGTCTAAAATGTTTGATAGCCTTGAAGACTGAAAAGGTTTGTTTCTTTACTTCAAAATAATTCAGTCCTTCTCCTTGAAAATTCGAACTGAAGAAAGAGATAGGTGCTTCTATATTTTGATCGCTGATTTGTGTAAGCATTGTATCATAAGACAACTCAAAAGCAAAAGTATACAAAATAAAAGGAACGGAAAAAGTGGGAGTGATGAAAGAGGGGGCGTCAATTATGGCTTGTTTGATTGCTTGAAAGGATTCCCTTTCATTATTTCCCCATTTAAAAACATAATTTTTCTTGATCATGATCTACAAAGGTAAAACAATTTGGGAAAAATCACGAACAAATATCTTTACAAAATTAATTTGTCCTAAAAAAGATTGCATCGATTTTTTGTTATGGGGCAAAGGAATTTCCGAAATAGCCTTAATTTTGTCTGGATCTATACAAATTCCTTCTTTAGAAACAATGAATCCTATAAGTTTTCCTTCACTTAGAGTGAAGTAGGAATTTTTAGGATTAAGAGAAATCCCATATCTTTTGCATCTCTCAAATATTTGTTTCAGGTCATGATAGTGGTTGTTTCTCTTTTTAGAATATATGGTAATGTCATCTAAATAAAAAACAATTGTTTTGTTAATCAAACCTTTAAAAGCGATGTCCATAGCCCTTTGAAAAATAGCTCCTCTATTTATTAATCTGAAAGGCATTTTTTGATACACGTAAGTTCCCCATTTAGTTTTAAATGTAGTCTTTAATCTATCATTTGTATGAACAAGTGCTTTATTTTAACTTGAGAAACCATCAACAAAAGAGATAAGCTCATAATTGGCGACTAACTGCAAGATTTGTTCCATAGGTGGTAAAGGGAAATTGTCCTTTGCACGGGCTTTATTCATATTGCGAAAATCTACACAAATCCTAATGTCACCATTCTTCTTCCTAACTGGTACTAAATTAGATACCCTTTGGGAATACGTCACTAGAAAAATTATTTTTTCTTTAAGGAGTTTATTCAACTCATTTTTTATTTGATTCTCCAAATTTGGATGAATCTTTCTAAATTTCCGCTGAACAGGCTTGACATCGAGCATCATTGGGATGGTGTGTTGGATGATGGAAGTATCATAAGTATTTATATCTTCGTAATTCCAAGCAAAGACATCTTTATATTTCTTCAACGGACGAATAAAGCTAATCTCTCATCAAGAGAAAGACTCAGACCTAAATTGACATTTTGAGGTTTAGATTCAGATGCAAGATTTACTAATTCAAACCTCAGTGTTGAACTCTGAAGTTTACAATTAAATACTTTATTGAATCTATATTTTAGATCATAAAGGTTTTCAAGTTTAACCACAGACTTAGGGAGAGAATTATCTTCAATTACTTGTTTCAACTATTTATCATGTTCATCTTCGTCAATTATCTTATCAGAGTATGATTCTTCAGATGTTAAGAAACTTAAGATGTCTCCATCATCGTTAAACACACACCAGTTTGTAATGTTATCAGGAATGGAAGGGCAAAAAATTAATTCAATTAAAAATCAATCTAGACTAAAATCTTCAGGTGGAATTATTTTAAATGCGACATTGGCTAATAAATCAGCGCAAAAATCTATACAGATCCTAATGTCACCATTCTTCTTCCTAATTGGTACTAAATTAGATACCCATTTGGAATGCCTCACTAGAAAAATGATTTTTGCTTTAAGGAGTTTATTCAGCTCATTTTTTATTCGATTCTCCAAATTTGGATGAATATTTCTTAATTTCCGCTGAACAGGCTTGACATCGGGCATCATTGGGTGGTGTGTTGGATGATGGAAGTATCATAAGTCTTTAGATCTTTGTTATTCTAGGCAAAGACATCTTTATATTTCTTCAACAAACGAATAAAAGCTAATCTCTCATCAGGAGAAAGACTCAGACCTAAATTGACATTTTGAGGTTTAGATTCAGATCCAAGGTTTACTAATTCAAACCTCAATGTTGAACTCTGAAGTTTACAATTAGATACTTTCTTAAATCTATCTTTTAGATCATAAAGGTCTTAAAGTTTAACCACAACTTAGGGAGAGAAGTATCTTCAGTTACTTGTTTAATTTGTCTATCATGTTCATCTTCGTCAATTATCTGATCATAATATGATTCCTCGGATGTTAAGAAACTTAAGATATCTCCATCATCGTTAAACACACACCAATTTGTAATGTTATCAGGAATGGAAGGGTGAAAAATTAATTCAATCAAAAATCAATCTGGACTGAAATCTTCAGGTGGAATTATTTTGGATGCGACATTGGCTAATAAATCAGCACTGGCATTTTGAAGTCTAGGGATTGGAGAAATATCGAAAGCCAAGAAATGTGAAGTAAGAGATTGAACTAGAGTCTGATAATGTTTCAAATGGTTGGAGATACAATGAATAGTATTTCTTACATGTTTGATAACAATTTCTGAATCTCCAAATACTTGAAGATACTGGACATCAAGAGATATTGCTTTGTACAAGCCTTGAACCAGAGCTTCATACTCAACAACATTGTTTGTACATTCAAACTCTAATCGACAAGATAGCATTGTTCTTTCTCCATCAGGACTAATTAAGACACATCCTGCTCCAACACCATCATTAGATCTAGATCCATCAAAATACAAAGTCCAAAACAAAGATTTAACTAAAGGCTTATCTACAAAATTTACACATTTGGATAAATCTGTCTGTGAATAGTTTTCAATTTGCGAAGTGACAAAATTAACTAAGAAAGGTGATTCTTGAGCTCTAAAGTTACCCCAAAAAGACTCTGAGAAATAATTCCCAAGAATATTACTAGTGAAGATGACTAGTTCATTTTCTCCATCTAGATTTGTTACTGAATATTTCATATGTTTTTCGTGGTCCACACGGATTTGATTTGGTTTTCCATTATATGGCAACCACATATGAGACCAGTTTGTAGCAAAGTAGTTGTGTAACTTTTAAGACCAATCTCTACTGAGGATTAAACCATAGAAATCTAGAATATAAACAACTAGAATGTCAATTATTTGAAATACTTTAGGATTAGAAGAAAGTCTAATGAGGACTGAGTTGATTTCTCCTAATACTTTAACTTTTGTTCTATCGAGTTGCACTATATGAAAAATAGACTTATGGGGAGATATGTTCAATTTTGAGCAAACTGAGTGGGGCATTATATTTGATGACGCTCCAAAATCGAGTAAGCAATTGTGCACGTTTTTATTGAAGAGTTCAAAAGATAAAAGAAATGGGGGAGTGTGAGAATTTGATTTGTCTCCAACCAAGATAGCATCCGTGGAAGCGAATTTCTCTGTAGAATTAGCAGGAGGCTTACGTATTACTCGAGAATCTTTAAACACGACAAGTTGGTAAAGGAGATGCATTCAATTCAATAAGAAGATACCTCTGCTGTTGTAAGTTTTATGTTTTTGGATTGTCTGAGGAGAATCAGGTGGTCCTTTACTTCCTGTAATTACATGTAAGGCTTCATGTTCTACTTCATTGTCAAAAGTGGGGAGGATAAAATCCCAAATTCCATGAACTTCTACAAATTCTTCATCTTGAGAATCCTCGGCAAACATAGCTATTTCTTCTTCATCATCATCTTCATTTGATTCTGCATTTGATATGACATTGGGGTTTGGGAGGTCGAAGTCTGAGTTATTTTAAAGGGTCTGAAAGGTTTTTTTGAAGATTCAACCACTTGTTTTTTAATCTCAACCATCTCGTTAGACATAGTTTTGAGGAATTTTTGTAGTCCTTCGAGATCAAAAGGATCCTTTGGAGTTTTCTTCTTTGGCTCATCCTTAAATGTAACCTTCTTGGCTTTTCTTTCATCCTGTGCAGTTTTTTTTCTAAAGCAAGTATCATTTTCTCAACTACTAATGCTTCTTTCATGTTTTCTACTAGAGTCATTTTATTAGCCCTATCGACAAAAAATGTGATATTTGAAGGTAAGGAAGATATATACCACTCATTATGTATGTCAACACCAGGTTTGGATGTATCTGATATTTTATTCAAGAGTTTATTAAATCTAGAATTAAAATCCTTGATTTTTTCATTAGGACTTGCTTTAAGATTGGAGAGATCATTAATCAAAGTAGCAGTAGTGTGATCATCACCAAACTTAGTTAAAAATTGTTCTTCAAATATGTCCCATCTAGTAATGGATCCTGATGGTAATGAAAAATACCATGAACCTGCAGATCCTTCAAAAGTGTATGGAAATAATCTTACTACACGGTCCTCTTCAACTACTCCATTTAGATTAATGGCTAACATATAATTGTGATGTTGTTCTTTAGTAGGAAGTACATCATCAGGATTAAATTTTGGTAGCCATCTTTCAGGATGTTTAGGTAGATCATGGAGAGGTGTTGGCATTTTCACAGCTCCAGGATTGGCCCATGGTCTGACTGGGGGTGGCTGTTGTTGTTGTCTTCCTGCCATTATTGGAGTTTGGGTAAAGGTGGATGTAGAAGGTGATTGTGTGGAAGAAGAGGCAGATTGTGTATTAGTGCTAGATGAACTGGCACCAATACTTTGAGAAGAATGGATTTAAACAGGAGGATTGATTGAAGGAAGTGTATGAAATGAAGGTGTTTTTGGAGGTGAGTTTGACAAAATATCACTAGTAGATGTTTGTGACTCAAATTTCTTAGTCTTATTTCAGAAAGAAGGAAGAGGAAACTCAAATGGAGTAACTCCAAGTTTTTCTCTCTAAGAATGAGTTAAAATCTGAGTAGGTTGAAAAGATGAAGATACACTACCTTCAGATATTTCTGATTGTTGAGGTTTTTCTTCAGAAATAGAAATACTTTCCAATTTTTCAATTAAGGTTTCAACCTCTGGTACCTGATGAGAAGAAGGTGGATTGGAAGATCGGGGTAGTGTTCTAGGAGATTTTGTAGATGTTTGTTCAACTTCTGATCTAGAAGTAGGAGTTTTAGATGAAGATCTAGAAGTTGGAGGTGATCTTGAGGGGGAGTGACTCTTAGAATGGCCTTTAGATTTAGGTTCAGCTCTTTTTTCCATTCATAGTCGGGGCCCTCCTTCTAGCGCCAAAAATGTTGAAGGCTCAGAATGTCCTTGCCTCAACATCGGGGAAACCACCCGGTCGGGAACTTGAATATCGTTCCTTTTCCATTTGGGATAGCGGTTCCGATTGGGGATATAGGGACCAGTTTCCCATTCAAATATATGATGAAGTTTGAGGCATGATATAGATGGGGTGAAAACGATTTGATAGAGTAAATATGAATGTGAATAAATAAATATATATCTATCTATCTAATTCTCGGGATATAATTGACTTTGCATATGCGATTTTATAAAGATTTATTTATAAATGAAAGACAATATAGACCATCAAACATTTAAAAGAGTTAACACAATTTAAAGATAATTAAATTGATTAAATAGTTAATCACTTTAATTGTAAAGCACATATCGCATAAAAAATATACCATTTCATACATACAACTAAAGATAACAATTAATACACTTTTCAATAGTGAAACAATGCTTAATTGAGTTATGATGTTGCATATAATAAAAAGTAATAAAATTTGATTGACTTTTAAACATAAAGCATAGCATCAATATAAAGATAATAGTACCACATATATCAGTGCTCTTCTCATGGAAGAAGACAGTCTTTGGCCCAAACTTTCTATTAAAATTATCAAAGAAATACAAAAGTGCAAGTTTCTTTAGTCTTCTCACAAAAATTCTGAACTCCTTCTATAAAGACATGAGAGGGTATTTATAAATAAAAGTTATACTATCAAAATAGAAAATGCATATTTGTTGAGGAGGTTAAAACAAACACTCCTCAAAATAGGGAACAAAGAGACAAAAATAGCTTCAATTTTAACAAGAAACTAAAGATGGGAAGTTGGCTGCTCCCCCATTTGTTCTCGTAACCTGTAAATAGCTTCCATCGGCTTCAATTATGGGGGATAAGCCAGCCTGATCCACGTTTTTCCTGCAAACAAGGCATCTGAAAGAGGTGGGAGCATGTATTCAGTTGTATTAATAATACTGTGAAGAACTAACCATTGAACATAGGGCTTTACCAAGAACTGTTTATGATATTCAAGATTTAACTTTGATAATTTCTTGATGTTATCTTCTTTTTCCTTAGATTTGTTATGCCAGTACTCTATGAATATTTGGCAGGCATTCTCCTGGGCACTCAGTAATAAGATTAACATTTGCTATACTTTCTCTAACAATTTTGGTAATTTGGCCTGCTATGTCTCTCGCTATATAAATTGCTTCTTCAACCTGCTTTAATCTAATATCCCAATCTCTGAAAAGAAGATCTTTGTATGATTCTTGTATTTTGGGAAGATTTGCTTTTATTCCATCTGAAATGTCCTACCAAGTGATGAAATTAGAAATCTTGTTGTTGATATCTTCATATTATGTTCTTAATTCAGACATTTGATTAGTCAATGAGTCACTATTTTTGCAGAGGTCATTGATGATCTTCAACTTCTTACAAAAGTTCACTTGTTGTTGGGCGAGGAGAGCATTGATCTCTCCGACTTCTTTTCTGAATCCTTCAATATCAGTGTCCTTCTGTATCTGAGTTATTCTAAGTTGAAGCTGGTCAATCTGTGCATTTCGGCTCTGAATATCAGCTTCGTTTTGAACTTTCAATTGATTAAACTCATTTTGTAATTTTGACAACTTGAGTTGCCATTCCTACTCAATATCATGTCTTGAATTAAGTAATGTTTGTTCTAATTGCAATATTTTTTCATCTTTTTCTTTAACCAGTTGTTGAACCTTGGTAGCTTTAAAAATGTTTGTCATAGCATAGGCTCCTACATATTGTGAAAGCTTAGCTAAATCATCAGATGAATTAGCTTGATAATCTTTCCATACCACATCTAATGGGACGCTTCCAGGAAGAAGTTCCTGAGAATGTTCCATTATTCTTTTCTTCTTCTGTCGACTCACGGCAACATGATGTTCAGGATTGTAGAAAATATCAAGAGGCAGAATCTCTTCTACTCTGAGAACGATCTCGGAGGTGGGCACTGTCAGGATAACTTATTTATCCATTATTTGACTTGATGACTCATTCACATGAGACTTTGTCTTGCTGGCTACAAGAGTCTTATCTATCTCCATTGAAGCTGAATCCTGCACTTCCTTCTCCTGTGTGCTATCTAGTTCTTTGTTGAACTGATCCCAGACTTTATCGAGCTCGCTAGTAGACAAGAGCTCTTCTATTTGTTTCTCTGAGAGTGCAGTAGTGGGTGTCTTTTCTGTTTCTTTTGTAGACGACGACAAAGACTTTCCTGTAGGCAATTCTGGTTGTAAAGCAATTAGGCATTCAGAAGGCAGTTTCTGTAGCCTTTTATTTCTGTACTCTTGGAATAAGACAAAATCCTCGAGGCCCAGTCAAATTTTTGCTAAATGTTCCACCTGTCTATATGACTCACATGTCTCAAAAAAATCATCAAAATCATCAAGTTCATGAACAAATGGCCTTATTTTAACCTGAGTGGTGAAATCATGAATGACCTTTTTAGGGTTGTACTGTCTAGGAGGAATAGTGGGGAGTTGCATGCCCTCGATTTGTTTGATTTCTAGGACATCATGATTGTAATTTTCAAGAGCATAGACTCCACATTGAATAGGAAATTGTGGCCAAATAGCCTTTTTGGAGTCTTTCAAGACTTTAGTTACACCATGACCTACGGTTTGATAGGAAATTTCCTGGGCCAGAAGCTTATCGGGAACATAAATAGGAAGAACATGTGGGGCCGCAAGACTCCCAAATACTCTGACATAAGTAAAATTTTCTTCAGTAAACCAACTGCCAACAGCAGTGAAGTCTGTCGTGGCTTCTTGAGACAACCTGGGGGCATTTCGATAAAAAATTGCTTTGTACAAAGGCAACATTACTTTATTGCAAATTTTGTAAAAATGAGGTTGGTACTTAGATTCCCATAGGATATCATGATATAAGTGAATTGGTGTAGGGTATTCGAGTGTCCATTTCCATCCCATTGAAGGAAAATCAAAAGAGAAACAAATGACATCCATAATATAGGCACTCATATAAAAAGTTGGCACGATTCTCTCTGAAACACTGTGCTTTTGCCTATATTCTAAGATTTTGGACGCAATATTGTTGGACAAGATAGTAGCCCAATCTGTAACTTCAGAATTAGCAGCAACTTGAATCAAGGGAACTTGTTCAACTGCAATTTTTTGTGTGTTCGGAGAACCGAACAGTCTACATATCATAGCAGCAACATAAGAGAACGGACTGGCAAGAGAAGATAAAGAATACATACCCTTACAATCATGCTTGTGCTTGCTTGGGTCTTGTCTCCATTCTCTAATGGGCTCTGATTCTAATTTGTTCTTCTCTACAAATATTTTAAGAAACTTCTTGTGGTAAATCTTCTGGGGGTCTGGAAAATTATACATCCTCTTCAAATCTGTAGCTTTGGAGGATCGTACTATCATTTTCCTTGACTTCAAGAACACCATGTCTTCAATATTCACATTAGCAATCATCCACTTGATCATATCTGCATAGGGTAGGATTTTATGTCATGCAACAATTCGGCGAAGAAAGGAATTAGCGACATCAGAGAAGGTAGCCTCGAATGGTGATGAGGCGTCAGTTTTTGCGAGCTTGACTGCTACTAGCCTGGGGATTTCTTCTTCAAATAGATTGTACATTGATTCCCAGGAGGAAGTACCAGAATCTGACGTGCATGTAGTGTCTGTGAATAATGGAGCCATCTTTGTTGCTTCTGGTTTGGACTGAGTTACTTCTGTTTGAACAAATGACCCTTTTCCTTTCTTTCCTGCTTTGGACATTTCAACAGAATGTCGTTTATTAGTATTAGCATGCAGAAAGGAAACACAGAGGAATGTTTTAGATCTCCAAGGACGAAAGGACACGCGGGACAAATACATACGTTTCAAATAACAACCTGCCAATTAAATCTATTTCGTCAAATGAGGGACATTAAAACCGTTAGATTTGAAATTTAATGAAAATCTAAGTACACACGGATCTTCATTAAGTGGAGCTTAATCATCAATTTCACATCGCAAATCTTCTTTGTAAATATTTCATTTGAAGTGACATGTCCGATTTGTGATATGCAATATCGCATACATCGCATCAGAGATCAGGCATCATTTCTTTTATATTGCAATTGCAACATAAAGATGTACGAGCTAATAAAGAGCCAGTAGGGATGTGTGACTCGCTATCTGCGATAATGATGTGTCTCTGTGGCGGGTCCGATGAAGCTTTATGTGTGGGAGAGCGTTTTTCCTTTGTTTTCTTCATTTTATTGAGAGAAGCTTTATTTGTAAATGATATTTCGCATCACAACGTTTGATAAGGGATATTATCACAACTTATAAACATTTTGTGATGTGCAATTTTATTTAAAAAGTAAACCCAAGTTATTCAACTAGGACTTAAACCTAAAAGATAACCGAAAATGACATATTTTGGGTTTTTTGAAATTTGTGGTATATAAATCTATTATGATTAATTTATTTATTATAAAACCTAGAGAAAAAATTAGAAGGGTCCCCATTATTTAAATTTTCTAAATATAAATAATAGGGGATTGTTGGGTACCACTACACACCGGTGCATGTGTCAGCAACTGCTTGAGCTGCTCAAAACTGGCCTCACACTCCTCTATCCATTCAAACTTCTTACCTTTCCTCTGCAACTATGTGTTAGGATAAGCAATCTGTGAGAATTTCCTAATGAACCTCTTGTAATAACCTGCCAATCCCATGAAGGATCTCACCTCATCTACATTTCTAGGAGTTGCCCACTCCATGATAGCTCTTACCTTTTCTGGATCCATTATTATGCCCTCCTTAGAGACAACATGTCCCAAGTAATATACCTCGGTCTGAAAGGAACTGTACTTGTTGAGCTTAGCATATAACTCATGCTCTCTCAACAACCTCAACATTGCTGCCAAATGCTCGGTATGCTCTTCCTCATTTTTAGAATATACCAATATGTCATCAATGAACACAATAACAAACTTTTCCAAATAAGGACACAACACACTATTCATCAAACACATAAAGGTAGTTGGAGCATTAGTTAAACCAAATGGAACTACAACAAACTCATAATGCCCATACTTGGTCTGGAAAGTTGTCTTGTAGATGCCCTCTTCTTTAATGTGTACCCGATGATATCCAAATCTCATATCAATATTCAAGAACATTATTGCTCCCTTTAGCTGATCAAAAAAGTTATCACTCCTCGGCAACGAATACTTGTTCTTGATGGTCACTTTGTTCAACTGCCTATAGTCAATGCATAATCTAAGAGTACCATCCTTCTTCTTCACAAACAATACTGATGCACCCCAAGATGATACACTTGGCCTAATGTATCCCTTGTTCAGCATCTCTTTCAGCTGCAACTTTAACTCTACCAACTCAGGTGTGTTAATCCTATAAGGTGCTTTTGATGTCGGTGTTTCCCCTGGTACTAACTTAATAGAAAAGTCTACTTCCCTGTGAGGTGGCAACTCTGAAATCTCTGCGGGGAACAGATCCTGAAACTGTTGTAGAAATGGGTACCTTCTCAAAAAAATTGCATCCTCAACTTCCTTAACTTTGTCGCTAGAAAAATGCACTGCAAATAACCCACACCTTTTCCTGCGACTGCGCTTTTCCTACATAGTTGTCACCATCCTAACTGATGTGGCTTTCTTCTTCCCCTGTAAGACTCTTGGTTCCCCATTGTCATCCAAGCACTCAATGGCTTTGTCATGACAATCCACCTTGGTCCTATGAAGGTACAACTAATCCATGCCCAGAAACATATTGTATGATCCCAATGGTAATACATTCAAATGTGTTGTGGTAGGCATACCATTCAAATCAAATGCACAAGCTATTACCCAATGATGAACTCGCTTCTTTGTACCTGTAGCCTACTACACTAACCAATATTCAGCATGCACTACTTTATTCAACCCACACTTATCCACCAAGTTAGGACTAACATAATTATAATTATATCCAGGGTCAATCAAAATAGAAACAACTTGCTTACAAAGCTTACCGTCCATCTCAATGATATATGCCTGATGGTCTGCTTGTTTGTTTTCCAATGCTGCATAGATACGAGGAACGCTCTGATTAACATCCCCAATAATTTGTGCCTCCTGTGCACTATAGATCTCAGACTTACCACCCTGATTTTGTGGACAATCTCTCTCAAGGTGTTCCTTACCGCATGTCCAACACTCCAACCGTCCATTACCATCACCTCTATGTTGCTATTGTGATCCATGTCCCTGTTTAGCTGCATTGAACTTCTTTTGTGGTGCCACATTTTCTTTCTCTTCTAAATTATGAGGCCTTTCTTTTTTCGGATGCCATTTATCCTTACCTTTATCCTTATCCTTCCCCTTCCATCCTTGCTGAGATTCATTCTTACACTTCAACTACTCATAGCAATGCTTCAATTTCCCAATAACTTCCTCAAGTGACTAAGGCTTGTCATACTTAATCTGATCTTTAAATGCTTATGGAAAACCACTGACAAATCACTGAACTTTAACCTTCTCATCTTTAAGATATGGTACATACCTCAATAGCTCCAAGAACTTAGTCGTGTACTCTTCATCTATCATTCGTTCCATCTTTAGCTCATAGAATTCTTTGGCCTTACTATCATAGTACCTTTATGACAAGTACTTCTTCCTGAAAATGCACTTGAACTCATGCCAACTCAAGTCCTCTGTCCTGATATCTCTGACCCGCTTCACATCTTCCCACAAGATATCTACTTTACTTTTCAGGCTGATGATAACAACTCTGGCCTTCATGTTTTCTTTGTACTCATGCAACTCAAAGAACTTATTCATCCCAATTATCCAAGCCTCTGCATCTTCCGACTTCTTCACATCTCCATCAAAAGTAGGTGCCTTTGCTTTCTTAAATTCATCTAGAAAGTATCCCCTATCACTCCTCTTGAAAGGATGATAACGATGACGATAATGATGCCTATCAGAACTAGAACTAGAATAATACTTGTATCCATCATCTCCTATCTGGAGTATCCAACAATATTCCATCTCTAATATTTTCATCTCTACCTGTACTCACCATGAGACCTACTACCATATGCTCCATTAGTTTTTTCATCCTATCCATGGCTGATCCGAAGTGACCCGTGTCATTGCAATTATGACAAACTCTGAAGGAGTATTGCATTAACCTATGCCTGTTTCTCTTGTGCCTGCATGATTTTGTCATTGTCTACCTTACAACTCCTTATTTCTTCTTTCAAGGTTCTCAATGTGTCTACTAAATCAGAAGAGTTCCCAACACCACGCTGCTCATCTAATTCATAGGGAGAATCTTTGTAGCCTACCATATTGCTAGTCATTTCTGATCTCTTTCCTGCCAGTCATACTATGTCAGATAAACCAAATCACATTAAACCAACCTACCTTAGCAAAATTCAGGGAGGATATCTCATCTACAAGATCAATCAATCAACGTAGTACATGTATAACATAATCATGCCAACATATACACATTTAATACATAAGCGTATAACCATGTAACCATAATTTTAGCTAGAGTCCAGTCATCAATGCATGACCATATCAACTACACATACCATGACCTCATGCATGATAACAACAACCATACCAATGTATACTGGCAATATGCAAGCATAAACAACATGTAACCAATCATACATTCATGAAGACACACTTCACAACAACAACATCCTTTTTCATATGGTGACACCACTACAACCATGATCGGCACCATGCATATGCAACAAGCATATAGACCAAAAGGATCATTAACACACATGCAACCGACATGAATGCATGACCAACACACATCGCCCATCCAGTCCAAGGGGTGAACCATGCTCTGATACCACTTTATGGTATCATATATGACCCAAAGAGAGTGCAACCCACTTTGATACCACTCTATAACACCCTCATCCCACATTTACCCAAGTAACTGGCCAACCAGCGTAAAGATGCGACGAGAGGCCACAATAATGAGATTCAACCTCCTAAGTGACCTTAAGGACACAGACCCTCCACATCAATAACAAGACTCCCGTGACCCTAGCCTGCCACTCAAGTCACTAGCCCTTGAGACCAACTAAAGCTATAAACCACTAAACCCCTAGACACTCCCTTGATATGGGAAAGCATGCATCGAGGAGACTCTAGATGCTCCCACAACATGGGTATGCATGCGTCCAGGGAGTTTTTCTACCCAATGTTGTGCCTGCATCTCGGAGATTTGAGCCACTTTTTCAAGTCCATAGCCTAATTCGTTGCCTAGAAATCAATGACACTTTCATAAATGAGTTTACACAACATAACAACGATGCATTTGCAAAAACAAGGACAAGGTCTAGATTGGACCCCTACTATCCATGACAGACATTTCATCAAACATGTAACAAATATGTAATTTACGGGTGTAAACAACAAATCTGAGCATAGGGGTCTCATACTTATCTAAGAATCGCTAAGAAACATTGTTCCCTTATATCATTAGTTGCATTATCCTCTATTAGTTCATAGATACATTATTCATTCATTTACAAATCAAAACATGAGGAGAGCCATACATCATCATTGTCATAAAACATGCTTATAACTAACAAAATAACAACAAAAATATCAAGGATACATCATCCATATAATCCACATATAAACCAATACATTTACACATAAGATACCAAGGAAAGAACCTCTTATTAATGGATGCAAAGGCCAAGCCAAGATGGGACTACCACGTTCCATCCAACTATAGAATGGCTGAGCCAATTCTCTCTTCAACCATTCACCCCCGTGCCATATTCCAAGCATGAATGTGGGACTCAAACCAAAAGAACCAACCACGGCATCCCGAGAATAAACCACCTCACCCTCATCAATAGAATGTAGGCTTTACCACAATCCACACAGGATCACTAGGCCAAAACAATCAACATGTAATAACAAGCTTTACCATGATCTCCACCAGATCACTAGTCCAAAACAAGCATGGATGCCACTGTATTTCTCCACCTACATTGTGAGGAATTTTCATGCCTCCTAATCTCTCACGCTTTACTGCAATCCACAGTCTGATCCAGGGATCACTATGCCCTAAATCGAGAGTCCACCCTCTAGGATTTACCGTATATCCCGTCATTCATCAATAAGGATTCCTAGGCCTAATTGATCCAGGTGGATGTTGGTGGCCACCCACCTAGCCCACTTGGACCCCCACAACTGTTTCTTTCAGTTTTTCAGTTTCCTTATTTCTAGCACAATTTACTATTTTTGGCAGTTTTTCGGGTCCTGAACTTCTGGAGCCATTTTGAGGCCCTAAATGACGGTTTTTGTGAAAATTGGGAGCAACAAGGGTTGTTAACCATGTTCTTCACTCAAAAGTTCTAGTTCTCGGATAGATATTTCTAACAAGGTATTGTGCACATCAAATGGAGATCGTATGCCAAAGTTACGACCCTGGGAAGTTGATGTACCAATTTACCCAAATGGGGCCCATAGTTTGGCACTTCATCTCCTAGGGTTAGGTTTTTGGATGTTTAGGATTTCCATTGTTTCTCAACAATAAATAGGCCTTCAAGCCTCATTGTAAGATAGTTCAGAGGCATGTATCCGCAACATCTCTTCTCAGAGATAAGCTACCATCGCCCTAGCTAGTTTATTTCCATTTCTGTTTGTAAGCATATTTCAGTATTTTACATTAATGAAATGAAGTATTATTTGTTCTGCATCTCTGTATTTATGGTTATTTCTGTAATTTGTTGCGTTCATGTTTAAATTTAGATCAGTGGTATCAGAGGGATCTGCTTTTTCTCTATTTTTATTTTCATGTCCCCAATGAGGTTGGGATATAAGGAGTTGGGGCTTGAACTGGTCGAACCTCTGCAAGACCAACCTCGCAAATCCTGACGGCCTCCCATGGCAGATGAAAAGAAAGATGAGGGGGCAGGATATCCTATCAAAATATTGCTCGAAGAAGCCCTCGAGCGACAAAGGAACGCGATGATGGACAGATTTGCCCAGATCCTTTAGCGGCTACCCATGGGCAACGCATCTACTTCTAGCAACTACTCTAGAAATGCCACACCCTTTAAGGTACAAGTTAACTTTGAAATCCCCATATTCGAGGGTCAGATAGATGCAGATATCATAGATAAATGGTTAAATCTGCTAGAAGGGTATTTTTTTGTTCATGATTTTTCTAGCCGGGAAAAGATTACTTTCGCTCTTCTCAAAGTAGCCCCCCACGTCAAGGACTAGTGGGAAACCTACTGCAAGCAGAAGGATGAAAGTACGGACTCACTATTTTCAGTTGCACCCACTTGGAATTCATTCCGGGATGCCATCAAGGAGCAGTACTACCCTGTCAAAAGCTATGAGGATAAATACATAAAGTGGACCACGCTGCGACAGGGAAGGGACCAAGATCTGCCGAAGTTCACAAATATTTTTCATACCCTTTGCACAAAGTTGGGTATCAAGGATTCTGAGCTGCATTTGGTATTCAAATACCGCGGCTGCCAACACAGGTACATCCAGGACGAGATAGAGTTCTTGAACATCTCCTCACTTGGCACGACATACTGATACGCCGTCAAGATCGAGCAGAAGTTTAAACAAAAGAAGTGAGACTTTGGATCTGCGAATTCGAAGAACAAAGGAAAAAGCAAAGGCGGGGTGACCCAAGACAACCCATTGAAGCCGCAAGAAAAGAACAACACCATGAAGTCAAAGAAGGACACAGGAAAGTGGTGTGAGTTCCATAAGAGCCCCACTCACAACACAAGTGAGTGTCGGACCAAGCAGTCGCTTGTTGGAAATAATACTGAGAGGGGGGGGGGGGTGAATCAGTATTATCAAATCAATAAAACTTTTCCATTTCCATATTAAGATTCATATACGCTACTTCAGTTAATGGAACCCATGTGTATACGCAACTGTGTCTAATGCAACTAGCGTATATCCAGAATACTTATGATTCAGTTAATCCATTAAATGTTGATCTTTAGTTAGTGCATCAGAACTTCATTATCCATATGAACAGTAAGCAAGTGCAGTAAAACAGAATAGATCATCACACACAAGAAGCACACATGAACACCATGATATAAGGTGGAAACCCAATGTGGGTGAAAACCACCTGCTGCAATATGTCTCTATCTTCTTTCAATTAGAAACTTCTTTTTACAATGATTCTGTACTGGTGCAGTCCTTTACCAGTACGCAGGCTACAACTTGCAGAAGGCTACAACCTTCTCTCGTTCTCCAGACTCTCCTGGAAGGGAGCTACAACCCCCTTAGCTCTTGTACTAGCCGATCCATTTACTAGTACGTAGGTGCCGACCTACTGAAATGCTCCAATCTTTACTCATTTTCCCACTGCTACTGGAAGGGAGCTACCACCCCCTTAGCTCTTGTACTAGCTGATGTACTAGTACGTAGGTACCGACCTACAGAAGGCTACAACCTTCTCTTTCTTCCTCCAGGGACCACGTTTCATAAATTTTCAGACTGGATACTCCTGAAGCACAACACCATAATCTGAAGGCCACGTTTCATCCAATTTTCATACTGGACCCATCAACAACATTGAAGCACAAAATTAATCATCACAGCAATACACCCATAAACTACACCCACATCATCAATCTTTGAAACACCCAATACTGAAACACTGAAACCCTGTCAACAACACAGTCACCAGAGCAGACAACAGAACTCTGCAACTTCAAATATCATACTGCATAATGTATACGCTACTATGATGAAACAAACCCGCGTACATACGCGCTTTTACCAAAGCTAACCCGCGTACACATCTGTAAATATTAACTCAGAGCTTTGCAGCTGATGAGCCCCAAATTTGGTAACATTTTGGGCTCATTTGGCCTAACTACCCTTGCTCAATCCTTCATTTTTCATAAATTATGCATCATTTTTCAGTATGTTTTTGTCATTTGTACGAATAAGGGCAGTCACTATTCCTAGGTGGCTAACACGTGCTCATTTCAGGTTTTTTGACACATGTTGGAGCAAAACCGAGCAGATAAGGGCTAGGAGACAGCCAAGATGGGGTTGAGGATTCGTAGGAAGGTTGTCCACGACATTAAATAGCCTTCCTCGGGATCTTCACCCCCAACTCCGAGCTCCAAAAGCCACCACAACCGGATCGAGAAGGCAGCCAAACAGATTTTGTGGAAGCAGCTGTTCACTCCCAGTTTGGTCAGCCAAGTCCCATAGATTTAGGAGGCCATCTTGGGGCCTCGTGATGTATAAATGATAAGGCTTCAACCTTCGAAAAGGACTTTTTGGAAAAACTGTTGCACATTCTGCACTACGAGCTGCCAACTCTGCTTTTGCTCTTTTGTAGCCATCATTGGCATACCTCTTGACTTATGATTATTATTTTTTAATGAGAAGCAGTCAGATTTGATCTCAGCTCTGAGTTTCTAGAGGAGCCATAGCTCTCGGGGTTGGGCCCAACCTGAGAGCCTAGGGCCTCCTTCTTTGTATTGATATCTTTTCTTTCAGCATTATGATTTTCTTTACATGCATTTGAAACGCAGTTTGTTGAGTTAGATTTCGTGGTGTGGTTAAGTAGGTCATTGATAGAGTTGCTTCAGATGTCTAGAATAGAGTAATGAGATAAGAATTGATAAGAGTTCCAGAAAAGGGTTGCCTGCACTCTCATTTTCACCTCTTTCTAGGGGTTGGAATTGCAGACAGTGCTACCCAACAAAAACACTAGTTTGCGTACTCATGCAATCTTTGGTGCAATGTTTTCATTTGTAAAAGTTATCCATGCACTCAGACCTCTTGGAATGTTTCTTTGCTTCAGTACCATACATGGTTCTCTTTAGAAATAACGTTGCTGTTCATTGATTTCATTAATAGTTAGGATAGATTAGTTAATATTTTGATTATGTGCAGGACGTGGATGATTTGGTTCAGTTTACACTGTGCAATGCATCTCCATCACTCTCTCGTCCATCTAAGCTTCGTCCAGGCCAACTGCTCATCTCCAAATTAGATCCCTCGCCTCACAACTACTCTTCTGCCCACGTCACCCTACCTTCTTGGCCTTCCATTTCCTCTACCCTTTTAAGACAAGCTAGCTTTCCACACCCTTTCATCACTTCATCTCTTCATCACTAAGTCATTACAAATCCTTATCCTACCTCCCTATCCATCCATGCATCCTCTTCCACTCATCCATCACCCAAAATCCAATCGTAGGACATCCTGTAGGAACTTCTGAACATCCTGTAGAACCCGTGCAGACTTCCTATAGAAGCTCATAAACGCGGTTTCTTGGTAGCCAAACTTTGTGAAACTATCTGGAAGGATGTTAGGGACTCCTTAGACCCTCTCTGAACCTTCCCGACCTCTTCCAAGCATTTCTCCTCCGTGATCCGCCTCTGCACAGTAAAAAGCCAGTTAAAAGCACATGCATGATAATTCTAAATAACTTATTCAAAAATACAAAAAGATGTTTTCTTCAGGTAGAAGTAGTCTAGACACATGCATCTTACCTTCATAGAAGTAATGGCATCTCTTTCAGTAGTTTGCATTCCCATCTTTGCATCAGTAGGACTAGCTGGTAGAATTAGGGTTTGCTAGGGTTTGCGTTTCTTTTTGGCTTTCAGTTTCTTTCCGCAAGTAGATTAGCTTCCTTTGAGTTAGCTTTCATCCATCAGTTAAAAAGCTTCTTCTAAGAGCTCATAGAAGTTGGCTTAAGCCCCTAGCGGACTTGTGCCAGCTGACCAAGTGACAGCTGCGGCAAGAGCTAGTACTTGTGCATACAACACCGTCGCTTCCATGTTTGTTACGAACTACCGGGTTGATAAAATTAAAGAAGGGAGTTCCAGGAGTTGTAGCATTATTGCTACAATATTGGAGCCCACCATCTTTTTGGCGCCGTTGCCGGGGAAGCGTCAGAGTATTGGTGATTGTTGCTTTTCTTCTATTTTCCTACTCTCGCCTTCTGCTAAGTAGTTTATTTCATTTCCATTCTGCAATTTCCTTTCCGCAAAAGTAGCATAGACATTTCCTGCTTTCATAGATTAGCATTTCAATTCCGCAATTTCATTTCTGCAAGCGTAGATTAGCATTTCAATTCCGCAAGCGTAGCCTAGCATTTCATTCCTGCAATTTCATTTGAGCAAAATAGATTAGTTCTTTCATGCTTTCATTTCAATTCCACATTTCCATTTCAGCAAGATAGTTAGTTGCAGTTCAATCTATTTTAGTTTTGCAGGTACCAGAAAAAAGAACAAAAACAATCAAAAGTCTTTCCATTTCATGCCTCGTAGAAATCGAGATAAAACAGGCAAATTCTTACCCAACACCCCCACCACGTCACTGAGTCACCCTTCTCTCTTCTTTGGTGACAGTGATCCAGAAGAACCTATAGGCGAGCCTCCTGAGATATACGAAGATCCTATAACAGAAGAAGAGTTAGAGAACACTCCATCTGAAGCCATGGCTGACAATAGGGGAGAAGATGAGAGAATAGAAGGTGCCTTCCCCATCCGAGAGACCAATGGAGACATGAAAATGAAAAACATAAGCCCCTCCGCCTTACCTCACTTCCATGGACTGACTACTGAAGACCCTAATACCTTCCTGTTTGAGTTTTCCGTCCTTTGTCGAACCTATGACTATACCGAAGATGAGCAAAAACTGAAACTCTTCCCCTCTACCCTTAAGGATGCAGCATTACGCTGGTTCATGGGTTTACCTGGGAACAGTATCACCACTTGGGCTCAGATGCAGCAAGCTTTCAATACCAAATACCGGGACTACTGTAGGTCCAAGGAAGCCAAGGGAGAAATATTTCGGATGACCATGGGGAATGATGAGTCTTTAGAAGATTACGAGGAAAGGTTCCAACTTAGCTATAAACGGGCCAGGTGCACACTTGACCCCGAATCTCTCAAGTTGGTCCTGCTTCGAGGAGTCCCTGAAGATCTTTTCGATACCCTTCACATGCTAGCTAGAGGAGATAATTACCAACTACCTTATGAGGATATAAAGACTATGTTTAGAAACCACTCTAGGGCAGCCCAGAAAAGAGGTAGAGGAAACCTCCTCTCAGCTAGTATTCCTTTCTCCAAACATGAGTTTGCAAATCAATTAGAGGACCTCAAGAGTGAGGTGAGACAAGCCATTGCCATGCAACTTGATACATTCCGAATCCAGCAGAAGAAAGAGGAAGCTGAGAGGGCTTTGGCTATCTTCTGCCCTAGGTGTACAAGGAAGCACCCTAAGAACGAGTGCCCATTACATTCGGTTGAGGTATGTTTCGTTTGTGAGGAGGACCACCCCACAAACCAATGTCCAACCTTACCTGGGCTTAAAGCCATGTACCAAGGGACGGAAGCGCCCACTGAACCTCTCTATTTCCTCAACCAAAGGAGGCCACATGGACCTAGACCTTACCAACAGGGGATGCAAGGGACACCCCAAGCTTATTATAGCCCCAACCAATCTGCTCCTATTCCTTCCTGGGGTCCCCCTGCTCATCCTTCTTGGTCTATGCCTCCTCCATGGTCTTGCCCACCTCAGTACCATACTCAGCCCACTACTCATTCGTTTCATTCACATGCCCAGCCATAGCCTCAGTGGAATGCACCTCAACCGGGGTGGAGGCCCCAGTACAATACTCCTCCCGCCATTTTGCCTCCACCACCAGCTCAACCACAACCATTACCTCCTACTCCTCCAAGACAACCCCAAATGCCTGCTCAACCGAACCCGAACCCAACAACCGACAGGCCCAGCAGGTATATACTGGGGAAACAACATGCCCTACCTATGCTGTGGAGATCCAAGAGATCAACCTGCGATCAGGAAAGACTCTTCCGAATCGTCAACCTCCTCCCCCAGAGGACGAGGAAGATAAACAGGAAAGTGAACCAAAAGCCGTTCCACCCTTTCCGGAGAGACTAACAGCAACCACACAACCCAACCCGGAGGAGGATGAGCTTCTGGGAGAACTCAAACAGTTGTGTGTGAAAATACCCCTTCTCCAGGCCATCAAAGATGTACCGATATACAACAAACTGGTTAAGGAAAAGTGTTTCAGATACCCAGGCAGGCGAAAAAGAGACGCCTCAACCATCAATGTCATAGGACAACTGTCTGATCTTATGTTGGGGCAAGTAATCTGCCCAAAGTATTTGGATCTTGGGAGTCCGGTAGTTGATGTCCACATCAATGGCACCATCATACCACACACATTGATTGATCTGGGGGTTGCCATTAATGTGATGACCAGAGATACCATGCTCAAACTCAACCTTCAGGGTTCCTTGAGAAAGACCTCGACAGTCCTGCAACTAGCAGATCGCTCCACCGTGACTCCCAAAGGGATTGTAGAGGATGTCTTGGTCTCTGTTGACTCTTGGGAATACCCTGCAGACTTCTTGGTTCTTCAACCAAAGGCAAAGCTTACTGGATACCCCCTTATTTTGGGAAGGCCTTGGTTAGCCACTGCGGATGCTTACATAAGCTGCCGTGCAGGAAACATGACCATCAAAAATGGTCCTATGTCTAAGCAGCTAGTCCTATACCCTCCTGCCCAACCCTTATTAGAGCATGACTTACCACTTTAGTTGGAGGAAGGAGACGAGGATGAGGTGTACTCTGCACCCTTGTGCACCCTAGACACCACTAGGGGAGGCCCCCCAACCGAGGATGATTTGATTGAGACCTTGATTCAGAATCCACCTCCCAGTGCATTGTCCTTAGAGGAATTGGTGGAGGATGCCCAAGCCAGCACCTTACTGGACCTTTGTGTGACCAACCCAGTCGCTCCCAGAGTCAAAAATGTGGAGTTTGGCCCCGAGAGAACGTTAAATATCAGCTCCTCCCTATCTCCTTCCCAGGAAAAGGAGCTGTGTAGTCTGTTGGCCAGTCATCTAGATGCTTTTGCTTGGAGCTATAAGGAGATGAAAGGAGTCCATCCTTTGGTCTGTACCCATCACATCTACATCAAAGAAGATTGTAAACCGGTTAGGCAACCCCAAAGGAGAATGAATCCAGCCCTTAAGGACATCGTCAAGGAAGAATTGCAAAAACTTTTGGATGTCGGATTCATTTACCCCATCTCGGATAGCGAATGGGTGTCCCCTCTGGTGTTGGTTCCCAAGAAAAACGGGAAGTGGAGAATCTGTGTGGACTACCGAGAACTAAACAAAGCCACCAAGAAAGACCATTTTCCTCTACCCTTCATAGATCAAGTGTTGGATGGACTGGCGGGAAAGAAGTTTTTCTCTTTCCTAGATGGGTTTAGCGGGTATAACCAGATCCAAATCAGCCTGGAAGACCAAGATAAGACCACCTTCACTTGTCCTTGGGGTACCTTTGCTTACCTAGTTCTTCCCTTTGGACTATGCAATGCTCCTGCCACCTTCCAGAGAGCCATCTTGAGCATCTTTTCTAAGCTGGTCCATGATTCTGTGGAAATCTATATGGATGACTTCACTCCTTATGGGTCCCACTTCCAGGAAGCATTGTCCAATCTGGGAAAAGTCCTAACCAAGTGCATTGAGATGAACCTGTCCCTTAGTCCTGAAAAGTGTGAATTCTTGATGACTGAAGGGACCGTGCTAGGACATACCATTTTTCGCCAAGGGTTACAGGTGGATCCTAACAAAATTACTCTCATCAAGAAGGTTCCACCTCCTCAGAAGGTAAGAGATGTTCGAAGTTTCTTAGGTTTAGCAGGGTATTATAGGAGATTCATTAAAGACTTCAGTAAGCTAGCCTCGCCATTGTTTGGCCTCTTGGCAAAAGATGTTGAGTTTAATTGGACTGACGATTTTCAGAAGGCTCTGAATGAATTAAAGGATAAGTTGGTGTCTGCCCCAATCTTGAGAGGTCCAAATTGGGCCCTACCTTTCCACATCCACACTGATGCCTCGAACAAAGCCATAGGGGCAGCCTTAGGACAAGTTGAACAAAAACTTCCATACGCCATATACTTTGTCGGCAAAAACTTATCCAAGGCAGAACTGAATTATACTGTAACTGAGAAAGAATTCTTGGCCGTGGTCCATGCACTGAACAAGTTCTGACATTATATCACTGGCTATCAAACATTTGTACATATTGATCATGCTGCAATTAGATATTTAATGAATAAACCTGATGTGAATGCTCGTATTATTAGATGGCTACTTTTGTTGCAGCAGTTTGATTTGACTATCGTTGACAAACCAGGTAAAGAAAATGTTGTTGCTGACTTCTTGTCTAGATTGGATTTACCTGCAGGTGAGGATGGAACGGTGGATGACCAGATGCCAGATGAACATCTGTTTGCGATCTCAGTACTCTCTCCATGGTTTGCTGATATAGCAAACTACCTTGTCTCAGCACAGTTCCCTTCGCACCTATCCTCAAGAGAGAAGAGCAGAATCGTAAGGAAGAGTGCCTCATTCACTTGGATCGGGGGTAACCTATTCAAGCTTGGCCCCGATTAGATCTTAAAGCGTTGTGTAAGGGAGGAGGAAGTCTTTGATATCCTCCTAACCTGTCATGACGGGCCTTGTGGAGGACATTTTGCAGCCAAAAGGACTGCCTTCAAAATCCTACAGGCAGGCTACTATTGGCCCACGCTTCATCAAGATGTCAGAAGGTATATCAGCCAATGTGACCGATGCCAAAGGATGGGGAAACCGACTCCAAGGGACGAAATGCCTCTCCAACCTCAAGTGACTCTTGAGCCATTTGAGAAGTGGGGTATGGATTTTGTGGGTCAAATCAATCCTCCTTCGAGGCAAAGGTATTACATCATTGTGTGCACAGACTACCTGACAAAGTGGGCAGAAACCAAGGCAATCAAAGTAGCGACAGAAGAAAAGGTGGCCGAGTTCTTAAGAGAAAACATCTTCTACAAATTTGGCTACCCAAGAGAGCTAGTCACCGATCAAGGAAGCCAGTTCACCTCCAACTTAATTGAAGACCTACTCGCTCATCACAAAATCAAGCATAGGACTTCCACCCCCTATCATCCTCAAGCAAATGGGCAGGTGGAAGTCACCAATAGAGCATTGGAAGGGATCTTGACTAAGGTGGTGAGCAGCAGTAGAAAAGATTGGGCAGATCGCCTGGTTGAGGCCACTTGGGCTTGCAACACCACTTGGAAGACCACAACCGGCTTCACACCTTATGAGCTGGTCTATGGGAAGAGAGCTTTGCTGTCAATTGAGTTCGAGTACAACACCTTGAGGATGGCAGCTCAGCTGGACCTAGATCTCAGCCATGCCCAACAAGAAAGGTTATTGCAGCTGAATGGGTTGGACGAGCACCGAATGCAGGCCCTTCTCCACTCAGAAGTGGTTCAACTTCGGAGGAAGGTATGGCATGACCAACACCTCAATGACAAGAAATTCCAGCCAGGAGATTGGGCGCTGTTGTACGATTCCAGACATAAGGATTTCAAGGGGAAGCTGAGAACCAGATGGTTGGGACCATATGCAGTGGAAAAGTGTAATGACAATGGGTCTGTTCTTATTCGGACCATTGATGAGGAAGCCATCCCCATGCTCGTCAATGGGCATCGACTAAAGATCTACAAAAAACCTCTTTCAATGCAAGAATTCATCAAAACTGTGGAAAAATCAGTGCTGGTCATAGAGAAGGGTTCTACCTCTGTTTTGGGCATACCCTGAACATTAAAAAAAAAAAAAAATAGCTCTTGTACTAGCTGATGTACTAGTACGTAGGTACCGACCTACAGAAGGCTACAACCTTCTCTTTCTTCCTCCAGGGACCACATTTGATAAATTTTCAGACTGGATACTCCTGAAGCACAACACCATAATATGAAGGCCACGTTTCATCCAATTTTCATACTGGACCCATCAACAACATTGAAGCACAAAATTAATCATCACAGCAATACACCCATAAACTACACCCACATCATCAATCTTTGAAACACCCAATACTGAAACACTGAAACCCTGTCAACAACACAGTCACCAGAGCAGACAACAGAACTCTGCAACTCCAAATATCATACTTCATAATGTATACGCTACTACGATGAAACAAACCCGCGTACATACGCGCTTTTACCAAAGCTAACCCGCATACACATCTGCAAATATTAACTCAGAGCTTTGCAGCTGTTCCAGACATCAGTCATACCCAAATCATAACATTTACAGAACATTACATGCATCAGTATACAGATCTAGACTAAACAAGATCAAACCATATAGAGATGATTCATTCCAAGCCATTAGATCCCGATCTATCCTTAGATCTTGTTCTCCATCAACCGGTGAGATTCCTCCTTAGCTCAGATCAAGCAATGCATCATAAACCCATAACCTGCATACTGGATCTCATACTTCATCAGATATTCAAGACTTTCTCAATGCCTTTGCCTAATGATCTTCTTCTCCTTTTATAGTCTTAGGCCTTACTCAATACCATGGTCCAAAACCATTGAGAACCAATACTAGGGACCCAATACCTGGGTTCAACACTTCGGACGCAATACCAAGGACCAAAACCATAGGTCTAAATACCACAGACCCAAAAATAAGCTTTCCCACATGTACGTGCTTTTCCGTGCATGAAAGTGCGTGCATACGCATACACGACTTTTGATCAGCAATCCCGCGTGTATACGCGTCTTTGTATATAGAGAACCTGTGTGTATAACCTGCGTGTATACCCTACTTGGTATATAGCGAACCTGCGTATATACGCGACTTGGTACATAGTGAACCTACGTATAAATTGCCTATGTACGCGACTTGGTATATAGTGAACCTGCGTATATACTCATCTTTCTTCATTCTTTGTAGTCTAATCATCAATTCTTTGCTACTGACCTGCTGCACTATAATCTGTCATCTTGCCATCAAGGACAACACTTGTATCATAATGCCAACATCGCTGGTGGCTGAGTTGAAGGCTTCAGAATCAGATGCATGTTCCGACCCTGAGTCAAAACCTGACAAGGGGAATGACAAAGGGAAGTAGATCATTGATGCAAAGCCTAGCATCATTGTTGCCACTGCCAAGGTCCAGAAGAATGAGCCCGAAGATCGAGAGGAGGGGGAGCGTCTTTTCCACTCACATATGTGGGTGAAGGGTTCGCCGCTACGATTAATTGTTGATAGTGGGAGCCAAAAGAACCTCCTTTCAGCTGAGGTCGTGAAGCAGTTGAGCCTACAGACTACTCATAGGTGTGGGTGAAGGGTTCGCCGCTACGATTAATTGTTGATAGTGGGAGCCAAAAGAACCTCCTTTCAACTGAGGTTGTGAAGCGGTTGAGCCTACAGACTACACCACACCCACATTCATATAGTATCGGGTGGCTTCACGAAGGACGAGATCTCCGAGTCCGCCAGCAGTGCCGCCTTCCCTACAACATCAAGCCCTTCACAGATGAGGTATTGTGTGATGTTGCACCTCTTGATGTTTGTGATGTATTATTAGGCCAACCATACTTGTGGATGTGACATGTTGTGTATGAGTCAAGGCCTCATGCCGTTATTATTTATTTGGGTAATACATTATACAGGATACCGGAGGTAGTCCCACCTACCGCCACTTCTTTGATCTTTGCTAAGAAAGGCAGTAAGATCATCTCCCAGACTAGGAAATTTATTTTCTGTCTGGTTCACCCCCAAAGTAAGGGGAAGATCGTCACCACATCCATGACCCCCACAAATGGTTCCTCCATGCAGCAGCAACAGCAGATGGATATGATCATGAAAGAATATAGGAACAACTTCTCCTCACCCACAAGGGTATCGTTGCACTGTCAGGTCAAGCATTCATTCGATCTAACTCCTAGAGCACCTTTACCCAATGGGTCGATATATCGTCACTCCATTCTAGAAAATGGCAAGTATAAGCAGCGACATGATTAACATCAAGTACCAAACAAGTTTCAAGTGGGCGACAAAGTTTGGTTGCATTTGCAGAAAGAACGCCTTACAAGAGCCCATCAGAAGCTCATACCACTCTGATATGGTCCTTACACCATTACCAAGGATGTGGGAAACAATGCTTTGGAGCACAACATTCCCCCATTCCTTCGCTTGCACTGAGTGTTCAATGTGGACCGCCCTTGACCATGCTTCCCAACATTACTGGACACATTAGAGGTTGCAGAACAGCTCACTAGGGACCAAGTTTAGCAGAAGTTTCCTCATCTCATGGAGGAACTCAACACAATGGGGACCATTGCTTCCTAAGGGGGGAGGAATGATCTAGGTGGATGTTGGTGGCCACCCACCTAGCCCATTTGGACCCCCACAACTGTTTCTTTCAGTTTTTCAGTTTCCTTATTTGTAGCATAATTTACTATTTTTGGCAGTTTTTCGGGTCCTAAACTTCCGGAGCCATTTTGAGGCCCTAAACGACGTTTTTTGGGAAAACCGAGAGCAACATAGTGGGTTAATCATAGACTATGTTGCTCACTCAAAAGTTGTAGTCCTCGAATAGATCTTTCTAACGAGGTATTGTGCGCGTCAAACGGAGACCGTATGCCAAAGTTATGACCCCGGGAAGTTGATGTACCAATTTACCCAAACAGGGCCCATAGTTTGGTGTTTCATCTCCTAGGGTTAATTTTTTGGATGTTTAGGATTTCCATTGTTTCTCAACAATAAATAGGCCTTTGAGCCTCATTGTAAGACAGTTCAGAGGCATGTAGCCGCCACATCTCTTCTCGGAGATAAGCTACCATTGCCCTAGCTGGTTTATTTCCATTTCTGTTTGTAAGCATATTTCGGTATTTTACATTAATGAAATGAAGTATTATTTCTGCTACATCTTTGTATTTATGGTTATTTATGTAATTTGTTGCGTTCCTATTTAAATATGGATCACTAATCAAGGGAAACCACCTCCAGGCTTTACTGTATATCCCACTATTCACATGTTGAGGATTTCTAGGCCCACTGAGGCAACACAAAATCTGGCTTTACCACAACCCACAGTCCAGTTCAGGGGTTACTAGGCCATGTGTTCTATTATTCAGAGATCCACCTCACTTAGCTTCGAATCCATATGGCAATCCATCTCAACCAAAACATGAGAACCCCATCACACCATAACTATCTAGAAATGGAAAGGCTAGGTTGAAAACACTGTCACACCTGGCAAAATCCATGCCATAACAATAAAGAACCACATGCAATACCATGCATTCCAAATCTAGCAAGGAAAACACACATATAAATCGACACTTGCAAAGAATCTTGTTGTAGCTGCTTGATCCTGCTCTTCCTTGCTTGCTCCTTCCTTCCTCTTGCCTTCTTTGCCTTTCTTGATCCAATGCCAAAGTGCTCCAAGAAAACTCTAAGTGTCCAAGAGTGAGTGAGAGAGAATGATGAGAGCTCCAAAACTGAACTGACAAAAGGCACCAAATGATCCTTGGAAGCCTTTTTATCAATTAGGCCTCTATTTTCTTCATTTTCCATTATTTCCCTTCATTTTCCTGCTCACACACAACTTGTGACCTTTCACCTTCCCTTTCTCCTAATTTCCATTATTTTCATAAATAAATGTGCCAAAAATGGCATTTTGCCTTTCCAAAGCCTTTATCATTGCCTTTGCCAATTGCCTTAACCATGATAACTGAAATGAACACCATTAGGATGTTTTGCCCAACATTAAGCTTGGAATAAGTGTCCCATCAACCATGGTTATTATTTTGCATTTATTAACTTTTATTACATGGAATTTTTCACCAGGCTTGTTACATTTCTCTTCATATAAAAGGTATGATCATTCTTCTTTGAAAATTTGCCTTATATTACTAACAACGTTATGTCTAGGGTTTTGAATCTCAAATATTCTTATTTGGGTGATTAATCATTAGATTGAATCTACCCTCACTATATTATCATTCTTGTGGAACCTTAAAAAGGTTCACTATAAAACCCTAACCTAAGGGTATGTCGATGTTATTTATGAAACCTTAGTCTACTTAGGGTTATTTATAAAATCTATAAAACCTATTCATTTTGCATTTACGGTTTTGGTAGTACTATGGAAACCTTAGTTCTTTAGGGTTTGTTGTTAATATCTAAATTATACCATAAATACTTAAGGTTTGGTAAATTAGGGTTTATAAGCAAAACCCTTGTATTAGTTAAAATGAGGTCCTAGGAATGAATCTCTAGGTGTATGATCAAAACCCTAGCCTAGAGAAAATTTGTTGTATTTCTAATTTTGATGCTTGTGTCTTGGGTTTACCTAGTAGACATTGATGAGAAATGTTAGTACATGAATATGTGAGTATGCGAACCTAATTATTGATGCTCATGTTTGTGAACTCTAGGGTTTGTAACAAAAACCCTAGTAGAGATTAATATTCTAGGATATGATGATATTGATTTCCGATATGATTTAGTTTTGATGATAAATCCCAGGGTTCGCAACAAACCCTAGTAGAGTCTAACATGTATAGTAGAATTGTTATTTGATTGAATATCTTGAATATGAAACTTAGGGTTTAGTAGAGTTTGTCATATATCTCTTAAAGTAATATTGAGGTCACAAATATAATGAGATTGATATCTTGATTGATTTTCTTTAATTCTTAATGATGTGGTCTAGGGTTTATGACAATAACCCTAAAAAAGGTATGTGTCTCTTACTTATTATGAACCTAACTAGGTTTAGGTATTTGATGTTTAAAGTATTTGATTGTTTTGACGCTTCCATTATATTGACATAACTTTGCTATTGTTAACTTCATGCTTCTATATATGTATTTAGTTGTACTTGCATTAAAGTTTTGCAGGTACACAATCTTCAAGATAATGAAGATGTCTGTATGAGCATGATGAAGAAAGTTATAAGGATGATGATGATCAAGATGACCTTGACATCGTAAGAAGTGTAGAAATTCTCACTGTAGATTAAACTGATTATGCAATGTACTAAAGAAAAATACTTAATCTACTTCTACAATCAAACTTGCGATAGCTTAATCGATTTTGAGCAAGATCAAACAGAACACATATAATAGAGAAGAAGAAAAAATCACACATGAAACACAGAAAATACTCTGGGGAAAGCCTTAGCTAAAAACCCCGATCTTTGTATTATCATACAAGTGGGAATATCTCTGGATTACACAAAGTTCTAGCTCACAAGCTATCCAGCTCTCAGTACAATCCCCCAATGCTGCTCATAGACAGAATAGACAACACATATGCCTTCCTTCATTCCTCCAAGCCTCCTATTTCCTTGCGCAGTTTCTCCTGGGTCCTCTGGCTGCCACCTATGTGAATTCACCTCTCACACAACTCACCAAACTCAGAAATAACTGCGCAATCCTGAAGGAGATAATTCCTTCTGCATGGATGAGTTTCCTATATAGAAAAAATCCTCCAACTAATAGTACACTGTCCCTTCCTCTGATCTCGACTGGGTCTTTGACTGAACTGACGTGCAAGAGTTATTTATGAGAGAATATTCAGTTATCTGAAGTACACTAGTTACATGCATGCATGCATTAACTAACTGAACTCACAATCAGTTCCACAAACTGTTGGAACTAATCTAACTGGACTTAACTCAGTTAACTGAGCTAACTAATTACAACTCAAAGTACAACTCATCCTGATCTCCTTAATTAAGGTATAACTTCCTCAATCAAAGGGATAACTGTTGCATGTCTTCACATAGACTTCATGTTTGATTTTCTCTAACTAATTAACTCAAGATGAATTAATTAATTATTTTACAAACAGCCGTTGAGCTCAAATTCAAATTTCAATTCTCAATTTTAGTTCAGGGACTAACTAAAATTGGAATCTATCATGAAATTCTATTTATAGCAATGCTGTTTTTAGCATTTCTATTTTATCATTCCTTGTTGCTATCTTCAACTCTGGTACCTGAAATGCTATTTATAGCATTTCTTGTTGCTATTTTCAACAAGAAGGACTGGAGTCATGAAAGACTCTTTGATGTTATAGAAAAAGGAAGTAGTTGATCTCCTTAATTTGAGAGGGAGTGTGGATAGAAGAAATAAGAGAATAAATGAAAGTACCACAATGTATTGAGGATGTCTTGATGCTGCTGAAGAAATGAAAGAAGAAAAGCTTTCGACTAGTTGCATATGAATAACTTGATATAAGTGGCATCATGATGATTAAGGACCCCAAAGGTTTGTGTTTACTTGTATATGTATATTTGATAATTTATTGCTGATTGGGGTTTGTGTTTGTACCAATAAATCTCTCCATAGGAAGGATGAACTCTCTGGAAGCATGCTTGGACAAATGGATATATCTAGTTTGTTAGGGAGAGATGAAGCATCTAATGACAGAGGCTTGGGAGGACATCTGGTTGACGTATGTGTGTTGATGTCTAGAGCCTTAAGAGGGAGGGTGGCATTGGTCTTGGAGCTCTGACTTTGGATGCACACCTAGATCCATGGGTTGATGGTTAGTAGTAAGCCTGATGGTACCTAGACTAGTTGAAAACTTTAGTCCATCTTAGTCCCAATCGGATAGATTATCCTGGTCAGTAATCTAGTCCACAACACTGAGTGTGCACTCTTCGTAGTTCATTTTGGAGACCTTCCATGTACTTATATATATATGTAATTATGAATACCTCCCTAGTTAAGAGGGAGTGTTGAAGAATGTAGCTAATGTCAATATTCATAATTGTACTTGAGTCATAATGAAAAGTATTTATAAAAAGAAAGAAAAAGAAATTTTATTATTAAATAAATTGACTTATTAAAGCATGGGTTTCATGCTTATGTCAATTGTTTTTAGGTAAAATCCTCCATTGAAGGCTTCTAGGGTTTATATAAAGTCTCATTGTCCATGTCATAATGTAAAGAGCCCTTCTTGGGATTTATTTGTCAAAGAATAAATTTATTTTATTGTAAAATAGGTCAATTAGGTCTCCTCCACCAAGATGGCCTCAATTTGGATAAGTCAGCCTAAACTAGGCAGCAAAATCACTATATAAAGGCAACAAATCGACGTAATTTGTCACTCACTCACAACAAGTTCGCTCTGCACCTTCTGGGGCCAGAAAAAGTGTGAATTCCAAGGAAGAAGAAGAAGAAGAAGAATGAAGGAGAAGGAGGTTTCTCATAAGCATAAGAAGTCAAATTTCTCTCTCTTTTTCCCACACGTATGAAGCTGCTGGTAGGGCTGAAATTATGCAGTTGCTGGGAAGGAAAAAATTCTGAAGCTGCTAGTGAAGCTGAGGTCGAAATTTCTAGGTTGATGCTAGGTGAAGTTGCTGGACAAGAAGAGACTATTGAAGAGAGTTAAAACATATTGGAAGGTTGACTTGGTGGAGGAGGAAGGTTTGTTGGTCTAGGGTCTTGGTATATATCATTTGAATTACTTAAGGAAGATTTCTTGACTCGGTTTTTCCCTGGTTGAGTGCCTATGTCTAGTGTCCCTGATCTTTGTGTTTTGGTTTTTGGTAATTACTTTATGAACTAAGATAAAAAGGAACATAAGAAATATAATAAGAATTTAAAGATATCACAAGTAACTATCAACTAGAGAAAATATTTCCATCTTTATGATTTTTTAACATCCTCTTGGGGTGAAAAAGCATGTAATGACTTGGATATTCAAAATTTACTTATCATTATAACCCATGTTAAAATGAAGAAAAAGATTGTGATTAAGATCACATGGAAAGCATGTGAAGCCATCAAGCATAAGCTTATTTAGGAAGGTGATTCACTTGGGTTACACTCAATTTGATGGTTGCCTATACTATGATATGATGTCAAAGATATAAATGCATATAAAATTTTGATTGATTGGTGGGGATAATAAGTAAAAACTAAAATGCATGTATAAGTAAACAATTCCTAAAAACATTTGTATCTAAGATACATGGAAATCCTCCATATCTCTCTGATAGCTCTGGTCAATGACGCTCTAGGTGGTGCAACATGAGACTATTTGGCTCCTCTAATGCAATCAATGTGGTTGGTGGGATGGTAACTAAATTTGAATTTTGGAATTACAAGCTTTTAAAGATTGGGACAATAGGGAAGCGTCGTCATTGTGTCTTAGTCTTGGAGGAGAAGAGACAAGTGGTTGGTCACATATCAGGTGAAAATGGTCAGGCTCTAATTTGGTCGAAGGGAGCCTTTTATAGACAAGTGCCTATAGATGTTAAAATCTGATCAGAGTATATTTCTAAATCTTTATTATACAACATACAATGTCTTTTTGGATCCTACCATCCAATAAAGATTCATCGGTGTAAAAAAATTGGGCTATTTAAATGTTCATTGGATGTCGGGAATAGAAGTTCTGAAGAGGCGATCAACTAATCATGATTGGACATTGACTGCGGGGTCAGAAACATATCAGACCCAATTTTACTTGTCAGTGGCGCTACCAATCTCTATCCTGGTCCACATGTTGATTTCAACATTTGAAAGGCGGGATACAATAACTTGTTCTGATTGGCAGGTTCTTAGCATATAATCAGGGGTAGGTTGTGTTTCTAGATCACATCTCCACATGGGCAGTCAACAAACACTTTTTGATCATATATCCAACGTGGAGAAACTCATTGATGTCATAATAACAATAGAGAATGAGTTAGCCTCCTAGGATAGGAGACTCAAACCAATGATTGAAAATCAAGTCCACTTGGATATATCTCCTCAGGCTGAAGATCGAGTTGTCATGGGAAATACTTCATCTATTGATTGTCCCCAGACACAGAATGCTAGAAGAAAAAATAAGAAGCCAATAAAGGCATAGGAGGAAAATTCAAAAAATCATCCCGGGGGTCGACGTATACTGGGAAAGTGTCATAATACTGAAGAAGAGAGTTTTGGTGGGGTGATGGGAGTACGTGTCCCTGAACATGGTGCAGATGAAGGAATTGATTCAGAAGAATTGGTCCTCTCTACTTGGCTATAGGCTTAAAGTAAGAGTGTTGTTGAATGGCTGGTTTTGATTCCATTTCTTAAAGGAAGAAGATGCCATTAAGATGTCAAATCTACCATGGGTGAAAGGACGTGGCTTACTAGTATTACAAAAATGGAATATTGGATTTGATCCCATAATGGAGTACCTAAAGAGGAAAATACTTTGGGCCAAACTTCCTAGAATCCCCTGGAACTATGGTCAAAGAAAACAATCATGGAGATCGCAAACTGGATCGGAAAATTTTATTATGTGGAGGAGAGATGTGCCGATCTTTTGGATAAAAGGACAATGTGGTTCATCATTGAAGTGGAACTTTTACGTGGGCTTCCAGAGGTAATCAAAATTTACTAGGGGAAATTTTCTATCAGACAACAAGTGGATTTTTGGGGTATTCCATTTAGATGTATTGGTCGTCACAAAATTAGACATCTAATTGCAGGGTGCCCTCTTCGGTTTAAAGGAGGACATATTGAAAGAGACTAGCAGTCTACATGAGACAATAAATATCCTCTGGGGCATGAAAAATTGGAGGGGAGTAGAGGAAACATCACAACTTCATAGGGGCTTGAATCAAATAGATCCTCGACTATTCAGATCCATCACAATCCGACTTCAAAACAGTACAACAAAGCCCCATATAACATAGGATCTAATATGAATATTGAGGCTCTCAATTCCTATCAAAACAAAATATCACCCTAGACCCAAACTAAACATCAATCAAGTTCTATTCAAAGTCGTCTGAAACCCTCCTTATTATCTCCCATATGACATAGACCCAAATTGAATGTGGATCTCTCCCCACTGTCTAAGGATGTTGATTTAGAGAACCTCATTGGCATTTCTTCAATGGGGCTTGAACCTATGTTTACAAATGTTTTTTTTTTAAGAAAGGGACCCAAAGGCTGCCTAGGAACAAAAGAAAAATGGCCCTCCTAGAAGAAAAACAAGGAAGGAAAGTATAAAAAAATCTCACTTTGTGGTGGAGTTGAATATGAGTTGAACGGTCGTTTCTTTGAGACTTTAGAGGAGTCATTATTCCCTCCTTTTGACCCCAGGCCATCCACTGAAGATAATGCATTTTAGGAAGGCACATAATTTTGGGACCTTAAAGAAGAGTTTCTCGACCCTTCTACCTCATAATGAAGATAATGTATTTCAATATTAGGGGGTTGGGATCTCCCCAAACAATCAAATCTCTAAAATTAAAGGACCCGACTCTTGTTCTTTTGCAGGAAACTACAATAGTAAAGGAAAGGGCTTGTGAATTACTGTTGAAAATGCACCCTTTTTGGATTGCATGTGCTACTAGTTCCTTTTGCATATCTAGTGGGCTCGCAACCATGTGGAACCCTAAAAGGTGCTCATTCAAAGCATACAAGACATGTACTAGCATCATTTTATCAAGTCATTGCAAATGGACATGTTAGTGTATTTGGATTTTGAACATTTATTCTCCCTACAACAATAGGAAATCCTTTTGGGATAAAATTGATGGTTGTCGCATTCTGGACATTCAACATCTTATTGTAGCTAGGGATTTGAATTCCATTATGGAAACCATAGAATACTAGGGACATAAGGTCATGATGGATCCACTTGATGACTATTTTAAGGATCTCTTCAACCGTACGCTGCTCATGGACATAATCCCTAATTCTTTTTCCCAACTTGGAGAAATGGGCTCACTAGAAACGAAGCAATCACTAAAAGACTTGATCGGTTCTTTGTCCACTCTTCTCTACTTTTGAGAATGGAGAATCTTGAGTCCACAACTTTCTTCCTAAAAGCCTTTGACCATGATGTTATTTCGCTACAATGGAGTGGGGCAGAGGACTAAATTTTACTGCCTTTCAAATTCAATCACTTGTGGATTAATGAGCCAGAGTTCATTGAGTTGGTACATAATTCTTGGAGTCAGTTAATTCTACTAGCTAACATTTCGCAGATGGAAAATATCTGTCTCAAGCGACTTAAGCAGAAGGTTCGGTTATGGATAAATAAGCATAAGGAAGAACAAATCAAGGACCTTTGCGAGATCGAAATTGAAATCACTTCTCATATGGATCCTTCAAAATATGATATTTCTTGGAAAAATTCAAGAAAATCGTGATGGATCTAGTGCAAAGGAAGAATAAAATCCTAAAATCCCAAGAAGAGGAGTGGCGCCTAAAGAGCAAGTTGGCATGGATTAAACGAGATGATAAAAGCACCATATTTTTTCACAAAGTTGCTTCCAAAAGAAAGGCTACAAATTCCATTTGGTGCATTCGAAATGATGAGGGCAGGTTACTTAACTCATTCAAGGATATTAAGAACGAGGCCTTAAGATACTTTAAACAAAAATTCAAAGAGTCGGAGGAGGATAACATATTAGACAAAATGGAGCTGAAAATTTTATTTCTTCATGTGGTCAACGATGAAGATATCAGCCTCATGGATTGTCCAATCTCAGAAGAGGAACTCTTACACACTTTGAAAGAGATGGCGAAATATAAGAGTTCGAGCTTGGATGGATGGCCCATTGAGTTATTCCTCTCCTTCTTCGACATTATGGGCTCTAAGCTACTTCAAATGGTGGAAGAATCGCAATGTACTGACCTCATATTAAGTGCCATCAATGCCACTTTCCTTACTCTCATTCCTAAAAAAACACATTCTTTTCGCTTTTCTGGTTTTAGACCTATATCTCTTTGTAACTCTGTTTATAAATTGATATCTAAGCTAATAACTAATAGAGTTAAAAAGATCCTTTCTCCACATATCAATTTGGAGCAGTTCGGTTTCCTTCCTGAAAGAAGAATTCAGGATGTTGTAATGTTTGCGCGAGAAAGAATTCACTCTATTAAATCCTACAACCTAAATGCTTGTCTCATGAAAATATACCTTATGAGGGCTTACGATTGAGTTGAATGTGATTTTCTTCGTATGATCCTCCACAAAATTGGTTTTCCTCATAGACATTTCAAATGGATAATGACTTGTGTTACCTCGACATCCTTGACAGTCTTAATCAATGGTGTACAAACAGATTTTTTCAAGATCTCCAGGGGGCTAAGGCAAGGAAGTGCCCTTTCCTCACTTCTCTTTATTTTGGTTATGGATGCTCTTAGCCAAGGTATAAGAGCAATGAAAGAATCTAGATCTATCTCAGGTTGTAGGGTCTCTAATAATACCTCCACCACCCACCTCCTGTTTATGGAGAACGTCCTTTGTTTTGGAGCAACCAAGATTTCATAATGGGAGGATTTCTATCAGGTTCTCATTAAATTTGGTAGGGCCTCTGGCCTTATTCTCAATAAAGACAAATTATAAATCATATCGGATGAGAAGGACTTAAAGACAATTTAGCAAATTGTGTCCTTTTTAGGGTCAAATCCAATTCTCTATCTGTTGGATTTAAATACTTGGGTTGTTTTATAAAGCCATGAAATTATGGAATCTCGGTCTAGAGTTGGATGATCAATAAATTTGAGAAAAAAACTTTCCCTTTGGGACCACATATGGCTCACTCTAGGGGGCATATTGATTATGATTAAATCGATCCGTTAAGGGATTTAAGTTTTTTGGATGCATTTATTCCTTCTTCCTTCAACGATCGCCCGAAAAATCGATGCCATCATTGCAAAGTTTCTATGGTCCGGAGTTGGAATCACTAAGAAATATCATATAATTAGGCTTGATTCTCTTACTAAACCTACTGAGTTGGGTGACTGGGGAATGAGGGACACCAAATGCTTTAATTTGGAACTTCTTTCTAGAAATTTATGGAGGGATTGTAACGATCATGGCATCTAGCATGAGATTATATATGGGAAGTATCTACAACACTTTCGATTGGAGGAATGGGAAGATAATCTTACATCTGACATAGTCTGATGTCGACCAAGCATTGACTTTGTGGAAACTTGCATTGGCAAGTAGGCAATGGTGAAAACATTCTCAATCGATTGGATGCGATTAAGGGCCTGAATGGAGATCACATTCTCTTGCCTCAAATCATCCTTTCATTACATCAACTGGGTGTCCACAATTTAGCTAATTTGCGTGATCGGGTCCCATTTCCACACTCCTCTTCTTCTTGGCCACACTTGTGGGAGATCGATCTTTCAACAAAATTCGATTTTGAATGGGAACATTATTGTCACAAGCCGTGCAAAGCAGGGATTGCTCTATCTCACAGACCAAACTTCCTCGCTTGGGGAGGACGTGCTGCCGATGGAAACATCTCTGTTAAAAAATTCTACTCTTATATTTATGGAATTTCCCAACTAAGCCCTTTTTCTTATTGGACCGCACCCATGTGGAAGTTGGATGCTCCTTTAAAACTCAAATGTTTTACTTGGTTGACCCTTTACAATCACTTCCTCACTCGGGAGAATCTGATGAAAAGGGGTTACCAAGGTCTAGGTAGATGTCATCTGTGTGGTTTAGGCTTTGAAGATTGTGTGCACTTGTTCTTGGCTTGCCCATTCACCAATGCCATTTGGGAAGTAGTCTTTGATATGCTGAAGCTTAATGTCGAAAGGGATTGGTCCACCATTATTTTGTGCCTCCTGTACTAGTCCACAAGGTAGAGATCTCACAGAGTGATCCTTCTTTATGTTTTATGGGTGATATGGTGTTCCATAAATGCCTCTGGTTTTGAAACTAAGCCTATAGATATTATGTCTACTGGTCTCAAAATAGTTAGCCACTTCCTTGAGATTGGCCTTTGGGTCCCTAGACCTCCCCTGCACGTTATCTCTTTCAAGGATTTGGGGGACTCCTACCCTATTAGATTCTTTGATGGGGCGTCGACAAGGGGTCTATGTTGATGTGGAGCTTTTATCAAGCTCTGCCTTGCTTGTGCATATCGTTTCTACTGGCACAAAGGTTGTGGGACCAATTGCCACACTGAGGTTGTGGCTCTGTGGCGGGTGCTCTAGTGTGCGGTATGGCTTGCTATTGATAAGATCTAGATCGTCATGGATCCAAAAAAATCATCGAATGGGTGCAGGGGATGAACTCTCTCGAGGTCCCTCTCCTTCACCATTGGATGACCAATATAATGTCTATTCTTCCATCCTTCCTCAACATCTCTTTTCATCATGTGGATCGTGAGAAAAATATGGAGGCATACACCCTTTCTAAGCATGGGGTTCCTCTTCTCCGTGGACTGATATTTTTTGAATTCCTGCTTGACAGATCGGTTTGCGAGTCAGGCTCCTTCACAACCTAGAACAAGATGGTTTTTGCCTCTTTTTCTGGTCTCTTTTTGTCATGAGCCCAAGATGTTTTCTTTTGGCTTTCCTCTGATGCCCCTCTTTGGGTGGGCTCGGGTCCTTTTTGTTTTTTCAATGTATTGTAGCTACATTTCTGTTTTAATTTTGGTCTTGTTTGGTTCTTTGTAGATATACACTTGTAATTCCTGAGATGTATGCTGTTGTTGTCCCTATCTTTTTCACAAATGTATGTAAACTCCTCTTTAAATTTTAATCAAGGATATTTTGTTTTTGTTTTTGTTTTTGTTTTTGTTTTTGTTTTTTGTTTTTTTGTTTTTTTGTTTTGTTTTGTTTTTTTGTTTTTTTTTTTTTGTTTTTGTTTTTGTTTTTTTGTTTTGTTTTTGTTTTGTTTTTTTTTTTTTGTTGAAAAAAGGTGGCATAAAAAGTGTCACAAACCTCTTAACATTTAGGGCGAGGACTAGAAAAGCTGGCCAAATTTAAAGGTTGAGTTCCATCTAACCAACCCTATAATGTTAATTTGGAATAAATAAAGAACTTTATCCTTCAAGGTTTCAATGACCTAGTGGAGCGACAAGAGTTGTAATCATAACAAGGACTTAAAAAGTACAAGCCAACAAATGGTCGCATATGTTTGAGCATAAAACTTGCACTAAATGTAAGATTGAATAAGTTGTAGAGGCTCAATTTGAAATAGAAAGTTGGTAACATAGGCTTCAATCGATTCAGAAGCCCATTTTGGTGATGAGAAGGCTTTCTTCTCTTCATCATTGACCCTAGGTGGCCTAGCTTTAGGACATAATCTCTAGTATCTAGGAGCGCCTTAGATCAAGTGCATATTATATAGAAAAAAATGAATTGTAAAACATCTCTTCGAGTTATGCGACTTTACTGAAATAGAATATGATTGGGTATAGAAATTCTGCAACTCTTCTCTCCCTCATTTATCGAAAAGGCACCCTATGAGAGAATATACTTCCTTAGGCCATTCGGTGCAGTGTGACATGACATATTATTATAATTAAAATCCTCTTTTACCAATGGGATAGAAGGAATGCATGCCTATTTAGGCATTTTTAGTGTAACAAGTGCTTTATTTGCCAAAATACACTTTAATTTGTGCAAACCTCCACATATGGATCCAGGGACATGTCTAAAAAGTGGAAATAAAGATGACTCATCTATACCAATTATTGAAATTTTGAAACAAAGTACCTTCCACCATAAACATGAAACCCCTTACCAACTCCTTACATATTTTGCTCATTTTCATTAATTAGAAAACCTTCCTTGACATTCAATTAGTCATTTTTCTTTTTATTTATCTATGTTAAAGCTATTTTTAACCTAGTGGAAGTTAAAATAGTTTCATTCATTCTCCTATAATGTTAGAGTTCACATATTAGATATCTTTGTTGTTCCACCCCCAAAAAGACATTGCACCATACATATATATGGTTTTGAAGGAGATTTCGTTAGAGTGCAAAATGCCACTCATTACTCTTGTCATCATGGGAGGATTTTGTGAAGTTAATAGGTTAAAAAATGACGCGAGATATCGCATGGACACTTCAATGTTTCTATACCTGCGTGGACCTCGTGCATCACAATGGCACGCTGCAATTTGGGCATCGGTTGTGTGTGACCCCACCATGTTGGTGCACATAAATCATCGCTGTGCCAAAGCAAAATCGCTGTGCCAGAGCAAAAGCCAACCTCATTTTGACGTGGCTCAGTGGAGGGGCGACGAACCAGAAGGAAGGAGAAGGTGAACCAGAAGGAAGGAGAAGGCGGGGTGTTGCCTTAGACTCAAATTGATGCCACAACAAACTGGAGACAACATTGCCTTTGGAATTTAATCGAAGTGCAGCATATGCTTGTCCATCAATTGCTTCTTCAGTTTCAATTTCATTTGGGCGAAAGCTTGTTTAATTGAGGATCAATCAGTGAAGGATGCTGGGAAGAAGCACGGAAAGGAAATTTGGGAGAAGGGCATCGATTCAACCTCTCCCTTCCCTCAGGGATAAAGATAAAGAGAACGAAGATCCCTCCTCTCGAGGAGTAGGAGGGCCGGAATTAGATGAGGATGGTAGTGAGGAGCAGAGGGTGGTGTTGCCACAATCGAGTTCTCGCATAAGTAGAGACACACAGGAGCCTTTCATGGGCATTAAGGCGCGCCGCAAGACTTCGATGAACCGCCAGTTCCGGGGAGACTATCTCAATGTCGCATCCAATCAGGTCATCCTCAAACTCCTCGAAAAGCAAGGTTCTCTTCTAAATTCTCTTCAACCCAATTTAAGTAAATTCATTCATTCATCTTTTCTTTTGAAGCATTATCCCTATGACTCTAGAATTTCATATTTTCATACAGCATTCGTGGCAACTATCAAAGAAAATAAGCTGACAAGAGACCAGGCAAACAAACTATGTTCATCCCCTATGATGAACTGACTAATAGTATTCTTCTAAATGATCAACCATGGAAATTCCAAGTATTGCCCAACCAGGTTCAAATTGTCAATTGAAGTATGAATTACCTAACCCAAGAAGTATGAATTGATTCATCTGCACTCTCATCTTCTTCTTTTATTGGAAGTGCTTCAATAAACATGTCCCAACAGGCTGCACCACAAGGATCAGACTTCCGGATCTAAGGGTATTCACTATTTAGTCTACCCCTTCAAATTTTCCCAGAACTAACATCCTGCCTCATCTCGTTGAAATTTATGTATTCAAGCGGGGCAAATCGCAGTACACTATATTTGTTCCAGCATCTTTGTTTAATTTGTCCAAAGCGGGACTTAAATTGTGTCTTTCACTCTGGCATACAAGTCCATTATGTGGAGTCAATAATATTTTCTGATCTCGTCCTCTAGTTATGCTTTCTTTCCCAAGAATTAATTTGTGTATTTACGAATTAGGTATCATGTCTAAGTTCCCAGAGACTTGTTATTAATTTGTGGCCTATGGCATCTTATGTAGCGTTTCTAGGGATTTGTGATTATAAACCAAACCTTAATTTTTTTACTTTTGGATCTGGTTAGTTAAATATAGCTCAACGATCATGTGTTGACACCCTTCCATATATGAGATCTGACATGCAAGCATTTGAACCAGCATAATGGTTGGTTACGGGACTTGGGGGCTGCATATTCCTATAAAGCAGTTATCATGTATTCATATTGGATCATCTTGGGTCTGGTTATGCATAGCTCGTATGGGGATATGCTGAAAGGCAAGGACGTTTTTAGAGTCTAGACATTATATAAGTGAATTTGAAATTTGTTCATATTTCATGTACAATTATTACACTAGACAGCTGTGTACTCTGTTATCTACTGCTAGCATACTTTGCTTGTTATATTCTGTTCTCCTGGTATATGCTTCATATTATGGTCATTTTCTGTTCTAATTATATATACAATATCCAAATCTCGGGGCTCATACTTGAGTATTTTAGCAAGAGATCTTGCTACTACTGGAGAGTAAAGTAAATATAGAAAGCTGCAGATATACAGAATTTTATCACCAACAATATGAAATGTACTACTGTTTTTGTCCTTTAAATCTCTCTTTAGCTTGCTGTTGTGATATGTTATCTTCAACTTCAAAGTGATGGTTGGTTGATGATTGATTGGATGCTTGTTACATTTTGTCTCTCTACGTTTACAGTTTTCCTTAAGAGTTTCTTGCACCTTTAGATGGATATCACTAATATGTCTGACAAGTTTCTTTGTAGTGCAACTTCTTCCTCTGAACGCTTGGGCTGAGTGTTCTATACGACCATGTCCAATGGTGCTTGAGGTTGGAACCCTAAAGATGCCCAGTGCATTCACAAGAGATTTGTGGATGATTCTGTTGTTACTGTGCTCCATGTATGGTGAAGTCACACAACTTGGAGTTGCATGTAGAATCAACGACTCAGGAAAACTAGACATAAACATGACTATATATTGGCTTCTAAAAAACCATGAATGATGAAACATAAATAAAAAACAGGGAAGGTAATCTCAAGAAAACAAAGTGAACTTATTGACCAAAATCAAGTCTGACTGAGTTTGACTAGTAGTTTTGACTTGGCTTGCGAGCTCAGAGTATTGAGTCAACTTGGTAGTACTCACAGAGTTATAGAGTCTGGTTTCTATGATATATTTTAGCTGTTCATTCCATGTCTTTAAGTGTTGATGATTGTATCTTTAGGGCAGTTGCTCTATCTTCCCTACCACTTTTGTCTTTCTGTTATTTTGTAGAGGAAAGGTAGTGCTCTTCTTGATCTTCATATCCATGAAAATCAGTTTTTTTGAGAATGACCTAAGGACCTGCTTTCCCTGTTTGATATTATTATGTTAGCAAACTGAATTTTGCCCAGACATGTGTAAAGAACAAGTTGCAGTTTGCTGCCTTGCTATGGTATTCCTGATTGGAACTAAAATTGGCATCTGTATCAAGAATAACCTGGATGTAGGCATTCTTCTTCAGGGCAGTTGAGCATGGAGATAGATTCCCATAGTTGGCAGTGTCAACAAAGTATCTATGGCCAACTTTTTAGTGGCTGATTTAACAATGCTACAGAATGTATCCCTTCTGACTGATTTCTCTATTTCTATTTCTGTTTTAGGCAGTGTTGCATGAAGTGGGTCAAAAGTGCCATTTTCCAAAAATCTTCGGAAGCGAAGTGTGTGTGTATATATATATATATATTTATATATTATTTTGCATTTATATTAAAAACCATCCAGAATGCCAAATTAGTTGCAGAAAATACGAAAACATGCATATTTGTACATAAATCAAGATAGAAATGACATCCATAGTACATTAATGATTAATTATTCGAGAATCACCATCTAGATTCTAGCAATTACCAACAAACATCAATTTTTAAAGCATATCACAGATAGTAAAAGGTAAAAAGTATCAAAATTTCAAGCATATAATAAAAAGCAGACCATTAAATGTTAAAACATTCAAATAACTTATCAAGCAACTGTCAACATGGCCAAGTAGTAATGCTTACAAAATAGGCCACCACCATCTGCACACTGTGAATCTATTTACTAATCTCTGCTCCTTGGTACACCACCACGACTGCTGTGTGGGCCTCCATGTGGTGGCAGTGAAGTAGATTGTGGCCATGGAACTAAAGATGAAGCCCCTGCTACTGATGTTGAGGGAACAATGGCACTGGATGGGGTTGACATCTCAATGTGATCATCATCGTCTTGAATAAGAGCATCCTCTAATTGCTCTAAATAAAACACCTTGTCGTCCCAATTATCCTTCTTTGGATTTTTATCCCAAACCTTTAAGTCTTTATTTGTCGTTGCCTCCTCATAGTAGTGGGACAACAATCTCAAGTTGTAATGAACATAAACCAAGCTCTTTGCTTGATTTAATACAACTTGTTTCCTTTGACACCGTGGATGAAACTATAAGTGCTCCAACACCTCTCAGTAGAAGAAGTGTTCACCACCTATGAGAGCACCCATATTGCCAAGTAGAATTGGAGCAGCATTGCCATGCATGTTACACCACTCAAAGAGAAGACAAATTGCCTTGATCTGTAACTACATGATTGGTCCCAAAGGCACCAGTGCCAAGGATGTAGTTGCTCAACTGTCTCTGTATGGGATCACATTCTGCCTCCTCAGGGACTAATTTATCCAATGCTTTTATATAATCAACCTGAACCTCTAGATCTTGGTGTCGTTTTCTTTTGGTCCCCCCACTAGGTGTTGGTGATGAAAGTGATGATACATGAGAGTATTTAGGTGTAAGAACCCTATGCTAAGGCATGCAGTGGGATGTTTAGCATTTCTTATCGTTTTTCCACCTTTGAACAAATATAATTATACAAGTTGATATCTTTAGGCTCAACAATGTCTTTAATCTGCCCCAACATGCCATCCATCTGCCTGTACGCCTCCCCAATTATTGGCTGATCTGAATCTGTAGATTTAATCATGTGATAAATTGGCTTGGTGAATTGCAAAACTTATTTAATCTGTGACCAAAAGTGGCTGTCAAGAACAGTGTCCTTCACTACATTAACACCATCTCTATCAGTGCTCATGTCATCCCAAGAATTACATGTCACCATAGCACTTAAAGCTTGTCTCACCTTCAATAGGTGCCTAAAAGTGAGGTAATAGCTTGCAAATCTAGTTTTTGCAATCTTAAGTAGCTGCAACTTGGAGTAAGTGCCATAAAAGTAATTAACCCTTGTATGCCCTGTGACAAATTGAATGAGTTGCTTCCCTTTGTTGTACAACTGATTAATCCATCCACATTCTTTATGCTTCACAATATCATGCATCAAAAGGTTCAATGTGTGCACCAAGGACCTCGACCGAAAGATGTGTGGTTGACACCGCTCAATGATTTTTCTTGCTCCCTTACAATTTGCTGCATTATCGATGATTACTTGAACCACATTATTAGGACCAACATCATTAATTGTTTTCAATAGGAGATTTGTGATGTTTTGAGAAGACGTAGTGATGGAGGAAGAGTCATGACTTGCAAGCAACACTGCACCGTTAGCAGAAACACCAAGAACATTTATCAAATGTTGGTTTCTAACATTTGTCCAACCATCTGATATAATGGATACTCCACAATCCACCCACTCATCTGTAAACTGTTGATTTTTGTAGCTGTGGTTGGTCGTCATAATTAAATATTTTAGCCCTTCAAATATATAAGACATGTTCTTCATGTCAGCGTCAAAAGAGAGGGAATTTTGAATTTATAAAATTGAAATTTTGGCTCCAAAACATAAAATCGACCCTCCAAGAAGTCAGGTCAGGTGCCCCTATAGTCACACCAATTCTGTTTTTTTTATCTCTATATAAAGGTCATTTCGTCCTCCTTTTGACAGACCAACTCGGATCAAGTAATATCTTCTGTTTATTGCGTACTGCGTACGAAGGAGAAGAAGGAAGGCCAAGCTCATCTGAAGAAGAAGAAGAAGTTTCTGTGACAGCAAACCAAAGTCTCCTGAGGCAGACCTAGTTTGAGAGAGAGCCAGTTGAACAAGTTTATGCACAGTCTGAGGCCAAACCAGTCTTTGAAGCAGACCGAATTTCTGAGGCTCTAAGTCAGGCCTAATCTCTGTAGAAGGCCGAATTTCTGTGACAGGCAAAAGGCCAAATCTCCTGGACAGTTTGACCTCTGTTATCTAAGGCCAGTTATTGTCAGTTTGACCAGGTGTGACCTGGACTTTGTTTTGACTGAAAAGATTGTTTGTATCTCCTGTTGAACTGAACAATTTCTCTAAGGAAAAGGTTGCTGGGTTTTTCCCCCATGTGGGTTTTCCCAGGGTAAAATATTGGTGTCTCTTGTTTTGCTCTCTTTATGATCCTACTGTCATAAATGTTATTGTTGATGTCTACTGTGTAATTGCTTAATGATGAATAAAAAAATATGAAAAGGATTAAATTAGTAGAAGTAATTATCAGTTTATGAGACCTATGAAAATCAACATGGTATCAGAGCATGGGTGAAAGAGCAACCTTACCAAGTCTTGAAGAAAACTAAGGAATCCTCAGTCAAGTAAGGAAGTTTGCCCTAGAAGTAATCAAGCTACCTGTCTGCTGTTCAAAGCAAATCCAAGCCTTTATCTCTCCTTGAAGAAGGGCTGAATGTCATAGATAGGAAGCTGAGAGACCTTAAGATTAAACAAGGCTGAAAATATCTGAGGTAAAGGCTCAGCCCGAGCCTCAGAGGGATGAAATTATCAGAAGGCTGAAAGGCCTTAGTTTGAATCTTAGGTAGGACGTAAAGGCCTCAGAAGCTGGGTGCAGGAGGCTGAGAGACTTCAGATTGTCCTTAGGAAGATTGATCAAGGCCGAAAGCCCTCAAGGATTGGGTATATTAGGTTGCAGATCAAGGGAACTCAAACTCTTGACAATTCAAATCAGTAATGCCTTAGAAAATTATGGACAGAAGGTGCAAATGATGATTCTTTGAAGATCATTCAAATGTTCCTACTATTGTTGTAATCAAGAGAAGGCCTGAAGACATCATTTGAAGCAGTCTGCAAGAAGATCAAGAATGCTAATTGGAGGTCAAATTCTTTCTCCAAGATCAGGCTAAGTACACCTTACTCCTAGGCATGATTTCTTCTATCTGGCAGACCAATATTGTTTAGATAATCCTTGTTTGATAGAGTGAAATTCTAGGCGAAATTCCTTGCATTTCTGAACTGAGACTCGTGGCATTTATGGACAAGATTTCTCCTTGATTGGAAGGCCGAGAGCAAGAGCAATTATGGGTGTGATTATCATTGTTTGAAAGGCTGAGAATTATTACTTTTTCTAGACATGATCTCTTGCTGTTGATAGGCCGAAACTCCATTTGTTTGAGCAGGCCAAGAACCTTATATTGCTGAACAAAGACTTGATCATTGTTTGGCCAGAACTTAAAGTCAAATTTTGGGCATTCATTCACAGGAGGAAGTTAAGAAGGAATGAACATGAGCAAGCAGTATTGTCATAAGACTGACTGAGCCAATAGGACAAATTGTCAAGTATGGATGTTGCATACTGTTATTCAGGAAGATGTTGCAAGGAAGCTAGTCAAGCATGTCACTAATGTAAGGGATGAACTATGCAAAATTCCTATACCTATGCCAAGAATATTTGGCAACCTGAAGTGAGATATATTGGATTGAAGTTTTGAGGACCTATGTTTCCTTTGGAAATGTTGCATTACATTTCATAGTGTGTTCAGAAGCAGGATGTTGTGAACCTTGAAAGATGCCATGCATATACTGCTAGTTGAGGTTATGTTGGAAAAGATATGTTGTAATGGACTATTAACCTTGATACGTCCTTGATTGATTCATGACAATGATGGATTTCATCACAGGCATAAGGGATTTTATGGTTTTGGGCATTTGGATATGGAAAGAAATCTTGCATATGACAAAGGTGTAGATAAAAATGGAAATCTAGGGTTTGTAAACCCTAGCAGACTAGAAGGCTTGGATAAGAAAGCCCTAGGGTTTGTAAATAAAACCCTAGAGCTAGACCTAGATCCATGTTTCCGCTGAAAGAAGAAAAACCTAGCTCATGCAAGGAAGGAATGACATCATGCTGATGATGAGGACGAGGTTGATGATAAGTTTGTAGATGGATTTCTGTGATTTCTGCAAAGAAGGCAATGATCAAGAGGGAGCTGACAAATTCCTTTCAATCCTCAAAGATAAGTATTTTATATCTCTCTTCCTTGATTATTATTGCTTTATTATTAGTTAGCCTCTTGTCTTTGTTTCTTTTTGCTGGGTCATAATCATTTCTTCCATGACCTCCTAGTGAGGGTTGCAGGTACATCATAAAGGCTGCCAAGGCTTTGGCAGCAGATGAAAGCATTGGGAAGAATGAAGCAAAGCTTGTGACAAGAGGATTCTCCTAGTATGATTTGTGTTCAAGAGGGAGAAGTTGTACTAACATCTAGAACTATGCCTAATAACTGGAAGAGATCCTAGTTTAGAGGGAGTAGGCAGGCCAACAAGTTTGAAGGATGCCATAATGAAGACTGTGTCGAGATCCAAAGAAGGTCAATGGTGAATTCCAAGTAGATCTACAAGTATGCAGTAGATGGCAACATAGAGAAGTACAAAGAAAGATTCGAGTATTCTCCCAAAAAGAGGGAGAAGATTATGACAAGACATTTACTCCAGTTGTCAGGTACACTTCTGTTAGAACTATTATTATTACTTTGAAAATTGCACCAGGTGGGTGCGGAGATTGCTTTCCTCAATGGAATAATTGATGAAGAATAAGTGTACATGGAGCTACCTCAGGGCTTTAAGGTACATGAGAAGAAGTCTCATGATTGTAGACTAAAGAAGGCTTTGTACAGACTTTGGTTATGGTATTCTTGGTTTGATGGATATCTGATGAATCTTGGTTGATCTTATATGACTTGTTTCAGACGGGAGCAGAAGGACTCACATGACATAGGAGCAACAGTGGCAGGAGGATTTTCTTCCGTGATAGAGGGAGCTGTCAACCTCCGCTTCAGTGTGAGAGAGAGTTGACCTCTTAGTTTGATATGAAGGATCTTTGTTGGATACTTTACTTCTTAGAACTAGTAGTATGGCAAAAACAGGAGGGAGTAGCCAAGATTGCCACAATAGGATATGTTTCAGTGTGAGAGGAAGCACCCAGTCATGGTGACCAAAAAGTAGTTGTGGCACATGTGTTGAGGTACCTGCATGTACAATTAGATGTGCATTTAGGAGTACAACTGCAGAGATATATAGATTCAGATTGGGCAGAGAGTGCTGAAGACAGGAAGAGGAACATCGGGATGATGATTCAGTTTGGATTTTGCTTAGGTAAGTAGCAGACATCTGTCGCACTCAAGACTGCAAAGGTTGAGTATATTGCAACTAGTTTGGCGAGTTGTGAAGCAGCGTGGCTTCAGTAACTACACAAGATTGTTTGATTAGGTGTAGGAGACGACCATGATGATAGGTCGAAGCGCATTGAGATCAAGTATTCAACATGGTATAGAAGGGAGTAGTGAAGTTCCAATGCATTTCTACTATCGAGCAGGTTGCTGACATTCTCACAAAATCTCTATCCCTGGGTGAAGTTTGTATACTTCAGGGACATACTTGAGAAGTTTGTACGCTTCAAGGACAAGCTTGAGAAGTTTGTACACTTTAGGGACAAACTTGAGAAGTTTGTATACTTCAGGGACAAGTTGGAGTGGTTAAGAATGTTTTTCTTGGTTAGAGGGGGTGTTGATGTTGTTGCATCAAGGGGCAAACATTCTCCCTAGGTCAGAACATAGACAGGTCAAAGTATTGACCAGGTGCCACAAAATGTGGTTAGGGAGAATGGCCCAAAGAGCATCAAGGCCTGGAGTGCTCCCTAGGTGGGCGAGTGAGTGCCTCTAGCATCGGGCAGGAGGGTTACCATTCAGTTAGCATGTAGGACTAGTAATAGCCCAGGGTTTCACCATATGTCACAGGTGTTGACCAAGTTCCAAGGGACGACTTGGATAATTGGTGAATGGCAGGTGACGACTTGTTGAGCATGATGCTGATGCTGGATGCTTTCCATAGGTGGTGGATAGATACATCAACATAACTAGCTCATTCAACCTTTTCCTAGAGAATTATTTCAACAAGAGAACATCTGATGAAGTCATTATGAATACCTTACTAGCTAAGAGGGAGTGTTGATTTTTTTGTAGCTATGGTCGGTTTTCATAATTAAATATTTTAACCCTTCAAATATATAAGACCTGTTCTTCATGTTAGCTTCAAAAGAGAGGGAATTTTGAATTTATAAAATTGAAATTTTGGCTCCAAAACATAAAGTCGGCCCTCCAAGAAGTCAGGTTGGCCTGCCCCTATAGTCACACCAATTCGGTTTATTGGATCTCTATGTAAAGGTTATTTCGTCGTCCTTTTGAGAGACCAACTCGGATCAAGTAAGATTTTTTGTTTATTGGATATGAAGGAGAAGAAGGAAGGTTGAGCTCATCTGAAGAAGAAGAATTTTTTGTGACAACAAACCAAAGTCTCTTGAGGCAGACCGAGTTTGAGAGAGAGCCAGTGGAATGAGTTTATACACAGTCTAAGGCAAAGCCAACCTTTGAAGCATATTGAATTTCTAAGGCTCTAGGTCAGACCTAATCTTTGCAGAAGGCCGAATTTCTGGAATAGGTAGAAGGCCAAATTTCCTGGACAGTTTGACCTCTGTTTTTAGAGGCCAGTTATGGGCAGTTTGACCAGGTGTGACTTGGATTTTGTTTATGATTAGTTGACCTTGTTTTGACTCAAAAGATTAGATGTATCTCTTGTTGAATTAAACAATTTCTCTAAGGAAAAAGGTTGTTGGGTTTTTCCCATGTGGGTTTTCCTAGGGTAAAATATTGGTGTCTCTAGTTTGGCTGTCTCTTTATGATCCTACTATCATAAATGTTACTGTTGATGTCTTCTGTGTAATTGCTTAATGATGAATAAATAAAATATGAAAAAGGATTAAATCATTAGAAGTAATTATTAGTTTAGAACACTGTTTTAAGATTCGGCCCGCTCGGAACCGACTCGGCTGAGTTGGTCCGAGTCTCACCGGGTTGACTCAGCCTGTGAACCGGTTCGGTCGGCCGGGTTATTACCGAGCCGGTCGAGTTGTCTAACAACTCGATCGGCTCAGTAATAACCCGGCCGGCTCGGCCGAGTCCGAGCCTACTCAGCTGGGTTGGAGACAACAGTATAAAAGTGATATTTATGACATATGTTTATGACAATATTGCTTGACAGCAATATAAAAGTGATGCATGGTTATGATGTATGGTTAGTGATCCATGGAAGTGATGCTTGGGCAGTGACTGTAATGCAAAGGTTGAGGTATGACAGTCATGTTTCTCTTTTGAGGTATGATACATCATACAAATTGATATGGCATTGACCTTGTTGACATAGCAATGACCTTGACACATGATTGAGTGTCCTTGAAACTTAGTAGTAGTAGGTCAATCATCCATGACTTGGCTTGACAATGATACATAGGGCAGTAATCTTGTATGTAACATAAATTTTGTGATATAGCAACAACCTTGTGATATGACAATAATCTTGGCAGTAATTTGTATGATATGTAATGACAAGTATGATAGTATTGTGTGATTAGACTTGACAATGAAATGTAATGGCAGTCACCTTGATATATGACAGTGCTCTTGATATGACAGTGCCCTAGACATATAACAGTGACCTAGTATATGACAGTCATCTCTATGTAATCTTGAAATGATATGACAACAATGAATGGCTTGTCCCTTTGACTTGATAGTGATAACAGTAACCCCATATATGATGGTCACCTTGTTATATGACAGTCACCTTGGTGTATCTAATTAGACTGTTGAAATTTTCTGACTATAGCAACTTGGTAGCTGATTGCACATCTAGGGATACATCAACAATGGTTGGATACTTAGATTGTCTTGAAGTTTGCATTGAAGGATATGACAGTGAAGGTGTATTATGCTACAACTAGGGTTTGAGTAGGGTTTGTTCTATAGGTTGAGATGATGAGGCAAAACAACAGAATTGTTGATAGCAGTATTTGAGCATTGATAACAAGATGCTAGGGTTTACATGTTGAGCAAAGCTAATGCTGTGTGTTTGGAAACATGAATGAAAATCTTTAAAATTATGTTTTTTTATAAAAAAAATAAATATTTAATGTATTTTTTACAACGACCGAGTCATTGAAATCGAGCCGGCCGAGTCAATACCGAGTCGGAGTCGGAGTCAGAGTCGACCCTCAGCCGAGTCGGAGTTTTAAAACATTGGTTTAGAAGACATATGAAAAATCAACATAAATTGTGTCAAAGCTCTATGAATTTTTGCTTTTTCTCTGTCTAATAACAAAGTTCTAGCTTTCTCATAGTTGGCGCTCTTATATCCTTTTGGGGCTTCAATGATGGCCTTAACCAAATCATGCCAATAGGGAGAGCAAAGCACTGTAATGTCCACTATTGATTAATTGCCTAAGGAAGGACGAAATAACCTATCCAAACCCATAGGCTATTGTCACTGATAAAGGGGGAACCCATTATCCAATGTTTTGGGGCAACATTGGGTAAAAATTGGGGTAGCTAGGGCATAAAGCTTAAATTGGGGGCTACACATGTAACCCCTCACATTAGATTAAGGAAGAAAGACCCCATGAGGAATTTATAAATAAGAGAGAGATATAATCATTTTATCATCATCGTGGATTGGATTATTTCTATTTTGTGAGCCCGAGGCTCTGAGGGTGACCCCTTCGTCTTGACTCTTGATTAGTTTCAGTGGTGATGTTCCCACCCTAGCTAATCCTTTCTCTTTGATCAGCTTCGGTAGTAGGAGATTCCACCCTAGCCAATCTCTATTTCTCATTTTTGTTGCAGCTTACGTCTTGAGGTATCTCTTACCTGGTTTGACAATAAAGATGTGATCTCTCTGTGGGTTTTATTGGTCAACAAGCCCTGTTTAAGAGCAATGAAGGTCTCTTTAGAGTGTGTTTGGTCATCAAAAGCTTGTGTGGCAACATATGCTGTAGGTCGCAGGTAGGGCTGAGGGCCCCAGGTTTGACATTTGGTCACAGGAGTAGCGAGCTGTTTGCATTCGTTTTGCCTCCTTGAGGCTCGTAGGGCAGCAACAAATACCTTTCTTAAGTTGACTGAGGTTAAATCGAGCTCTTAAGATTAAAACAATTGTTAGATTTGAGCAACATCCAGTGGTTCATTGAGTGAGGAAGCAATAAGGTTAGCACACGCAAGGCCAAAGGAACCTCTCCAACTGTAGTTGCATATGTGGGATTGAATATGGCTATCACAAGCGCTTAATATCAAGTAAGTTAGGTGGCAACACAGTAGACAATGAATTAATTATTATAGTAACAATAATATTGAATAGTGTTAGAGGAGTTATAGTTGGAATGTTGGTCTATTGAATATTGACATTGCAATCAAAATTTTATTGGTGGGTTATTGGTTGAATACATGCACTGTTCATTGGGCAGTCAACCCTAACTCATTGTGGTTCGTTGAGGAATCATATTGCCATTGAAAATATATTATATTATTCGTGTATTACATAGATGAATACCTACTGTTAGATAATGTGCATTGCTGTTATATAGTCCCTTCTGATTTATTTGAAAAACCCTAGTCAAAATAGAATCCTAAGGCCAAAAATCCCCTTAAGATATTACAATTGTATCAGAGCTAGCTCATCTTGCCAACTTGTGATCAATTGGGTTGATGCCACTGACCTAGGATCTTCAGGGAGGCTTCAATGGAGGTTAGGAAGAAGCAACCTCTAGAAGAAACCATGCAAACTATGAGTACTCAATGGCAGCAACACCAACAATTTATGACTCAGCTTCTTGCCCTGTTTGTGAATAATGCCGGTAGCAATTACCATGTTTCTATTAAGCCTAATACACCTGGATAGACTAGTGCTGGGATAGCCAGTCAAAAGACTCTAAGACCTTGGCTTCCCAAATTCCTAGATGAGTGGAAAACAAGGAATTGTGGGCCACCAGAACAGAACAAAGATACTTCAGATTATTGGGGGAGTATCAAACATTGGGAGAGGGCACTCAGGCAGCCCTGACCTTTCAGAAATTTTGTGACATTAAGTACTAAGGTAGGCCCAAAAATTGTGTTAAGGGCACACAATAGAAAGCAATCATGAGGAATTGGAATGATTTTTGGGCTAGATGCAGAAAAGATAGATTAAATAATACTAATGATAAGCCAAAGACGAAAAAACAAAGTGCAAAGGTAGCATCATTAAGTGTGAAAGATGGCATGGAAATTCTAGGTGAAGGAGAGGTTGCTACAAAATTGCAAATTCATGAGAAGGATTGCAAGGATCAAAGACATGTGACTCCCAAGATTGATCAAGCTCTTGAATTAGAGAATGAGAGACACAAGGGTGAAGAGGTAGAAATATATATCTCTCGTGGTAAAGATAAATTGGGTCATGTTGTCAATGCTCGGGCTCCGCACTCAAGCCATTTGGATGGCTCTGTGACTCAACTCATTAAGTGATCCAAAATGGATCTAGAATAGACTTCTAAGTCTAAAAATCTTTCTCACAGAGAAAAATGAAAGTCAAAGGATGCCCTTGGGAATAGTCTCATTGCATAGATTTCTTCATTCTGAATCTAATGCAATTTGAATGGGCTAAAACGGACTTTGGATGAAGAAGTTATTGTAAAAAGAAATTTGCCCATTATCCTTAGAAAATGAGGCAAATTCTTATAAAAGTGGACTTAAGGCTTTCTATGGAAAAATCGCATCGGAAAAGTTAAAAGGTGCACAAATGGCACAAATGCATGTAAATCCGAGTTCGGATAAGCATAAGGGCAAAGCGGAGGATCATGGAGATAAACGCTTTTACAAGCAAACCTTATTAAGGCTGCGGACCAATCGACGGTGCGGAACAGGGGCTTGTATATATATATATATATATATATATATATATATATATATATATATCGCATTGCAATAACATAAAGGGCAGACAACAGGTCTGAAGCACATGCGACATGCGATTGCGATTTCCGCTTTATCGCATTGGAGAAAAGCCAGCGGAGTGGACTGGACCTTAAGCCTTGAGCGATTGCGATATGCGATCAACGATGGTGCCGATATGCGATAGCGCCGAAATGCGATGGGGCCGATAGCGATACACCGATGCGATCGGCGAATCCCCAATACAAGGGCCAATGCACGTTGCGACTTGCGATATGCGATGCGCCGATAGCGCGATCGACAATCAATGAATTCCAAATATAAAGGGCCGTTGACACAGTGCGATTGCGATTAGCAATCAAGGCATGGACCCGATAGGTTTATGGACGCGATTTCATATAATTTGAAATTCGGATTTACGGGATTTTTGTGTATTTCTGTGTATTTGGGTTTTTGGCCATACGCAATGCGATTTGCGATGAGCAGAGCTGAGAGCCAGAGAGCCAAACGGCCAGGGATAAAAAAATTGGTATTTTAAACACATAGGTTCAGTTGTAAACCAATGGAGTTGAGTGTGGAACTTGTAAAAGAAAGATTACCATAATCCTAGAGAGCCTAGTCGAGTTGACTAGAGCTCACGGAGACGTAGCCCAAGAGGTTTGGGTGAACTCCTAATTATATTGTTGTCTTATGTGTTCGCTGATTTGATGCTTTATTAACTGTTATGTGTGTTTAAATATCAACATAAGCAAATATACATAAGCACTTGAATAATCTAAAGGCAAACACAAGCATACACCTATTTCAAGTTCTTTTAATTCTGCATTTATCAATCATATGCATAAATCTTGGGAATATATAAGCTTTGGAGTGGGAGAGGTTCTTGTAAGCATGACAAGAAGCCTTTAGGTGCCCCATTTTAGATCAGGTGGTATCAGAGCCATATATCAGAGCATCAGGTTGATTAACCCCACCTTCAAAGAAGGTGGTATCAGAGCAGTTATATCAGAGCATCAGGTTGATTAACCCCACCTTCAAAGAAGGTTATATCAGAACTAGTTATGCTAGAGCAGTTGGTATCATGAAGCAGATGGTATCATGATGCAAGTGGTATCAGATCAGAATGCTTGATTGACAAAGCAATCTATTTGCTTGTTTAACTTGAAAGGTGTTTAAACAGTCAAGGATTGATTATTTGATTGTTTGTAAACTGACTACTGTTTGAGTTTGCAAAGGTTCAGGGAAAGCTATTGATAAGCTAAGTCCAGGAGAGGAAAAGAAGCAAGAAGGGCTGAAGGCATTCTTCTTATCCCAAAGGACCTCAAAGCAATCCTTGAAGCACAAGAGTTTTGTTGCAAAAGGTTGCTTGAATAAGCTCTTTGTTAATCTTGTTTGAAGTTCTTTTGTTCATTCTGATAATGACAACTTCTACAAGTGAGTCCTCAAATTCTTCTTTCTTCACAAGATTCTTTGATGAAGACATGAAACAAGACTTGTTCATCATGATGGACATGGTGAGAGAAATGTATGAGGATGGAAGGAAGAGCATCATACATAGAGAGCAGTTGAATTCCATGAAGGAAGAGAAGCTGTTGCTTTTTGACAAATTGTAGGAAATGGAGAGACAACTTCATATTGCAAATATGAACCTGGAAAGGATGCATGAGTTGGAGACACAACTCTTTGTTGCCAAAGAAGCCTTAGTCAAGTATCAGCTTGAAGAAGAGGTAAACAATTCTTGTTTGTCTTCAAATTCTTCTAAGAATGATTATGTTGGTTCTTTTGAAAAACATACTAGAGGCATAGGGTCCAAGTTAATGTCCAAGATGGGCTATGAAGGAAAAGGCTTGGGCAAACATGCACAAGGTATTGTTGAGCCAATAATGGTTGAGGAAAGGCCTAAGTATTTGGGTCTTGGCTATGGACAGTCTTATGGAGAAAGTTCCAAAGCTGCCATGAAGGCCATTGAAACAGTTCCAAGAAGGAGTTTCATTTCAGGTCTTCTACCTCAAAAGTGTAAGGATTGTATTCATGGGGAATGCAATTGCTTGAAACATCATTTTCAGAAAGAAGGTGTTCATAAGCATACACTTGAACCAGAGAGTTGTGGAAACTCTGAAAGCCTTGAAGAGGTTGATGGTGTTCCAAAGGGAGCTACTTCTTCATTCAATTCACCTCCTCATGAAGGTAATAAAGGTGAAAAAGAAAGGTATAAATCTGGTTCTAATCATATTCCTTTTGATTATGTTAAGCATGGTAAATTTCCATATAAGTATGGGAAAAGAATTGCATGTTCCTTTTGTGGTTTGGATAACCATAATGTTTCTAGATGTTGGAAGAGAATGGCCACATACAAGAAACTTTTGAAGGAAAGGAAGCAAAAAGCCAAAGGTCCACTGGACAAGGCAAATCATGCTGTCAAGAGGATGCACATGTGTTGCACTTACTGCCATAAGCAAGGACATATTGCTGCAAAATGTTGGACTCTGAATCCAACAATGCTTCCACGAAACTTGAAGAAGGTGGAAAGAGAGAATGGCAGGAATGGAAAGAAAGATTCCATGATTGATGTGTTTCAGGATGATTCACATGTTGATGCTGATGTGCAGACAAAGGAAGGACCTTTGAAATGGATTGGTAAGAAATGGTTAGAGTTCTTATCCAATTAAGATTGCATGTCTATTGATATAATGCATCTATTTGCATTTCTTTGTTAATGGAATGCAAGTTGCAGGTTTTTACCAAGAAGGTGAATGGAAAAAGTTGAGTAGGAGACTCACTTTATTGCTGCAACATTATATTCATTTCAGCTTCGAAAGTACAGTGTACTTAAGCGAAAGTTGAAAGATGAAATGCATGCATGAGAATGATATGCACGAACACAGGGATGTTAATGATTTCCTTGTATTTAAACATGTATGTGTGATTAACTTGAAGGGTTGATTACTTTGTTGTAAACATGCATGTAATGCAATATTGACTTGAGAAAAGTTGATTTGGTCTCCAAGATGGAGATGATGATGAAGTGTTTCATCTTTGAAAAAGAACTGTATTCTACATGCTTGACTTGAAGGGTCAATTGTTTTAAAGGCATGTTTTGTTGGCTTGTTATTTAGTCAATCATTTGTATGCAGATGTAAAGACATGGAGGTAATTCACAAGATGTGAAATCTGTTTCTTTTGATGAAGCAAGAGTTTAGACCATCCAGTTGTTGTCTGTAATTCTGTTGTTATTGACAGTATGTCAAATAGATACAAATGAAAATTTCGTGATGTAGATGTAACTTCACATTGGTTTGAGCCACCTTGGATCAATGATCAAGGCAGAGAAGTTCAACTACCTTCTGTAACCTTCTCAGCAGGAGTTCTATAGGAAGTCAAGGAGGAAGACAATTCTTCCCAGGAGGACAAACACATATAGGAAGGAAAGTGTTTAAAGGCTTTGGTTCAGAGGCACTATGCAAGGCAAGTGTATGGAGGCTGAAAGAAGAGGGTGAGGTACTCTCAATTACTGTTCAGATTAGTATATCAGTCTTTTGGAGACCAAAAGCTTTTTAGTGGGAAGGTGTGATCCAAAATGGATCTAGAATAGACTTCTAAGTCTAAAAATCTTTCTCACAAAGAAAAATGAAAGTCAAAGGATGCCCTTGGGAATAGTCTCATTGCATAGATTTCTTCATTTTGAATCTAATGCAATTTGAATGGGCTAAAACGGATTTCGGATGAAGAAGTTATTGTAAAAAGAAATCTGCCCATTATCCTTAGAAAAGGAGGCAAATTCTTATAAAGTGGACTTAAGGCTTTCTATGGAAAAATCGCATCGGAAAAGTTAAAAGGTGCTAAAATGCCACAAATGCATGTAAATCCGAGTTCGGATAAGCATAAGGGCAAAGGCGGAGGATCATGGAGATAAACGCTTTTACAAGCAAACCTTATTAAGGCAGCGAACCAATCGATGGTGTGGAATAGGGGCTTGTTGTATATATATATATATATATATATATATATATATATATATATATATATATATATATATATATATATCGCATCGCATTAACATAAAGGGTGGACAACAAGCCTGAAGCATAGGCGCCATGTGATTGCAATCTTCGCTTTATCGCATCGGAGAAAAGCCAGTGGAGTGGATTGGACCTTAAGCCTCGAGTGATTGCGATATGCGATCAACGATGGCATCGATATGCGATAGCGTTGAAATGCGATGGGGCCGATAGTGATACGCTGATGCAATTGGTGATCGGTGAATCCCCAATACAAGGGCCAATGCACGTTGCGACTTGCGATATGCGATGCGCTGATAGCACGATCGACGATTGGCGAATCCCAAATATAAAGGGCCATTGACACGACGCGATTGTGATTAGCGATCAAGGCACAAACCCGATAGGTTTATGGATGCGATTTCATATAATTTGAAATCCGGATTTACGGGATTTCTGTGTATTTCCATGTATTTGGGTTTTTGGCCATACACAATGCGATTGGCGATGTGCGATAAGAGCACGGAGCCGAGAGGTTTATAAATGTGATTGCATATTATTTGAGTTCCGACTGTAACGCTCATGATGGTGTTTTCGTGAGTTCCCTGTGTATTTCCATTATGTGGTCTAATTCGGGAACCATATAGGAGGAAGGCCAAACGACCGGGTTGCCCGTGCCCATCGGTTCATTTCCATTGGGAAACACCCATCACACTTGTGCCACGCTATGAGCGGGCGTTTCTGTAACAGGAATGCGTACGAAGCACGAAGAGACAGAGCCGGAAAGGGAATGATTCCTCATGATTGGGGATAGAGGAACGGATGGAAGCCGCAGAGTTGGAGGATTCCTCAAAGGCCAGAGAGCCAAGCGAAGAAGCGAGGTCTTTTCCCTTCAGAGAGCTGATAGAGGCAGAGCCACCAGAGGTGGGAGGCAGAGCCGTAGTTCCAGAGAAAGCCAGAGAAGCCACCAGAGGTTGGGGGCGATGGCAAAGGGGTGATTCCTCAGAGAGCCAAGAGCCAGAGCGAGAGCCGAGAGCGAGAGCGAGAGCCGAGAGCGAAAGCGAGAGCCAGAGCCGAGAGCTAGCGCTGAGAGCCACAGAGCCAAACGGCCAGGGATAAAAAAATGGTATTTTAAACCCATAGGTTCAGCTGTAAACCAATGGAGTTGAGTGTGGAACTTGTAAAAAAAAGATTACCATAATCCCAGAGAGCCTAGTCGAGTTGACTAGAGCTCATGGAGACCTAGTCCGAGAGGTTTGGGTGAACTCCTAATTATATTGTTGTCTTATGTGTTTGCTGATTTGCTGCTTTATTTACTGTTATGTGTGTTTAAATATCAGCATAAGCAAATATACATAAGCACTTGAACAGTCTAAAGGCAAACACAAGCATACACCTATTTCAAGTTCTTTTAATCCCGCATTTATCAATCATAAGCATAAATCTTGGGAATATATAAGCTTTGGAGTGGGAGAGGTTCTTCTAAACACGACAAGAAGCCTTTAGGTGCCCCATTTCAGACCATTAAGTTACCTCTTATTGGAGGAAACTCAAAGGACAATGATGGGATGACTGATTGTTCCTGTTACCGCTCAAACTAGCAGGGGTCCTAGGAGGGGATCCTATGGAGCAACTACTAGGTCAAGGGGCAATGATGGAGCAATAGCCCACTGTCACCTCAGCCAAAGCTCCCTGCTCTTTACGGACTTTCACTGATAAGAGGAGACTTGGTATAAGGGGAACCACTAGATGAATGGATCAATAAGAGGATAAGGAGTGATTCCCAAGGCCTATTCACAAGAGAGACTCAATTAGATAGCTTGCTTGCTTTGAAAGCAAGGTGATGGGCTCTCTAGGAAGGGCTATGAGGATTCTCGAGGCTAGGGTTTGGGAATATATCTTGTTAAGATGGTTCCTAGACCGGAAAATCCTTATGGAGAATTGGCCTTTATGTGATCTTTGTGAAATTAGAGTTATAAAGTTGCAGAACCACAAAGGACCAAGTGGACCTAGAATTAGGTCAAGGGTATGGAATTGGTCAATCAAGGAGGGGTTTGACCTAATTAGGGAAGAGGAGAGGACCAAAGGACAAATTTTCTTTTGAGGACTAAATACAATGATCCAAATGAGGACACTAGCCAAAGGAAACCTAGGGCAAGAAATGGTCCTTGAGCTATAAAGTTTGCTATATATTGGGATCCCATTTTCGAAATTGCTTGAAATTTGGAGGGCCTCTAGAGGAAACCCTAGCGCAGTTATGGACCAAAAATCAAGGTGTTTTGATGGCTACAATGGGATTTATGTGATGCCCTAGGTGACCTATTAGGGCTAGGCCTAGAAAGAGAAAGAGGAGGCAAGAAAAATAAGTGTTTAGGTGACCACCAATGGATGGATTAGTGCCTTGCCTTTGGGAGAGATGGAGTCAAGGTGAAATTGTGATTTGGAGAGACTATACCTAATCAAGGAGGCCTTTAGGCAACTTCGCATGGCAATTAGGGCATGAGAGCAGCTACCTAAGGACTTTATACTTCGATGTGCAATGTTTGATGACTTATCAAGATGTATTCAACAAAAATAATCTCTAGGAACATTCACCCATTCATACATGACACATGCAATGATGCAACGCTTCAAAAGATCAAAATTTCCACAATTTCACATAGAATAACAATAAATTTCAGACCTAGATAGTGAAAATCCCAGCAACATTCATGTGACAAAGTAAATAACAAGAATAAGCATGAAAAAGATCACTTACATGTACAAATGAGTATATCCAATCATCAAATTATGCCAATAATGAAGCTCCAAGACAAAGAAGATAGAATCTAAACATCAAAATTCATCCATGAAACGAAACTTGTCCTCCAAAAGGGAATGCACAATTCTCAAGTAGCCACTAATTCCAAATCCAAGTGATGATCAGAGAAGTGAATCACCTCTCATCAATTTATATGATATCTAAAGAGTTCGATTTGCTTAATTAGCCTAATTAAGCCCTAAATAATAAAATAATGTGCAATAACAACATCACTTGGTGACAAGCCCACCAAGATAGCTCATTAACATAAAAATAACTTCTCAAGAGGGCAAAATAATCAATATAATGAGTCCTTGGGCCGTTGAGAAAGCCTAATGAAGTCCAAAGTGTGCCATGGTGAGAGAATGGACTCCAAACATAGTGGACAAGGGGTTGTCCCCTCGTTTCCCAAGTAAGTCACATGTGGTGCTCCCAAGTGGGTGTGGGGACACAAGGACATCCTCATGGGTCTCCAAGTGGTTTGATAATGCTTGTAAACCATCTGTAATGGCTAGGATGATGACATAAGCCCTCCCTTTGTCTCCCGCAGTGAGACATCCTCATTTGGACCCTGGAACATCTGCCAAGTGTATAGTGCAAGTGTGGAGCCGAATGGGCATGGTGAACCAGGTGCATCATCCTCATCCAAAAGGTGGAACACACGCAATCCCTGCATGGTGCTGGGGATCCATGAAGTACTCTCTGCTATGGTGGAGGCCCATGGCTCTCAATGCTCACCTTACAAGTGCCAATGTGGCCCTTTGGAGGGCTTGGACCTCGTATACAGAGACCAATCCCCAAATGGAGACCCACTTGCAATCATGCATAAGATCCAATGTGTCCCATTGCCCTCCAATACAACAAATCATTAGAATAATCAGGTAAAAGAGCTCACAACTCATGGAATCAATGGGGCACTTCATGGTGGCATGCCCTTCCATAGTGGGCTTTGGCATATACAAGTGTCTCCAAGCTTAATAAGGGGGTTAACCATGGACCCTATTAGGTGGTTTCAAGCTTTAAAAGGGGTGACATGTCTAGGGTACGTCCAACAGGTGGGAGGTGGCAAGCGATATAGTCATGGAACAGAGTGGGGATTAGGGGAATGCTCCATGCCATATGTCATGGTACAAGGGTAACTATGATGAGGGAAGCCCACACTTGGGTATATGCGTGTAGGAGGGAGAAAATCGTGGTACATGAGTTACCCTGACCTTTGTTTTTCCACCCTTCTTCATATGCCTTTTGCCTTTAATTGATTTTTCTTCATAACTGCTCGGGGCTCTAGGGGATGAGAGCATGATGTATAGAATATAGCATTAGATACCCCCTTTTAGGTGGGGCATTTCATTGCCCACCAGGGGTTGGGACAATCATGGGCTCCTTAATGTGGAAGGGGGCTCATCTAGAGCCCATAGGAAACAGGGTGATGACCATAGATAAGGGGTAGAGCTCATGTTTGGCTTTTGCCCACGTGCTGAATTTGTATGTTTCGACCATCTTTTGCATTTTGTGGTACATTTTCCAATTGAGATGTCAAATTATGCTTTTCCTTTTCTTTTTAGCTGCATCAACCTCCCAGGCATTGTTCCAGGTCTGACCCAAGGTGTGGACAAGGGCAGGGGGAGGCTAACCCTATGTGGACCCGAATGGGAAAAGAGATGAATGGAGCTAAATTGAGGGGAGGGGAGTGATGTATATGGTGTCGGGAAGCGAATCACGCAACCAAAATTGAGATTTCCCTTGTAGTGCCAACCCTAAAGCTAGTGGCCAGTAAAGGAGATTCCACTGGACTAGGATACAAGGCTAACCACCAAATCGGGCAGAGGAGACAAGAGTACAAACCTATCCCCAATCTTTCTGTTGAATCCCCCCACCAATCCATGTCCAAAAGTGTCCATGATAAGTAAGCAAAAGTTGTGTTGCAGGAACTGTCCCCCCCTAAGGATCCAAAGGCAGATCCGCGTCCCGTACGGATCCGCCACTGCTCCTTCGGCGGAACCGCAGATCGGAAAATCGGATCCGCAGTTCCTCCTTTTTTTGACGATTCTTGCAAATTTGGATTCGTGGGGGCTCGATCTGCGACTCCTACTGCCCGATCCATAGTTCCTATTTCCCAATCTGCGGATCCGGAAAGGATCGGGTGTGGACCTATGGAGGTTCGGGCGTGTATCCACCGTGGATCGCGGGCAGATTCGAGAAAAGGTGGACGGTTCTGCGGGGCTTTTTTTGTTTTTTTGTTTTTGGAAATTTCGAACTGTTCTGTGAGGAACTACACTTTCTGAATACTCCCAAGGTGCCCCTTGATGCTCCCTAGACGCTTCCTAGATGCTCCCTAATGGTAATGTTAAATTCTTAAAGTAAAAGTGACATTCTCCTTTATCTTTCATTTCCATCCTTTTACTTAAATTTTTAACATTACCATGAAATGACTCAGAATGTTTGAGAGGTTCCAACGTCATCAGAATTAATATGGAGAAAATAGAATTTCATATCCCATTCAAAATTCAACAGACTTAACAGTTTTCAGGATCAATGAGATTGTGGTGTTTCATTGGATTATATCACGTATGAAGGCATGTGATTGACATTTAATCAAGAGCAACAAGCCCTATATGTACCCCAGTGTTGGTGTTATTGATTGTTGAACTCCTTTGTCATGGCCTTAGCAATTATGTACCTTTCACTCAAGTCAAAATCATTGATTAGGCATGTTAAGCTTTCTCTACCATATTATAAGGCTTGGATTAAGCTGTTTGATCAAAATTAGGCAATGTTGACTAAAATCCCTATAGAATTGAAGTAGAGGCAAAGGCTAGACAAGAGAAGAGGAATTTAGATTGTAGATGGTTGATGTTGGAATAATTAATCATTGATGTACAATGGATGCCATATCTATCTTGATTTATGTAAAAATATGCATGTTTTCATGTCTTCTACAACTAATTTGGTATTTTGGATGTTTTTTTAATATAAATGCAATATATATATAAAATAGACGCTTTTGAGATGCTTCGCTTCCTAGATTTTTGGAAAATGACGCTTCCGCGTCCCCGCTTCGTGCAACATGCTGCAAAACCATTCAACTACACCAATGAAAAGTCATAACTTTGGGGTCGGGAGGCCCACCTTCAAACATACGATCATAAAAAATGGGCAAGGGACCACATGGTTGGCTCAGGTGGTGGAGATAATGGCACATCGAGCTATCTGGTGGCTGCAATGGGTTGTCGGCTGACGACCATCTAGGAGAAATTTTTCTCCAATGCATACTACCCACAGGTAATGGTTAACAGTTCCGAATCTTTTGACTCACCCCCTGCCACAGATCGAGACAAAGTTGTCCCTTCTGAGTCCCAAGATGTTAAGGAGATAAGTAATGGAACTTTTCTGAGGCTCAAATCTGCTACTGGAGAGGAGGACGATCCATCAACCATGGGTAGTGGAAGAGAGAAGAATTTACATGAGACCAACGGGGGTGATCCATCCAAGCATGTATTGTATTGTTAGACTCGTGGCAATTCCTATAGTCAACATAGAAGTGTTACTAAAAGATGTCTGAATCAAATAATGGAGCACAAGTTTCTCAACCACACTCACTTTGGGAGTATTTCAGATGTGGAGTCTATTTCAAAAAGACACATGGGAAAGTCATGTTGCCAAGTAAAGAGACAAGAAACAAAGGAGGAAGTGGAACAAAGGGCTCTAATTGCTTCTAGTGAAGACGAAAATAAGAAGCCAACCGATTCCACTTTGAAAGAGTTTCCCAATTCAAGGAAAAAGTAATTTGTGGAACATTTTTTGAAGATATTTGATGTTATGTCAAAGTAATATTTTGACGGAGGTCTCCCTTTTGAAGAAGAGAAAGCTATCGGTGGCAAGTCCTGCAACCAAGCTATAGAGCAAGGAGATGACATTGTTCTAAGGGCTGATCAGATTGGAGAACACATTGCGGGAGGAGAATGCAGGGGAAGAGTTTACCCACAATTTATTGTGCCAACCCTGCAAAAGATCAAGACAAAGAAATTCACTGGGGGGAGACAAAGAGATGGAAATGGAAAGGGTGCTAGAACATTATATACAGTTGATTGCTCAGTACAGGGCCGAGGGAGAAGTAAAGAAATAGGAAGAAGTTCATGTTGATGGGTTTGAAAAATTTACTAGTGTCTCAATCACTATAAAGAAGAAAGCATGGTGAAGCCTTGTGAGTCCACATCTGCCAAGTCTAGTTTTTATGACACTGAGAAGTCAGTTTCCAACCAAGCTCCTAAAGTTGGAAATGAAGCCATACATGTAATGCATGTAAATGAATAAGAAACGTGTTTTGTTAATAAAAGCATGCCTTCCATTAAATTCAATAATTCTTATGGACAAACTTGCAGTTTTGGTTGCTCTTCTTTGGACAAGGAAGACTCTATAGAAGTGGAGAAATTCTCAGTTAAGAGTGATAGTCATCCACAGGATATTCCAATAAGGAATATGCAAAAACAATGCCCAAGAAATGCATGTGTCGAGCATACAAGAAAATAAGAACAACTAAGAAGGACATTTGAGAATGATGCCCATCATCCTGTAATGGGCTTAGAATGTGCTAGCAAAGAGAACTTAACAAGAAAGTGTGACACAATTGAGTGACAAGGTAGCAGTAAATGTGGTTGAACCTTTCTATTAGGGCAACAGGCGAATGGTGACAGGAAAACCAAGTCATATACCTGAAAAGCCCATTTTTAGTATAGCTTCTTCGAATGCCCATTTAGCACCATCTGCTTCTATGGTTCATGCAATACACACAATATGTTTGTTCCCTGCAAAGGATACTGCAGAAAGATTGCCAGATGATATGCAATCTAGTAAGATGATGAATATAGGACCTGTAACACAACCTCTAGATACAAAAAAGCAATTGACAAAAGAAAATGATCAATCCTCAAATGAAGTACTGGAAAACAAAGTTATATTTACAGAGATGGGGAGGTTTGAGTGGAATTTACAGTTTGATGAAGATACTCACAATATTGTAATTGAAGATGTCTTTGAAAAGGACAGTGAGGGTCCAGGTCTTGTCAAACAAGGTAATGTTGCTGAAGCCCTAGATGGTTGGACTGAGGTGACGGAAATGAATATAGATGTCGGTAATAAAAAAGCAGATGCGATGTCATTTTTTGTTGGTGACTCTGCAAAGTTTACAGAACGAAAATGGATATAGATAAGGCTAAAAACCTAACAGTGAGGAAACTTCTCTACACTGAAGCTATGGAAGTTGCTAAGAAAATATACCAGATACAAAATAGAATTGAGCATGAGAGTATGTTTTTATAGGAAGAGAAATAATTGCTACGTGATATGGAAGGGACATTTAGCCACATTGATAAAATTCAAGAACGTAGTAAAATTCTGGATCAAGGATTGAATTCCCTGAAAAAGTGGATCTTTCAAGCAGAAAGGAATGTGCAGGCCATTAAGAAAGAATTGGGGACCTTGAATTTTGGGTTAGGGAAATTGCAAATCAATCCCACGGTGCTACTTCTATTAGGAAAGAAGCATTAAAGGCTCCAAAGAGGCAAGGGGATGAGGTATTTGCTGAATTTGTTCGCAGAATTGGTGTAGCATATCAAAATTGCCTTACAAAAGTGGTTAGGAGAAAGACTCTCGCGAAATTGCATATAAGGCAGGCAAGCTACGAAACTAGAAGGATGACTAGAATAAGAGGGATTGAAGTGTAGAAACAGACCTTAAAACATTTGCTTACATATGCCCTAGCAGCTGACAAATCGAGGCTGGGTATAGTTAATATGACATCATTTGGCACCAATTTGACCAACATCAATATTGGTACGCTGAAGTACTTGAATGAAGAAGATTTGGCAAAACTGTTGCCTTGTTGAAATATTGTAGCTGTGGTCGGTATTTAACTCATCACAGTGAAAGGAAAACAAATTATTATTGTATAGTTCATGTAGGCTCCAAAACTATCAGGTCGGCCCCACCAGTTGAAGGGGATTGACCCTTGGTCAAAACCCACATGATAAGACACATATAAATTGACATTTTGACCTCCTCATTTTGGCATCATATCACCAATTCAGATCTGCTCAAGAATGTTTCTGTTCACACGTGCAAAGGAGGAAGAAGACACTTTGACCAACGAAGTTTGACCTATTCTACTTCTATTTGACAAGCGTTAACTTGTCATTTTCTGGATTGCTTTGACCAAATCTTTGACAGGTTATTGGAGCGAATATTCTGCCATCTTTGACTGAATCTGTGGTTGAATTATGGATGTTGACCAAATTTGTTTGACCAGTGTTGACCATAGGTCAACTATGACAGTTTGATTGAAATTTCTGAGGAAATTGCAGGGCTGAAATTTGGCCTTTTTGACCGTAGTTGACCAGGATCAGTAGAGTTCGAAATTCGGCATGTTTGACTAGATTTGTCTAGCCATACAAAATAATTTTCTCTCCTTTGACTAGGTTTGACTTGGAAAGTGGTGTGGTCAATTAGACTTTATATGATTGGAAAATTCATATGTATTTGATTGAATTGGACAATTTTTCCTAAGAAAAGATTTGCTGGGTTTTTCCCTGGTTTGGGTTTTCCTAGGGATAAAATTTGTTGTGTCTCTTGTGCATCATTATTTGACTATGATCTCTACTGCCCTACTATTCCTATTGTTGAAATTTTCCCTTAATGATCTGGAATGTGCTAAAGATATAATTGTATCCTTGGAAGTAATTATTTCGCTGAAAATTGTCCTCATCTTATTTGCACCTTAAAAATCAACATGGTATTAGAGCTTTGGTGAAGGGAAAAAGGGCATTGAGATCACTCTTGAAGATATCTACTTCTGCAATCTGATTGTTTGACCAGATCTATGACCATGGGTTCCTATACTAAGACAAAAAACAAGTTGGAAGGTGCTACAAACTTCAGGGCATGGAAAACAAGAATGGATCTTATTCTTACAGAGAATGATGTTTTGGAGCATGTGAAAGGCAAGGTTATTGAACCACAAGATAATGAAGGAAAAGCAAGGTACAAGAAGAATGAAATCACAACCATGAGGATTATTGTTGAATCTATCAGAGATCATTTGATTCCATATGTTTCAGGTTTGGACTCTTCAAAGAAGATGTATGATGCCCTAGTTGGATTGTATACCATCAACAACATTGGTTAGAAAATGAGTTTGAAGAATGAACTTTGTGATGTTAAAATGACAAATGACGATACTTGTGCTTCATATTTCATGAGGATCTCTCAATTGAGAGATCAACTTCAAGCTCTTAATGAAGTTATTTCTGATACAGAACTTGTGACAACAACATTTAATGGTTTTCTGACTCATGGGATTCTTTTGCATCTAGTATTTGTGGCAGAAAGGATATTCCAAATCTTGAGGAATTATGGACCTTATGTACTTGAGAAATCCAGATTTGTCTCAAAGGGGAAGATTCCAAGACCTCAAGATGGTGACTATCAAGCTTTTGCAACCCACTCTAGAGATGGCAGAGGAATGAGAAAATTTGGATGGCTTCAAAGAAATGCAGGAAGAAGACCTTTTCCCTCTCAAGGAAAGAAGGATATGTCGAAAATTCAATGTTTTCGTTGCAACAAGTATGGCCACTATCAAGACAAGTGTATTGAAGGAAATAATAATAGGAAGAGGAAGGGAAAGCATCATGCCTCAGCTATAGACAATGATGATGATGAGCATCCACATCAGAAGAAATCTAAGAATGACACTACAAAAACATTAGTAGCTGATGATAAGGACGAGGATATATTCTACTAGGGTGATCAAATTGCAAATATATTTTAGTAATTTCTGCAAGTAGGCAAGGAGCAAGAGGGAGTTGACAATTCCCTACAATCCTCAAAAGATAAGTAATCTATATCTGTCTTCCTTGATTATTATTGTTTTTGATTTGTTAGCCTCTTCTCTTTGTTTCTTTTGCTGGGTTATAATTGTTTTTCTATTGGCCTCCTAGTGAGGATTGCAGGTACATTGTGAAGTCTGCCATGGCTTTGGCAATAGTCGGAAGCATTGGAAGAACGAAGCAAATTTTGTAGAAAGAGGATTCTTCTAGAAGTGATTCGTGTCTGAGACGGAGAAATTGTACTAACCATAAGGGCTCCAGAAGCAAGCAGGCTAAGAAGTTTGAAGGATGTCATTGTACCAAGATCTGTGATGACTTTAAGGTGGATTTACAAGATGAAGCATTTGGGTGATGGAGAACGAGTCCATAGCCATTCCCATGGTATCCAATCTGATGAAGTTGAGTGGCAAAGGGAGCAACTTGGATTGTCTTAGTAGGATTTGTTTTAGCATTAGAGGGAGCACCTAGCAGGGTGACTAGAAAGCAACCGTAGTAATGGATTCAAGCTAGTTAGTTTATGATTGAGCCAATGTATGTGGCACAACATGTGTTGAGGTATTGGCATGGGATAATTGGATATGCATTGAGATGTGTCTTGTACAACTATAAGGATTCACAGATTTAGATTGGGTTGACAATGATGATTTAGCTTGGGGGCTGCTATGATGAATAGGAAGATGATAGCATATGAAGCATAATATATTACAGTTTGGCGAGTTGTGAAGTATTTTGGCTTTGGAAGCTACTCACAGGATTGGTTGATCATGTGCAGGAGGCGGCCATGATGACATGTCAAAGCATGTAGTACAAAAGGAGCAGTGAGGCTCCTATATATCTCTATAGTTGAGCTAGTTGTTGACATTCTCACAAAGCCTTTGTCCCCGGTTGAAGTTGGCATACTTTTGGTACAAGCTTGGAGTGATTGAGAATGCTTCCCTTGGTTGAAGGGAGTGTTGATGTTGTAGCATCAAGGGGCAGATAATCTCCCTTAGGTCACAGGTATTGACCAAGAAACCTTGTAATATGGTTGGGCAGGTCTCCCTTAAGTCATGGGTATTGACTTGGAAACCATGTAATATGGTTGGGCAGGTCTCCCTTAGGTCATGGGTTTTGACTGGGACACCATGTAATATGGTTGGGGAGATTGGCCCAGTTAGCATCAAGGCTTAGAATTGCTCCCCCATTCAGTGGGGTTCTGACCATATTGCCATGGGGTTTGGCTAGTGGATTGAGCTTGTGCCTTATAGCATTGGGCAAGTATTTTTTCCATTCAAAAACATGTGATGATGTTGAGATTGCAACAAGATGATGGAGCTTAGTGAAAAGAGTCGCCTTCACTAAGTGGGCCTGCAGGCAAATTATGGTGCAAGTTCTATTTTTGGATCCCAGCAGGGATGATCACAGCAGGAGTGACCACAGCAGGAGTGATCACAGCAGGAGTGACCACAACAAGGATGATCACAGCAGGAGTGGTCAAAGTCTATTTTTAGACTGGCTGTCCAAAATAGAAAAGTCAAATATTATTGTCTCATAATAATATTTGGACTATAAACTTGATCTTATTCTCTTGGAGCACTTTAGTTTGAGCTACAGATGTGGCCCATGCAGCTGTCAGAAGGAAGTACGCTTTTCTTATGAGTCAGTTGAGTTGTTGCATGCATGACTTCAGTTAGAACTCAATCAGTTGAGTTTGGTGGAGTTGATTGTGGAGTTGATGGAGTTGTGTTCAGTTTGACTTGGTTAAACTAGTTGTAGTTAGTCTAACTGCAAATAGACTAATGATGAGTTGTTAAACTAATTATTAACTCATAATACAACTATAGAATACATCAGTTAACTCAGTTGCATGTCAGTGCATGTTCAGTTCAGTAGGGACAGGTGTTAGAGAATCAGATTGCTATCAGTTGTGACTATAGTTGTGCATCAGATCTTGCACAATCAAGGGATTGAGTATGCCAATGAGTTTGCTCATGTATTTGCCCAGTATTATAGCCTCTGCTCACGTCTAACACAGTGTGAGTGATTCTTTGGAGGTGAAATACGAGTTTGGTAAACCATTTTCATTCATTCTTGAGCAGGTATTGAGCAGTGGAGGCAGGCAAGCAGTGGAATAGATTTGGAGATCAGATCTTAGCTGTATTGTGTGTAACAGGTGGAGCTGGTATGGATTGCTTGTGATAAGCATTGTACTTTGTAATGTTACATGGTCTCAATCATTAATATACAGATAGTTGGGGTTTTTAGCGAGATGCTTTCCCCGGGTTACATACTGTGTTAATGTGTGAATGCTCTTGATGTTTTATTGTTATTGATGATCAACGTAGAGGAGCTTATGTATTGTGTATGTATTCCGCAATAGTACATGATCAGGATAATCTCCATTGAATATGTGTTAAATTATTCAAAATTTCTACATGGTATCAGAGCTAGCTGATTTGTAGAAAAAATTTCTACATGGTATCGGAGCTGTTGATCATCAGATCTACTATTCAGGAAGTGTTTACATTCTATTTCTTCAGGCAGAGTCTGTAATCGGGCCAGGTAGCCTCTGGATTCATCCTTCCTTTGGAAGGTGAGATATTCGGTGAATGCCCATACAGTCAATCTCTGTACGAGAAATATTGTGTTCTCACGAATCTTAGATCCGAGGCGGTTGAGTTGGTTGCTGGTGGAATTCGAATTTGCAGCAGTGTTTTCTTGGTGGCAACGCAGTAATGTCTTTCAACGGATTGCGATTGGAGTATGCTCTTGAGGGCAACTCAAACTATATTCCATGGAAGGACAGGATGGAGGCAATATTGGATGATAACGGGCTGAAGGAGTTCATAGATACCGATATCCCAAAGCCTACTGATGCTAATCAAGCTGATGCTTGGTAAAAGAAGACCGCAAAATGTCGAAGGATTCTGTTGGAGGGCGTGAAGGATCACATTGTGTCCAGCCTCCATGGAAAGGCTACTCGATATTTGATGTGGAAATCATTAACAGAATTATTCCAAAGCAAGAGCGATTAGAGGAAGCTGGCGCTCAAAGAGAAACTCAGAAACATCAAATGCGAGAAGGGTGATAGTATGCCCAAGTATCTCACGAAGTTCACTTAGTGTCGAGATGAGCTGGGAAGTGTGGGGGTTACTGTCGATGATGAGGACTTGGTGAGCTTGGCTCTCCTTGGTCTTCCGAAGAGTTGGCATTCCTATCAGGACTCTGTCAATGGTCGGGAGAAATTGCCAGGATGGGAAAGACTATGGTCAGATCTTGTGCAGGAGGAGATCAGGCGGAGTACCAGGGACGGATCTTCGTCAAAGGGAGCTGATGAAGAGAATTGCGCTTTGGCTGCCAAAGCAAAGAAAGGGAAGAGCAAGAAAGCTTCTCAGTCTGGTGTGAAAGGCAAGAAGCTGGATATGTCCAAGGTGAAGTGTTTTCACTGTCACCAGCACGGACACTATGCCACTAATTGTCCGCAGAAGAAGAAGAACAAGCAGGGTGGTGGATCGGTAGCAGGAGAGGCTCTAGCCTCGCAGTTTGAGCTTGATTTTTCATTGATCGCATGCTTGGTTTCAAGTGTGATGGGATCAGTGTGGTTCTTGGACAGTGGTGCATCTTTTCACATGACGGGAGATAGAGATTTGTTCTCTGATCTGGAGGACAAAGATCGTGGAGTGCACATCGAGATGGGCGATGATGGTAGATACAGTGCGACCGATATCGGTACCATTTCCTTTGAGAGGGAGTCTGGTAAGCCCTTCGTATTGAAGGAAGTCATGCATGTTCCAGGATTGAAGAAGAATCTTATCTCAGTGGCAATGTTGGAAGACAAGGGGTATGATGTTGTTTTCAGCGAGGGAAAGGCCTTCCTGCGCAGCAAGACAACTGGTGAGACCCGCAAGATAGGGGTTCGAGTGAGGAACCTTTATCAGTTGCATGTAGATGGATGTGCAACAATGGCAGGCAAGGTAGAAGGATTGGTGAGCCAGGATGATGGCGAGTTGTGGCATAGGGGATTGGGTCACCTTCACCATGGAGCCTTGAAGATACTGCAGCAGATCACTACAGGGCTTCCTAAAGGCACACTTGCGTAGTCAGATCAGTGCAAGGGGTGTACTTTGGGGAAGTTTGTGAAATCCACCTTTCACGAGAAGGATAGTCGCGCCATGACGATCCTTGAGAGAATTCACACAGACATGTGTGGACCTTTCTCAGTTGCTTCGACAGCAAAACACATGTATTATGTGATTTTTGTTGATGATTTCTCTCGTAAGTGTTGGATCTTCTTCATGCAGAAGAAGAGTGAGACATATTCAAAGTTCTGTGAATTCAAAGCACTGGTCGAGAAGGAGTCGGGGAAGAAGGTGAAGGCTCTTAGGAGCGATAATGGTGGTGAATACATCTTGGACGAGTTCAAGGATTTCTGCAAGGCAGAAGGGATTCGTAGAGAGCTTATAGCTCCCCATAACCCACAACAGAACGGGGTAGCTGAGCGGAAGAACAGAACGATTGTGGGTGCTGCACGGGCAATGTTGCATGATCAGGGCCTACCCCTTCACTTGTGGGCGGAAGCATGCAATACAACAGTTTATGTGCAGAACTGTTGTCCTCATAGGATACTTGGCATGAGTACACCCGAGGAGGCTTATTCTTGTAAGAAGCCTGATCTTTCTCATTTGAGGATTTTTGGTGCTAACGTTTACATGCATGTGACGAAGGATGCCAGGAAGAAGTTGGAGCCGACCGCAGAGGTTGGGATATTTGTGGGGTACACTGATACGCCCCACAACTATCATGTGTATTTGCTAGACAGTGGTAAAACTGTCGTGCGACGGGATATAAAATTTCAGGAGAAAGCCATGAAGTGTTCGCTTGAGAGGGAGCTACACTTGCATGCAGATGAGGAGCTATTAGTTCCTAAGGATGAGCTTCAGGATGTGGATCAGCCACAGGACAAGGTTCAAGGAGTGGAAGAGACCACTCATGCAGCGCCAACCATCAGAGGGCGAAAGCGCTTGACAGAAGCTGAGCGACTGGCTCAAGATGCAGAGAAAGTTGTAGGACCACCTACAGCCCAACGCAGGGAGAGACAGTCACCTGATCGGTACACTGGATACATGGCTCTTATGAGCAAGTGTGTTGTGACTGAGCCATCCTCTTTCGAGGAAGCTGTGGAGGATCTCGCATGGGTAGACGCCATGGTGGAAGAGTATGATTCTATTGTCAGAAACAGTGCATGGGAGATTGTTCCTAGACCGAAAGGGAAATCAGTGGTGGGTTCGAGATGGATCTACAAAGCTAAGCAGGCAGCTGACGGGAGTGTGGAGAAGTACAAGGCAAGATTTGTTGCCCGAGGCTTTTCACAGATAGAGGGGATCGATTATGAGGAGACCTTTGCACCTGTCGCAAGGTATTCTTCCATACGGACGATTCTTGCTCTCTCAGCGCAGATGGGATGGCACATTCATCAGATGGATGTGAAGACTGTGTTCCTCAACGGAGTCATTGAGTAGGAGGTGTACATTGAGCAACCCGAAGGCTTTGAGGTCTTCAGCAGCGAGTCGCATGTGTGCAAGCTCAAGAGAGCGCTGTATGGGTTGAAGCAAGCACCACGTGCTTGGTACACACGGATAGACAGCTATTTCACAGGACTTGGATTCTCCAAGAGCGAGGCAGATCCTAACCTATACCAGATTGTGGTGGAGGGTAAGTTGCTTATCATTGTACTGTATGTTGATGATTTGATTCTAACGGGTGATGAGCTGTTGATACTGTCATGCAAGAAGGATCTTGCTACAGAGTTTGAGATGAAGGACTTGGGCCTCCTTCACTATTTCCTAAGATTGGAAATATGGCAGCGCAGTGGTGGACTGTTTGTTTCTCAGGGCAAGTATGCTCGGGAGATACTGGAGAAGTTCAACATGCATGGCTGCAAGCCTGTTGATACTCCTCTTCTTGGAGGTTGGAGGAAGGAGGATGCCACTTCGGGAGAAGAAGCGGATGCCACTGTTTATCGACAGTTGGTGGGGTCGTTGATGTATTTGGTTAATACACGACCCGATATATGCTATGCAGTTAACCAGCTTTCACAAGCTATGGTTAAGCCTACCAAGCTCTTCTGGAAGGCGAGCAAGCATGTATTGCGCTACTTGAGAGGCACATCGGGATATGGATCTTGGTACAGACAAGAGGATGCAGATTGGGCAGGGAGCTCAAGAGGCCGAGTATATGGCAGCAAGGACATCAGGTACCATCATATCAGAGATTGTGTGCAGCGGAGGATCATGTTGCTTTCATACATTCCAACGGAGGATCAGGATGTTGATATTCTGACGAAGGCTCTCACCAGGAGCAAATTCGAGTACCACCAAGGCAGGATAGGGGTTGCTGATAATCCATATCTTGTCGAGAGGGAGTGTTGAGATTGCAACAAGATGATGGAGCTTAGTGAAAAGAGTCGCCTTCACTAAGTGGGCCCGCAGGCAAATTATGGCGCAAGTTCTATTTTTGGATCCCAGCAGGGATGATCACAGCAGGAGTGACCACAGCAGGGATGATCACAGCAGGAGTGACCACAGCAGGAGTGATCACAGCAGGAGTGATTACAGCAGGAGTGACCACAGCAGGGATGATCACAGCAAGAGTGATCAAAGTCTATTTTTAGACTGGCTGTCCAAAATAGAAAAGTCAAATATTATTGTCTCATAATAATATTTGGACTATAAACTTGATCTTATTCTCTTGGAGCACTTCAGTTTGAGCTACAGATGTGGCCCATGCAGCTGTCAGAAGGAAGTACGCTTTTCTTGTGAGTCAGTTGAGTTGTTGCATGCATGACTTCAGTTAGAACTCAATTAGTGGAGTTTGGTGGAGTTGATTGTGGAGTTGATGGAGTTGTGTTCAGTTTGACTTGGTTAAACTAGTTGTAGTTAGTCTAACTGCAAATAGACTAATGATGAGTTGTTTAACTAATTATTAACTCATAATACAACTATAGAATACATCAGTTAACTCAGTTGCATGTCAGTGCATGTTCAGTTCAGTAGGGACAGGTGTTAGAGAATCAGATTGCTATCAGTTGTGACTATAGTTGTGCATCAGATCTTGCACAATCAAGGGATTGAGTATGCCAATGAGTTTGCTCATGTATTTGCCCAGTATTATAGCCTCTGCTCACATCTAACACAGTGTGAGTGATTCTTTGGAGGTGAAATACGAGTTTGGTAAACCATTTTCATTCATTCTTGAGCAGGTATTGAGCAGTGGAGGCAGGCAAGCAGTGGAATAGATTTGGAGATCAGATCTTAGCTGTATTGTGTGTAACAGGTGGAGCTGGTATGGATTGCTTGTGATAAGCATTGTACTTTGTAATGTTACATGGTCTCAATCATTAATATACAGATAGTTGGGGTTTTTAGCGAGATGCTTTCCTCGGGTTACATACTGTGTTAATGTGTGAATGCTCTTGATGTTTTATTGTTATTGATGCTGCTATATTGATGATCAACATAGAGGAGCTTATGTATTGTGTATGTATTCCGCAATAGTACATGATCAGGATAATCTCCATTGAATATGTGTTAAATTATTCAAAATTTCTACAGATGACATGTGGAATGGTAAATGGGCCTTGGGTTTCACCATGGGTTAGGTGGGGTTCCTAACAAGACTCCAAGTGGTAACTTGGCAGATTGGTGTGGCTTCACCATGGGTTAGGTGGGGTTCCTAACAAGACTCCAAGTGGTAACTTGGCAGATTGGTGTGGCTTCACATGGGTCAGGTGGGTTCTTGGCAAGAATCCAAGTAACTTGGTAGATTACTGACCCAAGAACTAATGGGTAGCTAGTTCCTCTATTTAATGCTGATGCGAGGATACTTTCCATATGGTTCTGGTATAAAACATGAGGTGGATGGATTCATCAACATAGTTGAACGCTTTCAAATCTTTTCTTGGAATGGAGAAATTTTATTCATCAGATGTACATCTGTGGAATTCAAGGAGAAATATCTCCTTAGTTAAGAGGGAGTGTTGAAATATTGTACCTGCGGTCGATATTTAAGTCAACAAAGTCAAAGGAAAACAAATTATTATTTTTAGTTCATGTAGGCTCCAAAACTGTCAGGTTGACCCCACCAGTTGAAGGGGTTTGACCCTTGGTCAAAACCCACATGATAAGACACATATAAATTGACATTTTGGCCTCCTCATTTTGGCATCTCATCACCAATTCGGATCTACTCAAGAAGGTTTCTGTTCACATTTGCGAAGGAGGAAGAAGACAGTTTGACCAATGAAGTTTGACATATTCTACTTTTGTTTGACCATTGTTGACTTGAATTTTTCTAGCTTTCTTTAACTAGTTATTGGAGTGAATATTCTAGCATATTTGATTGAATCTTTGGCTGAATTTTGGATGTTGACCAAACTTGTTTGACCAACGTTGACTGTAGGTCAATTGTGATAGTTTGACCAAAAATTTTGAGGAAATTGTAGGGCCAAAATTCGACCTCTTTGACCGCAATTGATTGGGAGCAACAGAGGCTGAAATTTGGCCTATTTGACCAGTTTTGACTAGCTATATAGAAGACTGATTTTCTCTCTTCTTAGACTAGGTTTGACTTGGAAAGTGGTGTGGTTAATCTAACTGGAAAATTCAAATGTATATTTAATTGAATTGGACAATTTCTCCTAAGAAAAGATTTGTTGGGTTTTTCCAGGATAATTTTTTTTGTGTCCCTTGTGCATCATTATTCCGCTGTGATCTCTATTGCCTTATTGTTCTTATGGTTGAAATTTTGTTGAAGTGTAATTGCTTAATAATATGGAATGTGCTAAAGATATAATTGTATCATTGGAAGTAATTATCTAGCAGAAAATTGTGCTTATCTTAATTGCACTTTAAAAGTCAACATGCCTAATGGTGATTATGGTCGGTAAGTAAAAAGTGCAATCTGCCTAGACAACAACCACCGCTTAGTCCCAGAAGAAGGGGAGTATGAACCCCAACTAATTGGTGAAGGATGTGTTAGTGAAGAAACTGTTAGAACAAGAAAAATGGAAGGGGAAGATGCATGGCTGAGAACAAAATTTGCCTCAGCAGTGGCATGTATTTGTCCTCTTAACTCATATTTGATCTATGAATCGATGAATGAAGACAGTGACTATTGTAGGATGACATCTCTCACTAGCATGTTTGTTATTGGGTTTGCAACAACCAAAGAAGAATGTTGTAAGGATTGAAGAGAAGTTCTCATTCTTGAAGATAAAAGGGAAAATTTTGCAGCATCCAGGTTTGCAATTGCTTGGCGACAAGCAATGTCAGGAAAGGGGGACTGCAATGTCCCCTTTAATTAATTGTGCAAGGGAGGATGAAATAGCCTATCCAACCCCGTAGGCTATAGTCATTGATAAAGGGGGAACCCATTATCCAATGTTTTAGGACAACATTGGGTAAAAATTGGGTAGCTGGGGCAACAAGTCCAAATTGGGCGCTACACTTGTAGCCCCTCACATTAGATTAAGGAAGAAAGACCCCATGAGGAATCTATAAATAAGAGAGAGATAGAATCATTTTGTCATCATTGTGGATTAGATTATTTCTGTTTGGTGAGCTTGAGGCTCTGAGGGTTTTAAGACCCTTTCTTCTTGATTAGTTTTGGTGGTGATGTTCCCACCCTAACTAATCCTCTCTCTTTGATTAGTTTCGGTGGTGAGAGATTCCACCCTAGCTAATATCCTCTCTTTCTCATCTTTGTTGTAGCCTACGTCTTGGAATTTCTCTTACTTGGTTTGGCAAGAAAATAAGTGATCTCTCTGTGGGTTTTCTTGGTTAACAAGCCTTGTTCAAGAGCAGTGAAGGTCTCTCTGGAATGTGTTTGGTCATAAAAAGTTTGTGTGGTAGTAGAGGTTGCAGGGCCACAATGCCTAGGGCTATAGGTGCAAGGGTCGTAGGGCCGAAGTTTGGTTGCAGGAGCAATAGGATGTTTGCATTTGGTCTGCCTCCTTGAGGCTCGTAGGGTAGCAACATATACCTTTCTTAAGTTGGCTAAGGTTAAACCGAGCTCTAAAGATTAAAACACTTTTAAGATTTGGGCAACAGCCAACGGTTCGTTGAGTGAGGTAGCAATAAGGTCAACACAGGCAAGGTCAAGGGAACCTCTCCAACCGTAGTTGTATACGTGGGACTTAACAGTCACAAGCCCTTAATAACAAGTTTGGTGGCAACATAGTAGACATTGAGTTAATTAATATAGTAACAATAGTATTGAATAGTGCTAGAGGAGTTACAGTTGGGATGTTGGTCTATTGAATATTGACATTGCAATTGGAATTTCACTGGTGGGTTATTGGTTGAATACATCTACTGTTCATTGGGCGGTTAGCCCTAACTCATTATGGTTTGTTGAGGAATCTTATTGCTGTTGAAAATCTTTTATATTTAATGTATTCAGGCTTCTGTGATCCATAATGAATTAAGCAAAGTCTTTCGGTAGAAATCACATAAGAGAATTTTTTGGCTAATGTGTTTCGAACCAACAAGTGTGGTTCATCATCAGGTCCAGATGAAGAGGTAGACCATCTGTTAGATAACGTGCACTGTTGTTGTATAGTCCCTTCTGATTTATTTGAAAAAACCCTAGTCAAAATTGAACCCTAAGGGCAAAAAGCCCCTTGATATATTACAAGCACATTGAATGGTATACCACAAGCACAAAGAAACCGCACCACTTCTGTGTCCACATCATCCCTCCCACCATTATTAAGGAAACCTGCTATTGTTTCTCTAGATTCAAAGGTTCTAGAAGTTCCAAGAGGAGATGAAGTATGGCCACCACTACCAAATCTAGAGGTTGCATTTGCATTAGACTAAAGGTTTTTTTTTTTTTGGTGCATCCTCCTCTATTTGGATGTATGTTTGCCTTTGTTCCATTGATACCATAGGGCAAACTGAGATGCCTATGGCACCCTTATTGTCATCACTCTCTTTACCCCACAAATATGTCTCCTCACATGAGAATATAAATTGTTACAAGGCTTTTCACCATGAGAATCACAAGGGCATATAAATTTGAAGGTTCCACCATGTCTTAGCCCCTCAAGTTTTGTTAGAAATTTCCACAAGGTTGTTAATGAAGCTTTTCTCTCATGCATTTCATTGTGCTCTTCATCCCCTTCTCCTTCAAATCCTTCCTTGTCATCATAGATTGGGTCACTATGAGTGTCACCACTATCCTCTTCTTCCATTTCTCCCCTTTGATGCCTACCCCCTATCAACACCATGGAATCCAAAAATGGAATGATAAACCAAAAGAACATCATTTTTTGCAAAGCTAGGATGGACAACTTGCAATAGAATGAGGAAGAAGGAGGAATGGGAAAGAGTAGGAGAGGAGGAAAGAAAAACACAATATAAATACAAGAAACTGAGGGAGTTGGGGTTTGCACTTACCTCTTTAGTTCTTCAGAAGTTGAGGTAGATGGAAGCCCTTCAATCTCCTTCTTGTTCACTCCTCCAAGCTCTCCTTTGCTCTCTTCTCCAACCTCTCACAAATTTGCTCTCCACAACCTGCTCTTCTCTCTTCTCCGGGCTCAAGCCAATGATGCAAGAATGAAGAAAAGAGATGGGGAAGAGGCCTTTTAATCTTATCCTCTCTCTCCCTAACTCACCCTAGGTCCCCACCCAAACCTTGGTTGAGGCAGAAAATATTAAAAAATTATGGTCCCGTGGAACTGTGCGTGTTCCTTCGGAACTGATTGAGAACCGTGATGGAAACGTGGCAGAACTGTGCACGGATCTGCAGTTCTGGCTTGTGGAAACGTGCATGGAACCATAAAGGTTCCAAAAAACTAGGAAGTGTCTTTTTTTTTGTCAAAGCACGGTTTTGAATTTTAGCCATGGATTGGGCACAGATCCACACGGTTCACAGTTCTGTCCTTTTAAGCTGGGGTGGGGGGGAATGGTTCCTGCAACACCGGTTTTGGGTTAGTAGAAATACCTTTGGAAACTTGCCAATGCCGTCTCCATTCCCAAGTAAGGCATGACCTTAGAGTGGTATACTTCTTGTATCAATTGGATTTGATTTGTCTAGGGTCTAGACTCTAGAGTACACAGTCTGTTCAGTATGCCATTCACTTAAGTATTGGTCTCTATAGTCCTTTGCACATTTTGCAATCAACGTCTTCAAAACAATGACCACATTGACAAAGTGCTTGTCCATGTCATTGGCTTATAAAAAGCATGTACTTAGTTTTTCTATTTGTGATCTTTAGAGGAAGTTGGCAACCTTGCTTTGTGTCCTGTTGTTAACATAATTATGAAGTTGAACTGCTTTAGGTACATGACCCATTTCAGGTTTTGACTATCCTGCAACTTAGACTGTGCCTGAAGATATTATAGTGGTTTGTGGGTTGGTGTGCTTTCAGTGCCCTTATCCAGCATATATTGTTGCCATTCCTTCATTTCTTGCATAATATGTTCGAATTTTCTAATACAGGTTAGGTACTTGACCATGGCGTCAGAGATTTCTTGAAAGTTTGAAACAAAACAACCGTTCTGTCTTATTGAGTGAACATAGCCTCCATGGCATATCTTAATGCCTCTGTTGGTAGATCAAAGAACCGCATAAGATTTGGTTGTAGTAACATTTATGATTGGTGCAACATGGATTTGTTTCTTTAACTTATTGGAGGAGTTTCTATTGCTTTTCAATCCAGATGAAGTCAGTATTTTGCTTTAGTGAAAGTATTAAAAAGTAAAGTAACATTGGAGTAGTGAGATATGACCTTACGCAAGTAATATTTCTTTTCCAAATTTCTTAACTCAAATAGATTATTTAACATTGGCCATCTTTTCCAGATTGATGTGAACATTGTGAAGTCTGTATTTTTCATCCTTTTGCTGAAAAAAACAAGAGACTTGTACTTGTTGTGTTCTGTCAATTTCCCTTGAAAAATATAACTTCATTCTCCATCTTAGAAATCTATTTTACAGGGTATTATATAGTTTTTTGGTTGGTAGCTTGGTTCTATCCAATGTTCTAAAAGTTGGAATGAAACTTGGGATCCACTAAGGGTTAGAATGGACTTGGATTGGAATCAAATTGGAGTTGGCCTATGATCCAATTTATAAACTGGTTCATCGAAAAACTATAAAATATTAAATTACAATAAAAATAGTTGGTTTTGATCCCTTAGAGTTATTAGTATCAGTAAAGAAGAATTTTTTCTTTAGCAACTGTGCACCTCTCTTTAGGAGTAAGGTGCATTGCTTGGAATGTAATTATAGGATTCAATGGGTTATGAGAGGCACATTATATATGATCCTTGGACACTCCAATACTTGTTAACGGTAAAACTTCTATATTGAAAATGTTTTGGTGAGATATCCACTACATATCCATGTTCCAGATCCATGGAATGGAAGGTTACCATAGATATATATCCATATGAATCTATAATTGAAATAGAATGAATGGATCAATATCCAGCGAGCTATATTAATCTCGATATACAACAACCTATATATATGTGTGTGTGTGTGTGTTTCTATTGAGATATCTATTGTTGATATATATAGTAATGATAGCTTCAAAATAATAATAATTATCATCATCATCTAATGTTAAGGTCACGGCCAAGCCAGACACCAGATTGGTGTATGAGACCACCCTGGTTTGTGGGACAAGGGACCCTGCCCTCTGTGCATCGATTTGACTTGGAGGAAAAATTGGATATTACACCTTACCTCAAAGCTAAGAAGTTGGACAACTGGGTGAGACATTAGATGTATATTTCGATGACATAGGTATATGCCAAAGTCCACAGAACAGTGTTTGCAAACTAAAATTTACCAGCTAGTTGTGCCAAGAGGTGCTCTACAGCCCAGTATATGAGGGAGATGTTGTCACTTAACGTTACATTAAAACAATTAAAAATATATGTTGGCTGATTAATGATTAATGAAAAATTAAGAATATGAGGGAGATTTTGTCATGTAACGTTATGTTAAAAAAATATATATGTCTGCTAATTAATGAAAAATAAAGAATATGAGTTACATGTTGTCATGACAGTATGTTAAAAAAATTAAAAATATTTGTCGGCTAATTAATGAAAAATAAAGAATATGAGAGAGATGTTGTCGCGTAACTTAATGCTAAATTTTTTTTGAAAACATATGTAAGTTAATTAGTGAAAAATAAAGAATAATGATGAATATGTTGCTCAATTAATTTTTTTAACAAAAAGTGCACATATAAAATATATTGTTAATCACAAAAGGAAATTAAGTGTGGACAAAATTCAAGAAAACAAAAAGAGTATAAGGTTCATTTAGCGAAGCAGTATCTTGCCGAAAATTTCAGTTAAGGTATGTTTTATCTTCAAAAATTCTTAATCTATATAATCTGTAACCTATAGTAATGAAATGATATTATTTATTTGTAAATTTTGCCTTGCTTCACATTGGGACAACAAACTCACCAGACTGTAAATCTTACCAACACCCCATTCCTCATTCCAATTAGATTAGGTTTTGTCTGTAATGTAAAAAATCAATAGAAGATTATTTGTCAAAACGTGAAACTAATAAATCACAAGTCAACTCTTATTGCATGTAAAATGTTACGTGAAATTGGAATGCTTACACAACTAAAATGCCAGCTCCTATTATGTGTAAAATGTTGTATGAGATTGGCATATATTTATAGAATTAAAATGCTGTGTGTTACATGTAGAATGTTACATGAAAGTGGAATTGGAATGGTTACAAAAATAAAATGTTGTTTGAAAAATTTACGTTGGTGTGAGGTAAAAAATAATTAGCATATCATAGTTAAAAACGTATTTGTGTGAGTTAAATTTTCTCAAAGTAAAAAATAAACCAACATAGATCCATCTTAACTCCGGATCTACCAAAGGATGAGAGGGATCAGATACCTTAATATGCAAACCTATTTTTGAGTCCAAAACTTGAGGAAATGCTTGCATGTCAAAGTATTTGATCCCTCTTGGTGCTTGGTAGATCTAGAGTTAAGATGGATCTATGCTGGTGTGAGAACTTCAATGGGAGATAAAGGCAATACACCATTAATGCTCAGTGAGAATTCGAACAAGTGATGAGAAAAAATCTTATTCTCTGAGGTGCAAGCACAACCTGAAAATCAAGTGACAATTCCTAAGATAGACAATACATCAAGAAGTTCAACCAATATGGAACAACAATAAGTTTGACCAATATATCATCAAACTAAAGAGCCAAGAATTTAAGGACTGCTCTGTGTTGAACTACATTAACATACTTAACACCCCAATCCAAATAAAACTAGAATTGTTTGAGGTAACTAACATTAGAAGATGCACACGGAAAAGCCATGGCCTTTGAAGCCAAAATCAATTAACAATAGAAGACAACCTGTCCTAACCCAATAAAGTCCAGTGACTCAAGAAGAAAGACAAGTGAACAACAATGACAATAGGCACCAACTAGTCAAGCATTGACAAGTTGTCCAACAAGGCAATACAAAAAGAAATCAAAGAATATCAACCCCAAAGGCAAACACTGCAAGAAGGTGGGACATGTTAAAGACACACTCTTGTTCTTGTATCTTGATAACAAATGTCAAAGGCTCAACAAGCTGTATTCACCATTGAGTAGGCCAACTTTGATAAAAGGTTGCTATAGCAACAAATATTGAGGCAGATGATCAACGAATGTATCCAAGGAAGCAAATTTTTTGAGATGTTCATATAAGTGAAAAGAACCTTGTTCCGGCAACTGTCCATCTCGTTAGTTAAATGAACCTAATTAAAGAAATCCTGGCTGGGCAACTTGGTCTACCAACATAATGATGACAAACTCTAGTTCTTTTATCCTGATAACAAATGTCAAAGGCTCAACAAGCTCTATTCACCGTTGAGTAGACCCTGAAGTAGGCCAACTTTGATAAAAAGTTGGCTTTAGCAACAAACATTGAGGCAGATGATCAACGAATGTAACCAAGGAAGCGAGTATTTGAGAGTTCATATAAGTGAAAAGAACCTTGTTCCAGCAATTGTCCATCTCGTTAGTGAAATGAACCTATTTAAAGAAACCACCCTGGTTAGGTACATGGTCTACAAACATGACTGCATCTAATTTTTTACGAATTAGGATGGCTATACGAACTAGAGATGGTCATCACTTAGGAATTCTCACTTACACTTGCAATTTTCTCAGCATTAATGGATCAGGTAGAGTGCAATCATTTTTTTTTCTGAATCAGGCTAATCTATTATATTACAAAAAGTCAAAAATTACATCAGTATTACAACAGGGTCTTAGCCCTGTAATTCCTGTCGAGTGATTGACAGTTTGCCCAAGTTTAGACATATCCAAAATTGAACAGGTACAGAAATTGGGACGATAACAAACTAACAATACGACACATGACATTGCTTATGGCCGACACATAGAACATATGGATAGCTAACACATAGATTTTGAAATCTGGACTGAAACCAAACACATATAGATAATGATGAGCGAAAACAGAGATAAGCTTTCCCTTCCCGGCCACTGTGAGCGAACTGTTGGTGGAATTATTCATCGTCGGTGGTATATGGCTCGTCCTCCGCTTTGCCCCTGAAGTGCTTGGGGTCGTCCGAATCAGAGAGCCGGGTCCTCTGAGCCAATTCGCTTGGGCCCGCAAGGGCAGCCTGAGAGTTTGGGGAAGAGCTTTCCTTAATTGGGCGTTGCAGATCGATAGTAGGCATCTGCATATCAATTGTGGGAACATTCCCTAGAACCGGAGGAGGGTTTCTCTACGGAGCTTCCACTTGACCTCTAGAATTACCACAATGCTCAACAGAAACCGAGACGATGAATGTAGAATTTGCCAGAGTGCAGGGAATTCTATACCTGACAGCGGGATGCGCTGTGTGACCACATTCCATGATTTCGCCATACCCAGGTGCCCTGCCACGGCCTGCTGCCCGACCTGAGGAGCGGTGATGATCCGAAGTGACCTCAACTGAGGAAGAGGGAGAAATTGCCGACCTCTGAGCAGAAGCTCGACCCCTTGAGCTTCCACGACGGCTGCTCATTCTCAGACGCTCGCGCTGCATTATCAAATTTGCCAAAGAGCAGGAAAGTCCTTGCGCAGTCCCCCACAGAACCAGAGGATTTTCCAGAGCTGCCGCCGAGTGCCCAAACTCTATGAAAGAATGCGGGAAAATGACAGAGGTTTCTGGCCTTTGAAGCGCCATCTCACCAATTCGCAGGAGAACCATTAAGACTGAAAGGACTGGAATTAAATTTCGTTGAGGATCGACCACCGTCACCCTTAAGAAACCGACTGCCAGGTACTGCGTGGCTCGTTCGGGCTGACACTTGCCCATGTGACGAGCCATTGGGCTGCTACGCGTAAGAGGTACCCGCATCCGGGAAGGTAGAGTGCAATCATTAGTCAAGTGTCCATTCTTTATTGGATAGAAAGGTCAAGTGTTGATGAAGACCAGATCAACTTAGATCTGTCAAGGATGGTGGGAGCTTCATAATAAACATATGGAAGAAGCAAAACTCAGGGACTCTCTTTAGGGAATCCCTAGCAAAAACGTTGATCAATGCATCTTAGAAGTTTGTATTACTCGAGTTTAAACATCGAAATGACAGTCCACCTACCGTGGAGAGGTTGACCATGCAAACATTTGACACGATCGGCAATGGTGAGGATTATTGTAGAAGTGTTATGTCTTCAAAGAACCGAGGAGTACTGCTGGTTAGAACAACTGAACATAGTATAGACTTTTTCTATAAAGCAATGCCAAAATAGGTTTATACAAGAGTTCCATACTTCATCATACAAAAATAAATATGCTAATAAAATGGGTCACATTTAACCAAGCTCATGCAAATGTGCATAATTTGTTGTGTTAGTTCCCAAGCATGATTCTAGAATGCATATGTGCATGGAAGATACTCTATAGAGCTTTGAACAAACCCAAAATTGAGTACTAGTACTCTATTCTGTGCATTCAAGACCTACTGCATCATTTGCGGGAGAGTGCAATACTGTGAGTGAAGGAAGAAGATGTGAAAGATAACCTTTAAGGCTTAACATGGTTACAAGTGGTTGGTCAGAGCATTCACCTTTGTTTCCCTCCAAATTCACACCTGAGCTAACGTGGATACACTCTTTAAATCCACTTGGTGTGGCCTTGGGGGCAAGTCTCGAGTTGAGCAACTGTCATTCAATTCTCAACTCCTCCGTTTAGGCTAACTCCTAGCGAAGCCAAGGGGGGTGGAGCCTATGAGACAACTAAGGCTTAACAAGCTTTAGCAAAAAAAAAGGTATTAGTCTAAGAAACCAGATTCGACCTTAACCCCTTGCGTGTCCTGAATCGCAAATCAGACACGATTTAGTTGGACACATGTTCGATCGGGACACGATCGTGTCAGTCGTGTCTCGATTCTGGGACACGTGCCCCCTTGAAAGACGTGTCATGCGGCCCATAAAGGGCGGTTTTGGGCCATTTCACCTTCACTTTTGACTCTCTCTTGTTGTGGGTGTGTGAGAGCGAATAACAAAGGGTTTGGGAGCATTTTGGAGTCGATTCAAGCAACAAGTAAGTGAATTTTGTTTCTATTTTTTTGCATTTTTATTACAGACAATGTCACATGGTTCGGGTTCAAGTTCGGGTTCGGCAATGATTAGGTTCGGTTTGAGTTCGAATGTTTTGATGAGGTTCGCCATTAGGTTCCTCTATATATATATATATATAATGAATTATAGGATAAAATAGTAAGAAATCAACATCAGTAAACATTAAAAATGCTATCACGGACATGGAAACTGCAAGGATAAATTACAAGCTTAAGTCGTGACATGAAGTTATGAGTTTTGATCTATGGACTTGGTCAATGGCTATGAGGTTCGATGAGATTCGTCAAACCTCAAATTTTTTTTAAGGTTTGCCAAAATTCGAACCTCAAGGTTAAAGTTCGACGAACCTTGTGACATAGATTACAACAGTTTGCATCTGCATTTTTTCTTTATTTTTTTACAGTGTTCTCGACTCAATTAAAGGCAGCAGGGAAGGGGCAAAGGAAGGGGAAGAATGTCCCCATTGAAGATGCCCCTCTTGTTCCAATTTCATCAGGGTCTGCAAATGTTCCCTCTATTGGAAGAGGGGCTGCAACAACAACTTCAAATGTTGAGGGAAGACAAGAAGCTCAAGATAACAAATATCCCTTGTGGAAGTATGTCACAAGAGAGCAAGGGTCAGGCAACAAGTTGAAGGGAGGAGGCAATGTTGCTTGGAAATGCAACTATTGCAACAATCATTTCATGAGCACATATTACCGTGTGAAATCTCATTTGTTGGCTTTACCAGGTTGTGGAATTGCAGCATGTACACATGTCTTTAGCTAAGAGGAAAAAAATGGAAAAATAGGTCAATGTTGGTATGGCAAAGGTGGCAGCAACATCTAAAAAAACCAAGAATGATGATCCCCTTCCATTCTTGAGGAAAAACAACAACAAATTTCCATTTGAGAGTTTTGGTGGGGGACAAGCAGCAAAAAGAAAGGCAGTGGCACTTGGTCCAATGGACAAGATTTTTCAGAAAGAGAAACAGGAAGAGCTTGATCTCACCATTGCATTCTTTTTCTATCAGAACTTCATATCCTTTAATGTTGCACACTCACCTTTATTTATTGAGATGTGTCGAGCTCTAACTCAAGGGGCTCCATCAGGGTATGTGCCTCCTGGGTCAAAGAAGCTTAGAACCACATTGTTGACTAAGGCAAAGAAAGAGGTGGACAAAATGCTTGAGCCTATTAAATCAGCATGGCCAACATCTGGGGTTAGTATTGTTTCTGATGGATGGACAAATCCAGCACGCCACCCACTCATCAACTTCATGGTGTCTTCCTTGAATGGTCTAGTTTTCTTGAAATTAGTGGATGCACTTGGACAATACAAGGATGCACAATATATGGGTGAGTTGTTCATTAAAGTTATTGAAGATGTAGGTGTTGATTCTTGTGTGCAAATCATTATAGATAATGCACATGTTTGCAAGGCTGCTGGCATGATTGTGGAAGCTAAATATCCACAAGTATTTTGGACACCTTGCATTGTCCATTCCTTGAATTTAACACTTAAATCTATTGCTTCTGATGTGCTTTGGATTGGAAGTATTATTGAGGATGCACGACATATCCGCAACTTTGTACAAAATCATACAAATGCCCTCACAATCTACAAGGAGTACACCAATCTATCATTTTTGAAGATTGCAGATACACGATTTTCCTCTTCATTCATCAGGTTGAAGAGATTGAGGGAGGTTAAGACTGCTCTTGGGGCCATGGTTATTTCAGAGTTTCGGTCTTTTTGGAGAAAGATAGATCAAGCAGCCTCAAAAAGAGTGAAGGACACAATGTTAGATGATGCTTGGTAGGAGAGGGTAGATCTACTTATTAAGATCATGGACCCTATCATTTTTTGCTACAATTTGCAGATATAGAACAACCCATCCAAGGAGAGGTTTATGAGGGGTGGGATTCCATGATTGAGTCTATGAGGAGCATTATTTTATAGAGTGAGTGCCCCGAGTATGAGACATCATCAGAGGTCTTCTTCACCACCATACATGATATTCTTGTCAGCAAATGGGACAAGAATTGCACACCTTTACATTGTTTGGCTCACTCAATGAACCCAAAATACTATAGCCATGAGTGGCTGAATGGTGGACCTTCTTGCAAATTCCCTCCTCACATGGATGGTGAAATTTCATAGGGGAGGAAGGATGCATTGAGGCAGATTTTTCAGGATAGAGCATCCCTTGATGAGGTGGAGGATGCCTTTGTAGAGTTTTCCACTGGTACTGGTCGATTTGCAGGAGATGATGTGATTAGAGACAAGGGGGCTAAGAAGCCTTATTCTTGGTGGGCAACTCATGGGGAAACAAGCCCTCCTCTACAATAGTTGGCCATGAAGCTCATCTCTCAGGTGACTCCATCCTCATGTTACGAGAGGAATTGGAGCACATATGGGAATTTGTATAGTGTCAAGAAGAGTAGGCTTGAGCAGTCCAGGGTAGAGACAATGGTGTATGTGCACACCAACCTTCGTCTTATTTACAAGCAGAGGGATGAGTGGTTGAAGGGAAAGACAAAGATGTGGGATGTCTTTCCTGATGATATGGGTTTGGACAACAGTGTTGAGTTGGCATTGGCCAACTTGGATCTTAATGAGCCAGTGCTAGAGCCTATCACTTTTGATGATGGTGATACTGTAGAGGGGTCATCCTCCACACCAGCAGATGCAGAGATGACATTGGATACAGAGGAGGAGGATGCAACAAAGGAGAGTAGTGGTGACCATGATGATGACAATGATGCTGATTTTGATGATGATGATTGATGACTCATGAGCTACCTACTGCCTTGAGGCTTGTAGTTGTTTTGTATTTTCTATTTCTATTTGCCATTGGCATTGCTACTACCTATGTAACACATTTTGATTTTGATGACTTAATGAGAAAACTGCAGTATCTTGTCTTTCTCCTATTGGATCATTGATGAATATGTCACAATTGTATTTGTATGCATAATGTTACTTTGTAAAACTTACATCTAGATGAAGATCTATGTTTGAATCAATGAATTTGTATCATGAATGAGAATTTGTGTAAGAAATATCTAATTTTTAATATATATATATATATATATATTTTAATAAAATAATATATAACGTGTCCTGTTCCGGGGGTTCAACGTGCTTGTGTCGGACACTTGAATCCTCGTGTCCTTCGTGTCTCGTGTCCCCTTGTCAGGTGACTTAGATATTAGTTCTAGGAGTTAATTGAGATTGATTAAGACACATTTAACCATCAATATTTAAATTACGACATGTTAATTCAAAGCATGTAAATAAACTCCATGAGCATAAGTAATCATAATCATTAATAAACAAGAGATATATCAATGATGATCAATAAATGAAGAACTCTCAAAGCAAAAGATGTAACAAGTAGAGACCAGTGCCAAATAAAGAGTACTTGAATGTTCGAAGGGAGAAATAACGCTTGAAAGTAAAGTGCTTGAAAAGTAAATACTTGGAAATTGAAAGCTCAAAAGTAAATGCTTGAAGAAAAGGATGATTGCTTGAAAAGTAAAGTACATGAATTCATAAATGTAAATGCCCCAAAGTAAATGTGCTTTGAAAATAAATGTGGCAATTGAAGATGACGAAGTACCCAATGTTGTAAATGAAAGTGTTGTGAAATGTCTCTTGGTTGATTTTAGTTAAATTAGATTTTACTTGGGTTTAGGTTAGCTTAGTGTGTGGGTGCACAACAAGAAATGTTTGATTGCAATAATCAAATCTAGCTAAGGTTTGTGTCCTCGTCGAGCCTTATTCTTGTTGGGTTAAGGAAAGCCACAAGAAGATCCAACCGGAGGAAGCTTTGTTTCAATGAGTACTTCTCGTTTTCACAACTCGACTTGTTCGCAAGGAGGTCCAACACTAGGGAAAACAAGTCCCTAGCCTTACTTCTGTTGAAAAATTGGTAGTTGTGGTTTGTATTTTCATTGGCAAAGCGAAGGAGAAAATTTGAATTTTACTTGTTGACCAAGTTGGCCTCACTTGCACAAGTCGGCCCCACTCAATGAAAGGGTTTGACCCCAAGGTCAAAACCCACCTCCTAGCACATGTATAAATTGGAGTTCGTTGACCTCATTTGGAACACACATCTCACACATCCATTCGATCTGAAATAGAACAACAACAATCCACACGTGTGAAGGAGAATTTTTTGCGTTGACCAGCTGTCTTGTTTTTGTCTTTGACCAATGTTGACGTGGGATTTCTTGCTGCTGTTTGATCGAGATTTTGACCTGACTTGGAGGTAGAATATTCCTTGGTTCATTATCTGTTCACTGTTTTGTTGTTGACCGAAGTTTGACTCTGTTTTTGGGCCGTTGACTATGGGTTAAACTCAGAGCTTTGATCGAAATTATGAGGTAATTACAAGACCAAATTTTGGCCCCTTTTGTTCAGCTATCTCAGGCCAAAATTCGACCCCTTTGTTGCAGTCTTTAACTTGGACCAATGTTGACTATTTTCTCTCTCCTTTGACTGGTTTGACTTGGAAAATTTTGAGGTCAGAAATTGGAATCTTGTTGGGAATATTTTGATGTACATTTTGATGAAACGAATCCTCTCTCATAAGGAAAGATTTGTTGGTTTTCCCCTTGTGGGTTTTGCCTTGGCCACTAGCCTAAATTTTGGTGTCTCTTGTCTTATTGTCTACTGTGATCTCTATTGATACTCTATTGTTATGGTTGAAATTTTTCATGTATAACTTATATCATTGGAAGTAGTTATCAATTTGAAAAATTGTACTAGTCTTGATTGCACTAGAAAATCAACACAGTATTAAAGGTTTGGTGAAGGGAAAAAGCATTGAGATCACCTTGAAGAGATTTTGGATTCTGGTTTTTGTTTTGATTGGTCATCTTCATCATGAATTCCTTCATGTAGACAGAGAACAAGCTTGAAGTAGCTACAAATTTCAGGGCATGGAAGACTAGAATTGACCTTGTGCTTGCAAGGCATAAGGTCTTGGGTATTGTATTGGGAAAAGTTACTGAACCAGCTAACCAAGCAGGAAAAAACAAGTTTAAGGAAGATGACATCTTGGCTAGTAGCATCATTGTGGAATCTGTTAGGGATCATCTAATTCCCTATATTGCTGATCACAAATCTTCCAAAGAGATGTATGATGCCCTCATTGGATTGTACACCATCAACAACATCAATCAATATACAAGTCTAAGGGGTCAACTTCATGAGGTCAAGATGACAAAGAATGATATTGTGGCATCATACTTCGTAAGAATATCTCAAATAAGAGATCAACTCAAAGCTATTGATGAAGAAGTATCCGACAAGGAATTGGTAGCTGTGGCAATGGGTGGTTTGCCTGAATCTTGGGACTCTTTTTGCAGCAAGCTTTAGTGGCAGAGAAAATCCACCTTCCTTTGATAAGCTATGTGCTGCTTACACTCAAGAAGAATCAAGGCTCCTTTCCAGAGGCAAGATTGCAAATCCAACTGAAGACTCTCAAGCTTTTGTAGCTCACTCAAAGAATAACAAAAGTTGAAGAAATTTTGGAAGATTTCAAAGAAATTAAGGTAGAATACCTAATTCAAGACCTGCCCTATGACCTGCACCAAGAAGAGGATCTGCTTCACAAAGAAGATCTCCTCCTCCCTCTTAAGAAAGAAGAGACATGACAAATGTTCAATGCTTCCGTTGCCAAGCATATGGTCACTATCAAAATAGGTGTCCTCAAATGAATGATTATCAAAGGAATGAGTATTAAAGGGATGATGATTGAAAAAGGAAAGGGAAGCACTATTCTTCTGTCACTGATCCTAATGAACCCTCACATAAGAGGAGACCTAAAAAAAGAGATTCTGATGATGAATACTCATTCTATTATGCTTTTACAGGTTCCATTGCAGGTCATGATGAAATTTGGCAGCTGGATAGTGATGCCTGTAGGTACATGATTGGAATTCGTGAACATCTCTCTGAGTCAGTTGAAAAGAAGATAGCACAAAGGGTTGAGCTTGGCGACAATGGCAAGTACGAAGTCAAAGGCATTGGTTCATCATCCTTCCAATTGGAATCAGGAGGTAATGTCTCTATTAATAATATTTTATATGTTCCTGGTTTAAAGAACTTGTTATCTATTTCATCTCTTGAAGACAAAGGATATAGAATTACTTTTGTTGATGTACAAGTTCTAATATGGAAAGACTCCTCCTTTGAATCTGCCAAGGTCATTGGTGTGTGAATTGGAGGCCTATATCGTCTCCTTGGACGCTCAATTCAAGCCTTGTTACACAACACCACTGATCTTTGTGAGCTATGGCATCGAAGGTACGCTCATGTTCATTATAAAGCCTTGTCTAGAATGAAATATTTTGTTAAAGGTGTACTTGAAATCAAGATTGAGCATGATGGAGTTTGCAAAGGATGTGCTCTTGGGAAAAATAGCAAAGGACTATGTATGAGCAGTGATAGTAGATCTAAAGGAATCTTGGATCTTGTGCATTTTGATGTTCGCGAGCTTATGTCTGACAAATCCTTGGGTGGTAATTTGTACTATGTCATGTTCATTGATGATTACTCTTATAAAACATGGATTTGTTTCTTGAAATACAGGGATGAAGTATTTGAGAAGTTTTGGGAATTCAAGGCATAGGTTTAAAATGCTACAGGAAGAAGGATCAAGGCTTCGAGGTCTGACAATGGAGGAGAATATGTATCCAATTAGCTGATTGCTTTCTGCAGGGTTGTTGGAATTAAGAGGGAGTTGATATTTCCCTACTATGCTCAACAAAATGGAATTGACGAAAGGAAGAATAGGACTATTATGGAAGTTGCCAAGGCCATGCTTCATGATCAAGAGCTGCTGATGCTTCTATAGGGAGAAGCTTCAAAGGCAACTGTTTATGTTCAAAATAGATGTCCACATCAAATCTTGGATTACAAGACTCCTGAAGAAGTCTTCATAGGTGAGAGGCCCAATGTTGAGCATTTGAGAATCTTTGGTTGTCCTGTTTATGTCCATGTGTCCAAGGAGAAAAGGACGAAGTTGGAACCTTTCGGGAAGAAGGGAACTTTTGTTGGCTACGATGAAAATTCAAAGGCCTTCAAAGTTCAGGATCTGTGTACTAGGATAACGTTCTATTGAAACTTGCATGGATGTCATTTTTGATGAAGATGTTGCTTTCTAGAAGTCCAAGGGATGGCACTTGGACTATGATGATGAGATGCAAGTGGCTCCTAAGAATGTGGAGTTGAAATCCAGAGAACCTAAACTTATGGAACAAGATCCCCATGAAGAATCTGATGATCCACATGAATTTGTTGACTCACCTAGAGTCACTATACCTGAAACTAGAAAGATACCTGCTTGGCTTGAAAGAACTTTGAAGGAAGCTGAAAGACATGCAACACCCCGTGGGACCTTTAGGGAAAGCAAGACGCCGAAGAGGTATTCAGGTTATGCAACAATGATGTGTAAGATCATTGAGTCCAAGCCATCTACCTATGAAGAAGCAGTTGAACATCAAGTTTGGAAAGATGCTATGATTGAAGAGTACCAATCTATATTGAAGAATGATGTTTGGGAAATCGTGCCAAGGCCTGAAGGGAAATTTGTTGTGTCTTCCAAATGGATCTACAAAATAAGCATGCAACTGATGGAAGATTGAGAAGTACAAGGTAATATTTGTGGCCTGACGATTCTCCTAGAAAGAGGGAGAGGATTATGAAGACACATTTGCTCCGGTTACCAGTTATGCTTCTATTAGATTTGTTATTGTTCCTGCTTCTATTGCAGGTTGGAAATTGCATCAAATGGATGTCAAGATTGCCTTTCTGAATGGAGTCATTGAAGAAGAAGTTTATATTGAGTAACCTCAAGGCTTTGAGATTCATGATAGAGAGACACATGTTTGCAAATTGAAGAAGTCTTGTATGGGCTTAAGCAGGCTCCTCATGCATGGTACTCTCACATTGATAATTATTTGTCGAGCCTTGGTTTCAAAAAGAGCGACGCTGATATGAATTTGTACTTCAAAGTTGTTGAAGGTGAGCCCTTGATTTTGTTGTTGTATGTAAATGATTTGTTTCTGATAGGGGCTGAGGTTCTCATTGTCCATTGTAAGAGGGAGCTGATTTCTGAATTTGAGATGAAGGATCTTAGTCCTATGCATTACTATTTGGGGTTGGAAATATGGCAAAAGCCTGATGAAATCTTTGTTGGATAAGGCAAGTACATTATTAAGATCCTTTAGAAATTTGGCATGATGGACTGTAAGTCCATGGACACTCCCATGGTGACAAATTTGAAGAAGATTCTGATTTGATTAATCCCTCTATGTATCACAAATTGATTGGCTCGTTGAACTATCTGGTGAACATAAGACTTGATATTTGCTACGTTGTTGACATGTTGAGCCAATTCTTGGTTGATCCCTGACATGTGCACTGGGTTGCAGCGGAACATAATTTGAGATATCCGCATGGCACCATTGACTATGGTATGAGATATGTTTCTAATGGAAAATGGTAGCTGCATGGTTTTACTGATGCTGATTGGGCTAGAAGCACTGATTATAGAAAGAGCACCTCAGCTTTTTGTTTTAGCTTGGGCTCTGCTATGATTTCATGGTCTAGTAAGAAGTAAACTTTTGTTGCTCTTAGTACGCCTGAGGCTGAGTATATTGCTCCCTGTTCAACCTATTGTGAAGTTGTGTGACTTCGAAAGCTATTTGCTAGTTTGTTTGATTAGGTGCTGGAATCGACCATTGTATATTGTGATAATCAAAGTCGTGTAAACCTTTGTGAGAACTCAGTTTTCCATGACAAGTCGAAACACATTGAGATCAAATATAATTACATCCAGAATATTGTATAGAGAGGAGTTGTGAGGATCGAGTATGTGCCTACTGGTTAGCAGGTTGATGTTTTGACGAAACCATTGTCCCGGATGAAGTTTGCTTATTTTAGAGAACAACTTGGAGTTGTTGAGAATCCTTCTCTCAGTGAGAGGGAGCATTGATTGGATAACATCATGTGATTGACAATCTTCCTTGGGCTTAGTTGAGAGACCAAGGTTTATGGTCGGGAAGATTGTCTTGGTTACTCCCTTGGGTCATTGAGATTGACTAAGAAACCAATATGGTTGGGGAGTTTGGTTTTGAGGCTTGGAGTGATCCCTTAGGTCATTGTGTTTGACTGAGAGACCAGTGGGTTTGGTCGGGGACATTGATTTTGAGTTCTCTCCCTTGGGTCATTGTATTTGACTGAGAGACTATATAGTCAGGGATTGAGATAAGGATTCCTCCCTTGGGTCATGGACTGAGAGACCTTGTTTATGGTCGGGGAGATGGACCCTGTGTACTCTCTTGGGTCATTGTGCTTGACTGAGAAACCATTGCATATGGTTGGAGAGTTTGGCCTCATTGATTGATCCCATGGTCAGTTGGGCACTGACCTTGATGCCATTGGGTTTTGGCTTATGGGATGAGTTTGATGCTATGTATCTTTCCTTATGATGAGACTTGTACATCTGATCTCTCCCTTGGATTGTTACTGAGAGACCAATGGATTTGTTAGGGAGATTGATCTTGACTCTTGAGAGACAATGAAAAGTACCTCCCTAGCTAAGAGGGAGTGTAAAAAAAGTGGTAGCTGCGGTCGGTATTTTTATTGGCAAAGCAAAGGAGAAAATTTGAATTTTTACATGTTGACCAAGTTGGCCTGACTTGCATAAATTGACCCAACTCAATGAAAGGGCTTAACCCCAAGGTCAAAAACCCATCTCCTAGGCTCTAACACATGTATAAATTGGAGTTCATTGACCTCAATTGGAACACACATCTCACACATCCATCCGATCTAAAATATAAGAAAAATCCACACGTGCAAAAGGAGAAGGAGAATTTTTTGCGTTGACCAACTCTCTTGTTTCTGCCTTTGACCAGCGTTGACTTGGGATTTCTTTTTGCTGTTTGACAAGGATTTTGACCAGACTTGGAGGACAAATATTCCTTGGTTTGTTGATTATTCATTAATTGGTTGTTGATTGAAGTTTGACTTTGTTTTTGGGCTGTTGACTGCAGGTTTGATCGTAGGTCAAGCTTAGAGCTTTAATCGAAATTCTGAGATAATTACAGGACCGAATTTTGGCCCCTTTCTATTTAGCTACCTTAGGCCGAAATTCAACCCCTCTGTTGCAGACTTTGAATTTGATCAGTGTTGACTATTTTCTCTCCTTTGACTGGTTTGACTTGGAAAATTTTGAGGTCAGAAATTGGAATCTTGTTTGGAATATTCTGATGTACATTTTGATGAATTGAATTCTCTCTCATAAGGAAAGATTTGTTGGGTTTTTCCCTTGTGGGTTTTGCGTTGGCCGCTAGCCTAAATTTTGGTGTCTCTTGTCGTATTGTCTATGATCTCTATTGTTGCTCTATTGTTAATGGTTGAAATTTTTCATGTAGAACTACTTGATGATTGGAATACTCTAAAGAAGTCGAATTGTGTCATTGGAAGTAGTTATCAATTTGAAAAATTGTACTAGTCTTGATTACACTAGAAAATCAACAACTTCATGAGTCGAATATTTACCAATTTCTCCCATTCTCGCAATAAGAAGATATAGAAGAGGTTTTCAACTTTTCCCTATTTCGTCTAATTCAACCAACAAACCATAGAGCCGGATGGAGGTTCGTTACTTTGTAAAATGAAACTAATCTAAAGTATATATATGAAATCTATTCTAGATAGCACAAAAGGAAATCAGATTAGTCTAAGTGAAATGAAAATTGAACTAATCTAATTGCATAAATGAAATTAAATATAATGAAATTGAAGTCTATTCTAGTTATGTGATATAATTAAGTTATTCTAAGGTTAATTTTAATCCCACAATAGAAGCAAACCAAAAAGGAGGCACAACCACAAGAGATCCGCATTGGGTAGGGGGGATGTTTGGGAGACTCTCCTAACTCCCATGATGATTACAATGCTTGATGCGTCCCTCGTAAATGAAGGGATCAAAAAGATGGATTCCCTTATGAATAAAGGGATCCAAAAAAGGATGGATGAAGTTACAATGGTGAAATTTTATGGTTCTTTACAAAGGGTTCAAAATCGATTGCTTCTGAGTGCTTGAAATATTTGATTTTGAGCGAATTTCGGCAACATCTCCCCTTGTAAAAGAAAGGGTATGCTAAAAACCAGTAAGCTAATTAGTTCAAAAGTGATGAAAGTGACTTTAAAACAATCGAGAAATGTTAGTACTTGCAAGCCTAAAATGCCAAGTGCGTTGAGAAATCTAGGACATCATGAATTAGGTGATTTCTCTTAATTAGTAATTGCTTGTGAGTGCCTTATACTTCATTAGATTAGGATCTTTTGCTTAAGTTATTAGTATTCTTCATCAAACAACTACCAATGCATGAACATTAATAGACAAGAGACACAGGATGTAGGCTATCTGCCAGGGCCAAAACCTCTCACGCTTTGAGAGGAAAACCGGCACAAATTCTTCTTATAGAGATTCCAATCGACAAATACCAAGACCAAGACCCTTGACCCATTTTCCACTCCATTACCAAGACACAAGTCCTCTTCCATCTTCTCATTTACTCTCTCTTGGTTCCTTCTACTTTATATTTCTCACCACAGGAGATCACTGTGGTAATGTGATGACACCAAACTGAGGTCACTGTAATGATACTGAATTTTGTGGTCACTGAGTTTATCAAGGATACCAAACCTCTCCTTCAACAGTAGCACCGAATCTTGAAGTCACACCACTGAACCATAGTCACTGTTCTTTGAGGTAGCACCGAGACCTTCTTCATGTAATAACACCGAATCCTTGTCATATACTTGTGACCTTCTTCCTGTGGAGGCACCAAATCCTCTTTGCTGTAGTGGCACTAAATTCTCCTTTTCTGTGAGACAGAGATTACTCCGAGATTGTTACTGTGATATAGCACCAAGACAGTGAGGGGATGTCACTATGGTATCATCGAAACTTTGTCTAACTTCTCTGCTCCAATCCACACTATGATCTTTGCAATTACACCGAGATTTTGTCTACCCTTATCCGAGCTTCATTCCTGAATTGATATCCAACTTGTCACTGCACTTGTCTACCCGAATTTTAGAGAGTTATCTGAACTTGTTGACTCTGGAAATGCAAATACCCTTTACACACACACGCATATCTATATCTATATATATATTGGTTTTTCTATATAAATAAGCCGACATGTGTATATGAATAGATGTGTCTCCTTAAGGTGAAGCCGACATGAGTTCTTCACTTCATCTAGAGGCCAACTTGAAGAGGAGTGACTTGTGCTTGTCTTGGAGGGCTTCTTGACAATTCTATAGACTCATATACATTTGTAACATGCCCAAGAAGGGTTCTTCATACATGACATTGAATCTTTTTGACTTTTAAGACAAATCCTAAAGGCTCTCAATGGGAGCCATCTAAAAATAAAATCTCTTGCTCATGAAACCCATGAAGCAAACATTACAATAATAATTTTATTTTTCTTCTTTACAAAAATCACAATTACATGTCATTATGAAGACCGAACCTAGTTACACTTTTCAACACTCCCTCTTAACTAGGGAGGTATTCATAATGGTACTTGGTCATTCTCAATCTGAAGAATTTCTCATAAGAAGAATCAGATTGGTAACCCATCTGTATAACATCATATCAACCAACATTGTCACATAGCAAGGCCTTGACTAACAACTCTATCTCTCCACAAGATCTGAGCTTAATGCTGGCGAGACCAATGATTTATAAACACTCTTATCATTATCTCTCCCGGAACATACCCCGCCTAGGTTCTCAGGGTGTGTTCCATTAGGACTATTCTTATCTTGGATTCCCAATCCTCAAAGAATATCGATCCTCTATGACTACTCTTATCTTGGATGCCCTATCTCATCCTCAAAGAGCATCGGATGCCAGATGATTACCCAATCCTCCATTCTGTCTTCCCAAGTGAAGACCAAAATGATGTGTCTATCTCTCCCTCTCAATTAGGGAGGACATATCTATTCCACTAAAGGAATGTACTTAAGCTCCCTCTTGGCTTAGGAATTTCCAAGTTTCTTCCAAGTAAGAAACTTGTTTTTCAGGTTCCCTCTTGATTAGGGACCTACAATAGCTCCTCTGGTGGAGATGAAAAGAAAACCAGTTGCTTGAAGAGCTCCTTCCTTTGATGTCATGAATTTCTTCTTCGTTATGGAGTCTTCATCTTTTGGGACTTCTTCATAGGGCACAAACCATCCATCACTTTCATCCATGAGTTAGTCATGTCGTCATTCCTTTCATCAGAAAGCGAACCACCAATCTACATCTGGCGTTGCTTCATGTCATGCGACCTTCTTCATGCTATCTTCTTTGGAAGGATTTTACATCCTTCTACATGGTCATCTAGGAAGACATCCACAGTTCTTCCCTTGGCAGTCTTGCATAAGCCCATCCAGATATTTGTTCAAAAATAAAAAATGAACACTTAAATCAAAATTGCCTTTGTGATGGTCTTTTCTCATGACATCTTCTTGTAGACATCAACATCCTGCATACATGTTGACACATCTTCCAAATATATTTATATTTTCAAGGGTCTCTTTCTTTTTCCGATTCCATCAGAGTCTTCAATTCTTCCATGGAGATATCCTAGTCAAATCTTCTTGGTCTTGGATGTGAATGCCTTCTTCCATGGTTGCATCGTCTATGATCTTTTCCTTTCTTTTTCCACACATGACATTCCTAGGAGCTTCCAATAAGAGTTCTTCCAATTATTACCAATCACCTCATATTCCATATGAGGACATATTATGCTGATTTCATCTAGTGTGACCCATGCCTTCCGACTTCCTTTCATAGGAAATTCCTTTCCTTTGATCATGCTTTTCGAGATAGAGCAGTGATCCATGTTACCTGCAACCATACAACATGACTTTATAATATCGAATACAAGCATACATACCTCATTTAACTTTAGGTCATCTAGGCTTCTTTCAATAGCTTCCTTGATTGAAAAGAGCTTCAACCCCTTGATCTACTTCATCTCTTATGTCATCATACCATCATCTCATGAATTCCACAAGTTGGAGTTCCTCATGAAACACTTGCTTCATCTTTGGATTGGTGAACCTTCCGATGAAGATTCCATCAGAGAATATTGAGGATCTTGCATATCCCTATCCAACAGATGTTACCTTTTGATACATGATGAGCCTTGTCTTGGATGACTTCGTCATTTCCTTAAGTTTCCAATGAGGTTCCCAAGAGCTATATCCGTCATATATGACTGCCATAGATTTTGTTCCAGTCATTCATGTTTCCCTATGGTGATGTCACGAGCTCTTGCTTCTAATGCTTCTATGATGCCACGATGCATCCCATCATTTATTATAGCCATATCCTATAACAGAAGACTTAGGAACTATGAAATGAACTTTGGTGAGGAAGACTATCTCAGTCATAGTAGAGATCTCTTACTTCCTCTTTCTTGGATTTCTTCTTTTCAGCTTCCTCCACTTCTTCAATGATATGGGCTTCTTCTCTTCCTCCTTTATTGTCCTTCTTGACCTTAGGTCAATCTCTTTTGTAGTGCCCATATTCCTGCTCCCACATCGGATTTGGCCTTTAGTCTAGATTCTTCAATCTTGCATAGTGACCATAGATCCTGGAATGGTAGTAGCTTCTTTCTTCCCATAGATGCTTGAAGTAAAGTTACCCCACTCCTCCGGTAGTGCATTTAGTACAACTGTAGTCATTTCTCTATCAAACATGACTTCTCCTCGATCTTGAAGTTGATCCCTGATATCCTCATAAAGTATGAGGCTATTCCATCTTCTCTTGACATCTTCAGCTTGTAGAGTTCCTGCCTTAATGAGATGACTTCTCCAACAATGCTTACGGAATACAACTCTACCAGTTTGTCACAGATTTCTTTTGAAGTTTCGAATTTAGATACATATGGGATGAGGGGATCCTTGATGGATTCTATGAGAATCCTTTGAGCCCTCACTTCCCCTTTCATGAACCTAGCAAGTGCTTGAGCATCTTCTTTTGGAGATTTGGTGATTGAGCCCTTAACATGTTCCATGACCTCATTCTCAATAAAATTCAGATCTGTCCTTTTTCTTCTACGCAAGAAAGTTTGAAGCCCCAACCAATTTGTTGCTTTCCTTGCAAAAAGACATTTTGACAAATTCAGATGAAGTCATAAATATACTTACTTGTGTAGATGCTTATTTTTCCACTTGCTTCCTCCTTGAATTTGATGATGATATAGATAGTAGAAAACTCCTTCATGAAGATAGTTTTCTTCAAGAGTGATTCTTGACTCTACAAGGAGATAGATCACCTTAGACCTTTGATGATAAATGTCCTTGATGATGATGATCAATGATGGCTTGATGATGTCTTCAATGATGGTGACCTTGCTTCAACGAGAGGGAGACTGCCTTAGAACCTTTTGAAGATAATGATAGTGACCTTTGATCTTGCTTCCCTTGAATGAATAAACTTCAAGCTACCTTGATTTGTAGATCTCTTCAACTTGATGAGGATCTTTGAGCTCTAGGTGAGATGGCTTGAGGGTTTCACCAATATTCTTTGATCGAGGGTTATAATGCTTCTTTTGTAGATCTTGACTTCACGATGATCTTTGCTTTGATGCCTTCCTTGAAACTTGATCCTTGAGTGTCTCTTGATTAGATGCCCTTCCTTGACTTAGTCACCTTAGCTCCGATACCATGTTGAGAAATCTAGGGCATCATGAATTAGGTGATTTCTCTTAATTAGTAACTGCTTGTGAGTGCCTTATACTTCATTAGATTAGGATCTTCTTTTGCTTAAGTTATCAGTGTTCTTCATCAAACAACTAACAATGCATGAACATAAATAGAAAAGAGACACATGATGTAGGCTATTTGCCAGGGCCAAAACCTCTCATCCTTTGAGAGGAAAACCCACACAAATTCTTCTTATAGAGATTCCAATTGACGAATACCAAAACCAAGGCTCTTGACCTATTTGCTACTCCAAGACCAAGACACAAGTCCTCTTCCATCTTCTCGTTTACTCTCTGTTGGTTCCTTCTACTTCAGATTTCACACCACACGAGATCAATGTGGTCATGTGATGATACCGAATTGAGGTCACTGTAATGATATTGAATTTTGTGGTCACTAAGTTTATCAAGGATATTGAACCTCTCCTTCAACAATAGCACTAAATCCTGAAGTCACACGACTGAACCATAGTCATTGTAGTATCGAGACCTAGACCTTCTTTGAGGTAGCACCGAGACCTTCTTCATGTAATAGCACCGAATCCTTGTCACACACTTGTGACCACCTTCCTGTGGACACACCGAATCCTCTTTGCCGTGGTGGCACTGAATTCTCCTTTTCTGTGAGACAGAGATTACACGAAGATCCTTACTGTGATATAGCATCGAGACAGTGAGGGGATGTCACTGTGGTATCACCGAAACTTTGTCTAACGTCTCTGCTCCAATCCGCACTGTGATCTCTGCAATTACACCGAGATTCTATGTAGCCTTATCCGAGGTTCTTTCCTAAATTGATATCAAACTTGTCACTGCACTTGTCTACCCGAATTTTAGAGAGTTATCCGGATTTGTTGACTGTGCAAATGCGAAGACCCTTCACACATATATATAGTGGTTGTTCTATATAAATAAGCCAACATGTGTATATGAATAGTTGTGTCTCCATAAGGTGAAGCCGACATGAGTTCTTCACTTCATCTAGAGGCCGACTAGAAGAGAAGTGACTCGTACTTTGTTTTGGAGGGCTTCTTGACAATTCTATACTCATATACATTTGTAACATGCCCAAGAAGGGTTCTTCATACATGACATTGACTCTTATTGACTTTTAAGACAAATCCTAAAGGCTCTCAATGGGAGCCATCTAAAAATAAAATCTCCTGCTCATGAAACCCATGAAGCAAGCATTACAATAATAATTTTATTTTTCTTCTTTACAAAAATCACAATTACATGTTATTATGAAGACCGAAGCTAGTTACACTTTTCGACAAAGTGAAATTCTATACTTAAAATGCTAAGTTCCTACATTAATTAGCTAAGGAAAGACCAAGATAACTTGGTCTTTTCTTAGCTAATATGACTGCTGTTAGGATAACAGTGAATAAAAGCCTTTAGATGCTAGATATGCCAATGAAATTACTTGAATAAGAATCAAGAATTGCTGATAGAAATTTTGTGACGAGAGAAGAGAGACTAGGGGCGCTTTTGAAGTCCTTTGAAGCCATTTGAAGGCACTTGATCCAAGTGGGACTAATGCTTTTTTAGGTGCTTGAAGATTGGCTGGTTCAACCAAGAATTTCCCCAACTCCAAGCTTGAGGAACTTGTAACACACTTAATATCTTGCAAAAGAGATTAGTAGATGTTATTCATGTTATTCGACCAAGAAATGCATGTAATACTAAGTTCTAGAACACACACTATCAAGAGGATACCAAGCATTTGCTATCTTCTCTTTTAGGCAACAATGCCCCTTTCAAGGCCTAAACTACAACCCTTAAGCAATTGAATTGAAAGCACAACAAGTTACCTCATGCAGAGCAAAGCAAACCGCACAAAATGCTAGATCATGTACCTCCAAAGGCTTCTTGTATTATTATCAAGATGGAAAAAATTACAACGACATTTCCCCAAACTCAAGCTTCCAACCCTTGTTTGCAATGAGAGAGGGGGGTTACATGTATAGAGAAAAGGGAGAAGATCCCAAGAAGTTTGACAATCCCAATGAGAGCCAACAAAATCCCAAGTCTCATGGTGACGATCTCCAAGCAAAGTCGAATTGCTCCAAGTGTCCCAACAGGTGTTGCGTATGGGCTGTTAAGGGACAACGTAGATCTCCAAGATGGGCTGCGTATGGGCAAAGAGAGGCAGTGTATACAAGTGAGCTGCCAAGTGTGGTACACAAGGGAGTGATCTCGCATTAACCTCTAGTTAGCCAACAATCCAAGTGTTAATTAGTTGTCCAATAAGTCGCTGCGTGTGAGCTGTTAGAGGGAGTAGTGTAAATCTCCACGAGTGGCAGCGTATGGCTAGGTGGAGTGATGGGGGAGTTGAAGTGGGAGTGGGTTGCCACATGCCTCACTCAATTCTCCCTCATCTCAACCCTTCTTTAAGTGAACTCTGTTAGTTTTTGGATATGGTAGTAGCAGACAAGTGTTCTAGTCTCAGATTGTGTCTAAGAGGCTAAGGAACACGAGATCTCCAAAACCCAGAAAAGGTTTCGCAAGAAAAGACTTGGAGACGCCTTAATTAACGTAATTAGTCATAATTGAAATATTTCCTAAGTATAACTTAGGAAAAGTGGTTAATTAAAGTGTATTAATTAAGGAAGTCCAACTTTTCTACAGAGGCTTCTATTGATGAAGTCAAATTGATCTTAGCCATCGGTTGAGATGAAATTATGGCCATTGAGGCTCCAACGAGAGATTATAAGAGTAGGCTGAAGGGATTGGAGAAGGTAGTGTATGAGTTGAGCAGTTGTACTACTTAGTTGCAGGTATTCAACAAGGGTGCAATTGAAGCCTGGGTAAGCATCAAAGCAAGGGTTCTAGTATAGATTTGAGAGCAGGAGTCTGGAGGAATTTTCTTCAGTATTTTCCAGTGTCTGGGAGACAGGAAAGAGGAAGCCAAATTCATCTGCAGAGGAGGCCAAATACAATGGTGCGATTTAGCCAGTTTAACTAGTGCGAGTTGTCGAAGGAGCCACGTTTTCAGTTGCTAGTTGCTGGATCAATCTCTCGGAGGCAGAGCGAGTGGGTTTCATAGGCAGCAGCAGGCTAGACAACTTGCCTGGAGGTGATTCGAGAACTATAATATTTTACTGTGAGTAGTAGTGCACATTTCCAATCAGGCAATGCGAATAGCCTCGAAGTGCGAGTTGCCGGGAGAGGGCTAAATCAAATGTAGAGGGAGACAAGGGTGTCTTCTAGTTTATTTTGCCAGTAGAGATAGCCGAAGCTTTGCCAGATTAGCAAGCAAATCATTGTACTCTTGAATTGCTAAAGAATAATAATAAAATTGTCATTTGGTGCACTGGTTTTTCTAGGGACATTTGTCCAAAAACATTGGTGTCTTATTTTGTGTGTGTGCATCTATTTTCTTAATTCCAGTTTTATATTTCCTCGATGTTTTTTTGTGAAGAATGCAATAGTGAATTTATCGTTATTTTCCAAATAATAATTCTGAAGACAAATAAATTGCTAACAGCTAGAAGATGAATCTCTAGTTTATTGCATTCAAGGAATTTTCACATGGTATCAGAGCGACAAAGATTGGACCAGAGGCTCTAGAAGCGAAGGAAGCGAGATTTGTGTAGTTCAGAGGGAGATTTGAAGCACAAGATTCCATATCTGCGCAGGCCTAGCCAGGCAATGTGTATTGCAGAAGGGACAACAGATCGATTTCCAGTCCAGGTCGGAGGAAAAGTTCGATTTGTCTCAGAGCAGTAGCAACAAGCAGTAGAGGTTGCCAGAAAGGGTTTCCAGTGAGCAAATCAAAGATTCGCAGAGTAGATCTAGTACAATGATTTTGCAGCAAGGTTTTGCAACAACAAATTTGTGCAAGGCAAGGAAGAGAAAAGCACATAAAGAAGGAATTTCCAAAAATTCTTAAAAGGGTTTCTAGTTTTCCAGTAGCAGGAAAGGAGACTGTGATTTCCAGCGACAAAAGAGGCCATAGCAGGCAAAGCAATTTGTCAGTGTGAGCTTGCCAGTTGAGTCAGAGCATGCTTCAGGGTCAACAATGTGTGCCAGTATCGGAATAAGTTTCAGAGGTAGAGTGAGTTGCCCAGAGGAGTAGTAGGCAGTGCAAGTTCTTGAAAGAGAATCCAGAGGCAAGTGCGAGTAACCCAGAGTAGATCCACGCAGTCCAAAGAGGAGTGCAAGTATAGAAGGGGGGCAAAGTTAATTTGTCGAAAGGAGAAGGAGATTTCCTAGTTTCTTTCTCCAGTTTTTTAGTTTCACAGAGATGGCCGCAACAGGACTCAAAGATCAGGACAGGTTGGATGGAGCCTCCAACTTTGGCATCTGGAAGGCCAAGATGCAATTCCTATTGGACGAGCATGGTCTAAAGGAGTTTGTGACAACAGTGGTTGCTAAGCCAACAGATCTTACCCAGTACCATAAGTAGAAGAAGGATATGACCAAAGCTAAGAGTATGGTCCTTGACGAAGTTCGGGATCATATCGTTCCACATATCGCAAAAAAGGCGACAACTAAGGACATATGGGATGACATCGTGAAGCTGTACTAGGATCCGTTTGAGAATCGGAAAATGATTCTCATGGAGAAGTTGGGGTGCTCAAGATGCAAAAGGGCGAGAACGTTACATCCTATCTCATTAGGATTCAGGCTATCAAAGATGAACTTGCAGCTGTTGGAGAGAAATCGTCAGATAATGAGCTGGTGCGTGCAACACTCAACGGGTTTATTACCAAGGAGTGGCGTACTTTCGTCCAAGTGATTTCTGGGTGAGACACACTTCCTAGTTGGGAGCGCCTATGGAGTGACTTCACTTAGGAGGAGCTGAGGCTCAGTCTCGTAGATGGTACCACCGGTAGCAGGGGCAAGGGATTGAAGGTAGACAAGGAAGAAGAAAACGTCGCTCTAGCAGGGAAGGGAAAAGCGAAGAAGGGTCCTAGTTAGGGACAAGACTTTAAAGGAGAGAAAAAGGACCTGCCGAAGGTCAAGTGCTTCAGATGTGGTGAGCTTGGTCACTACGTCAGCCAATGTCCGAAGAGAAAGAAGGACAAGAAGGGGAAGCAAACAATAACTTCAACAAAGATTGACGACTTGCCCACTAGATTGGAGGATGAGTTTGCTATGTTTGCAACATTATCCTCAAATGGAAGAGTATGATACTCCAGTATGCCAAATTGGGCACGATCCAAGGGTAGAGCAACAAGAGGTATAGATCTAGCCAAGGAGGGCTCGATTAGTAGATCATATCTAGTTGCTGAGTGTTTCCCAGATGGATCATAACCTTTACTATGGGATCCCATAATAATAGAGTAGTAGGAGGATCGAAGTATCAGAAAGGTGCAGTCAGATACTTGAGAGATAGTGTAGATCTAGGGAGGCATAGTCAAAGACTCAAGGGATAATTGTAGAGCTAGTTGTAGTGATACAATAGATTAGTGAGAGTTTGAGACTCAAAGGGAGTCTAGCTTTAGAGGGAGCAACCCTACAAAAGCTTAATCTTCATGTTTTGAGAGATCAGTTCGCACTGGTGTAGTGATGGCAACAACGCAAAGATAGGTTGGAAGATGTGTGAATTGGCCAGTTACAGAGAGCGAGGTGTAATTCTAGCCAAAGAGACCCTATCGCAGAGGCATCAACAATGTGAGATTAGAGTATGCACAATAGCATGGTGGACAATGATTGCCAAAGTGTTTTCTTCACAGTGATTTCAAGTGACAGGGAGTCAGTTCAGTTTGAAGATGTGAAGAAAGGAGGTATCACAGATGTCAGACATTAGCAACATGGATCAGTTCGACTACTACATGTTCCCACAGACAAGCAGGTCGTTGATATACTCATGAAGGCCCTAGGGAGGGCTAAGTTCGTCTATTTCAGAGGACAAATGGGTATAGTTGGGAACACCTTCCTCGTTAAGAGGGAGTGTTAGTTTTTGAATATGGTAGCAGCGGATAGGTGTTCTAGTCTTAGATTGTTTCTAAGAGGCTAAGGAACATGAAATCTCCAAAACCCATAAAAGATTTCGCGAGAAAAGACTTGGAGACGCCTTAATTAGCCATAATTAAATTACTTCCTAAGTCTAACTTAGGAAAAGTGGTTAATTAAAGTGTATTATTTAAGGAAGTTCGATTTTTCTCTAGAGGCTTCTATTGATGAAGTCAAATTGATCTTAGCCATCGGTTGAGATAAAATCATGGTCGTTGAGAATCCAACGAGAGATTATAAGAGCAGGTTGAAGGGATTGGAGAAGACATAGTGAATGAGTTGAGTAGTTTGACTACCCAGTTGCAGGTATTCAACAAGGGTGCAGTTGAAGCTCGTGAAAGCATCAAAGCAAGGGTTCCAGTAGAGATTTGAGAGTAAGAGGCCGTAGGAATTTTCTTCAGTATTTTCCAGTGTCCAGGAGACAGGGAAGAGGAGGCTGAATTCATCTGCAAAGGAGGCTGAATACAACAATGCGAGTTAGCCAGTTTACCCAGTGCGAGTTGTTGGAGGAGCCATGTTTCAGTTGTCAGTTGCCGGATCAGTGTCTCAGAGGCATAGTGAGTCGGTTTCAGAGGCAGAGGGAGGCTAGACGACTTTCCTGGAGGTGATTCTAGGACTATATGGTTTTTATGTGAGTGTAAGTGTGAATTTATAGTTAGACAGTGCGAATAGCCTGGAAGTGCAAGTTGTCGTGAGAGAGGGCCAGATCAATTGTAGAAGGAGACAAGGGTGTCTTCCAGTTTATTTTGCCAATGGAGATAGCCAGATTTTTGCTAGATTGGCAAGCAGATCATTGTACTCTTGAATTGCTAAAGAATAATAATAAAACCCTAATCTGCTGCATTGGTTTTCCCTTCAGGGTTTTTCTAGGGACATTTTTCCAAAAACAACAGTGTTATATTTTGTGTGTGCATCTATTTCTGAGTTCCCATTTTTATATTTTCACAACATCTTTATTGTGAAGAATGCAATAGTGAATTTGTTGTTATTTGCTGGTTAATAATCTAGAAGACAAATAAACTGCTAACAGTTAGAAGATAAATCTCCAGTTTATTGCATTTGAGGAATTTTCGCAAACTTGACCTGTCTTCTAGTGTCTAACTCGGCCCCCACATAAGAAGGAACTCATCCCCATTGACTGGTAGCCGTTCATTCTCCCAAGTGGCCGTGGACTCGACCCTCTTAGGTGGCCTCAAACTTGTGCTTAACTCAACCTTTGATGCTTTGTCACTCCATTGTCTGGATGTAACACTTAGTCCAATAAAAACTTTTTTTTGGGCTGTCTCCAGTTATTTAGTTTTGAATTTTCTTGTCTTTTTCCTCAATTTTTTTTGAGTAAAAGTGAATTTTGGTGAGGAAAAACCAATTTTTTGTACCCCAAAGTGGGTACTAGGATAATGCTGTTACTCTTAGTATGAATTTTGAGTACTCACATGCCATATAACATGTCCTAGTGCCACTTTTTTTGTTATTTACATACAATTTAATTAAAATTTCCTGTCCTGTGGGAAATTTCTAATTATTAAAAATTCCTAGCAAAAACTAATGCAATTCTGTAAGACTCTGGATAATGCCTAGCATGGTAATATACATTGACCGTAGACTTTGAAAACACACTCAAGGCGCAGTTATTAAGATGCACTCCAACTTTGGAGGTTATGAGTGAAAAAACTCAATTGATTATTTTTTGCTAAAAAACGAAAATAATTAATTAAGTGAAAAAAAATCTCTGGAGCAACTTCCTTAGTAACTAGATCCCAAGGGCCTAAGTCTGTTACATAAGTTCATCATGCTAGTGTCATTTTATACAATTTTCCCATAGGGGTATGGAATTTACATAGAAGGAGAGAGAGAAGATAGAGAGAGAAAGGGGCAAAATTTCCCTGATGCCTTCTAAACTTCAAAATATTTCACTGGTGCCTTGTCCATTAGGCAATGGAGTCTTCATTCCCTGCTAGGTACATTTGAGCAGGTGACATTTGGCTTTAGATGGGGATGTGTGCTTGATCTTCAGGAAAGCATGCAAGAACTCCAGAATCTGCAATAGTCGAAAACATCTTGCCACAAGAATATTAGAAGCACATGCACTATATAAAGTCATTATTATTCTATTATTATTCTATCAGCTGACATAAGAAGAAATGACAATGTTGAAATGAAAATGCTGAAGTAAAATGCAATAAATAAAAGCAAGGAAAGGAATACATTACGGGGGATGCCCTTTGGGCATCAGGTGTTCTTAGTGAAACACAACTTGAGTACCTACCTGCTCACAGGCAGATCCATTGGTTCTTTTTCTGATGTGCCATTTCCAATCCTGACCATTTTGGGATCCCGATCCGTCCCAATAATAACCTCTATGTGGCCACCATATTTTTTTTTTTCTTTCTTTCTTTTATGACTACCAACTTCGTTATGATTTATACTGTTTGGCACTGGTTTCTACTTGCCACATCTTTTACTTTAAGAATATTTCATTCATTGATCATTATTGCTATATCTCTTGCTTATGAATTATTATGGTTATTTATGATCATAGAGTTTATTTACATGCTTTGAGTAACATGTTGTAATCTACATATTGATGGTTGAATGTGTCTTGGTCAATCATAATTAACTCTTAGAACTAATATTTCTTATTTTTCTAAAGCTTGTCAAGCCTTAGTTGTCTCATAGGGTCCACCCCCCTTGGCTTCTCTAGGAGTTAGCCTAGATGGAGTTGAAAATTGAGTGACAACTACTCAACTCGAGACTTGCCTCTAAGACCACAAGTGGATTTAAAGATTTTATCCGCGTTAGCCCAGGTGTAGATTTAGGTGGTTACAACCCTCACCAATGTAACATTGGCATTTCAAACTTCTATAAAAGGGGCGGTCACAAGCTTAGAAAGAAAGCCTTTGCACTTAGGTACATACATGTTGTTACTATGTTTTGCTTTGTCTCTACCTTGCCATTGAAACTAATTTTGAATTTAACTTTCTAAATAACATAATTTATTTTGCCAGTGGGTAAAAAACCGTTGTATAAAGTTGTGAATAACATGTGCATATGATATATACATAATGTCATAATAATATGTGGAAAATTGAAAGCCTTGCGATATGCAAGGCATATGCAATGACATGTGGCAAAGCTAAGTTGCTTACAATACTTGCTAAGTGGCTTGATCCAAACTGTTTCACCTTTTTAAATGGTAGAATGGATGAAAAAAGAATGCTGTCTCAAAAAGTATTGCATGTGTCATAAATGTGCAAAATACTTCCTATAGAAACTTGAATTTTTGACATGGGTGTTTTTACACATTGTCATCCTTGCACTCCAAAGTGCAAGCATTGGCTAGGTTAGTGGAAATTTCTAAATGTTATGTTTGCTGTAAAATTTTGGCAGATGTTGGTTCTGTTGCATACCTGATAGCAACATTATAAAGGCTTCGATTCACTTGTTAGACCTAGTAGGAGTTGTGCAGTGTTTGTTATCACGTGAAGGGAATTGTCTCCAGTATTATTCTTGTACTTATTGTTAGATTGCTCCTGGTTAGGTGTGTCAGATGGGTATGGAAACAACAACTTGCTGCACGTTATCCCTTGTGCAGTGAGATGCTGACAAGGAGTTTAACCATTGTAAGGTGGGATGCTGTTATGAATAAAACACATATAAAAGTAATATAAATATAAATAACGATGATAATTGTAATAATGATTAGTTAATTAGTAATTAGTACTGAAGAGGCATGTATAAATGGAACATGACCTTCCATGAAGAGGCCCCTGCCTAGGGTATATAAGCAGGCCCTCACTCTCATTTGTATCATCATTTTCATTCATACATTTTAATATATATTCTTGTATCTTCAATGGAGATCTTCATATTCTAAGTCTTCTGGAGTATTTAACTTTTGATTATATGAACTTTGTTCGTTACATTGGTATCAGAGCATTCCTCTGAGTATACGAACTTTAATCGTTACATTGGTATTAGAGTTGTTTGATCCTCTGGCTACTCAAACGCTGCACAAGAGCCTCATTCTCCGATCTAGGCCTTTGGCCGTTGAAATTCAACAACTTTGTTGCTGTTGAAGCGTTTTGCTACAAGCTTATGGAGGTTCTCCATTTTTGCTACCAGAGCCTTGGCCATTAGAAAAATAAATAAATAAATTATAGAAAAAAGGAAAAAAAAAAAGAAGAAATAAAAATAAAATAAAATAATAATAATAATAATAATAATAAGGGAAAACTATATACCCCCGATTGGGGTGTAACACAAGGGAGGAAGTGGGCTAGGGGAGATGGGACCGTGAGGAGGGAGGAAGCGTCCAAGTGAGCGAAAGGACAGGCGAGGGAAATGGAGTGAGAGGACAGGGGCAAGGGCAAGTGGACAGACAGGGTAGGGAAAGAACAAACCCCGAGAGAAGGATGGTGGAAACGGATAAGGAGGACAGCGAGGATGGCAGGGGGCCAGCAGGAGGGCAGGCAGAAGGACGCCAACAAGTGGCAGGGCGAGGGACGAGATCATACGGCAAGAGCAGCCGGGAGTAAGTGAGTATTAATGAGAGGAAGTGGAAGTCAGGATGGAGGGTCACCATTCCAAGGTGACAGCGTAGGGATTAGTGAAGGGAATAATGATAGACAGGTGGATGAAAAGGGAAAGGACAGAAAGGGGAGGGGAATAAAACATAAGGGAAACCAGTCCATAGACAGACACATGCAGAGGGAGGAGACGAGAACCAGAGAGAGGAAAGGTGGCCGAAGAACGACGTTGTAGCTTGCGGACGGAAGCGGAACCAGTTCTGCGAGTTGGTATGTTGATCCTCTGGCCCTCAGATTCATAAGGCATAGGATGTCTTTTTGCATTAAACTAGGAAATTTGTTCAGGTTAGGGAATGAGTCTGGTAAGGAGGAACCCAGGAATTCCTGGGACCCTGGTTGGTTGAAAACTGTAGAATGTGTAAAGAAAATCCTGGGGAGTAAGTTAGGAGTGGAGGGGATAGCATCCAGGAATGGAGAGGTCTCCACCATAGTTACCCCATGAAACGAAACGCGAGAGAGCGAGGCCATAAGGACTCCTGTTGGGGACTCTGTGATAAAACCAGAAGGAAAAAATGCAAAACCTCGGAGAGCAATTAGAACCGAGAAAAGAGGGAAACAGGGAAACAAAATTCCACTAGGGGCGGAAGAGAATAGGGCCAGGGATCTGAGGCCTAGACCCCTGGAAAACATCCCCATGACCAAGACTCCCTGCGATGCAAGGAACAATAAACCAGCCTACCTGGAGGCGATCCTAAGCGGATGCCTCTGTCGTGTTGCTTGAGCGACGTATGTTGCCGAGAGGAAAAAACGATGATAAGAGATGTAAGAATTAGAAGAACCCATAACTACGAGAGGAGATGGGAAATTCTAAAAGAAATCTCGAAAAGCATTAGTTCTGGCACTGAAAGGGATAGTAAATGTGACACAGGTAAATGGGAAATTGTTTTGATGTTTGCTCATTATCAAACTGATAATCGTAATGGTTATGTGATAGGTCTCACCTCACATTACGCCCAGCACAGTGAGGAGGACAAAAAACAGAAAGAAGCAACCAACAACAGGTACATAGACAACATGGCGACCAAGAAGAGCAAGAGAGACAAAAAGATGGCAGAGGGGGCGAGTGGCTCAAACAAAGAGCAAAGAAAGAGAGGGTGAAAGTCTGGATGTGAACATATGAAAACCCTCATCGATGCCTACATGGCAGGGAACCCACCAGACGTTAGAGCCCAAATTGCTGGATGGGAGCGAGAACTAAACGACAACATAAGGAACCAAGACATCCCCATGGAGGAATGGGAGAGCATGGTTCCGGACCCAGGGAACTCTCGAGGATGACACTCTCTCTTCAGACAGACAATACAACAGTATTGGGTCATGAAGAACGTGGTGGCATGGGCCATGACTCTTAATCGGGAACAAGCAGCAAGCAGAGGACTGGAGGTAAAGGAGGACACCAAGGAAAAGGATCTCGTCAGAGCATAACTCCTTAGGGAGATAGCAACAATCCAGATACAAACTTACAGAAACAACTTGGCATTGGGGAGAATTGAACAAACACTTCAAGACATGAAGAGGAGCGAGATGCTCGGCTCTAGTGCCAAAGCACCAGCCCCAGTAATATCCTCGGACGAGGATTGAAGCAGAGGTCTAGTACATTTTTGATGAAATTTTATGATGAACAACTTTTACTTGTTAAACTAGAACAATAGTATAGATAGTAAAGATAATGTTGCTAGATGGATAGAGAAAGACCTTTTCAAATTTTGGACAGGGTTTAATGCAGACATGTGGCTATCTGGTTTCCTTCGGGTAGGTAAGCCACCTGGAACAAATGGAAAATCTGATTTTGAATAGTTAATATCAATAGAGGAAGCACCACCAAGTTTACAAAAAAAGGAAGGGAAAACTATATAAAAAAATATATTAAACAAAAACAAACATAGAAAAAACATTAACAAAAAACTAAATTGTGTCAACTTATCTGCGATAGCCAGTCAATAAATGCAACCCTCCACTCCTCTGATGCCCACCAGAATATTTGTTGCTGCCGCAACCATGTCTGAGACACCCTTCTCGCTGAGAGCCGACATACTGCAGTTGCTATACCAATACCTTCCGCAGCTTACAGCTTGCCACTCCACCCTGCTGCCGAACCACCTTTGAATTTCTCCTGCTGCTTGCAACATTCCCTCGGTGCCCTTCATTGCTGTTGGAACCCGTCCTACCTTGTCACCGACCAATCGCCACCACAATCGTCGACAGATGCCTACTAACAACAAGTGTTCATTCCACCTCAGACCACCGTGAGTGCCTACCGCTTGCTACACAGCTGCCACTCCTTCGACCAATGCCCACTCCACTGTTTTTGTTCCTGTCCTGCACTGGTCAAATTCATTGCAGAACGAAGCTCGTCTTACTGGTCATCGTCACGGTTTCTCCAATTCGATCCACTGTCATTAACATTGTCCTCTCTAACTGTATCCTCGCAAACCGACATAACCATTGTTGACTGATCAATTAATTAAGTTAAAATTACCATCATCACACCTGTGGGTATAAAAACCAGACAACCATAACCAAGAATCGTGGTTGTTTGATCAACTCTAAAATTAATGAAAATTTTAGTTATTATAAGTTAAGCAAGGTGCAAAAATATCATTCTTAATTGGATGATATTGAAGTCCAACCATAAAAGATAAGGTAAATTATTTAATATAAGGTTTTATATTAAATAACTCAACAAAAATATTAGTAAAAGAAAAAAAAGGGTAATTAAGGTCCCCTTGATATTTTTTACAAAAAGGGTATTTCTTAAAAGGTCCATTTTTTGAAAATTGTGGAAATTACAATTGGTTATAGTATAAAGTACAAGATGCATGAGAGTATTGAGTTATTTACTCATAATATGCCATCAAGTTTATAAAAAGTACTATTGGAAACAAAGGAATTATTAAGTGAGATATATATAAAGAAAAATTATAAGAAAGAAAAATAGGTATTACTATAAAGTTTAAAGGGGTTATCATTAAACCCTAAGCCCATCAACGAACACAAAAGAAAATCCATTTTTCTGAAGGAAAAAATGGAGACCAGTAATGAAAGATTTTCTAAAACCTTTAGTAAATCTGTCAGTACACTATTTAAAATCAAAGGATCACTCGCAGGAAGAGATATTATAATCTCTATCATTCCTATTGAAGAGAGTTATTATGTTAGTCCTAAATGTGCTAACCAATTAGTGATTCATGAATTGAGTATAGTTGAAACAAATTTTGTTGACACAAGTGACAAACAATACGACATAAGCAATCCACAACTAAGTATTGGGGATTATACTTTTACCTCTTAATTCATTGTGAAAACCTTATTTTTTGACGATAGTGGCATTTTTTGGGCTGACCCTAGATGGAAACTCTAGGGTCCTTCATCCTAAATACGAAAAATAAGTTTTTGACATTTCCCAAAAATAAAATAATAACGCTACAGGACGTTACCTTGAAAAGCCATATTCAGTGATGCTAGAAGACATACAATAAGTCTCAAAAGTAATTCTTCAAGAAAGTAAAAAAGTGATACAAAATATGCAAAGGGAAATTGACAAAGTCACCGCTAACTAGAATGAAGAAGTTACTTGCCTGAAGGACAACAACAAGAAATTATTGACGCAAATTAAGAAACTTAAAAATGACAAGAAATCCTTGAAAAACAAACTAGAAGAATTCAACATGAAAGACATATCGAAGTCTTCAAACATAACCATCCAAGTTGAAGAAAAATGAATGAATACCGAGCTAGTCAATATCAGAACTCAAGAAGATGACAACCCAGTTGAAAGGAAAACATATTCAGAAGTTGCAGTTCAAACGATGAAAAACCCAAGTGAAGATTTTGTAACCAACTCGATGACATCAGAACCTGAAGTAAATCAGAATCTTGCCACACACATGATAAAGGAAGGACAAACCAAAAGAACTCCTTATCTACATCCGAATCACAAGAATAGACATCTCAATCAATCTACGAATTCGTATCACTCAGAACATAAACAACAAACTTATGTTCTGAAGGATACTGAAGTGCGCACAACTCAGTCCAGTGATAACAATTCATCACAAGTTTCCAGTAATCGAAAGATTCCACAGAAGATTAATTTAGGATGGTCAGATCCTTCCTCCATGCGACAATTTTATATATCACTCCAAAGATCATATCAACCTGTATCAACGAAGATGACAGTTTCGAGACAAGGAGACATTCAAAATAGGAAAAAAGATCAAGCCTTTTCATTAGCAAGCTTTGAGGGCAAAGCTTTTTGAAGAGGAAGGCAATGTTATGAATAAAATATATATAAAAATAATATAAATATAAATAATGATGATAATTGTAATAATGATTAGTTAATTAGTAATTAGTACTGAAGAAGTATGTCTAAATGGAACATGACCTTCCATGAAGAGGCACCTGCCGAGGGTATATAAATAGGCCCTCACTCTCATTTGTATCATCATTCTCATTCATACATTTTAATATATATTCTGGTATCTTCAATGGAGATCTTCATATTCCAAGTCTTCTGAAGTATTTAACTTCTGAGTATACGAACTTTGTTCGATACATTGGTATTAGAGCATTTCTCTGAGTATATGAACTTCATACGTTACAGATGCTAGCAAGGAGGTCCTATCCAGTGAGATGCTAACATGACCAATTGTTGATCTGCTGCAGGAGTGTCTGTGGAGATTCCTAGTACGAGAATTTTATGTACTTGGGGAGATGCCAGGACAAGAGTAAACAGTGTTGGGTGAGATGCCAGCACAAGAATTGCCAATGCATGATAATATACCAGCAAAAGAATAGCCAGTTTTGCTGGTTTTCCTTGAGTGATGGAATATGCAATGACATACAGAGCATATGTCATTGTATTGCTCTGAGCTTGGGAGTAGCATGCGTGGATGTAAGAGAAGGACATGCCTTGGAAATCACATCTCCTGTTTTCTGTCTTATAGAATTTTGCACATTTGAAATTATGCATCGTGAGATACCATCAAAAGAATAGCTTCCAGATTGGTGCAGCCCCATTCGCCCTGTAGACCTGCAGTTCGCAGATTGGTGCAGCCCCATTCGCCCTGAAGACCTGCAGTTCGCAGATTGGTTTCCACCAGGGCCTTGGGAGACTTTGGTCATGGCATGGTTCAGTTACCCACCCCTTCACCATATTGAGTACTTGAATCTCCACTACCACTTTATTCTTGATGGCCTCGAGTGTGGAGAGTTGTGGAAGATGGTTACCATCTACCTTGGATCACACATCCTAGTTCCCTTGGTGTAGATTTCTCTTCATAAGGGATTATCGGACAATCTGCTCCTTCTTGGTGATTGAATAACTCTGCCGGGGAGTTTTTGTTGAGCATTATAGCTTGGGCAGGGATTTGCGCACATAATCAGTGTGAAAATGAGAGTAGTTCCACATATTTTTGAAAAGTAATTCTATTTTGTAATTTAGTTTAGTTAAAAAGTAGAGTCTTATACTTAGCAGTTGAGTCCAAAATTGCATCTCATGCATGACTTGACAAGGAGTAATTTTAAAAATGGATTATCTGCTAAAAGTATGAAGACAGGGCAAGGTTATTGGGTTTGAAGTTTGAACATGCTTGAGCAGTTGAACAGGTTGAGAGAGAGAGAGAGAGAGAGAGAGAGAACAGGCAGCCAGGAAAGAGGCATTTCTGGGCAGTGCACTGTCCCATACAGCTTATGGATGTCAGCACAGTAGTATGGATAGCACCATATGGATCTGTACAGGTGTATGGCCAATCCATACAGGCACCCATACAGTCCATATCGACAGGCTGTACATCCCAGTCACTTCACTCAGTTCAATATGTTTTTGGTATCTGTGCAGCACTTTTTTCCTGGGAGCATGTGGAGGTTTCCTTATAAGTTTTTCAAAGGAATGAAAAGCTGATTTGAAAGAGTAATTACTCGTGCATGTGTGAAATCAATTTTTTTATGCTTCCGCTATTTAATTTCTAGCTATTGTGTGATTGATGCTATTGCCTGAAATTTAATTTCAGCACTAATTAAATTAGCAATCTACTTGTTTGATTGGGATTGTAGGGACATTAGTCGCCTAGGACTTGAAATTCTCACAGTCCCCTTCTTCCTTTTGTCATCTGGCTTCTAGCTCTGATGCACCTTAACATCTGCATTTTATGTTTGACATAGTTTTTGCATCTGTATTGCTTTTTATCAGTATTGGCTAGCACTTGTCTCCTTTTTTCCTTTTGTAGAATAATGATATGAGTTTCTTTTGCACTCCTGCTATTTACCTTGGTTAGTCATACTGCTGAGTACCATTGGCCTAATATGGTGGTCATTGTTGGGCACATTAACTTATCTTATTGTATCTATCTTGAGGAGCAAGGTGCCTGCAAGGAGGTCTTCACTTATACATCGAGATGTTGGCAAGTCAATTTGGTGATGACTATATATTTGCTTATAATTCCAGATTGCATGACTTGGTTTGGCATTAGTTGTTTGTTGCCTCCACTGCTTGCCTATTCAAGAGAACCCATGTCATTTCATTGCTCTCAGCTTGGGGGTAGCATATGTAGAGATATGCCTGTGGCTGGGAGTTGAGGCATTCCTTGGAAATTACTTTTCCAGGCTCTTTACATACATAAGTATTTTTCATCTGAAGCTGTAAATATCTCCTGTTTTCTGTTTCATAGAATTTTGCACATTTGAAAGTATGTGCATACTCATTTTTTTAAGCAGTGGAGTATATACTATATATAGATGTCTGTGTGTGTGTGCTGGCTTGATAAAACTGATAAGCAACTAGATAGCCGCAGGGCTGTGTTCCTTTTTGCATTTCAAGAGAAAAGGAACTGTAAATGCCCGTCTACTTCTTGCTACTCTATCTTCTTAACAGTATTGAATTTGGAACTGAAAACCACACCAATGGGAAGTTTTGATTCTTCCATTCATCTTTTGTATACTGGAAGGGCTATATTTGTTGATAAATGACCAAGATATGGCCTTTTGAAGTTGGCGCCATTTTACTGGGAAAAAAAAGTTAAATGGCAGAAATTTATTTGGAATTATAATGACCTTGGACTCTGCTAGAAATTGAGTTTCAAGCTAGAGTCTGCAGTATATTTGTATCAGAAGTCCCCGGAAGAAGGTAAAGCATAAGAATCTTAGTGTCGATTCATTCCCCACTCTCTTGTTGGAGGCCAGGTACACGACAGAAAGGAATAGAAGGAACATTTTGAACAATATAAGAGGTATTTTCAGATGAAGCAAAGACTCCAAGTGAACAAGAAGAGTTCATCTATCATGGACTCCATTAGTTACCTAGGATAAATGGACCAATTCTCTCATACATGTGGGAATCAATAAATATGGATATACATGAATGGACACATCTATATCTACAATAATAATGTTGCTCTTGATCAAATTCACATATTTTAGGTATTTGCCTAAGTTGCATGATACGGGGAAACGGAAACGTGCTGGAAACATGACCTTTGAAAAATTAGGAAATGGGAAATGCGATATATATCTATATATATATATATATATATATATATATATATATATATATATATATATATTGAAAATTATATTATATTATATAATTATATTGAAACTTGAAAGAAAGTTTTTAAGTTTTAAGTTTGAACGTTATGGTTTAGAATACAGATTCATGATTTAAAAGAAATTTTTTATTTCTAGAGGCTTCTAGAGATTTCCAAAAAATATCGTTAAAACCTAATCACTAAAATATTGATTTTTAATCATTTAAAATGAATTTTAGTGGATCCTAGGCCAAAAATAGGCAACACAAGTGTGTTGTATGGCCATACACGTACCATACGGACACTGAAACACATTGCATGAATGCTGTAATGCAGTGTATGGTACCTGAAATGTGGTTCAGAGTTTCTCTACTGAAACTCAGCTGGTACGTGGTGGGGATTTTCTCTACTGAAACTCAGCTGGTATGGGAATGGGTCCACATTTCCTGCAACATAGGTATTTACAAACGATGATGTATTTCTGGAACTACTGGATTGTGCAGTGCTTGTTTCGGCTTACATTAGTTGCACCAAAAGATTAAATTTATCCATGCTTTTGATCTATAAAGTTATGTTGCAAGTCATGGACTTGTCCTTCAATTTTGTTTTTCTGTTTGAATTTTCTTTGTGATTGACCATTTCTTTAGTCAAATGTTCTGTCTGCCCTTATAACATAGTAGTTTGGGATTTGTAAGTACATGTACTAAGTTCTCATCCTACTAGATCAAATGTACTCTTCAATGTCATTCTCTTCACATAAGGTTTCAATGTTCATATACCACAGGTTGTTGAATGTGCTTCCATGCCATAGTTTAATCAGCCTCTTGGTGTCAAATGTGACTTCTATTTTTCTTGCCCTGACTCTTGAAAAATAGGTCTGTGATTATGTATTTAGTCTGAGCATGCCTTCCAATGAATAGATAGTAGACTTTGCCAGTGGAGATTGTGGAAATTTCTTGGAATTCAGCAAAATAGAAATTTTACCTTCAATCTAGAAGGTTTTTTTTAGATCTGAGACCCCAAAATTTACCCAAACATTGGATATTTGGGTTTTCTCCCTTTATCAATGACTGCAACCTATGGTGTTGGATAGGCTACTTCGTCCTCCCTTAGGCAATTAATCCATAAGGAACATTACAGTCCCCCCTTCTCGACATTGCTTGTCCTCAAGCAATTGCATGTTTGGGTGCTGTGTAATTTTCCTTTTCATCAAACTTATCATCCATACATTTCCTACATTGCTTTCATCACTTTCAGTTCTACTAGTGCAATGTCTGTTAGCTTCATTGCCCTCATTTCCCAGACCTACTATTGCTTCATGTTGACTTCTGCACTCCTTTGTTGACAGCAATGCTTGAGATGTGCCTATATGACCAGCAGAAACTCAAGGGGACCAATCATCTACATTTTTAGTCCAACCTGCTGCTAGTGAAATGAGCCAAATGTTCTTCTCAAGTTCTAATAGAGATGCCTTGATTTCTTTTGTTGTAGAAGCTTGTACAAGACACTTGTGCCAATGTTTACTGTAGTCCAGATTCCCCCATGGGCCAGCCACTAAACCATGCAAGCAATCTTCAATGTATAGTATATATGCAACAACTTCAGGAAGATGACCGTCTCCATTCTTTGTTGGGTGAAGACCACCAGTTACATTTGCAGCACCTGCCATAACATTACATGCAGCCAAATTCAGTGAGCAGGTTCTATGGCAACTTGCAGTTGATTTGCATGAAGCACACTACCCACATATTTTCTTTGGTGGTTCCATTGATTTCTTCTTATAAATTGGCCAGCAAAATTGAACAGCTGCAACTGAAAATATTTTTACTTGTTCTGAGATTGTTGCTGAAGGAGTATTTTTAAAAGATCCCTGCCTATTCACTAATCTATTGTCTTCAACTGAGATGGACGCCTGATTAGCAGCTGCAGATGCAGCAATATCACCTAGAACATAATAATTGATGTATGCATTTTGTTTGAAGCTTGTTTTACAACTAACCTATTAGTACACAAGTCCATCTTCACAACTGCTTTGCCAATATCATCAGTTTGCTTATGCACAACAGGCACGTTCATTATACTCCCATCCTCTTGAACAGCTGTCCTAACATTGGTGTCTTCTTTTGCTGCCAAGCAAAAGCCTTCCAATGTCCCATTATCAGTAAACAACCTTATCATGGGACTGAAGATAGAAAATTTGCCCCCTCTGAAAATAAGTGACACAACAGGGACAGTAAGAGAATCTGGTTACTCAGATCCTCCACTTACTTGATTAGCAATGATACCAAAGAAGATCATCATAGTAAGCTTTTGGGTAGGGCACCTGTGCATCAAATTCTTTGGTGAGGTATTTAAATGCATCCCTAGGAAGATACATGAATGAAGTTCCACTAGCAACCTAGAATTTGAAACCTATGTCTTTTACCACTGCTGAGCCAACATGAATATCTTAAACTCCAACAATATATGTTGGATGTGTCCCATTAAAGGATAGGAAAAGTGTAGTCTTCGGGCCTGATGCCCTTTGATCCCCCCAAAAAATCCTACCAGAATCATTAGATTGAAAACACACTGAAAATGATTTTTGGGTTTAGAATCTAGATTCAAAAGCATTCACTGGACAACTTAAACTAATATACTGATTCTTCATATGCGTAGGTTCTGTATCTTCTCTGGCTGAATTAGAATTAAACATTTGCTTGCAATCATATTTTGGGTCTGTCTTACTCATTTTAGGCACTTTATCCCTGTTATTTTAATCATTTATGCATTCCCTTCTGTCTGCCCTCATTGAGGGGGCATAGTCCAACCCTTTTCTCCTACAAGATGTTGCAGCTCTTCTGTTCAACTCTTCCAATTTTGCAAGAGCCCTTCTGTTCAACTCTTTCAATTTTGCAAGAGTTTTTGCCATCTGCTCTTCCATTCCCTCCTCTTCTTCTTTCTGTAGTTGTTTTACATGGTTTGTGGCAATTTCCTTTATCCTCACACAATGGGCCTCATAATCCATGTCTCCTGTAGTGTCCAGCTGATTATTACTGTGGTTAAGTAGGTGAATGTTATCCCTCGCCTTAAGGGTTTTATGTCAGACATTAATTGACCCTGCTTGCTGATCAAGTGCTTTGGGTGATCTCATCTTGGCATCTGCCTTTGGAGTCAACAGAGATGACACCCTTACTTGCATAGGTTTTTCATTAACGGAAAGACTAGATACACCATATTGCACAAAAGGAGAAGACTCCCCTCTTTGACCAATAGTCATCTGAAGCATTGCCTGAAGAGTGCTAAATGGCTTGGTTCCATGTCGTGATGTAGTGACAGGAAGCTGATTTATCAATTGCTGGTTCTGCTGCATTTGAGTAGCTATAGTTTGCCTGTTTTTTTCCGATGTCTGCTTCTGCCAATCCTCCATTGAAACCTTCCCTGAAGATCTTCGTCAGTGACATTGACCCAATTTCTCACAGGCTGGCAGGGTGAGCTAGCTCTGATACCACTGTAATATCCTAAGGGAATTTTTGCCCTTAGGGTTCTAATTTTGACTAGGGTTTTTCCAAATGAATCAGAAAGTACTAGGTAACAACAATGTACTTTCATATAATAATGGATATCATTCTATGCATGCATGAATCTAAAATTTCCAGTAGCCATATGATTGTTCAAAACTTCAACAAAATCACACTGAACTAGGGCTGACCGCCCAATGAGTCAATAATCCACCAATATAATCCAACCTTTGCTGTCAATATTTAACAGTCTAACTGTATCCCACTCTTATTTAATTCTGTATTACTGAACTACGTAACAGCCCATTGATTAATTATCTATACTACTGCCACTCGCTTGTACTTATAATAACCAGTCTGCCTTGCTGCTACAAACTACTTGACTGTGGTATAAAAAGGTTCCGTTTTACTGCTGTGAAACCCTAACTGTAGCACCGTAGTATGTACCTTTACTCAGCGACAATGTTCCGCAGAGGGATCATAGGAAACTCTAACAGTTGCCGCAGGAAGCCTTTAATGTTTACGACAATCACTGCCCAGGAATCTTCACAGTGCTGCCACACAAATAGTCAGGACTGGTGATGCTGCTGCCCTCAAAACTTCACTTGATCAAACGATCCCTAATTTCTTCACAGACAAATCTTGCTGCCAGAATCTCGCTGTTTGCAGATGGAGCCTGTTGACTAGACAAATAACTTTAGGGAGCTGCTTCTTAGCCCAGAACAGATCTGAGTGGTTTCCAAGAAGAGGTGCTGTGCCAAAACAAAGAAAATAAGTGTCTTGGTGTTGAAATTCTAGTGTAGCTAGGACTAGAATAGTTTTTCACAATTGATAATTACTTCTTTTGATGCAATCAGTTCTTTTTTTATACTTTAATCGACAAGTAGCTATACATGAAAAACTTCAACCATTCAAATCTTCAACAAGAGCAGTAAATAGAGATCACAGTAGACGAACAAGAGACACCAGGATTAGGCTCACAGCCAGGGATTATATGCTTGTATGACAATAGTCCTTTAAATGTATTTGGCTACTGTATGTGATGCATCCTGTAAAGTGGTTCTGTTGTTTTTTTTGAATCAATGGAAACTGGCTGAATAATGTCAAAAGATACAAGCCACTAAAACTGATCTAGGGCAATAAGAGAAAAAGAATTCCAGTGTAACTCTAGAGGAAAAAACATTGAGGATGCATCTAGAGAAGATTGGGATGCCCATCAAGGGTCATGAAAAATATGGATACTAGGGACACATAACATCAGATTCAAGAGGTGGAGATGTATGTGACCTTCTGCCTTCACATATATAAGTTAACCTTGCAACAACTATTATAAAAAATTTCAAAGAACACTTGGCACTGGGAGGGTTTGTAATGATATAAATAGTGTCTTTTCTTATGGATCCATTCTTTCATTTCCTCTTTTCTTTATAGCATTCTTTTGAGAATGCCGGCAACTTGATTTATAATCAGAGGCAGGAACTCAAGCGACAGCTATGCCTTGAGCCTCAACAAATCAAATTATGGTTCCAGAACAAATGTACTCAAATGAAGGTCTGCATTCAAATTTATGTATTTCATGCTTGGCTTTTAACTTGTAATGTCACTGATAAATTGTAGAATGTAAGAGCTATATCCTTTCATGCACTACTGTGTATTAATCTCATATGAAATGGTGGTTTCTAGCATCTAATTGTGTTTTACCAACATCCCACAAAATGTCCTGAGACATAACACTAACCCTCTCTTTCCTCCTATTCCAATAGTCCTTGGGAGATTCGCTTTATATATTAAGACTACTTTGTTTTTGCCACATGTCCTATTTGGATTAGCGATTGAGATTTTTATTGGAACACTGAGAGCTCTATTAGAAGTTCCAGCTGTTGTTGAGCTTGTGTTGGTGTTGATTTGTCAATCAGTGGACATCTCATTATCTCCTCCTTCACATCCTCTCAACATATATTTAATGACACTTAGCTCACTAGAAGTTCCTTTTAGTTAGTTATTCGTAAACTTTGTCCAACAGGTCCTCTATTTTGTTATTCCTGGCCCATCCCTAAGGAACTTCTCCTTTCTTTGACTAATGTAACCAACTTGATTCACTTTGGAATTCCCTTTACTCCACTTAAGAGGTATGTTAGTTATTTTTTTAAATAATTAAATAGATAAGACACTAACAACAATAAATGGATTATTGCCAACTAGAATAACCTATTGTCAAAATAATTTTCAATTCATGTTCTATAAAAAGATACCATGCATTATTTCTATATGATATGAATATATATTTGTTTCAAATACAATTTTGTATTTAATATTTATCAAGGTACTTACTCATAGGCTTATGCAAGCTTTCTGGTTGAGTATTAAATTTACTAGCCTGCATTTTGCGACAATGTAATTTACTTCATGACGAACACACATTATGCCCATAGTTTTTAGTCATGATAACAATAAATGGAGAATTGAAAAAGACAAAATATTAAAGGGCAGTTTTTTTAAGCATATTGTTTTTTTAATCCTTTGACCATGGATTTCAAGAATGACAAAATATAAGTTAAATTTGTTCTTTCTGAAGAAACCATGCTTCTATATTCATCCATGTTTGCCACCACCCAATCCCATTGATGATATATAATTATTGAGAAATCAATTGCTGTATATTGGGGCTGATTTCTCTTGCATGATAATTACTTGTCAGTGTTTTTTGGTTTTTTATTATTATGTTCTGTTCTTATTTATCAAGTAATTACCAAAATGTACATTAAAATCACAGAGAAAGAAAAAAGAACACACAAGAAATGAGGCTCTCTAAGCCAGGGAAAACCCAGAAAAATTCCTCTTTTTATAAAATCAGATCAAAGTGAGATATTCATATCCAAGACCCAAGACCAAGACAAAAACTACCACACAGATGGTAGACCCAAGTCAGCCCTCCTTTAATACTTCTTTATCAAATCAAAGTCAATAAAGTCAATTCTGGTCAAACATTTGAATTCTGGCCAATCCCTGAAATTTCGGCCTTCCTGAAATCTCGGCCTGTAATACCACAGACTTTGCTGAAGTTCTCCTTCTGCACAGAAATCGAAGTGGATACCAAAATGTGGAGCACACTTGCCAATATATAGCTGTTCGACCATATGAAGAGACACAACTTGTGGGCTAGCCGACTTGTCCATCTGGAGAGCCGACACCCTTTTGACTCAAAATAATTTTTTTTTCTTACAAATACTCCAAATTGGACTTTGACTCATGACAAATTTTCTTTTGGCTCAATTATCCCTAACAAGCATGAAGAACATGCTTTGACTGGAAAAATAATATTTTTTTTTCTTCTTTTTCTTTTTTGCTTTTACATGAAAGATATATTGATTTAAGTACAATTACAATTATGAAGACCGAACCTAGTTACATTTCCAACAATAATATCCATGGAAATCGATCATGACTCTCATCTTAGATAATTTTAGAACAGGATAGACAGAGAATTGATTATCTTTGTGTTTTCGATTTTATCTTGCATGCCTGAAATTCACTGTACTTTTTATTCTATAATTCTATGTTTTCTCCTCAAGATGGCTACTATGGTTCTTGTGTATCTGTTGTTCAAAATTGATGTAATGAATCTCTTCACGCTAGGGCTGCAGATTGTTTTTCCTACCTGTTCTTGCCTATCTTGGAATACTCTTAATTTAACATAAAGAGTATAGTGTATACTGATTGCTAGCTTTGGTGATACTAGCTGGTTTCCATCTTTTCCTTTAATGTTTTTAACTTACTCATGAATCATGCTTGGACATGATCATGGATAAGTACGAAGAGAAGTAAGGTGCAGTGTACAGTTCAGAGGAAGATGCATCACATCCATTGGTCATGCTAACAAACTCGAACAAAAAAAAAGTTAAGGTTCATCATCTAATGTCAAAAAGAAAATAAAAATGGCCAACAATTTGTTAATTATCATATTAAAATGGAAAGATAGCGTAGATCTATCCTAATCCTGGTTCTTTTTAGCAGAGAGATTTACACCTGTATTTTTAATCCCACTCTATGCTTAATACAGTTGGGGTTAAAATGAATCTATGCTAGTAAGTACTTTGATTGATGATGTTGGTCAGTTCTTAGTTGTTTTAGATACTATGTTGTTAGATGAATTGCCTGTGTAAACAAATAAAATAAATAAAATATAGGTTCTTTATAAGCTAGAGTTTTGATTAGAAGAATACATGGTGCCCCATGCATGTGTTTTAACCTTCTAGTGCTACATGCCTCCTTTAAAATAAATTCAAATTTCAGACTGGTTAACAACATCCTATTTTTAATCTACTTTAACAGGGGATCGACATGTTTTGTTTGCCGACAGTGTTGTGAAGCTTAGCAGATCGGGTAAGGTCAAGCGGCAAGTCTTCATGATAACTGATGTTGCCGCCTATATTTTGGATGCACAATGGGGCAATCTTAAACGCCGAATATCGTTGCAGGCTATTGAGAAAGTCTGTTTAAGTGAGCTAAGTGACAATTTCTTTGCCATTATTGTTCCTAGTGAATATGACAATCTTCTGGCAAGTACTCGTAAAACAGAGATTGTAACAGTACTTGTTGAAGCAACTAGGAAAGTTATGGGTAATCCTCTTGAGGTTGTTTTTTCGAACAGGTTGATCACCAATCCTTGCCCTTGAAACAATTCTGAATCTTCTTGTTTTTGATTTGCCCTGTGGTTGGAGTCTGACTGATGCATCAACTGCTACAGGTTTGAATACTATGTGGGCTCAGATTCAGTTAGAGAAGTTATCTTTGAGCAGGTTGAAGGTGAGAGACTCTCTTTGCACTTCTTATTGTTTTCTTTTAATTTTTGGCAGAAATGCTTTTGTATGCCGTTTATCAAGTTCTATAATAATTAATTTGTAGGTGGTGTGAAGACAAGATTTGTTCAGAAGTGACTTAATGGAGAATGTGGCAGAAAATTGTAATTGTTTGGTCAATCTTTCATAGTTGTAATTGGGGGTGGGAGGTAAGAAAGGGTTACGTCCTTTTTACAGATTCAAAATGTAATTGGCACAGATTATTCTTCAATAGTCTTGTTATAAAAGTCATGTGATTATTTGTTAGCAACTTGAACATGCTTTATGACATAGAGATTATTGGAAATTTATTTGTTCTTGGAGCTACAATTTGCTTGACATGTTTTGTCTGTATTGAAGATTTTCCTGAGGAACAAATAATTCTAAAGGAAAAATATTCTTCATATAAAAAAGTTAACCAAAAGAAGTTTGAAACTTAAAATGAACTCTCTCTGGAAAATTAATGCGAGCTGCATTTAATCATTCATGTGTGTCATGGAAAGCCCCATTTAATTATTCATGTGTGTCATGAAAAGAGCCGTTATCTCTCGTTTGTGTGTTGCTTAATATATTGGTGACATGCTAACATGATTTTAGGTATTTCTTTTATTTAGCATTTGTGTATAGTTGATATCCATATGAGGTAGAATAATCTCCATGGTAGCAAAATTTGTCTTTTTTTCTCTATTTTGTTACCATATATTTTTGGGAGAGGCTACATTAGGTCGCCGCATGTTGATGGGAAGAATGTGGTATTATGCAAATTGTTAGACATAGTCTTTTGTTTTGTTCAATGCAGTACCTCATGGAATTTAAAGGTTGATTTGTAGAACCGAAATTGTTCTGCATAGTTTACAAGAAAGATCATTGGTTTTGGGAGGATGGTCTGCAATTGTCCATCGAAAGCAGGCTAGCAGCCTCTCCCATATAGAAGAAAGTTTTTTTTGTTGCCACTACTCCAGAGAAATCGGTCCTCTAGTGCTCTCTGCCACTAACTCATGCCATAAAGAATGTTCTTCATAATTACACCAGTCCTAATCTGCGTGCGGAAAACATTAAACAATTGACCATCATAAATATTTTTATTAAAATAAATTTCTAGTAAAGTCCTTTCTTAAAAGTCTTGGATTATAAAATAAAAAGAAATTACTGGATGATATATTTGAAAATTAACTACAAATTTTTGATTGCCTGGATATTCAGTTTTATATACCATGTCTACACAGTAAACCTTTTATATTATATTGTGGACTTTCTGCTAAGATACAATTTGCCATCTTTTATGCCAAGCACGGTGAGAGGAGAGACACTGTCAACTATATTGGTCCTTGTACAAAATGGAATTTACAGGAAAATCCTCCAAATTTAGGCTGAACTAAGTAGTTATGATTTATTGATTTTGATATCTTAAACACCTTGCTTTTCAGTGTAGAAGATAAAAATGTGAGTTGTGAATATTTTATAATTAGCTAAAATGGTTGGAGTTCATTTTGTTTCTATCAAATATGCTTCTCTATGATGTTAGATGTTATCAGAATTTAATGAAACTTTTTTCTCTAGGTAATATATTCGCAGGGAGCAATTGGCTCACTTAGAGAAAACATGTCAAGAAGTCGGATTTGAACCTGGGTGGGGAGGGTAACAACTTTTCTTCATAATCCTTCAAGCTACAACTGATTGATGTTTTAATGAAACATATCGAATGACTCGAGATATATTCTTTTGGGCCCACTAGCTTTATTATCTTTCAGAAAATTCCATTATATTCATTAATATTAAGATGAGTACAACAGTCCCTCCCACATATTACAATAGAACCAAAAAACACATTCTAATAGTTCATCTAACAGACTTCTTTAAGTGCATTGAAGAGGCTGTAAATCTTAGTCAGAACTGCAAAACACTACTTGTCATAGAAATACAAAATATTAATAGAACAAAGATGATCTGTTGTTCTGAAACTGAGTATTTTAAGAACATCCATTGTAATGCGTTGAAGATCCTAAGGGTTCTCCTGAGAGGGAGAATTAAGGGAATTTAGCAAGTGCAAACGATACCTTAATGTTGCAAAATTCTTTCTAATTTCGATTTAGTTTGCCTCCTTAGCCTCCACCTGTTTGTTGACTCCCACCTCAATTCATCTTCCGTCTTCATTTATGGACCTTTTCTCTCATCCCATTAGAGCTTGTAATCAAGAGTATTAACATGGTTGGAAACACACAATCCTCCAGAGTCCACACTACTTTCGACAAGTATGAAGCTTAAATCAGAATAGACCCTTATCTTAATCTTGACAACACTGAACTCTGCATGCAACTTTAGTTCATCCCAAATATCGTCTGTTATTTGAAATGTCGCAATAGGATTGAAACCCTGTTCAAGCATAAGGCTACTCTACAACAATACATGACTTTTCCCAAATATCGTCCGTTATTTGAAATGTCACAATAGGATTGAAACCCTGTTCAAGTATAAGGCTACTCAATGACAATACAAAAACTAATTATATCATTTGTTCTTTGAATTGAATTCCAAGAATTTAGCTAATCATACCACAATCTCCACGAATATATTATGCCTACACTGAAAGTCTCTTGCATGCTGTAGAACCTAGCAGCTAATTCTTTCCCAACAGCAAACATATAAAATAACCTGAAGTTGCTGAGTACTTTTGCTTCCCAAACTAAGTAGCTCAAACTAAAGGAGGCATGTGCTCAATATGGCATATCTAGTACCCATATGGTGCCCAAGACTTGAGATAATCAATTGTACACCCTTTCCCAGGCTGATTTACTTGGTCATGTGAGGTCCTAAGAAGCTTTATTATTTCGATAGCCAATGATCAAATCTAGGGTTGGGTCTAATACTTTAAAGCCTAATCACTTGTAGCCTTCCAGGTTGAGAAGTGCATCGGAATCAACCCTTAATTGACAATGGGGAATATCACACTTGCATACAAATGAGGTTGCAGGCACTCTCCAATTTGTTTGAACAAGGACATATGACAAGAAAATAGCAATATAGGTGGATGCCAATATTGCAAACCATTGAAGTTACCAATGTTTATTGGAAGGATACTTCAAATTGTTGAGCTACAATTAGACACGAGACAATCTATACTTTGTTCTAAATGTGTTTTAGCCATGCTAGACTAGATCATTTAGTTCACACAAACAATGGTTGTCATAAAACATAAAGGTCACCTTTAAAAGAGTAATTGCTTGTTGCATAGTTTAGAGATGTTTACTTGTTCATTTTCTACAAGAGGTTTAGAATGGTGAATGCAAAAACTGCACGCTGTATTGCATGTGTATGAGAAACAATATTGCAATATGGGAAATGTAATGACCATTACATAAAATTATTGGAATGTGGTATGGAAGATGTTATGGACCACTATATTTGCTAAGTTGTACACAACTTGAGTGTATAAGGGGTGAAATAGTGTCCTATTAAACCAAGCACGAATATTGTAATTCATTTTAGTTCTCTTCCGCCATCAGTTGTGGCACATTTTAATGCACTAACATTGCCTAGTAGTGTACATATGGTGTGATATATCTCATTTATGATATCCATAAATGCACCCAAATCTCCCATTTATCGCACTTGCCATGGGAATACTTACAAAATCTGATTATTAAATTAGGATCAATTTTACTTAATATAAGAAGACCAAAAAACGTAAAAGTTCCAAAAAGAGACAACTTTTAAAGAATACCATTAGATGATAATGGTGCTAATAATAATAACTATAATAATTGAAATTTAGGTCACGACCTAGTTGTATTTCAAATTGATGTATGAGACCCCACTGTTTGTGAGACAAGGAATGCCATCCATGCAACAATTTCACTGCTTAACCTATGGAGGTGTTGATCACTCCGCGTCAACTACCCTATAGCAGTGTACATTTTCGCAAGAAGATTCCATCATGCTTGAGCAATGAAGATTATTCAGATTTCATCATCATCTTCAGTAATCATTTTGTTAAAGTTGTAAATCCATTCTGCAAGTTTATAATGTAAATGGTCCTAGTAAAACCAGATATATATGTAACAACTTAGGTAATCCTGCTTTTTTGGCGACGATTTATATTTTAGGAGGTTTTTCGTCTTACCGATTCATGTGTGTTTCTAAACAATAATGATCGACATATTTTTTCCCTCCAACCTCACTCCAAAGCTAAGGTGGATTATGTCGTCAAGATCTTAGGTAGGCCTTAATGTTATAATCGAGTCTCCTGTAGAGTGATTTGAGAATAATTTTAGCTAATTGGCTAAATTATTTTATTAAAAATCACTGGGTCTACTTGATCATATTTGAGTTGCAGAATTAGGTAAACAATTGAGGGTCCATAACAAATGGGTGTTCCCCTTTCATGTATTAAATTGTAATATCTTGATATAAAAAATATTTTAGTGCATGGTCTCTCATATTTAGACACCATGACTAAATTATTTGATGGTTGGAAAAATTATTAATCTCCTTATGAGTTAATTAATTAAATTCTCTGGCAAAAAATAAATTAAAATCCAAAGTCAGAAATTTAATAAATTTTAAATCCTAGGAAAAATTAATTCTCTAAATTAAAAAATTTGTGGGTTTTAGAAGAATTAATTTTTGGAGGTCTTTGGCCAAGGAAATATTGAAAATTTCAAAAGATTTTGGACCCCTGCGCCTTGGTAGTTAAGTCATAGTCAAATTCATTTTTTTGAGGAAATCAACTCAAAATAATTAATTTTGAGTTGATTAAAATTCAATTAAATGAAAAATTTGAATTTCCTCTAAAATAAAATAATTTCGACGGAGGAGATTAAAAGCTAATTAAATCTTTTTCAACGGTTGAGATTACTTTGATGAGGATCAAGCCAACTAGCGTTTGAAGAATTAATCTATAAATTAGAGGCCATTTGTCACATTAAAAGATTCGATCATTGAGTCGTGTACTAGCTTTTGAAGCTCTCTTGTGATTGTTTTTTTAGAATAATACGACGAAAAGTCTTTGGTGTTTTATTTGATGATAGTGTTCCTTTCCGATGCTTTATGGTAATATTGTTCTTAATATTATGTTGATCTTATTTGATAAGTTGCTGGTTAATAGCTTTCATAGAGTAACTTGTTGCACAGGTATCTTGCTTAGATTATTGAGTTTAAGATAACATTATAATTTGATTAGATTAACATGGATCTCTAATATTTGAAAATTTAATCGTTATTTTGTATTTTTATTGATTTAACAACTTAAATTTTAAGTGTGCAAAAATCATTCGTATTCAGAAACTAGGTGTTTGGGGAAGTCCTCGGTTGGACCAGCTGACTCCCAAAACATAAAATATGGAGAGCTTTCTTGATTAAAACCCTAAGATTATTTGAAGAATTTTTTCTTGAAGGGATTTTCTGGGTTAGTACCTAAATTAAAATTTTTATTTATCCTTAATAAATTGTGTTAAATAGTTAGATTTGACTAGCAAGAGTTTGAAATCTATAGCTCTGGGAGTGGAGTTAGACTCATAATCCTCAGATCTGATAGATTTGTAAATTTAATTGTGTAAATATTTAGAAATTTTAAATTTTATTTTCTAACTTGAGATTTGAGTTTCAATTCATTTTTTTAATATGTGGGATCTAGGGTTTTATTTTTGTTTTGTGCAGGTTTAGATATGAAGATTGTCAAGGAAAATTTGGGGTTTTGAGGCAGATCTAGTCTCAAACTTTGTGTGTAGGGATTAAACGACAAAATCATTCATTTGAAGGTTCAGATATGAGGTTTTCACAGTGAATCCTGAGAGCAATTCAAAGCAGAAATACATCAGTTTGAAATATAAATTTCTGGGCATATATATATATATATATATATATATAATTTTTTTGAGGGCAACCCTTGGCTTCCTCAAGCTCTTTTTTTCCCAGTGTTTTTCATTGCTGCTCAACACTATCCCCTCCCTCTTCTCTAATGCATTTTTCATCATCTCCCTTCTACCTCAATCCCATTCCTCTGTGTTTTTCTCTCCTCATGCAATCTTTTTTTTCTCTTCTCTGCAACACGCCCCTTTCCCCTTTGCATTTTCCTTTATCCCTTCTCCCTCAATTCCATTTCTCTGCGTTTTTCTCTCCTCATGCAGTCTTTTCTTCTGTTCTTTGCAGTGCGTCCCTTTCCTCTCTGCGTTTTCCTTTATCCCTTCTCCCTCAACTCGCATCTAACTCTGCCCCTTGCGTTCCTTATCCTTTGCGTTCCTCTTCCTAGCCCGCGGCCCTAATCTTCTACATTCCTCTTCCTAACCCACAACACTAATCTTTTGTGTTTCTCAGTGTCCTCTCTGCTCTTCTCATCCTCAGACCCGCATCTCCTTTGCTTTCTTCCCTCTTCCCTTCGCTGCTCGATCCTCCTCCTAGCCCACGTTCCTCCATCTGCGTCCCTCTTTCCTTGCTGTCCCTTACTCTCCTTGCTCCGTCAACCTACGTACCCCGTGTTGAAGAATCAAGGGAAATTAGGTGTAGTGTGATTCTTCTTTCTTTATAACAATTTGTGGAGTCTTTTTACTTAATCTTCTTGTTCTTCTTATTAATGCATGTGTGTGTACTTCATCAAATTGCTAACAAAAACATAAGAACAAGAACACAAGTTGTTGGCTTTCTGCCAGGGCCAAAACCTCTCTTCTTTTGAGAGGAAAACCCTTTAGTAAATTTCTCTTATTGAAGCTTCATGTTGATCAATGCAAAACCCTAGACCCTTGGCAAGAATATCCTCCAAACACAAGTCAAGTCCTTCCTCCTTTCTGCACTTTGTTCCTCGGCACTTTTTCTAACACTTCGTTCCTCGACACTTCCTCTTCCTTTTTCCAGCACTTCATTCTTCTTTCAATTGTTGGTAAGTCTTCTTATACTTGCTCTAGAAGACATACCTTTGATGAGACCCTTCCCTTCTCTTCACCAACCAATGAACTTGTATGTTTGTAATGGGAGGGATGTTATAACAGCAGGGACAACCTCCTCCTTGCTCGTGTGACTCTAATAGGCTTTAGAACAGTCCTATTACCTTCACTCTTCTTCCTTACTTCTTCACTTGAGTGGGAGACCCTTTAGGCCTATGTTCTTAGCCCAAATGATGAGATATGTTGACTGTAAGTTGCTGCTGTTCTGACCGCAGGAAAACCCTTCCCTTTTCGCATGTGTGATTGCATTTTACCCTAGAAACAGTCCTTAACCCTTCAGTGATGACTTCCCCTTCTGCGCATTGGAGACTCTTCTTGCGTCCTTCAACAACCCTTTATCTGACCTTCTACCTTCGTTGATTTCAGAGTGAATGCTTTACGTTGTAATGGAGTGGACAACCTTTATATATAGAGGACTGTCCCTCCTTTTAGGCCGACTTGTAGGTCGACTAGAAGACTGTAGGCTGACTTGACATTTATAATTCGGATTGCTTCTTTTGTAGGTGTCGTTGCATGGAGGAGACTTGTTGACTTTGTTTGGAGGTATTCTTTTGACTCCAATACATAAACATACATGGTGTAACATGCCCCCTTACAGTCTTCAATCAGTTTCTTTTGACTCCTTGACTCACCTATAGCACTTAACATGTGCTAGACCTATTTCATTGAGCAAGAAACTCAATGACATATATTATAAAAATATTATTTCATTTTCTTGAATAAGTACAAATATCAAAAGTACATTTATGAAGACCGAACCTAGTTACATTTCCTTCAACACTCCCTCTTAACTAGGGAGGTATTCATACAACATTACGAGGTGTTTGGCTATGTTTCAATCTTGAAGAATTCACATAAGAGAAACCGGATTGGCTATCCATATGTTATAGCATCATAGTAACCAACATTGTTTCCACGACAAGGCTTTGATTGGCAATTATATCTTTCAGTAGATCAGAGCACAATGTTGGCGAGACCAATGACTTATAGACACCTTAGTCATTGTTTTTCAAGGTGCATACCCACCCGGGTGTTCACTGAGTATGACCTTCTAGGACTATTCTTATCTTGGGTTCCCAGCCCTCAAAGAATATCGATCCTATTCCCTACTCTTGTCTTGGATTCCCTACACATCCTCAAAGAGTATCAGATGCCAGATGATTACCCAGTCTTCCCATTCTTTCTTCCCAAGTGAAGACAAGAATGTTGTGTCTATCATGCCCTCTCAATTGAGGAAGACATACCCAAGTATCCTCTAACAAGGTACTTGTCAAAGTTTTTTTGTAATCGAGAACTTGTTGTAACTCCCTCTTAGCTAGGGACTTGTCCATTCATCAACAATTCTTCTTCGTGGGTCCTCCAACTGCTTGATCTCCTTCTTTCCTTTGATGTCATAAAGTCTTTGTGTGGATTTCTTCTTGGTAAGGCACCATCCTTTGATCACTTTCTTTCTTGGTTAGTCATGCCATTGCTTCCTTCATGGAAAGTACCCTTCTTGTCATATATCAGGTTCTCTTGTCATCTTGCTACTTCTTTGTCATATGTCCATGTTTTAGAATACTCTTCTCATAGATGCTTCGTTGTACTTGCTTGTTTACATGCTTCGATCTAGTAGCCCTTCATGACTTCATCTTGATATTGCTTCAACATTAAATGGTACATTTTTTGGATGGCTTCTTCATCATGACATCTTCGTAGAGTAGAATCAATTATCTGCACCTTTCATATCTCCAGGGCCTTCATAGGCATCAAGGGTCCTTTGATATTTTCTTTTCTTAGTTAGAGTTGTCCCGCCTTCTTTTGGGAGATGTCTTCATTGTATCTTTGTTAGATAGTGATTCTTTGTGATCATGGTGTTCTTCACATGCTTGATCTCTTTCTTCATTTGATTCTTCTTGGATAGTTTGGTCAACCACCTTATGCTCCTTGTGGGAGCACTTCTTCATTGCTTGCTTCTAGGACTAGTCAATGTTTCTTCTTCACTTGCTTCTTAGTCAAAAATCTTATACTGCTTATGTGAGTATTCCTTTTTGTTGACCTTCATTGCATTGTAGTACATGCCTTCGAGCATGTCATTGGTGAAATAGATTCTTTCCTACTTGATCATATCATAGAACCATTCCCATGACTTAATAATATACATATGATAACATGACTAAACTTTGATGCATACATACCTCATCTTGATTATCCTTTGATCATCTTAGATTCATTTGGTTGACCTTGGTGTGGCCCTTCTTGCTTCATCTTAGCTTGCGTGCATATCATCCTTTTCTTGAATCCTATGAATGGGATTCCCAAAGAGACATCTGCTTTTGTTTATGAATCTTCTTTTGAAGATTCCATCATAGGATCTTGAAGACCCTTACCCTGCAAATGTTTGTTTCTTTTTTATGATGGAGGTCTTCTAAGATTCCTAATCATGATCAATTTTCTTTCATTGTGGATGAAGTCCTATACTAGGTATGCTCATTTTACATGAATATCTCGAGCTATATCTACCATGCTCCTATATTCTAGAAGATATTTCTAACCATGCATTTTGTTCTATTATAAATTCTCCTTCTACATGAGTGTTTTGAACTCTATGTACGTCATGCCTCTAGATTTTAGAATATGTTTCTAGCCATGCAATTTTATTCTATTCTTACATGCTCCTATACTACTCAAATATTTAAAGAAGTAAAGAAGTACCTTAAGTAAAGAAGTATACTTAGTCATAGTAGAGATCCGGAGGATATTCCTTCTTTTGCTTATTGTCTTCTTCTTTCATTTCTTGAGTCACATGAGCTTATTCTCTTTTTCTTTTTTTGTTGTTGTCCTTCTTTAGTTTAGGACAATTCCTTTTGTAGTTTCCATATTCTTGGCATCCATAGCATTGGATTTTGAACATATCTTTGTTGTTTTTTCTTCGTGGACCAAATTTGCCAAATTTTCCCTTTCTCTTGGTCATGGTAACAAATGCTTGCTCCTTTGATCCCACATCTTCTTTTGCTTTGAGTCTTGTTTCCTCTATCTTGCATAGAAACCACATTTCACTTAGTGGGGTGGCTTCCTTCTTGGCATATATGCTTGATGTGAAGTTGCCCCAATCCTCAGGTAGAGCATTGAGTACTACGGTTGTCATTTCTCTGTCAGACATGACTAACCCTAGCTCTTGAAGTTGATCCCTCATCTCATAGATCTTCATGAAGTAGGGAGCTATTCCTTCCTTTGATATCTTCATCTTGTACAATTCATTTTGTAGAGATATCACTTCTCCAGCCGTGGTTACCGAGAATAGTTCTACTAGTTTATCATAGATTTCTTTTAATGTTTCAAGTTTGGAGACATAAGGAATGAGAGAGTCTTTGATGGATTCTATTAGGATCCTTTGAGCTCTTGTCTCATCCTTATTGTACTTGGCTAAGGCTTTAGTTTATTCCTTAGCAGGGATAGTGATATTCCCTTCGATGTGTTCTAGGAGTTCATTCTCCTTGAGAAGTAAATTAATCCTCTTCTTCCATGCAAGAAAGTTATTGGTACCTACCAATTTGTTGCTTTCCTTGCAAAAATACATTGATGTAGATTTAGAAGGGGACATATACTTTCTTGATAGATTTTGAGATGTAGTAGACTTTCTTTCTCCTTGAAGACTTTATGGCTTGCCTTCCTTAGATTTTGATGTTATTCAAGTTGCTTTCTCCAAGCGAACTTGCTTGATGACTTGTAGCTTAATGTAGGTCCTTCTTTGATTTTCTCCACTTGTAGGTGCCTTTATGTAGGGCTCTTCTTCTTGCTTTGTAGTCTTTCTTGATGAAAGATAGATGGTAGAACTTCTTGAAGTGATTGAGACTTCTTGGCTAGATGCTTCAACTTTTGTATATGTCCTTCCTTGATCAGTGTTCTTGAGATTCCCTTTCTTTGATGTGTCACCTTAGCTCTGATACCATGTTGAAGAATCAAGGGCAATTAGGTGTAGTGTGATTCTTCTTGCTTGATAACAATTTGTGGAGTATTTTTACTTAATCTTATTGTTCTTCTTATTAATGCACGTGTGTCTACTTCATCAAATTGCTACCAAAAACATAAGAACAAGAACACAAGATGTTGGTTCTCTGCCAGGGCCAAAAACTCTCTTCTGTTCAGAGGGAAACCCTTTAGTAAATTTCTCTTTTTGAAGCTTCACATTGATCAATGCCAAAGACTAGACCCTTGACAAGAATATCCTCCAAGCACAAGTCAAGTCCTTCCTCCTTTTTGCACTTTGTTCCCTGACACTTCTTTCGACACTTTGTTCCCCGACACTTCTTCTGGCACTTCATTCCCCGACACTTCGTCTTCCTTTTTCTGGCACTTCTTTCTTCTTTCAACTGTTGGTAAATCTTGTTATACTTGCTCTAAAAGACATACCTTTAATGAGACCCTTCCCTTATGATGATCCCTTCCTTCTCTTCACAAACCAACAAACTTGTATGTTTGTAATGGGAGGGCTGTTATAATGGCAAGGACAACCTCCTTCTCCTTGCACGTGTGACTGTGATAGGCTTTAGAAAAATCCTATTACCTTCGCTCTTCTTCCTTCTTCGCTCGAGTGGGAGATCCTTTAGGCCTATGTTCTTAGCCCAAGTGATGAGATATGTTAACTATAAGTTGCTGCTGTTATGACTGTAGGAAGACCCTTCCCTTTTTGCATGTGTGACTACGTTTTACCCTAGAAACAATCCTTAACCCTTCGGTGATGACTTCTCCTTCTTCGCTGCCCTTGGAGACTCTTCTTTCGTCCTTCAGCAACCCTTTATCTGACCTTCTACCTAAGCTGATTTTAGAGAGAATGCTTTACGTTGTAATGGAGTGGACAACCTCTATATATAGAGGACTGTCCCTCCTTTTAGGCCGATTAGAAGACTATAGGTTGACTTGACATTTATAATTCAGATTTCTTCTTTTGTAGGTGTTGTTGCATGGAGGAGACTTGTTGACTTTATTTGGAGGTATTCTCTTGACTCCAATACATAAACATACATGGTGTAACATGCCCCCTTACGGACTTCAATCATTTTCTTTTGACTCCTTGACTCACCTATAACACTTAACATGTGCTAGACCTATTTCAATGAGCAAGAAACTCATTGAAATATATTATAAAAATAATATTTCTTTTTCTTGAACAAGTGCAAATATCAAAAGTACATTTATGAAGACCGAAGCTAGTTACATTTCCTTCGACACGCCGCTTTTCTCTCACACTATCTTAAAAAACATTTCATTTTTTTTTTTTAATAAGTAGCCTTTGGCCATTAAAAAGAAAATTTAAACTTAATTTTTCCACAATAAAAATGTTCATCAGTTTTGCCCCTTTACAAAATTTAATTTTCATTTATCACATTAAAAATCGTTTCTCACATTGGTCCTCATTTTTTTTTGATCTCTTTACAACCATTATCACATTAAACTTGTTAAATTGTGACATAGATTTTAATCTAAAGTTTTTTTGAGTTTTTGTGATAAGGGTTTTTTGTGGGACTATAATCTTTAAAATTTTGTGGGGTGAAAATTTAAATTCTTATATAGTCAAGGCAATATATATATATATATTTTTTTTTTTTTTTTTTTTTTAAATTTTCTATAAGTCTCATTATAGGAGATTTTTTTTTTTTTGGGATTTGAGACATTAGAAAAATTAATAATTTTCAGAATTATTTGAAGAGGTGTTTTGGCATTAATTAGCATCTAAATTTCATTGTTATCCTGAATATTAAATCATTGAAATTTAAGTGCTTAGGCTTTCATTATTTGCATGCTTCAGCTAAGTTTTGTGATCATTGGTTTTAATGCTTGATAATTATTGAGATCACTCATTGTCTAAGAAGGAAATTAACTCTAAGTTTGGATCTATTTACTTGAGTTATTATTATTATTTTTTTTTTTTTGCTGAAGCAAGTATGGATCCTTCTATATCATTGAGTAAAAAAAATAGTATACAGTATGTACAAACGTCCACCCGACGTCAAAGAAACAGAAAAGAAATAAAAGCTTAAGCCACTCAGGGCACAACCATATGGCTTTACATCTCAAAGTTCGAGCCTAAGAATTAACTAAAAAACAACTAAAGTCTATCCCTCGGAAAGCCCGCAAAAACCCAAACTAAAAGAACCGTCCCATCAAATCAAGAAGATCGACGGCAGAAGAGAAAGACGCCAAGCTAAAGAGACCGATGATTAACGGTCCTGCCCCACCAAGTTGCTCTAACCAGGTCAACCGTTGATTCACAACAACTGAATCCAACGGATGAGAATGATTTCGCGTGGGACAAGAAGGTGCAACTTTAGTCAGTGATGGAGGGTGGTTTTCGGGACCCCACCCTGCCACGTGTCGCAGGATGAAAGGAATCGCTGCGAAAACGCCAAAACCATTACCACTTTGAGAGCGGCGCGATCGGTCGAAAGCTGCCTGGGAGGCGGTTTTGCAATTCTGGACCCCAAAATCAGAAAACTCCAGTTGCCGAGTAACCGGGATCCTCTTGCAGATGTTAAACTTCCTCGCCATAATTTGGGAGGTAGTGAGGTTAAGAGTCTTTCCACCAAGCAAAGACTTGTGGGAATCAAAGCGTTGCCCATGATGAACTGAGCTCTTCATCACGTTTACTCCCTGAGTTTGGGCGACCAGCCTTGGATCTCTTCTCTTCAAAGACCAGCAACTCAGAAAATGAAGACACATGCAGGGGAAAATCAAATCGAGCTAGTCTCCATGGATTTGAGTCTAAAAACTTCCCTATCTTCTTCCACCTGCTCGCAGCATAGAGCTTTCAGTCTGCTTGGCCACAACTCCTGCCACTTCATCAACACATTATTCTCTATGAAACTAACTCCCTGGTTGGCCAGAAGATCTGCCAGCTTATTTGCCTTTCTGCGAACATGGTGGAAACTGACAGTGTGCAAGTCTTGTAGATGGGTTTGAATTCTTTGGAAGACCCGAATTAATTTCCAGTGCTTAAAGACTTTATCCGGCGCAGTTCCATTATGTATTTTTTGCACTGAGTTGATAATACGAATCTGCCTCTATCATGACATTGAGACGGTTGACCTGCTTCAGTGAATCCAGGCATTGTTCCATAGCCATTAGTTCAACCATGTTGTTGGTGGCTGTACCTAGGTGGCAATGGAAGATAAAGACAATACTTCCTTCTGCATTTCTGAGGACTCCTCCATACCAGGCTGTTTTTGGGTTCCCTTTTGAAGCCCCGTCAATGTTGTATTTTAAATAGCCATCCGGAGGAGGATGCCAAAATTCCTTCTCTGTATCCAAAGAAATCACCTTCTTGTTTGGGCCAAGGAGGGTGAGCCCCTGCATCCCCAGCTGCCTGAGAATATTTAAATCTACATCAGAGGGAGGTTTTTTAGGGAAGTTGCGAATAGTGGTTCTCACAGTCTCCTTGAGCTGTTTCAGGATTATCTCCAGTAGGTGTTGTGGGGGATTTTTTTCCTCCTTAAAAATTCTTTTGTTCCTCTCCTTCCAAACGTTCCATATAATGAAGCTTGGTGTAAGAGCCCACGCCGAGTTTAGAATTTCATTATTCGAAAATTTTTTCCTCCAATTGATGAGGGTGCTAATGATGCTTCCTCTGTCTCTATCAGATTGTTGAAAGATTGTAGCAAATAAGTCCCATAACCAGGATGTGAAAATGCAGTTGTTGAGTAAATGTTCCAAAGTTTCTTCTTGAGCCTCACAGAGCAGGCATCTTGAAGGCCCCTGAACACCTCTCTTCCTTATGTTATCCCAAGTCAGAATTTTCTTGTGGTACACTACCCACATGAAGAGTTTGATTTTCATCCACCCTTGGTGCCTCCAAAGGTTTTGCTAGATTTTGTCTAGAACCAGGGGATCCAGCTCAAGGAGAATGCTTTTTGCTTCCTTAAGATTAAAGGTGCCCTCTTTGTTATTTCCCCATCTCAATTAATCTTGTCCCTCTGCCACTAAGATTTTCCTTTGCTCTACTATTTTCCTGAGCTCCTCTGCTTTTGTTTTCAGGAGATTGTTATTTCTGCAGTCTATGTTTCTCCATATTCTCCACTTATCCGTAAGATGAGAATGATTCCAGAAATCCTTAACCTTTATTAAACCTTGGGAATTTGACTCCTATTTAAGATCAAGGAAGTCTTCTTTTAACAGAATTGATTCTTGTTGCCACTTGTCTTCCCAGAAAAGAGCAAGATTTCCCTCTCTAATTTCCCAGAAGCTATTCTCTTGTACTAGTCTTCTATTCTCCCAGGCTTTGTTCCAAATATATGAACCCTTTATATTTCCTGACATTCTTATAAGATCATGGTTCTGCTAGGAACTAGCATATTTTTCTTTCCAGATATTTTCCCATTGAGTCTCTGGATGTTGAACCCAGCGCCACCAAAGTTTGGCCCCTAGAACCTTGCTGAGAATCTCCTGATCATCCAATCCTAGCCCACCGTGGTTCTTGGGCTTACAAATTTTTTCCCAAGACACCAAGGCCCATTTCCTCTTAGTCTCCTCCTTGCCCCAAAGGAAGTTTCTTTGAATATTTCTAATTTGCTGAAGGACTCCTTTTGGAGCTGGGAGGGCTGATAACATGAAAATAGGGATTGCTTGAAGAACTGCTTTTGTAAGAACTAACCTGCCAGCAAGGTTTAAAGATCTGATGGTCCATTTACTGACTTTGTCCTGCAACTTGTTGATCAAAGGTTCCCATATACTTTTGAGCATAGGTTTTGCAGTTAGAGGGACTCCCAAATATTTTGAAGGAAGGGAATCCCTTTGAAAGCCAAGAATTCTGGAGATGTTTTTCTGAATAGCAATATTGGTATTGAAGAAAAATATTTTAGATTTAGAGAGATTAACTTCCATACCTGAAGCCGAGGCAAAAAGATTCAGAATTTTTTTGTAGTTTGAAGCTTCTTGGACTGTGGGAATTCCCTGTAACATGGTATCATCTACAAATTGCTGGTGAGTCAGGGCCTTACCATTATCAGTAAGCTGCAGACCTTTGATCTTTCCTGATGATTTCGCCTGCTTTATAGCTCTACCTAGTCCTTCCATCATGATGATAAAAGAAAGGGGGAGAGCGGGTCCCCCTGTCTGAGACCTCTTGAGGGACTAAAAATCTCTGAGGGAGAGCCATTAACCAATATAGAAAAACTGGAGGAGGTCACCAGTGCCATTACCCATATAACCTAGTTATGATCAAAACCAAATGCAATTATCATTTTCTTGAGGTAGACCCAATTAACCTTGTCATAAGCTTTGGCAATATCCAATTGCATGATCATACCCGCCTGCTTCTTGCTAGTTAAAGAGTGCACCACTTCTTGCGCTTGAATGATGTTATCAAGAATTTGTCTGCCTTCAACATAACCAGATTGCTCCCCTGAAACAAGAACCGGAAGCAAAGGCTTGAGTCTGTTAGCAATAATCTTGGATATAATCTTGTAGATCACGTTGCATAGGGCTATGGGTCTGTATTTATCCGGTGTATGAGCAATCTCCTGTTTGGGGATCAGGGCTATAAAGGATGTATTAAGCGCTTTTAGAATGGTGTTGTTTGACTTGGAGTCCTCCATGACATTCAGAATGTCCTGCTTAACAATATTCCAGCAAGCTTTGAAAAAGTCCACATTGAAACCATCCGGGCCTGGTGCTTTTCCATTCTGCATATCTTTGAGGACTACACTTAGCTCCCCTTTCGTTGCTGGTCTATTAAGGTTGAAGTTGTCCTCTTTGGACACCAGTTTCAGAACATTACTAATAACTTCCATGATGGATTGTTCTCTATCTGAATTATTCTCTTGTGTTATACCTTAGAAGTGGTGGATTAGCACAGATTTTATAGCATCATGGGAGGTCTGTAGTTCCCCTGCTTCATTCTTGATCGAAGAGATTCTGTTATGAGCTCTATTGGCCATGGTGGTTCTATGAAAAAACTTGGTGTTACACTCTCCTTCTTTGAGCCATTGAACTCTGGACTTTTGTCTCCAAAATATTTCCTCTTGTTTACATAGATTCTCCCATTCTTGATAATGTTTATCCGCTTGATCACTAATATCTTTATCAAAGCCATCCTTGACTAGAGTTTGGTTGAGAACCTGCATTTTGTTTTCAACTACTCTCTTTTCTTCAAAAATATTACCAAAATCCTTCTTGTTCCATTCCTTAAGCCGGAGCTTGATGTGCTTTAGTCTTTTGTGAAGAAGATACATTCTGGTCCCTTGAATCTGCAAGTCTTTTGACCACCATTTTTCCATGTTGCTTGTGAAGTCTGGGTGTGACAGCCAGATATTTTCAAATCTGAAAGGTTTGTTCCTAGGAGTGCCAATACCCTTGATTTCCAATTGAATTGGCTAGTGGTCTAAGCCTGCAAAGGGAAGAACTCGCGCTTTTACCTCTTTACCATTCAGCATAAGATTTTCAGAGATGAAGAATCTGTCTAGCTTTGAGGCAACAAGGGAATCTCCTCCCCTCCTGTTATTCCAAGTAAAGAGGCCAGTATTCCAATTAGTGTCAACAAGATTTATATTGTCAGAAAAGGTTTGGAAAGCCATGGAGTCTTTACTTAGAGATCTTGTTCCTCCTTTTTTCTCTGAAAGAGATTTGATCATGTTGAAATCCCCTCCCATGATCCAGGGTATATCTGCATGTCTATCCCTGAGATCCACCAGGGTATCTAGAAACCTAAGTTTGTCATCTAATCTCTGAGGACCATAAACATTTGTGACCAGAAAGGTGTCCCTTTCTCCAACTGGTTGAATAACAACCGATAAATAATTTCTGGAAGCCTCAGCATCCAGAATGCCTATTTTGTGGGGATTCCATAGAGTGAGTATGCCCCCTGCTGTATTCTCTGCTTTTACTTCAAGAAACTCATAGCTGCTGAGCCATTTGTTGTGAATTTGTCTTACCTTTTGAATGGAACATTTCATTTCTTGGATGAACATTATATCCGATGTTTCTTGTTTCATTCTGTTACTAAGCATTCTCTGCTTTCTCTTACTCCCTAGACCTCTAATATTCCAAGATATCCACTTCATTATAAAAGATTTGTAAAGGAGTAGCTGGCTAGATCTTTCATCTTACCTGAATCAATCATCAACTTTCCACACTCCATCAAGAGTTCATTCTGCTTTTTCCTACCTCTTTTCTTGCTTGGGTTTCTAGTAGCTAGTCCCATAGTAGTTTTCATCGTTTTCACTCCTCGGTTGTCCTGCTTATCTATGTTGTTCCCTCGCTCTAGCTCCTCAGTCTGCGTTTTCCATAGAAACAACTATTGTATTCTGCTGAGTTCTTCTTGAGGTAGCGAATCCACTCCCCCCGTAGTTCCCTGCCTCAAGAATCCTTCTAGGTCTAGGTTTTCTTTGTCAAGAATTTCTAGTAGTTCATGGTCCTCTGGGTCGGTATCATTCTGGGTCATTTCCTGATCCATTTCTTGTTCAACATCGCTCATAGTGGCTTCTTTCTGGAACTCAATATTGTGTGTTTGTTCCAGGTTTTCTTCCTTCTCCTTTTCTACAGTACTCCCTTCCATTGCTTGATCTTCTTTAGTAATCTCTTCCTCTTCCTGAAGCACCTGGAAACTGTTCTGCCTGAGTTGTTGTCCTTCTCGCTACTAATTTTTCGGTCCTCTTTTACCTCCTTTACTTCGATTAACCTCTTTCTGGAAGCTATTTGCTTCTTTCATTGTGTTTATTTTGCTTTTGTTTATTTCTTTGTTGAGCGGACAGTCTCTGAAAAGATGTCCATGTTCATGGCATTTTTGACATCTGAATGGAATGTGCTCATAATCTACTGTTTGCACCCATTCTTCATCAAAAACTTCCAAGATGACCTCATCCGGTAAAGCTCCTGATAGATCCATTTCCACACATATTCTGGCAAAGGAAGTATATTTCCCCCTTCTAGTGGCTTCAGAGGCTTTAACATAGCGACCTAATTTATTGCCTATGGCTGCTAACGATTCATTTTTCCAGTAATCAAGAGGTAGAGAATAGAGCCTTACCCAGACCGGAACTGAAGTAAAAGTTTCCCTTTCTGGAACAAAGTTCATCATCCATGGTCTCATGTAGAGCCTCGCAGCAGCATAGAAGTAAGGCCCTCCTTCAAATATTCTATCCTTGTCTTCAATATTTGTGAACACCACCGTAAAGAATCCCTTAGACCCAAGATGAAGATATATGCTTCCTTTAGGTTTCTAGTGGTATTTAATCCACGACTGTAAAGCTTTTTCAGTGGGCCATAGTCCCATGAACTTACAGATGATGGCATACGTCCCCATGTGCTCCCTGTGTGCCTGCAGCTCTGGATTATTTAAAATAACCCTGGGAGTTATTTCTGCTTTGGGTTTGCAGGGTCCCTTGCTTTTCTTTTCTTTAGTTCCCTGTTTTTTGTCTTCTACCTCTTTGTCTTTTGTGCCATATTGATCCTTATCTATGGGTTCTTCTGTCACCTCTTCCGTAATTCTTTTTCCTTCCACCCCTGTTACCCTGGCATTTTCTAGAGGCTTCTTGCCTTTGCTGGCCATGGCCTCCTTGTAGGAGGGAGTGGAGCCCCCTCCTCTACCACCCTTCATAGGGCTCTCTGTCTGCCTCTAGCTGCGCTGATCGTTGATCGCCCTTCGTTGTCCGCTCCCCGATCCCCTAATACACTTCTCACATGTTCTATTTAGTTGAGTTATTGGATATTTCTTGAATGATTAATTTTGAGATTTTTCAAGTAATTGTGATCATCATTTTTATTGAATACTCTATCGTGGACTTGTGGAAAATTGTATATCTTTCAGTTCTTGAAATTGAGTTTTTTGAGCATCTCCAGAGTTGAGATTTTTCATTAAATTTTCGCTTAAAGTACTTAGCGTTTATCTCAGAATAAATTGTAATCTAAGTGCTTTGAGTCTTTAAAATCTCGCTTCACTAACACATCTTTTAATTATCCTTTCATTCCGCATTCTAAGTTAATCTTGCATTTAATAATTGACCTCCAAGCATAAGCTTGGTTGAAAGAAAATTGGAACACCTTTGTGTCTTTTCTTGAGAAGTCTAGTCTTTTAAGTGTCTAAAACGGTGACCTTGCAGTCGTCAGAGCCACAACCTCTATAGCACTGTAGGCACCGGGTACCTTAGATTTCAAAGAGAGGGATCGTTAATCACACCCTCATGTGCTTCACCTTGTCTTCTCTCTGCAATTCACTATCAAGTTTAGTCTCAATATAGACAAAGATGAAATGACACACTTAAAATAGACATATAATTAAAATTAACCAAGATCTCGCATTTCACATTAGTTTTAGGAACTCCATGTCATATAGGTTAGTTATTCATTAAAGCAACAATTATCAATCCAGTACTTGTTCTAAATTTACTCAGCAAGATAGTTGACTCCATAAGGCATTGGTATTAATCATCTAAATCTAATCTAATTCTTTAAAATCTTGCTTAATTTAAAATGAATATTTCGTTGCTTAACCGTGTCTCCCGGATTGGTTGGTTCTCAATTAGTCCTTCTTACATCCATTTCCGTAGGGTCAACCCCCCTTAGTCTGCTGTTGGGAGGAAAATTAAACGGAGAGATTGGGGATCAAGGTGACAACCCCCGATCTAATTCGTTGTCGTAGTGCTTAGACATTCTGTGTGACAACATTTTTTGGCGTCGTTACCGGAGACCAATTTTTTGGACCTTGGCTTTATGACATTCGTCTTAATCATTTTTGTCTCCTATTTTCTCATCCTTTCATCTCTCACCAGGATAAGTACCTTGTCCTTAGTTCCTTTTACTAACTTCCTTTCTTGCATCTAGGTTTATCAAAGTTAGATTTCTATTCAGGCGACGACTCTATTTATTTTATCCTCTACAAGAGTGTGTACTAGAAGAAATCCAATTTTCTTGGTTAGTCTTGCTCCTGATCCTAAAAGGGATCTCAGAGTATGATTACATAAGTTCTTTTACCGTACATTTCTTGTTAATGACAAGAAACTCTCTCTGATATCCATTTGTTTTTTCCTGACCCGACTGAGCAGGACATCATGGACATGTTTTCCCTTTGTAACTTTGCTACCATTTAAGGTTATCCTAATGATCTTCCGGAGAATGGGATTAATAAATTACCTTCTTTTCAGGGAAATAATGAAATTAGTGCTAATTCTCATACGAAAGCTTTTGGTTCTTAGGTATTGTTGTAGCGGCTACAACCACCCTCCAAAATTTTGGCTCGCATGCAAATTTCGGAGCCTACTTTGGATCCTGCGATCGATCATCCTTGGTCATTTGTTGGTAAGCTGATGATTTCAAGCTCCCCTCCTTGATCCTAAAGAGTTGTCTACGTTCTCATATTTTTGTAGCATATGTCATTTTCAGGCATAACGGTTGTTGTCTGTCATGCAAAGGGAATGTTGTCTTGCTTCAAGGGAATTGTGTGTGTATGAGTGGTTGTCATCACATAGACATGTTTCACACTCACCTCACGCACTCACATCATGAAGGTTTTTGCATCAAGAAAAATATGTATTACGTATTCTGGATGGTCTACGTGTTCGTGTGCGATCACAGTCGAGTCCTATCAATGTTTGCATATGTTTCACTGATCTCACACTTAGCCATTTTCCCAAGCAACCTAGCCTCATCCATCTTCCCGAAACTATGCGCTTTGTTTTTGCAACCATCAAGCTTCCTCCCTTGCCTGCTGAAACCACGCAGTGCGCAGAGACACCAACCTTCCTTTCCTATTGAAACCCCACAATGCGCAGAGGCCCCAGCCAGCATTTCTCTCTGGAAATGGGTAGAGCATTCCAATAGCACTGCACTCAGAAATTGCGCAGAGGTGTCCTCCTGGGACCCCTGTCCCACAGTAGTGCTTTGAGCCTCAAAACTGCGCAGTGTTTTCCAAGTTGTCTTGTCATCCTTGCATGCATAAATTGTGTAGACGGACCTCCCAGGGCCTCATCCTGGCAGCAACCACTGTTCGCTGAAATTGTGCAAACCTACCTCTTAGTGGCTACACGAAAAAGTGACATGCTGAAATCTCTTCCAAGGAGTTGAGGAGAAGGACCATGGAATTGAGTAATGGAAAAGATCAGGACCGCATGCAAACTCCATCGGATGCATGATCATCTAGAGGGTAAGTATGGTAAGTACATAACATATTTCGAAGTACAACTCTTAGTTGAGTTTGCAGCACTGCTTCTCATTATCATATCATCTGGTCCTCAGTAACATGCATGTGCGCAAATGTGAAAAGTCACTTTATGTGTTGCTTCTACATGTGCTTCTTTTTCACTTGTTCGACCAACTGTCATCTTCTACATGTTGATTTCTATGTCATGCTTACGACCATGTTCTAGTTGTGCACAAGGTCTTTGCTTCGTGTGTACATGTTGTGTTCGCTATGAAAGCATCCGTTGTGCTCACACACGAAGTTGTATGCATTGTCGCACAAGCGTCGTCGCAGTCATCCAATGATCAATCAAAAGCGTCACGCTTATCGATTCACACCGTCGGTTAGTCATGTTGATCATGTATGTCTGGATGGTTTGAGTCGTCTCGTCGTCAATTCATGTAAGTGTGTGTTTGCAAGATCGCATATGCACCTTTTCACTCGCTCACACACTTAGTTGTTTTGCTGAAGTTAAGACGACCGGATCTCCCTTTGACAACCAAACCTTCACCCCACCATCAACTTGATCGATTGTCACCCAGAACAGCACAAAAGCACCAAGCAATCCATTTCAAGCCGCGCTGCCCGCAAGTTGATCAATCAATCCTCCAACTGGTCAACTGAAGAGTTTGATCCGACAGTCACCTCGGGACTGACTCCCCTCAAAAATTGCGCAGAGGCTGTAGACCATGCCGACTCCATTGACTGAGAAAATTGCGCACACAGGCCAGACAACACCTAGTACCCGTCCCTGTCTCCCCCAGAAAATTGTGCAGTTTTCCCAGCCAGCCCACTAGTCAGCCGACCGACTACTCACCTGGAAAACTACACATATTTTATGAGCTAGCCCTACGCTGCCCAACAGTCCGCTCGGCTTAGAAACTGCGCAGAGGTGATCAACAGGCCTACCTCCCAGCATCATCGCAGTTTCTCCCTCCAACAGTAACTAGTAGCCCGTTGCCAGTTCCCTCCAGGAATTGAGAAGTTTTTGCTACCAAGCTCCCGGTAACTTGCTGCCATTTCCCTCTAGGAATTGCGCAATTTTTGCTGCCAAGCTCCCGGTAGCTTACTGCTAGTTCCCTCCAGGAATTGCACATATTTTTTCTGCCCAGCCTTCCTGCAACCTAGACTGCTCCTCTCAAAAATTGCGCAAATTTTTCCTCCAGCCGAGCCAGATCCCACGGGTAGTCACTATCGATCCATATTTCATGTCACCATCTCCTAGTGACTTCTATGCAGTTTTCACCAGTACTTCCTGGAGCCTCCATCCCAACTCGAAGCTTTGCCTTGCGCAGTTTCGTAACCTTGTCCTCTCTCCTGGTCGCTTGCATCCGAAATGATCATGCATCATGGTAGACTAGGAGGTTTATGGATTTGATGTCATCTTGTCATGAGTGACTGCAGATACAGGTACACAAAAAACATGGCGCGACGAAGGATGGGATGAATAAGGGGAGTACATGCAAGAGGACCTGTTTGCGAATAGACGAACAAACAATGCATGCAAAGAGATGTGATCGCGAACAGACGATCATGAAAAGATGTGTTCAAGGAAGGACGCACAGATGAACATGTGAAGATGTGTTCGTGGATGGACGGGCGAATGAGCATACACCTTTCGCGAATGGATGAACTGTCAAGCATGCCAACATATAAGCAAACGACCATTGAAAACTCTGCTCACCTTGCCATGCGGAGATGAGCTGTGACACAGCATGAGGACATCCATCATCTAGCAACACTGCAGCTCGACATGCACATCGGCAACAACATGAATATACCAGCACGATCATGTCGAGTCTTGTCATGAGTTTTGTGGTCCACATCTCTACTATGGGCCATACTGTCAATCAATGTAATGTAAAGTGGAAGTCCGAGAGATCCACTTGTCATATGAAGAGTCATGTAAAGTTGAAAGGTCATGGAAGTCAAACAATCATGAGGGAAGTCGAACAACCACAAGGGCTAGTTTCACCCTTGGCTATAAATATCCCCTCATTTGTACATGAAAGGACTTTTCACCTCGGCTCCTCCCACATAGCCTTGAGAGTATGTAATCTTTTCTTTGAGGAGTAAGTAGTGGCTCCAACGGCCCACCCACGGGGTTAGTGATGTATGGTGTAACAATGTTTCTTGGAACCTTCGCTTAATTCAGAAGCCTGCTAACAGGCCAACACATTTTCACACGTGTTGTAATTATTGAAAGACTAATCTTGAACACTTGTAATGCATGTTGCTTTAACTTGTGCTTAACGCTTGAACTCATTAAATTGTTGTAATACATATATATTAATGAAAATGTGTTGTATGAGCTGTTAACGTTGTCTTTCCCATGTTGGTTACCTCCCTGGACATCAGACATACCTTTCACGTAAACTTTCTATAACGACCATCACACTCGCGCAGACTCCTCCACTGTGTGTTGTACGTGTTATCTTTCCTTGTATGTTGTGACTGCCGCATCTGTGTGGACTGCTCCTTCGGAAGCTCTGCATGTCCTGTTGTGTTGTGTGTTCCTAACAAAGTTGGGAATTCCTCCCATCCGACTTGGGACTCACTCTCACCCTCTCCCTCTGTGGCGAAAGAACCATTGACACAAGTAACACTAGCAATCACTAGGCACACAAACCTCACTACTCGAATACAAAGCAGACCACTGTCCTGTGTTGTCATGCAAGAGCTGAGGCAAACTTTTAAGATAATGGCAACCGAGCCATCGTACTGGATGGGAATCCTACACCTAACGGTGTGAGGTCTAGTTGGGACTTCATACCGGGGAGATCCCTTGATGATGGCAGGTCCAACACCGTCAAAATTTTGGTGATAGAAGGAGGGCCAGATGACAAGCTAAGCCTGTAAATCTGGGTTGAATCTCTTACCTAATGAATCATACACAATTCGTGCTCCTTGGGTGTTTCTCTCATTTCTCCCTTAATCATCTATCAATCTCCGATGAGCTTCTCGATCACTTGTCCTTGTTAAAGTTTGACAGTGAGGATAGAATGTCCGTAACCGAACACATTTATGATTTTCTTCATTTCTGTGAATCTCATGAAATCCATAGTGATGAGCTTGTTTGCGTACTCTTCTTCCTCACACTTGAAGGTCGTGCTAATTGGTGGTGTCATACCTTGCCACCTGCTTCCGTCCATTCCATTCTCACTTTCCTCAAGGATCTCCATCAAGCCTTTGATGAGTGTGACCACTAAGGTGTCTATTAAAGAATCTCTCATTTAAGAATGAAGCCTGGAAAATCAGTTGAGGACTTTGCTACCCGCTTCCTTCACTTATGCCACGAAATTCTTGAACAGTTTTTGGACCTTGACTTCATGAGCCAAGAGCTGAAACACTTGGTTCATGTCTCCTAAAACGGTGAACCTCCCGATTTCCCTTCTTCCTTGAATCTTGCAGATCATAAGACACCTCATGTATCGAAGAGGGTGCCCCTCGCAACGACCACAAATCTAAGAAATCTGCGCAACAGGTACCCCCTTGCAGTGGTTGCAAAGCTGAGAAATCTGCGCAACATGTTCCCAACCCATCTGCTCGCATGTCTCCCGCCCCAACGGAGGAAATTCAAAAATGGTTCAGAAATCCTATGACGAAAACTCATCCCTCCATTCCGTAAGAGGACATCACTGTTCATAACCCAAGTTTTGAGTCTAATATGCATCTTTTCCATCCTCCATCATCTACAATCCATGACTCCTTGCACCATGACTTGCTTGAGCGATCTGCTTCACAAGCTAGATGCACACACTCTCTTGATTCTCGAGCTGCTGGCTCATGTTGTAGTCATGTGCAAGGCAGTTTCATCATACAAACAGAGGAGCAGGACAGTGAAGACACAATCAATTCCTCTCAAGACATTGAGCTTCCTTCTTGATCGATTCTCGATCCACGAATCTTTGGTTAAATATCATGCATAATTAATTCTTTCAATCAACCTCTAGTCTTAGGCTGTCATCACTCCCACACTTCCGTATGTTGTGATGAACGCCCAAGCACATCATATGATCTACTGTCATCTCATGTACACTCTAACTCAGATCTGGAATGCGCACTAGTCAAAGCAGACATCCATATCGAAGCTTCCTCTACACCTCACTTGCCCGTGTGTCCTATCATTCACAACGCATCAACATGTGTTGGAGATATTCCACGTTCTCTTGCTTCTTCATCTTATGAGTTATCTCCTCGATCGACACAAGGAAATGAGGTTGTCCATGATGAAAATAGTCTCAACACACAAGACTCTTCCCACTCATCATCATCTTGTGTGTTGCATGAAGACAACTTGTCAAGTCAACTTGCTGAAAATTTTGATGAAGCCTGTGACAGAGATGGCTGTCATCCTAAGAGCAGTTTTGAAATCAGTAACAACAACCATCCTCAAGCCATGCATGATCTGGTTCACATCTCAAAATGAAAATTTTCAATTCTGGAAAGTTTCGGGATGTGCCAGGGAGTCGAGGCACTTCAATGTTCGTTGATGGTTATGTTAGGACCTCGTGACTCTGGTAAGCCCACCAAACCAAATCAGATCTCATTTCTCATGCACAATTTGTCTATCTGCATGGTTGCACTCGACATCGATTCTCGTGTAAAGAATATTTACTATTCTTGGTGTGATATTTCAAAATTTCATATTTTTGCTAATGATCGAATCCACGAGTCCATTATAGCATGTCCCACTTCATGCACCTCTCGTACATCCAATTCGGGTTGGGAGTGTCTGTCCCTCATGCAATCACGCGACAACGAAGTTGATCATCTCAAAGACTATCTTTACCTCGAATCATACTTATCGGATGCTCTCTCTCATAATCATCTCCTTGGTCTTTTTGCAAATTTCGCACGTCAAATTTTCCCACTCATCACACCAACAATCTCCCTGTGTGATGACAAGCGCACAACCTATCGCGCGAATCACGTTACTCTCATTTCACCACACCCCAACTGGTTTCATACATTCACAGTGCTGGCATCCTTTTTATGTTTTTGTGATGACCATGATGCCTCCACACTTTTTCACCAGTTGCAAGTGGGTGTATTATCATGTCCAATAGGCATCAAACTTGGTTCGCTCATTCAGAGTGTTCGCAGGATTGTTCAAAATTTTTCTTTGTTCATATCAAACTGGGAATCTGGCATCTCGACCGAATGGTTTGAATTTTTTTCTACCTTGGGTGGCTGTCATGTAGTTTATCATTTTCCTAACATTACATCCAATGATAGTCGCTTTGCACACTATGATCCTCACCGTGTAACATCTTTATTCTTAGACTTATGTCAAGCAAGTGAGGCACTTCAGCCTGCGCTGATGGCTATGGCAGGTCCTCACTGTCTTGACATGACCGACGAGAATGACCATATCTATCTATCTGCATCAGATTCCCATTGTGGTCCCCTCTCTCGAATTAGGAATCCATCTTCTCAAAGATCACAAATTTTTCAAAATAACCATCACGAATTTTATGATCCAATCGCTGAATGGCTAGAACAATCTCACTTGGTGAGTCGTTTTGCAGGTAACAAGCTTCAGTCCTTCCTCGCACTCGCTAAGAAACGTGGTGCAAAACAACACACACTCACAAGAGGCCTCCAAGGTTTGTTGAAAAACGGTATTCACGAAAGAGGTAAGCATGTGTGTTGGGTGGTTGTGCCACATTCTTTCGCCCACATGCGAGACCTTCTCTCTCGTGTGCAAGTTTGTCAAGTTTTTTCATTTTCTGTTGCTCATTGTTTTTTATCTGTTTTAATCGCTGGTATCTTCATGATCGTAGGTCGGGTACGCCTACGGTGGCTTCAATGGAAATTTCATTTCACGTAACCCCGACCATTTAGCATAGGAGTTGGAGTTGTGTTTGCTTTCTCGCTTGTCTTTGCTTTCTGGTTTGCATGTTTGTTTGCTTGCTGACTTGGTTTAGTTTGTTTTCTTGTTTGCTTTCCTACTTTTGTTGTGTTGGCTTTTCTTACTATTTTTGTTTCGTTTGATTGATACCTTGATATTTTTGTTTTCTAGAAATAAGTGCTGCCATCTACTGATTTCTGGCTTTTGAATGAGTATGTGGTTGAAATCTAAGAGACTTGTGACATTGCAGCACTTGGCTAGTCTTGCGTCCGTCTTCTCTATGCTTGGTTATAACCTTCGACCGATGAAGTCTTGATGGAAAATATGAGCCATATGCAAGGGGAAATTTTGTCCAACCATGAACCTATGTCCACACTAGGAAACCCCATTCCTGTACTCAGCCTTCTGCTCTATGTGTTCAAGCTCCTCCAACTAGTAGAAATAGAGAAGGGGAAATCTAAATGAGAAAACCTATGTTATAGGTCTTACATGCTTCTCTGAAGGAACAACCTCTTATGCTCTCAATAAGTTGGGATCCCTCTTTCACCCAAAAAAAAATAAGTGCCAATGTATAGTCCTCTTAAAAAAAATACAAAGACGAAAGAAGAGAAAGACTTCTTGCACAGAGAGGTGAAGCATGCAACTCCACCAGGGTACTAACCAGGCTCGCTGGCAGTGGAGAAATTCATGTGACTCCATCGGGGTACTGTCTAGGCCTGTTGGCAGTGGAGCAACACTAGAGATGAAAACTTATACTATGAAAATCTTCAACTTGCGAGCCAAACTACCCTTCCCAATTTTGAAACACTGTGATCAAGCTGAACTTTTGTTATGTGTTGACCGAGTTGGAAAAAGGTGAACCATGTCTGTCCATGGGGTAAGTGGGGAAGCCGAAGTAACTCACACATCGATTCAATACTCCCTGAAAGACAGAAAAACTGGAGTTCTACTAGTGTGTCGCCAAGTGTTGTCGCAGCTACAAGCACCCTCCAAAATTTTGGCTCACATGAAAATTTTGAAGCCTACTTTGGATCCTGTGATCAATCATCCTTGGTCGTTTGTTGGTAAGTTGATGATTTCAAGCTCCCCTCCTTGATCCTAAAGAGTTGTTCGCATTCTCATATTTTTGTAGCATATGTCATTTTCGAGCATATCGGTTGTTCTCTGTCATGCAAAGGGAATGTTGTCTTGATTCAAGGGAATTGTGTGCGTATGAGTGGTTTTCATCACATAGACATGTTTCACACTCACCTCACGCACTCACGTCACGAAGGTTGTTGCATCAAGAAAAATATGTATTACGTATTCTGGATGGTCTTCGTTTCCGTGTGCGATCAAAGTCGAGTCCTATCAATGTTTGCATATGTTTCACTGATCTCACACTTAGCCATTTTCCCAAGCAACGTAGCCTCATCCATCTTCCCGAAACTATGCGCTTTGTTTTTGCAACCATCAAGCTTCCTCCCTTGCCTGTTGAAACCCCGCAGTGCATAGAGACACCAACCTCCCTTGCCTATTGAAACCCTGCAGTGCGCAGAGGCCCCAGCCAACACTGCTCTTCGGAAATGCATAGAGCAGTCCAAGAACACTGCACTCAGAAATTACCGAGAGGTGTCCTCCCGGGACCCCTGTCCTACAGCAGTGCTTTGAGCCTCAAAACTACACAGTGTTGTCCAAGTTGTCTTGTCGGCCTTGCATGCAGAAATTGTGCAGACAGACCTCCCAGGGCCTCATCTCAACAGTAGCCACTGTCCGCTGAAATTGCGTAGACCTACCTCTCAGTGGCTACACGAAAATGTGACATGCTGAAATATCTTCCAAGGAGTTGAGAAGAAGGACCAAGGAACCAAGTAAAGGAAAAGACCAGGACCACATGCAAACTCCGGTGGATGCATGATCATCTTGAGGGTAAGTATGGTAAGTACGAAACATCTTTCAAAGTACACCTCTTAGTTGAATTTGTAGGACTGATTGTCATTATCATATCATCCGGTACTCAGTAACATGCATGTGCGCAAACGTGAAAAGTCACTTTATGTGTCGCTTCTACATGTTGTGCTTCTTTTTCACTTGTTCGACCAACTATCGTCTTCTGCATGTTGATTTCTATGTCATGCTTGCGACCATGTTTTGGTTGTTCACAAGGTCTTTGCTTCATGTGTGCATTTTGTGTTCACTATGAAAGCATCCGTTGCGCTCACACACGAAGTTGTATGCACTGTCACACAAGTGTCGTTGCGATCATGCAACGATCAATCACAAGCGTCGCGCTTGTCGACTCACACCGTCGGTCAGTCATGTTGATCATGTATGTCTAGATGGTTTGAGTCGTCTCGTTGTCAAGTCATGTAAGTGTGTGTTTGCAAGATCGCGTATGCACCTTTTCACTCACTCACACACTTAGTCATTTTGTTGAAGTTTTGATGATTGGATCTCTCTCTGACAGCCGAACCTTCACCCTGCCATCGACTCGATTGACTGTCACCCAGAACATCGCAAAAGCACCAAGCAAGCCATTTCAAGCTGCACTGTCCGCAAGCTGATCAATCAACCCTCCTGCTAGTCAACCAGAGAGTTTGACCCGACAGTCACCCGGGACTGACTCCCCTAAAAAATTGTGTAGAGTCTGTAGACCATGCCTTCTCTGCTGACTGAGAAAATTGTGCAGATAGGTCGGAAAGACACCTAGTGCTCGTCCCTGTCTCTCTCAGAAAATTACGCAGTTTTCCCAGCCAGCCCACCAGTCAGCTGGCGGGCTGCTCACCCAGAAAACTGCGCAGATTTAATGACCAAGCCCTCTGCTGCCTAGCAGCTTGCTCGGCTCAGAAACTGCGCAGAGGTGATCAACAGGCCTACCTCCCAGCATCAGGGCAATTTTTCCCGCCAGTATTTCCCAACAGCCTGCTTCCAGTTCCTTCCAGGAATTGCGTAGTTTTTGCTGCCAAGCTCCCGGCAGCCTGCTGCCAGTTCCCTCTAGGAATTGCACAGTTTTTTCTTCCAAGCTGCCAGTTCCCTCGAGGAATGGCATAGAGTTTGTCTCCCTAGACTTCTTGCAGCTCGGACTACTCCTCTAAAAAATTGCGCAGATTTTTCCTCCAGCCGAGCCAGATCCGGCGGATAGTCACTATCAATCCAGATTTCCCGTCACTATCTCCCAGTGACTTCTATGTAGTTTTAACCAATAGTGCCTTGAGCCTCCATCCCAGCTCAAAGTTTTCCTTGCGCAGTTTCATAACCTTGTCCTCTCTCCCGTTCGCATGCATCCGAAACAATCATGCATCATGGTAGAATAAGAGGTTTATTGATTTGATGTCTTCTCATCATGAGTGACTGCAGACACATGTACACAAACAAACATGGTGCGATGACAGATGGGATGAAAAATGGGAGTACATGCAAGAGGACCTGTTCACGAATGAGCGAATAAACGATGCATGCAAAGGGATGTGCTTGCGATTAGACGCACGTAAAAGATGTGTTCGCGGAAGGACGCACTGATGAACATGCGAAGATGTGTTCGCGCATGGACGAACATATGAACATACACCTTTCGCGAACAGTCGAACCTGTCAAGCATGCCAACATACTAGCAAGGAGCAACATGCGAATGCAACATCAAGTGAACCCAACGACCATCGAAGACTTTGCGCAACTTGCCATGCGGAGGTGAAGCTGTGACACACCATGAGGACTTCCATCATCCAACAACACTGCAGCTCGACATGCACACCAATAGCAACATGAATGTACCAACACTGTCATGTCGAGTCTTGTCATGAGTCTCGTCGTCGACATCTCTACTCTGGGCCATACTATCAATCAATGTAATGTAACGTGGAAGTCCAACAGACCCACTTGTCATATGAAGATTCATATAAAGTTGAAAGGTCATGGAAGTCAAACAATCATGAGGTAAGTCGAACAACCACAAGGGCCAGTTTCACCCTTGGTTATAAATACCCCTCATTTGTACATGAAAGGAATTTTCACCACGATTCCTCCCACATAGCCTTGAGAGTCTGTAATATTTTCTTTGAGGAGTAAGTAGTGGCTCCAACACCCTACCCATGCGGTTAGTGATGTATGGTGTAACGATGTGTCTTGGAAATTTCACTTAATTCAGAACCCTAGTAATAGGCCAACACATTTTCACACGTGTTGTAATTATTGTCAGGCTAATCTTGAACACTTGTAATGCATGTTGCTTTAAGCTGTGTTTAACACTTGAACTCATTCAATTGATGTAATACATATATATTAATGAAAATGTGTTGTATGAGATGTTAATGCTGTCCTACCCGTGTTGGTTACCTCCCTGGACATCAAACAGACCTTTCACGTAAAATTGCTATAATGACCATCGCACTTGCGTTGATTCCTCTAATGTGTGTTGTATGTGTTATCTTTCCTTTTGTCTTGTGACTGCCGCATCCGTGTGGACTTCTCCTCTGGAAGCTGTGCACGTCCTGTTGTGTTGTGTGCTCCTAACAGAGTTGGGACTTCCTCCCATCCGACTTGGGACTCACTCTCACCCTCTCCCTCTGTGGTGGAAGAACCATTGACACAAGTAACTCTATCAATGACTAGGCACGTGAACCTCACTACTCGAAGACAAAGCAGACCACTCCCCTATGCTGACAAGCAAGAGTCGAGGCAAACATTTAAGATAATGGCAATTAGGCCATCGTACTAGATGGGACTCCTACACCAAAAGGTGTGAGGTCTAGTTAGGACTTCATACTGGGGAGATCCCTTGATGTTGGTGGGTCCAACACTGTCAACAGGTAGGTAAGTATGTGAGAGCTGTTGATTATAATCATGAAGATGTAAAAATGAGCCTCTTTGTTCTTACCTTGGAGGAAGATGCTTTGGATTGGTTTATGGAAATGCCTGATAACTCATTTGAATCATTACAATAAATTATTAATGCCTTTAATAAAAAGTATGGAGATAAGAGAGAAGAAAGGCATCTAGTTAAGGCTATCAGTGTCACAAAGAAGAATAAAAATGAAACTCTAAGATAATTTAATAAGATATTTAATGGTATTATTAAAGAATTACCTCAAGATTATAAGCCTCATGATAAATCTATTTTGATTTTTACATTGATTCTTTTCATCCTGATACTTCTTATGAATTGAGATGGGCTAAGGATCGTGATTATAAAGTTTCTCAGACTTTAGCTGAAGAGCTTGAAAAGGATAAGAAGGCATTTGGGAATTCTGAAATCCTAGGTTTTGATAAGGCTTGAACCAAATTGAAAGAACCTAAAGGAAAAGAGGTTAAAGAATCTGATGATGATCCTATGCAAAAATTGTTACAGAAACTTGAAAGCATGGAGTTAAATCAGGTGAAGTTAATATCTAACCATGCTAAGGAAATAAGTGCCTTGCAGTCTAGGTTGGTCCAAATAGAAAGGTCTCAAACCCAAAGTTCCCAACCTAGAAATAATAATAATAATAATCAAAATAATAATGCTTGGCAAAGAAAAGGCCTGTCTAATGACCATAGACCTCCAGATCCTCTCAAATCTGCTAATCTTGTGGATGGAACTCCTCCTTATTGTAGGGCCCGTGATGCTCTTCATGAAGAGGATACTTGCCCCATTGTTAAGAGAATTTTGGATAGTGGGTGGGTTGGACCAAGTAATCAAATAAATGTGGCTAGAAAGGAGTTTTCATTATCTATGGAAGACTAGATGGAATTTAAGGAAAATAATCAATAGGTTAGGCCTTCTACATCATCCTTTAGTATAAATAATTTTGATCATGAAAAGGATGTGATGGTTGAATTATTTCGTGAAAAACCTTCTCCAGAGAAAGTCTTAGAAATTGCGAAAGATAGAGGTTTGAATTATCAGAGAAGGGATAAGGATCAAAGTGGAAAGCAAATTCCCCCTCAAAGTTTTAACCTTGGTTCAAGCTCTGGATTGGATGTTGATTTTGGAAGTTGGTTTAATAATGCAAAAATCTGGGTTCTTGTCATCGAGATATTGAAGATTCCTTCCCAAAAAGCTAAGTTATTAAAATCCATTGAAGCTCCTCTTATGAATATTTCTCAACAGAAGGCTCCTGAGACTGTCTATCAGGATGCCCCCATATATTTTCAAAGTATGGATTAGGATAACAAATATCATCAACCATTCTTTATTAATTTGCTGGTTAACGGTTATAGACTCTATAACTGCATGTTGGATTATGATGCCTTGACTTGTGTTATGACCAAAAGGGTCATGGAATAACTTAACTTAAGAATTTATAGACCTTACTACAACATATGTGCCATGGATTCTAAGAAGATTGAAGTTCATGGGTTGATTAAGGATTTGCAAGTTCATTTATCAGTTTACCCTTACATAATGATTTTAATGGACATAGTTGTAGTTGATGTTCTTGATGCTTGGGGTATGTTTTTGTCTAGGAAATGGGCCTCTAATATAGGTGGAAGTATTTAGATGAATTGGTCATATGCTACAATTCCTTCTCCTAGAGTTGATGGATTTGTTAAACTTAACAGAGAGCTTGAGAGAAGATTCCATGTTGAATATCCTAAGAGTCCCCATAATGAAATAATAAAGGAACAACCTAATCTTGGGAATAATGCCATTTTGTCTAACTCTATATCCCCCCTCCAGAGGTTAAGTTTGATGAGAAGATGGGTGATTTAAAGAATAAGGTATGGTGTATGTATTTTTATGGTGCATCTTCTAGGCATGGTAAACTTTGCTGGAATTGTATTAAAGTCTCCCCTTAGTCATGTTTTCAAATTTTCCTATAGATTGGAGTTCAGAGCGACCAACAATGTTGTCGAGTATGAAGCTCTATTGTTGGGTCTCGAGTTGGAAAAATATTTGAAGGTTAAATTGCTTAGTTTCAAGGGAGATTATGATTTGGTTATCATACAAATTAAGAATAAGTTTACATGTAAAAACCAAAGATTGAGGAACTATCGAAATGATGTATGGGATACTATGGAATTTTTTGATGCTATTCATATGGAAGCTATCCAAAAGAATAACTTGGATGATGAGATTATTGTAGCAGAATCTACTTTGTAGTTATCTGATGAATTGTTGAAGGATAAGGTTAAAATGGAGATCATTTTTAGACCTTCTATACCTGATAATATGGAGAATTGGCAGGTTTTTGATGATGAAAGACAGGTGATTCGATTTCTTAATCAGTTGGATGAATCCAAAATTTTTGAGGTTAGTTATAAAGAGGATGGATCTGAAAATCATGAAGATGTAACTAATCCTACTCCTAGGAACATTGTAGCTTTGGAGCAACATTTCGATCGTCATGATGCTACAAAGAAAAATGATGAAATCAAGATGGATCCAAGGGAGTTCATTCAAGTAAATATTGGTACCTCTCGTGACCCTAAAATTGTAAAAATTGGTAAATTTACTAGTGACGAAGAAAGAAAAAAGTTGGTTAATTTTCTTCGTGAATATAGAGATGTTTTAACATTTTCTTATGATGAGTTAAAAGGTTATAGGGAAGATGTCATGGAGCACACTATGCCTTTAAAATATGAAAATGATAAACCTTTCGTCAAAAACTTAGGTAGATAAATCCTAAGTTTGCCCCCTTAGTTCAAAAGGAACTTTCAAAGATACTTTCAGCGGGTATTATTGCTCAAACTAGGCATTCAACATGGTGTTCCAACCTGGTGATTGTTAGGAAAAAGAATGGGACAATCAGACTTTGTGTTGATTTTTGAAACCTTTATCTAGCATGTAAAAAAGATAATTACCCTTTTCCAAACATGGAGACTATGTTGTAAAGAGTACTGAGTTCGAGAATGATGTCATTACTAGATGGTTTTTCTGGATATAATCAAGTATGGGTAAAGAAAGAAGATCAACACAAAACTACTTTCACCACATCGTAGGGTACATTTGAATATATTAGAATGACTTTTGGATTAACTAACGTTGGAGCTACCTTTCGAAGGGACATGGATTATGCCTTTAAGAGTTTAATTGGTAAAATCATTGAGATGTATCAAGATGATCTTACAATTTTTTCTAAGGATGGTATCAATCATATAGGTCATCTTAGGCAAGTTTTTGATAGATGTAGAGAGTTTGGAATCTCCTTGAATCCTGCTAAATCTATATTTGGAGTAACTGAAGGGAAGTTACTTGGTCACATCATCTCGAAAGATGGGATCAAGATAGATCTTGAAAGGGTTGAGGCAATCCAAAATATTTCTCTTCCTCATAATCTCAAATCCCTTCACTATTTCCTTGTAAAGACCAACTTTCTTAGGATATTTATTCCTAATTACGCGAAGATATCCAAAAATATTCAAAGTCTTCTTAAGAAAGATGCTAAATTTTTGTGGAAAGAAGATAGTAAAAAGTGTTTTCACAAAATCAAAGGTGTTATTGCAAAAGATCTTGTTCTAGCTAGCCCTGATTATTCTAAAGATTTCATGGTTTTTTCTTTTGCTTTAGAAGATACAATCATTGGTGTCTTGTCACAAAAGAATAAGGAAGGTCACGAACAACCTATTGCTTTCATGAGTAGAGCTCATCAAAATAATGAATTAAATTATACTACCATGGAAAAGCAATCATATGCCTTGGTTAAGTCTCTTAAGCATTTCATGACTTATGTGGGTTATTCTAAAATCATTGCTTTTGTCCCCTCAACTATTAAAGATATATTAACTCAGAATGATTTCTTAGGGACTCGTGTTAGGTGGGTTACTAAGATCCAAGAGTATGACTTGGACATTAGACCCACTAAGATGGTCAAAGGTCAAGGATTGGCTGAAATGTTGACTGAAAAAAATGTAAAAGCTCTTGGTTTGATTTGTCTTAATGATTTATCTTCACTTGAGCTGCAAAGGTTAGGAGAGCATGATTGATACAAGGACATCATTCATTATTTATGAAATCTTACATGTCTTGATCATTTAGTTGCTCATAAAAGAAGGGCTCTTAGATTAAAAGCAACTAAGTATTGCCTTTTGAAGGATGGACTTGGGTGGAGAAAGCCTGAAGGAATTATACTTAGGTGTGATGATGAAATTGAGTCCAAGAAGTTGATTTCCGAGCTTCACTCAGGATTTTGTGGGGGTCATTATGCTGTTAGGATTACTACCCACAAAATTATGAGAGCTGGTTATTATTGGCCTTCAATTTTTTCCAATGTACATAAGTTTGTTAGAAGTTGTCAAGCCTGTCAAGTATTCACTAGGAAACATAAGCTTGCTTCCCTACCCTTACAACCTATGGTTGTTGAGACACCTTTTTAGCATTGGGGTTTGGACTTCGTTGGGAAGTTTCATGAAAATTCTAGCACTGGCTACTCATGGATTTTGTTTGCTACTAATTATTTCGCTAAATGAGTAGAAGCCATTCCTGCTAAAAATGCCACTGAAAATGTTATTATGGATTTGATTGAAAATCACATCATTACTAGATTTGGTGTCCGAGCTAAAATGACCATTGATAATGCCAAAGTTTTTATTTCATCAAAGTTTTCATCTTTTTTCTTCAAGTATGTCATTGTTTTATCTCATTCATCTAATTACTATCCTTAAGGTAATGGCCTTGCTGAATCAAGTAATAAAAATCTTATAACCATTATCAAGAAGATAGTAGAAGATAATAAGTGGTCTTTGGATAGAAAAATCAAGTATGCATTATGTGTTGAAGAAAGATGTATCTAGGTTTGGTTTTCATAATGACTTATAATTATGATTTCATGTAAAGAAGAAACAAATGTATTTATTGTATTCCTTGCATCATGGGTTTCATAAGAAAGAAGTGTTTTTCATAGATCAAAGAATTCTTCTTGATGTCTTTAGGTTTTGTTGCCTTTTTATGAATATAATTTAAAAGTCATGAAGTCATGTTACACATGTCAAAGTTACACTCCAAAACATTGTCAGTATCTCTCTTGCAGTCGGCTAAAAGAAGGACAATATTCTCCTTAAGGTGATGTCGACTTATCTCTAGGATCTCATGTCGGCCTAAATGACAAGTATAAGTCACTATATATATAGAGTGACCTCACCTGACCTAGGATTGCGAAGGAAAAAGGAGACCAAGACTCTCCTAGTGACAGTGTAATAAAAATGTGAAGAAGAACTGAAGTGATATAGTGCGAAGGAGGAAGACGGTGAAGGCTAAAGAGTGCAAGAGATAGTGACAAGTGTCTTGAAGAAGAATTGAGTAAGGTATTTTTTCAACGGTCTTGGTATTCGTCAATAAAAGAATATATAAGAAGAGATTGAAGGGTTTTCTTCTCAACATGAGAGGTTTTTCCCTGGCTTGGAGCCTACATCTTGTGTACTTTTATTTTGTTGATCTCCTTGTTTTGGTAGCTGGTTGATGATTGAAGAACACACTATAATAATAATAAGAAGAAGATAATTCTAAAAAGTAAAAAGACATCTCAAGCAGTTATGATTGTGAGAAGAATCATTAATGTCATTTTTCCTTAGATTCTTCAACATGGTATCAGAGCTATGGTTCAGTCAAGGGAATTTAAGTGACACTTATTCAGTTTAAAGGCTATTCTCAGCCTTGGATTCATCTACATTGTTGGTGAAGTATTACTCAGACCTTAACACATGATCAGTTCAGGAATTTTGGAGTTGGTCTCATTATACAACCTCAACATACCTACAATTCTCAAGACAACAGTCTCGGGTTCCATTCTATGGTGCGTCTCACTATCTCAATCTATGTCATATCACGAATGCTCAAGTAACATGATATTACAAAACCTCAGATTGATCACCCTTTGCATCGAGTGCAATTACAATCTTGTAATTCTCAGGTCTGTGATTTCATGTCTATTACAGGAGTGCAGTTTGGATCACCTCTGCAATATCGGGTCTACAATTCTCAGATATACTCCACAGTCTCTATGCCAATTTTCCACAGTCTTGGTGCTGACAGTAATGCATGGCTTGTGATGCTACACAATAATGCTACATGATCTTAGTACTCAGTGATAAGACAATCTCAATGATGCTTTATGTCTTGGGTTCAAAATGATGTTCCATACTACTACTTGATCTCAGTGATACCACGATGATGCTACATGATTTATGTGATGCCCCTACTACAAGATCAGTGATGGTCTTAGATCTCCTCAAGAGGAATTCAAATCGATCGAATTATAGTCTAACTTCTTGGTGTCAAGATCACATAAGCTCCTCAATACAAATATCTCACCATATATCTTGGTTGTGCAACATGAAGTCGTGGTGACATCACAGTATAATAAGTGTTGCATACTACTTCGGTAAAGTCACAATTTGGAGATAATGTTGTTAAGAATAAATAGGATAAATATTATTGGCCCCTCTCTAAAGAAGGGTCTCAATGTTAGCTCCTCTATTATGGGAAAGTAGTGCTAGGTCTCATTTCCATAAAGAAATGATTAGTATCTACACATTGTTGCTAATGCTCCATAGTCTCCTTATGTATTATAAATATAGTGCCATGTCAAGTATATCAATAATCATAAAGACCTGATAAGGTGTCAAAGTACCTTAGGAGTTAAGATGATGAAGCAGTTTCGAATACCATAATAACATATAGTTCGAAGCAGTTTTTGTCATGCTTAGTACTGGACAGTGCAAGAAGTCTTGGTAAAAGGTTTTCAATAATGCTCTAGCAAGAATCTCATTCAAAGAAGCATAAAGGCAAGGATATCCTCTTCATGTGCTAAGTAAGTATCTTTCATGTTTATGATCTATATTTTGTTTAAATGACCTCATTTTACAATGAAATCGATATGCTGGTCCTTGCATAAGGAGGATAGTCTCAGTCCTCATAGATAGGTGAAGTCATTGAAATAGGTCTCCTTTGAATTCATGAGAATAAACTCTTAAAGTCCTCTCACGTAGACAACATTGGAGACATAAAAGAAGTTGGAAGAAGAAAAGATGGTCCTTAAAGGACAATATCAAATATAGGAGAAAAAGAAAATTCATGTTACTGGTTAGGATGGAAGGAGCTGAATGAATTCCATGGTAAGAGGGAGTAGAAATATTTAAGTTAGTCTCTCTCACTATAAGTTTCTTTTTGGGCTCCTAGATCCTGCATAAAGTATGTCTACAAATATATAATAAGATGCGGTGTGACATCATGGAAGTATTAGAAACAAGAACTCGTGACATCATCATGAGGGTAACTAATTTCATAGGATAAGTAAGATACCTTATTCAACAACTTAGGGTTTCCATGGAAGAAGGCAAGTTGAAGGCAATAACTTTGCAGAACTCAAACATTTAAAGAAGGCTCATCATGCAACAAAAGGGAAACATCTGTCAAATAAGGATCTTTAAGATCCCCAAGATTCTCAGATGGAATCTTCACTAGAAGATTCACTGATCCAGGGATGAAGCAAGTGTTTCAATAGAAACTCCAACTTGTGGAATTCATGGATGATGATGTAATGACGTATCAATCAAGGAAGCTGCTGAAAGAAGCATGGATAACCTAAAGGTAAAATGAGGTATGTATGCTTGTATTTAATTTTTACATTGATAAGTCATATGGTTGCATGTAATATGGATCATTACTTCTATCTTAAGAAGCATGATCAGGGGAAAAAGCTCTCCTCCTTTGAAAGGATACATGAAGGCACAAGTCACACTAGATGAAATCAACATAATATGTCCTTATATGAAGTATGAAATGGCTGACTACAATTACAAAACTTTGATTAGAAACCCTTGTGAATGGAATGTGTGACGAAGGAAGAGATCGAGAGATATGCAACCATGGTGGAGGCAATCAACATCCAAAATATCTAGAAGAGTTGAGTAGGAAATCTCCCAAAAAGATATGAAGACTCTAATGAAGGTCCGAAAAAGATGGAGACCCTCGACAATGGATATCTTTGGGAAGATGTGTCAACATGTATGCAAGATGTTGATACCTACAAGAAGATTTCATGATGAAAATCCATCTCAAAAGGTACAATTTGATTTAATTTTATGATTTATTGAATAATATCTGGATGAGTTCATGTAGAGCTACTCGAACAAGAATTGAAACTACAAGTACAACTAGCATCCATGGGGTGGATGGAAACTCTTGAGAGAAACAAGATGAGGAAGAAGTAGCCATATGACGAAGGTTCCAGATATGAAGAAGGAAACTTTCCATGAATAAAGTAATGACATGACGAACCAAGAAGGAAAGTGATCAATGGCTGATGCCCTACAAGGAAGAAGCTCAATTGAATTTCATGAAATCAAGGAAAGAAGTTGATCAAGCAGCTGAAAGACCACGAAGGATCTTTTGATGAAAAGACAAGAACCTGATTAGGAGAGAGCTTGGATTGGGTCACCCCTGATTAAAAGGGAGTGACAATTTTGTTTTTTTATTTCATGTGTCATGCACTAGACTAGGACTAACAACTGTAAGTCTTAATGAAGGCTATGAAGAGAAATATAGACACATGATGGATGTATCCTCCATAATTGAGAGGGAGATATAGACACAACATTATTGTCTTCACTTGGAAGAAAGAATGGAGGATTGGGTAATCATCTGGCATCCGATGCTCTTTGAGGATGTATAGGGCATCCAAGATAAGAGTAGGCAAGAGGACCGATATTATTTGAGGGATGGGAACCCAAGATAAGAATAGTCCTAGAAGGTCATACTCAGTGAACACCTTGGTGGGTATGTACCTTGAGAGACAATGATGAAGGTGTCTATAATCATTGGTCTTGCCAACATTGTGTGCTCTAGTCTATTGAAAGATAGAGCTGTTAGTCAAGGCCTTGCTATGTGACAATGTTAATTACAATGATGCTATACATATGGGTTACTAGTCTGACTCTTCTTATGAGATCTCTTCAGTATTGAGAATATCCATGTACCATTTATGAATACCTCCTTAGTTAAGTGGGAGTATTGAGGAAAGGTGTAACTAGGTTTTCATAATGACTTATAATTATGATTTCATGTGAAGAAGAAACAAATGTATTTATTGTATTCCTTGCATCATGGGTTTCATGAGAAATAAGTGTTTTTTATGAATATAATTAGTAAGTCATGAAGTCATATTACACATGTCAAAGTTACACTCCAAGACATTTTCACTATCTCTCTTGGAGTTGGCTAAAAGAAGGACAATATTCTCCTTAAGGTAATGTCGGCTTATCTCCAAGATTTCATGTCAGCCTAAATGAAAAGCATAAGTCACTATATATATAGAGTGACCTCACCTCATAATTGTTAAGCAATTCAAACATCTCTAATCTAAAAAAAATATGAATCTCAGAGTGAAGAAGATAAGGGTATTACAGTGAAGAAGGAAGGTGACTATAGGTGCATAAATGTCTTAAGGATTCTCGAGCTAAGTCTGTCATCTAAGAGAAGGATTGAAGTTTGTTCTAAGACAATGGCAGCCACAGTTAAGGGCTATATCAAGTGTTGAATGGTGATAGAAAAAGACCGAAGACAAAGAAGCTATCTTGGACCAAAAGAAGAGATTAGTGAAGGCTGATGACTATGTCTAGGATTGTGAAGGAAAAAGGAGATCGAGACTCTCCTAGTGACAGTGTAATAACAGTGTGAAGAAGAAATTAAGTGATACAATGTGAAGGAGGAAGATGGTGAAGGCCGAAGAGTGCAAGAGATAGTGACAAGTGTCTTGAAGAAGAATTGAGTCAAGTATTTTGTCAAGGGTCTTGGTATTCATCAATAAAAGAATTTATAAGAAGAGATTGAAGGATTTTCCTCTTAAGAGGAGAGGGTTTTCCTTGGCTTGGATCCTATGTCATGTGTACTTTTATTTTGTTGATATCCTTGTTTTGGTAGTTGGTTGATGATTGAATAACACACTATAATAATAAGAAGAAGAATACATGGAAATGAACCAGATTTTTGACAGTGTTTCCAAGGAAGCCGCGCAACAGCCCAACGACCAATGGTTAATACTGAAACAAATGGAATATGAAATATACCAGTATTACCAGATGCCTTTCATCGATCATACAGGGGAAGCAGAGTTGACTGATCAATCTCCACGATCCTCGATAAATCTTGCTAGAAAATTTTTGCTGTTATATTTGCATCAGACAATTACTTTACACTGCTCGTACTACATGCATATTCTTTTGTCATTTTTGTTAAATATATGAACTATGAATTGATATACTGGGATAGATGGCTCGGTCCATCTCTGCTACACGCATAATACTTTATGCCGCTGATACAACATGTAATTTTCAATATTAATATAATGGAAATTACGATCTTTTCCTTGGGAAAAAAAATAAGAAGAAGAAGATAATTCTAAAAAGTAAAAAGACATCTCAAGCAGTTACCATTGTCAGAAGAATCATTAATGTCATTTTGCCTTAGATTCTTCAACATTATGGGAAAATAGAATTACTAAGAAAAAAGCTACTGGTAAAAGTCCCTTTGAATTAGTTTATGGCTCAGGTGTAACTCTACTTGTGCACCTTAAATTTCCAGCTTATCAATTCCTTCAACATTTTTCTACTGATAAAGATGCTGTCCAAAACACAATTGATCAGATTATGGAGTTGGATGAAACTCGTAGGAAATATTTTGATAATGTGTGTAAAATTCAATCTAATATTAAGAAAAGATTTGATAAATCATCTTGATCTGTATCTTTGCAAGTTGGAGATATGGTACTTCTTTGGGATCACAAGAATGAAAGACCAGAAAAACATAAGAAGTTTGACAGTTTGTGGCTGAGACTGTACATTATCCGAGACATCGCAGGGCCGAATTCATTCCACTTGAGAAGATTGGTTGGTGAACCACTTGAATTACCTATAAATGGCCAAATTCTCAAGTTGTTCTTCAAAGATGACATTTTATGCCATAGGGCATCCTTCATATTGTATTTCTAACCCTACACCTTGTCATTTCAACATTTCATTTATGTTTTTAGATTATATTTACTTTTCATGTTAGTAGAATTTTTAATGGTTACAAAACTTCTATTTTATGTACTTAATGTTATATGATGATTTTTTGATTATATTGTGTGTTGCTTAGGTGCAAATTCTGGATTCTCACATTCCTTCAATGAAGCAAAGTTTCCCCAAGTAGAGCCAGATATGTTGACCACTCCGCTTCAACTACCCTATAGTAGTGTACATTTTCGCAAGAAGATTCCATTTTGCTCGGGCAGTGAATATTATCCATATTTCATCATCATCTTCAGTCATCATTTTGATAAAGATGTAAACCCATTCTGCAAGTTTATAATGTAAATGATCCTATTAAGACCATCTATGTATGTAAAAACTTAGGTAATCCTAATTTTTTGGTGACGATTTATATCCTAAGAGTTTTTTAGTCTTACTGAGTCATGTGTGTTTCTAAACATGGATGATTGACAAAGTTTTTCCCTCCAACCTCATTCCAAATCTAGGGTGGATTTTGTCGTCAAGATCTTAGGTAAGTCCTAGTGTTATAGTCGAGTCTTGTGTAAAGCGATTTGACAATAATTTTAGCTAATTGATTAAATTATTTTATTACAAATCACTAGGTTTACTATATCATATTTGAGTTGTAGAAGTGGGTAAATGAGGGTCTATAACACACGATTGTTCCTCCATCATGTATTAAGTTGTAATATATTGATGTAAAAAACATTTTAGTGCATGGTCCCTCATATTTAAACACCATGGCTAAATTATTTGAGGGTTGGAAAATTATTAATCTCCCCACGAGTCAATTAATTAAATTTTGTAACAAAAATAAATTAAAATATTAAACCAAAAATTTAATTAAGTTTAAGTCATAGGAAAAATTAATTCTCCAAATTAAAAAATTGGTGGGTTTTAGAAAAATTAGTTTTTGGAGGTCCCTGACCAAGGGAATAATGAAAATTTCAAGAGATTTTGGACCCTTGCGCCTTGGTAGTTAAGTCAAAGTCAATTTTTTGAGGAAACCAACTCAAAATAATTAATTTTGAGTTGATTAAAACTCAATTAAATGAAAAATTAGAATTTTGTCTAAAATAAAATAATCTCGAAGGAGGAGATTAAAGGATAATTAAATCTTTTTCAATGGTGGAGATTACTTTGACGAAGATCAAGCCAACTAGTGGTTGGAGAATTAATTTATAAATTAGAGGTCATTTGTTACATCAAAGGATTCGATCATTGAGTCGTGTACTAGCTTTTAAAGCTCTCTTGTAATTTTTTGTTGTTGTTGAAATAATACAACATAAAGCCTTTGCGGTTTTATTTGATGATACTGTTCATTTCTGGTGCTTTATGGTAATATTTTCCTTAATATTTTGTTGATCTTATTTGATAAGTTGTTGGTTAATAAATTTCATAGAGTAAACTATTGCACATGTATCTTGCTTAGATTATTGAGTTTAAGGTAATATTATAATTTAATTTGATTAGCAGGTATTTCTAATCTTTGAAAATTTATCGTTATTTTGTATCTCTATTGATTTAACAACTTAAATTCTAAGTGTGCAGAAATAATTCGTATTCATAAACTGGGTGGTTGGGTAAGTTCTTGGTTGGACCATCTGACTCCCAAGACATAAAATATGCAGTCTTCCTGATTAAAATCCTGAGATTATCTGACAGATTTCTTCTTGCAGGGATTTTCCGGGTTAGTACCTATTGGGGCAAAGTGATTGCCTGTCATTTAATTTGTCAACCCGAGGGTTTCGTAAATTTGCGAAGCATGCGTGCACTGTATGTGCTAGAAATTGTCTTTCAGTTTAGATCAAGCTAACTACAAAATAACGAAAACCAATGCATCTAATCTATGAAATCAAATAATGAAATTGAAATTCAACTAACCTGTGAAATAAAAAACAACTAATGTATACTTAGTTACTCCAACATTCAATTATGAAGTGTTACCTTCTTGAGATGATGTGTAAGCAACTATTTATACTTTAACTTCTAATGCCCTATAAAAACAAGTAAAGTGTACAGAAAATAACTCAGTAATTGCATGTATTAAATATTCAACCATTCAATCTTGAAATATAATTAAATCAATTTCTTAGAATGATATTTAGGAATATCAGCTAATGCAATTAAATGAGGATCTTAAAAGCAAATATAAAAGCATGAAAAAGTAAAGCTCAATGATTGCATAGGTTGAATATTCAATCACCCAATTTGAAGTCACATTCTTGGCCTGATATTTTATTCAATTATACAATGAATTGATAGTTTGATCTAAGAAAGTAAATAACATAACATGAAAGGAAATTAAATAACTATGAGCCATTGCCTCAAACTTAATCCAATTGGGAAATACATAAATATTTCCTATTGAAATGTTTTTAGAAAAGCAAAGATTACACAGTCATTCTAAAACTAATACTAAGAAAACAAATGAACTTTAATCTATAAAAGCAATTAAATCTCACATATTTTAGGTCACTGATCTAAAAGTGTGAGAGATGGTAAATCGAGATGCTCCATATGTAAGCAAAACCAAGTCAAAATGAAAGAACATTCATGAGTAAGGTGCCACAATCTAATTCTGCATTCAAAGCTTGAGCATAGCTTTAATTTTACACATGAAAATGATAGAAGAAAACTTCTCTATTTATACAAAAAAATGAGAAGCTATCTCATTAATGAGAGTCTATGAATCTCTCACCATATTTTTAGAGTTACAATCAAAATAGGAAATGATAAGACACATGTCTTCTTAGACTTTCAATACAAATAAAAAATGAGACACATATCCTCATGATCCCATGATCTTCTCCACTCAAATTCGATTTTGGTTTTAGGAGGCCACAAAAGAGTCTTTTAAAAGCTTTCTTTTGACCTACACATGTTAGCAATTTCATCCCACTTGTTAGGTATAAGCATACGCATATTATTTTCTAATTTTTAACCATAAATTCATTTAAAAATGATAAGAATTAATAAAATTTGGAAAAACATAAATGTGACTCAATAATGATAATGATAAGGTAAATGTAATTGAATAGAGGTGGAGTGAAGGTGACAATATGGAAATATAAGTGGAAATGTAATGGAAGTGAATGACAATTTCAAGGCCCAACATACCCCTCAATTGAAGCTATTGCATGTCCTCATGCAATCTATTACATTAATTCTTTGATCCTTGAGTTTTGACTTAACTTTATATGATATCATTTGATAACTTCATACTTCTGAAAAATATTTTAGTTGAATTGCAACATGGTTGGTTCTTGTGTTACAACCATATTTTTATTGTTGCATTCATTTTTGATATTTGAACTTTGCATAATGATGATTTGATTATTGTTGCAAAGTATATCTTTATTTGATTGCATCATAGTTGATTCTTGTGTAACAACCATGACTGTATTTGTATCCAATTATATTTTTAGTACTTTTGACAAGCCTTTGTATGCTCATAACAATAATGTAATAGTTAATATCTTTTGAAATTATGTGGTCTTTTGAATGTGATATGAATATGGAAAAATATGAATATGAATGCATCCCCCTCAACTGATGATATTGACAATTTTATGAGACGAGGAAGAGAAATGTTTTTTTCCAAAAATTATCATTCTAACTTTTCAAGGAATTTTATGGTAAAAAGTTAGAAAATGATATACTCAACTTACCCTTTAGAAATGGATGCGCTGCATGTGTGGTGGCTGCAAAATTCTGATCATATCTTTTTGAAGTGGTTGGACAAGTCATGGAGAAAAGAGCCAAGATGATTTTTTATTTGCTTTTATTAAAATTTGTTGAATCTGTTGTGAAATAGTGCTGATTCTGCTGCTGCCATTTGATTCTGCAGCTGTTATCTGATTCTGCAGCGGCTGTCTGATTCCGCAACTGCTATCTGGTTTTGCAGCTGCTGTCTGATTCCGCAGCTGCCATCTGGTTCTGTAGCTGCATATCTTTTACATTTGATCCAAAATGCTGAAAATGATAGTCTTCATGTTTTCAAAACTCATTGGCACAATTCCTGCTATGTGAATAAATGTTCTGATGTCGAATATAGCAGGAAATTTTTGATTTAGTGGCCATTAATGGATGCCACTAGTCAACAGAGAACTCTCACCATTGATGATAATGAGAGTCAAGATGCCTAAACACATCTTGCTAAGTACGGATAATTTTGTTGTTGTCGAGTACCCAGAAGATCCAATGAACAAGGGACATTGATGTATTCCCATTGTTCGTCGGCATGAGGACTTGCCATTAAGGCATGCAAGCCTCAAAGTGTTTTTGCAAAGATTTTAGACTCAAAGGACTATGGACTCAATAATTTTCATTGAAGCATGGTTTATTTGCGAAATGAAAAAGGATAGGGAAAGAAAAATGAAAATGGAAGATCACAATGGAAAATAATAATGACAATGGGCAATAAGCATGTAAGTGAACTTCTTGCTTTTATTTGTGGGTTAGGCGGAAAGTGTATGTGCATAAAGGAAAATAAACAACTGATTCTTGCTGAGAAAAGACTGTGGCTTGCTTTGAATTGCTTGGTTGGATTTATAATTCAAAAGGGAGGAAAAGTAATGGTTTTGGTGGATATGGACATGGACTTGTTTTTATGATTCTTATGGAATCGGTCATTTGAAGACCAATTGTGCGCATAATTAGTTTTCTTCAATGATCATTCGATCATTCCAAACCTGCAAAAAAACTTGACATAAAGAACATAAGTGTTTTAAAAAAGAAATGGCCAAATTACTTTCTGATTCTTATGCAAAATGTAAATGTCAAATAAAACAGAGTAAGGAAAATCAAAAGTGTTATATTAAGTCAAATTCATGATATTGATAAAAATCCATTTTTAAGAAATAACCATGAAAATTAAATTAATTCCATGTTGTCGGATGACTTCATGCACTTTACTCTTTAAAACATTTGGCATCACAAAGATTTGTTGTGCTCTGCAAGTTAAAATTTCATAGAAAAATACACAATAACAATATTAATGCCAAATGTTCATAAATCATCTAAATAATTTTCCAATTGTTTTGCAAGCCATTATTGAATCGTCATTTGTGCTGCAAAAATAACATGTTGTCAAAAATATTTGAAGTGGCAAAAATATGAAAAAGTACTTGTACAAAAAAAATTATTTCAATCAAATTTTGCAAGTATTTTTTACTTTATAAATAGCTTCAATAAATTGATTGCATATGTAGTAATCATCACAATATATATATATATATATATATATATATATATATTTTTTTTTTTTTCACAAATAAAATGAGTTCTTTCATTCAATCTTTGAAAATTATTGCTGTTCGTTTCATTACTTCAGAAGTAGGGACCTTCCTCATTCTTTAGATTAATAGTGGCCTTGAAATTATCTTCCTTTGTTTCGCCTGGAAATCCACATCTCACATTAGTCGCTATCTACATGTCTGGCACAAGTCGCATTAATGTATCAACCACAAATCTGAATTCACTGAATGTGTATTCACGCTTCATAGTATTCAAAACAGAATCACTCCTTGACAATGCACTGACACGTGACGAAACAAGTATACACATGGGTGCAACATTAAGTTAGCAATTTCTTCCAAGTGTTTAAAGATGTAAGGAGGGTAAATTTGTTGAAATTTTGCAGAGGAGAAAGATTCATTGTTTGATTAAAATTCTTAGTGAAATAAATTTGTTATTGCCAGCGAAACCTCGTGCATAAAAGAAAATCCGTTTCCCTCACGTAGTCACCAAACAAGGTCCCGAAGAATCGCGATTTTATCCCGAATGGTTAGGAATCTGAGGAAACGATTTACAAGTTATTAAATTCATCCGTTGAAAAAAAAACCCATGTCCCAGTTTTTTGAGATACGCCCTGTTTTGCTCAAAAAATTCGTTTTAAAATCGGGTGTCAAGACAGTTTACGCTTTCTGGCAATTACGTTTTCTGCAAAAATCAATTTCGAATTTCTCCTAAATAGTTGCAAAATCCACAAAATTGCTCACAAGTTACCTAATTTTCCCTGTTCCAGAGAAAACCCATGTCTCAGTTTTTTCAGATTCGCCCTAGTTTGCTCAGAATTTGCGTTTTAAAATCGTGTGTTTATGTTGCTACGTTTTCTAGAAATGTTCTGGTGATTTTTGATTTTTAGGTTTTGAAGGTTGGGCTTGTCGCTGCGTGGATGCCTTCCAGCAAAGGAAAAGGGAAGATCTAACTATACCAATCATCTTATAGACAATTATGAGGGACTCGAAATCTGGAATGAGATAAAAGATGAGACAACGCTTTGAAGAAATCTAACCGCATCATTTTTGTAATCCGGCAAAAAACTCTTGCATTACAGAGGTAAGGATTTTTGCACATGGATTTGCAAGTCTTGCAGTAGCTAAATAATTTTTATGATATACTAACAAAACAATTATTATTATTATTTTTTGATCCTCAAGGTCACACGAAGTGCAGAAGAAGAGCATACTTGTGGGATTTATTTTGTTAGCATAGTCAAGATTTTATTAATCGATTCCTCTATAAATTTTGCAAAAATAAAATGAAAAGGGTTGATCTCAGACCTTAAATTATCGTTTTTGATCTTCGCTTGCGCTCCTAGTTTTCAACCATTTGTTTTATGACAAATTTTTCCTACCAAAGTTTAGTAGATGGGTGGTTTTTACTGCACCATAAAACATCAAATTTATCCTAAAAACTATAAAAATTTATTTCTTTCTATTTTTCTTCTTATATATATATATATATATATATTTTTTTTTTTTTTTAAGTATATTCATGCTTCGAATGAAGCTATTTACGGATTAGAATTTTTGAAATTCTCATATCCAAACTTGAAAAATGTACCTGATTGTTTGTAAGGATATGCAAAATCGACTTGACCTTTCGATTTGTCGAAAGGATCTCTTGAAGAATTGATGAATATTGTGGTGTAACTGTTTTTTGATACCATTACTCAATGTAGTCTTTGGGTTGCATTCTAGACCCTTTGTCCATAAATGGTTAGTAAAAACAAAAACAAATAAAATACACTCTAAACTGAAAGCTAGTTCCTATGCACACTTCTCCAGCAACAATACCAAAATGTTGGGGCAAAATGATTGCATGTCATTTAATTTGTCAACTCGGGGGTTTCGTAAACTTGTGAAGCATGCGTGCATTATATGTGCTAGAAATTGTTTTTCATTTTAGATCAATCTAACTACAAAATAACGAAAACCAATTCATCTAATCTATGAAATCAAATAATGAAAATGAAATTCAACTAACCTGTGAAATAAAAAACAATTAATGTATACTTAGTTACTCCAGCGTTCAATTATGAAGTATTATCTTCTTGAGATGATGTGTAAGCAGCTATTTATACTTTAACTTTTTATGTCCTAGAAAAGCAAGTGAAGTGTGTAGAAAATAACTCAGTAATTGTATGTATTAAATATTCAACCATTCAATCTTGAAATATGATTAAATTAATTTCTTAGAATGATATTTAGGAATATCAGCTAATGCAATTAAATGAGGATTTTAAAAGCAAATATAAAAACATGAAAAAGTAAAGCTCAATGATTTCATAGGTTGAACATTCAATCACCTAATTTGAAGTCACCTTCTTGGCCTGATCTTTTATTCAATTATACAATGAATTGATAGTTTGATCTAAGAAAGTAAATAACAGAACATGAAAGGAAACTAAATAATAATGAGCTCTTACCTCAAACTTAATCCAATTGTAAAATACATAAATCGTTCCTATTGAAATGTTTTTAGAAAAACAAAGATTACACAGTCATTCTAAAACTATTACCAAGAAAACAAATGAACTTTGATCTATAAAAGCAATTAAATCTCACACATTTTAGGTAGCTGATTTAAAAGTGTGAGAGATGGTAAATCGAGATGCTCCATATGTAAGCAAAACCAAGTCAAAATGAAGGAACATTCATGAGTAAGGTGCCACAATCTAATTTTATATTCAAAGCTTGAGCATAACTCCAATTTTACATATGAAAATGATAGGAGAAAACTTCCCCTATTTATACAAAAAGATGAGAAGCTATTTCATTAAAGAGAGTCCATGAATCTCTCCCCATATCTCTAGAGTTACAATCAAAATAAGAAATGATAAGAGATGTCTTCTTAGAGTTTCAATACAAATAAGAAATGAGACACATATCCTCATGATCCCATGATCTTTTCCACTCAATTCGAATTTGGTTTTGGGAGGCCACATAAGGGTCTTTTAGAAGTTTTCTTTTGACCTACACATGTCAACAATCTCATTTCACTTGTTAGGTATAAACACAAACACATTATTTTCTAATTTTTATCCATAAATTCACTTAAAAATGCTAAGAATTAATAAAGTTTGGAAAAACATAAATGTGACCCAATAATGATAATGATAAGGTAAATGCAATGAAATAGAGGTGGAGTGAAGGTGACAATATGGTAGTATAAGTGAAACTGTAATGGAAATGAACGACAATTTCAAGGCTGAACATACTCCCCAACTGAAGCTATTGCATGTCCTCATGCAATTTATTACATTAATTCTTTTTGATCCTTGAATTTTGGCTTAACTTTGCATGATATCATTTGATAATTTCATACTTCTGCAATATCTTTTAGTTAAATTGCAACATGGTTGGTTCTTGGGTTACAACCATTTTTTGTTTTTGCATTCATTTTTGATCTTTGAACTTTGCATAAAGATGATTTGATTATTGTTGCAAAGTATATTTTTATTGGATTGCATCATAGTTGGTTCTTGTGTAACAACCATGATTGTGTTTGTATCTAATTATCTTTTTAGTATTTTTGACAAGACTTTGTATGCTCATAACAATAATGTAATAGTTAATATCTTTTGAAAATATGTGGGCTTTTGAATGTGATATGAATATGGAAAAATATGAATATGAATGTATCCCCCCAAACTGATGATATTGACAATTTTATGAGATGAGGAAGAGAAATGTTTTTTTTTTTTTTAAATTATCATTTTAGCTTTTCAAGGAATTTTATGGTAAAAAGTTAGAAAATGATATACCTTAACTTACCCTTTAGAAATGGATGAGCTGCATGTGTGGTGATTGAAAAATTATGATCATATCTTCTTCAAGTGGTTGGACAAGTCTCATGGAGAAAAGAGTCACGCTGACTTTTTATTTGTTTTTATTAAAACTTGCTGAATCTGCTGCGGAATAGTGTTGATTCTGTTGCTGCCATTTGATTCTGCAGCTGTTATCTGATTCTACCACTGCTATTTGATTCTGCAGCTGCTATCTGGTTCTGTAGCTGCTGTCTGATTCCACAGCTGCCATCTGGTTTTGTAGCTGAATATCTTCTACAGTTGCTTCAAAATGCTGAAAATGATAGTCTTCATGTCTTGAAAACTCATTGGCACAATTCCTGCTATATAGATAAATGTTCTGATGTCAAACATAGTAGGAAATTGTTGAATTAATAGTCATTAATGGATGCCACTAGTCAACACGTGAACTCTCACCATTGATGACAATGAGAATCAAGATGCCCAAACACATTTTGCTAAGTATGAATAATTTTGTTGTTGTCGAGTACCGACAATGTAAACTTTGAAACGAGAACTATAAACTCAAAACGGGAACTTTGGCCAAAAAACCTCGAAAAAACATCAAAAACAATGTTAAAAATGAAAAGTGTTGATGCTGGAATAACAATTTTTTTTTTGGTAAATTTTCAACATGTTTTAAAAATGGCGGTGAAAACCAAATTTTTGCGCAAAAATTGTCCAAAAAACACTCTCAAAACGAAAAGTGTTAACGTTGGAGATGATTTTGATTTTATTTATTTATTTATTTTTAAATCAAAAGTAAAATTTCAACATTTCGAAATAATGGCGTAAAATAGAAAAACAACATAGCTAGATGCCATTTGTAAGACTGATCTGCTCTGAGGAGGGGTTGGGCGGAAGGAAATGGCTCTCACCCGCGCCTGTCAAACCTCTGGAGTTTCCCAAAGTAAGAAGTCTGAACCAGCTCGACGGGTATTGATCAACTCTGCACGGCCGAGAGCAAGGGTATCACGTTTTTCGCTGCAGTCAAAGGTTAAAAGAAGTGCTGAAGTGCAAATCCGGACGGATCTGCTACAAAAGACGGCGAATACTGCTGATAAACCCCCGATAGGCCCAACAGGGACGGCTCTGCCTACGAAATCCAGAAGGATCGAGCCATTGAAAGTCCGCTCTATGGCAGCAACTGCATCGGAGGGTGCTGTCTCGAGTAAGAATGGAGATCTCAGGACGGTAGATTACCGACAAAGCAAAAGGTATGAAGAAATTAGTAATCCCTTTTCAGGTCAGAACTCCGATTTGAACTATCATGCAGATCGTGTCTTCCATAGGTCCAAACCACCGCCGCTGAGCCCAGATTGGGCATCATATTCATCGATCAGCAGCATTGTGCACAGATCGGGTCATGGGCCCTCCGATATAGACCTCTGTAGAGCAAATCTACCCCTATTCTGGTCAGATCTGGAAACACACTCAACGGAAAAGCTGATCGAAGATAGAAAAAGTTCTCTCTTTATTAGATCCATGGGAGGGTACACAATATGCATCGAAATAGGGAAATGAGAGGCAACAAAAACCCTCAAACAGAGGATACAAGAAAAGACTGGAATCCCACCATGCAAACAACTACTACTCTACGCAGGGAAAGTACTGCAGGAGGAGTGCAAGCTAATGGAATACGGTATAGGAAATAACTCAACCATCTGTCTCAGCACAAGATTGCGCGGAGGCTGCTCCAGCTCAAGTTCAAAAGGACCTGCTTCCTTCAAAGATGCAGTCAAAGGGAAGATGGAACCACAAAAGAGACCAGAACAACAAGCTACAACACCAGGGGCCTACATTGTTGAGCAGACAACACAGAACCCTGCATTAACAATCTCCATACCAGAGGTAAATGAAATACATTCTGATTATTCAACTAAAGCAGTGATAAGCAGGTTCAATGGATTTTGGCTCAGACCGGAAGCCCTTCGTCAATGGATTTACTCCATATGGACAGAAAACTATGATATCCATCTCTGTTCAAAGGGATTCTTTATTGTCAAATTTGACACCATAAAGGACAAAGAATATGCTTTGAACGAGGGACCATGGTTTTGGGGAAACGCTGGCCTTTTCATGTGTTGGACACCTAATCCTAAATGGGTTAGTGTGGAAGCCGAATAGACCAAAGCAGTCCAAGAGACCTTGGGATCTGAAACCCAAGAGTCACATAATGTACTATAAATGTAAATCATTTGTCAATAAAAATTGTATTGCATGTTTTATCTTTCATATCCCTCTTGCTGTCCATGTGTGTTTAACATGGTATCAGAGCGGGCGATTGCTGGTCCTGCTCCAATTTCAGCCATTTGTTTTATGGCTTTTCTGTGCAAGTCAGTTCTGCATTTCATGAATGTTTTATCAGCAGTATTTTAGCTGTTTTCTCTGCGCGCATTCCCAAAATAGAAAATTATGACATTATTCTCCTGCTCTGACGCTTCCACTGGCCTGAACGCTGCTCCTAGCTGCTCCACTTGCATACAAAACACTGCTCTCTGTCTATTATTCACCTGCATATAAAAGCGTTGCTCCTCTGCCCTGCTCTGACATATAATACGCTGCTCATTTCCCATATAATACGCTGCTGTTGCCTGAAGCCTGCTCCATGCAGATGGTGTCAGTATACGTTTTATTCTATGAATAAGCCGCCCTCCAACCATTATGCTCAGTGAATATCGCTGGTCCGACTTGCCAAATGGTGGTTACTTGCAATGGACAGCCAGCCATGGATGATGGCCTTTCGAGTTTGATTTTGAAGAATTGATTGTTGAAGGTTCTGATAGTGTCGTTGCTGGTTGTGAAAGCAGACTTGTGAAGTCAAATCCCAAGCTCTCTCGGTGAAATTCTGTTATTGACTAATTTATGGAACTCTTCCACCACAAACTTTCTTCTCTCGCCCTTGTCGTCGTGCTGGGACTTAAGCTCGTTATAATCGAATTCGGTAAGTGATTTTTCCTCTGGCTCATTTGTCCTTTGGCTCTTGGGCTGGATATTCTGAGATTCATTTTGTTGAGGCAAACTCGAGTCTGCCTGTTCGACTTGAAATCCACGGTCCTATACGTTAGAGTCCAAAGAAGCCGAACGTCTCTTCATGGCCTTAAGTGCAGGTCGCTGATTGATTGAAAATGCTTGGTGGGATCCTCGTACAACGCACAGAGCTCCACTTAATTTCGGTTAATTGATTATTTCAATCGTTCCCTCCAGTCTGTTGGCATTCAGATCAAATCTTCTTTTTTTGGTTGCACAACAGCAGGAGAGAAGCTCGACCCAGCACTGAGTTTATGCCGTCCAAAGTTGGCTGCGTTGAATGCCTGCGACTCTGTTGAATGCTGGCGACTCCACTCCACCATGCAGCCCTCCGCCAATGGTGCATACCTACTGCTCTGTGATATTTAAACAATTAAATGTGTTGGTTCAACTATTGAAGTCGTTGTTGCATTGAATGGTGTGTTAAAGTCTGGTTCCATTTCCAGAATACCATGAAATTCTTGATTAGTTATATGCATTAGACTATGGTTCTATTGTTATTGAAGGTTGAGAGAAGCGAAGCATATCACATTCCCCATTCAAAATCGTTGTAACAAATTGGGCAACTCATGTCACTCTTTATACTCTTAGAAAATTGAAACATACATTGTTAATTGTTGTATTGGGATTTTTCTGCGGCCATTCTATCGGTAGTTCCCTCCGGTGGCAACAGAAAGCCATATTTCATTAGTAAGCATCCAAACATTTTTTAATGGTTGTTTGGAAAAAGTAAAGCAAAAATTAAGGTGGATTGATGTTAAGAGAATTAAGAGGGTCGGAAAACACCATATATTTCTATGTTGGGTGATAATTTAGAAGTATAATTCATGTGGTGTGTTGTGCGCTGTATTTGAATGCTGGACTTGTAAAACAGCATAGATTATTCCAGCAGAGAATTATATGTGCCCTAATTAGCGCTGGGGGAAGATCACTTCAGGGCTTCCATTTGTGTGTATTGCGAGATCATACAATAATCAAGAGGCCAAATTTGTGCGTCATCCAGATTCCAGACGGTCGAGTTCCGAGCTCAACTAGAGGTCGAACCAATTAAATACAAAAAGGCCGAGTAGATTGATGTTCCAGATTACCAAGAGGCCGAGTTATGCCATGAAGCTGAGAATAGCAGCGTAGGTATGCTGAGCTTATTCCCTGGTGTGGCTGCCTGGACCAACATAAAAGAGGACCGAGTTCAGAGATAGGAACCGATATTATCATTTGCTGAGTACTGGACAAATTTTCCCCTTAGGTGTGACTGTGTTTGACCTCAAGTATGCCATGATATATCAGCTGGGCTGTCATGAGCTTCCTGATTTCTGAGCTGACACGTATTTGCAGTCATTTGGGGAACTGTACATTAAGGAAGGGGTCGTATAGTTGCTGGTGTAATGTGGGTGAAGGCAGTCCTTGCGTGGGACTAATATCTTGTGAAAGAGGGCTCAATTACAACTATCCTGAAGCTTATTCTCTGAGTATTGTATTGCTGGACAGTGCCATAAAAAACACACCAGGTCACTCTATCCTCCTTAATATTCTCTGTGCATGCTGGTAACAAGTTAGTGAAGGATTGTTGCTGATTAGTGGAGGTCAAACTACCCTATGAAATGCCTATTCGAGCTGCCTCTTAAATATGGGTTATTTGCTGAAGTTGGGGTCTCTGATATACACATATTTCTTGCTCCAAAAGCTTGCTGCTGATACTATAACTATAAAAGGAGGACTATAAACTCAGATCTTTATAGTGCCAGAAAGTGCCCAGTTGGATGCTGCTGAAGAATGGAGCATGCTTTGTTGGAAGTTAAATTCTCAGGTGAACTGAAGAAAATTCATTTTTTGAATGAGGAGTTTGTTTTCTGGATATCACCATTCTCTGTATGTTGAATCTATTGCACGCTGATTGATTTGAAGTTGTTGCCATAAGTTTATTTGGTGTTCATCTTTTCCTCATTGTTTTACTATTTTGAGGTTAGAAATGGCTCCAATCGGTGCAATATTAGAGTTAGTGGACAATCTAATACTCTCTACTATGGATAATACAGTCAAAATCATCAAGGATTTTCTCACCGATATTCATAGTTGTTTACAAGATGTACATGAAAAGATTGACTTTTTACAACTTGAATCTCAGCTTCAACAAGAAGAATTAAAACAGAGGAGTCATCATTCTAAACATGTTTCTGTTCAGAACATTGAGACTGCATCCCATAAACAACAAGTCAATAATGTTATAGCTGGTTCAGATTTAGTACCCAATAAAGCAACAGTTGTACATGCAGATGCAAAAACTCAGTCTGCACTTCCCAAGCCCATCATCAGACCTTGGGAACAGCTTGTCCACAACAAGCACAAAACTGGTCTTGGATATGACAAGGACTTGTCCTTTCATATTCCAGACTATGCCAAGCCCATTCAGTTTCAGAGTGCTGGATTCATTCATGACAGTTCACTTGCTCCTCATGACAGTTCACCTCCAGCTGTTTCAGATTCTGCCCCTCTTCCACAGCAACAACAACAACAACAACAACATGCCAACACTGTGACTGAGTTGGCCATCTGAAAGATCACTGTTTTGATCTTCATCCATGTAAGCACTATCATAAAACTAGCCATTCTTCACACAGATGCTTCAAAAACAAACGTCCTGCAAGAACAAAGATTCATCTTGGATGGATCGCTTCTTGGCAATGAGCATCAACAACCAAGAAGATATTCCAAATACATGTCAGAACTTGTTCCAGAATATTGAACAGTCTTGCAATTGAGTTTCCTCCATCATCTCACCTTGTATCTGACAGGGGGGGAAATGATGGTTATCTACAAGCTTCAAAGTCACATCAAGCGAGCCTGAGCCACAACCTGCCACACCAGTTTCAGAGTTGTAGCCAGCGACAAAGATGCCCCTGAGCATGCCTTCAGTTGGCAATCTGGGACACTTCCTCTAGCAGAAGACTTCAGCTTCTTGCCAGTTTCGGAAGCATTCCAAGAACACAATTGAGAACACTTCCTCTAGCAGAAGACTCTAGCTTCTTGCCAATTTTGGAAGAGTTCCAGGAATTGCATTAAGCATTCCAGAGTTGTTGGTTATCCTTAAACCATCACAGGTTGAGACTTCCCTTTTTTTGGTTGAAGTTTTACCTTTTATGCGGGGTGAGACCTCCCTTTTATGGTTGAAGGTTTCCCTCTTTAAAACAATAGGATCACTTCCTCTAGCAGAAGACACCAGCTTCTTGCTAGTTTTGGAAGAGTTCCGAGAACTGCACTAAGTGTTCCAGTGTTGGTGGTCATCCTTAAACCACCGCCCTTTATACCAACATTTCATAGAGCACATTCAACCTAGTGCTGCCATGCATTTTTTGTACATTTTGTATTACAGCTCTCTTCTTGGACTCATACATAACCCTTCGGATTAAGGGGGGGAATGTTGGACACCTAATCCTAAATGGGTTAGGGTGGAAGCCGAATAGACCAAAGCAGTCCAAGAGACCTTGGGATCTGAAACCTAAGAGTCACATAACGTACTATAAATGTAAATCATTTGTCAATAAAAATTGTATTGCATGTTTTATCTTTCATATCCCTCTTGCTGTCCATGTGTGTTTAACATCATGAAATCTTGGTTCCTAGATTTCGATCCAAACAGCATGGTGGTCTCCAAAATTCCAGTCTGGGTAAAATTATTTAACTTACCTATACACTTTTGGCACTACAAAGTATTGGAAGGAATCGACAACACCTTGGGGACATTTTTAAAAGTAGACAATGAGCGCCTATCCAAGGACATCTACACTTTCGCCAGGATCTGTGTGGAGGTAGACCTCAATCAAGGCCTACCAGATCACATTCTCCTAATCCATAATGGAAAGCAATGGGCACAGCCACTGGATTATGAAAACACTGCCTTCCGCTGCCGCATATGTCGACAAACTGGTCATCTTCAGAGTGCATGCCCACAAAACAAAAAAGATAGGAAAAGGAGACAATCACCAAAGCCGAAAGGATGGCAATTTACAGCCACATGGGCAAAGGATATAGAAGAGGAAAAGAATGCAGAAACCACCAGTATACTTCAAGAATAAGACGGAAGGAAAAATCCAGAAATCAGCGAAGAAAGCTATCCGCACCACCTACAAAATAATGAAAATCTGATTGAAAATGCAACAGATCCAAATGCAAGCAACCCACAGCAGCAATATGAGAACCCCGGACAGGAAATTGGAAGCAGCAAGCGAGCATACTCTACAACAAGCTCAGATTCTGAAAAAGACATCATGGCTGCCACAAATGATTATTGTAACAGCTCCGCCTAACAATGAAGGCTGGCGGAAAGTGGAAAAAAAGAAGGGTAGGAAAGCCTAGATAGACAGTTGATTGATTATTAGCTTCTGATCTTAGCAAGACAAGTTTTGTTACAACATATGCTATTACAACATCTACAACATGTAATTTTACTCAAAATGAATAAAATTACGATTTTTCCAGTGGAAAAAAATGGCGTAAAATATTTTATCGTGACCCCGAAAAACATTAAAATTTAAAAGAAATAATGAAAACATAAAATAAAAATAAAAATAAAAAAAATTAAGACAATAAAAAAACACAAAACAAAAAAAAGGTTACAAATAACAAAACATAAATTAAAATATATACATTAAAAAAAAAACATAAAAAAAATAAAAATAAAAAATCAATCATAAAAAAAAAAAATAATAATAGTATAAAAAACATTTTAAAAAAATGGAGGAAAAAGAAAACTTCTAAACCATAAAAAAAATTGGCAAAAAGAAAAAAACAAAAATATGGAAAAGAAAAAAAATTTAAAATAAGCTAAAATTAAGTAGGTAAAAATTAAAAAAAAAGAAAAAAAGAAAAAAAGAAAAGAAAAAAAAAAAGAAAAAAAAAAAAAGAAAAAAAAAAAGAAAAAAAGAAAAAAAAAAACTAGATTAAAAAAAAAAATAGAAAATTAAGAAAAAAAAATTAAAAACTACTAAAATTAAGATTAAAATGTTGATTAGCTAAAAAAAAATATAAAAAATATATAAAAAAGACAAAAAAAATGTTAAAAAAATTATCTCATAAACCATAATTGAATTTCGAAAAATAAAAATAAAAATAAATATATATATAAAATTAAGTAAGTAAAAATAGAGAAATTGAAAAAAAAAATTAGCAAAATCTAAGAAAAAAATTAAAAACAAACTAGTTTAAAAAAAATTAACGCAAAAAATTAAAAAAACTAGTAAAATTAATATTTAAAAAAACAAAAATTAGTTCAAATTATAAAAAAAAACCAAAAAAATATGAAAATTATTTAAAAAAAACCAAAAAAATATTAAAATATAAAAAAAACAAAAAAAAATCTAAAATTTAAATCATTTTTTTATTAAAAAATATTATTATTACTAATTTTTTTTTAAAACAATATTTTTATTTACGATGAACCACACTTGTTGGTTCGAAACGCGTCGACAAATGGTATTCCATGTGATTTTCACCGAAAAATCTCTCTAAATATTTTTATTTATTTATTTTTCAAAACAATCATTTAAAAATTCTTGAATTTTTTTTAAATGAATTCAAATTTTTAATTTAAAATTTAAAAATTTTAAAAAATTATTTAAAAAAAAAATTTTAATTTAAAATTTATGATGATGATGATGATGATGATGGTTGTTAACGTCCACTGAGACCAAATAATGATCTATCGGACCTAAAAAGACAAATTATTTATTTTGATTTAAGATTTTATTCCGATGCTCAAAAAGCTTGGAGAGAAGCCTCCCGAGCTCACTATAATTTTGGCATTGTAAAAGGCTAGAAAGGTCAGTATTGTAACAAAGGTTGTGAAATTGAGATCTAATGTGGTTGTATGCAGGGCACTCTAAGAGGAAGTGGTTTTCATCCTCGATGCTCTTATTCTCACAAATATGGCAGATCCTTTCCATCCATGGCGTTTTAGGAACTACCCAGCGGCCAGTCTCACTATGGAGCTCATGAGAATTTGTTCTAATCTTTGCTATATTAATTTTCTTTTTTGAGCTAGTTAGAATAGAGAGATACTTTTGAAAAAAAAATTATTATTTAAAAAAAATTTATACGATTAAAATTTTTTAATTAAAAATTTTAAAATTTATAATTATTACTTAAAAAAATTTATACGTTTATAAATTTTTAATTAAAAATTTTAAAATTCATAAATATTATTTACAAAATAAAAAAGAAAAAATGAACTTTTCCCACCCGTGGTGGTGGAACGGTGGGCGGAGGGTCTTGCGTGCAGGCCCTCCACCCACCGCCACGCCACCACGGCAGCCGGGGGCGGGACAGTTCATTTTTTTTTTAATATATATATATATATATATATGAATTTTAAAATTTTAAATTAAAAATTTTTAGTCGTATAATTTTTTTAAAATAATAATTATTAAATTTTAAAATTAAAAATTAAAAATTTTTAATCATATAATTTTTTTTTAAAATAATAATTATAAATTTTAAAATTTTAAATTAAATTTAAAATTAAAATTAAAAATTATCTTCCTTTTTTTTTAAAATAATTTCTCCAAATTTTTAAATTTTAAATTAAAAATTTTAATTCGCTTAAAATTTTTTTAAAAAATTTTTAATGATTTTTTTTTTTAGATAAGAAACAAAATTTGTTTTTAAGAAAAGAGTTAATAATAATAATTTTTTTAATAAAAAAAATGGTTTAAAAAAAGATTTAAATGTTAATTTTTTTTTTTTTAAATATTTATATATATATATATTTAATTTGAGTTATTATTATTTTTTTTTAATATTAATTTTACTAGTTTTTTAATTAATTAATTAATTTTATTTTATTTTTCGCTATTATTATTATTATTTTTTAATTAGCTTGTTTTTTATTTTATTTTTATTATTATTATTTTATTCCCTAGTTTTTGCTAATGTTGTTGTGTTTTTTTCTCTTATATATATATATATATATATATATATATATATATCTTCAAATTCTTTTATGGTTTATGAGATAATTTTTTTTTAACATTTTTTATTTTTCATTTTTGTCCTTTTTATATATATTTTTATGTATGTTTTTTAGAGACAGTTATTTCATATGGATTGAAAATTTAATTAATGATGTATAAATATGTAGAATATCAAAAATGCAAAATATCGACCTTCTTCTTTAAAAACGCAAAACAATAAAAACCTCACTACAAAAAAAATAAAAATAAAAATAAAACCAAGAAAATATGAAGAAGAAGACCATTTCCAAAGTTATTAAATTTACAAAATAATTATTTACATTTCATACATTATAAAATTAAAAGTAAAAAAAAACCCTTTTAAAAAAAAGACATGGTGTAGAATTACCACTTTTTAAAATCAACATCAAAATCACTACCATTCTAAAACACAATGTGCATAAAAAAATTTATAGTGCCAAAAACTATGCTCTAAAAAAAACATTTGTATTCTGCATCACCCCTTTTCAAAATCGGGTCACTTTTTTGCTATCTCTACAAAACGGGTAACAGTATCAGTCCCTGTTTCAAAGTTTACATTGTTTACCTAGAAGATACGATGAACAAGGGACATTGATGTATTCCCATTGTTCGTCGGTATGAGGACTTGCCATTAAGGCATGCAAGCCTCAAGGTGCTTTTGCAAAGATTTTAGATTCAAAAGACTATGGACTCAATAATTTGCATTGAAGCAGGGTCTATTTGCGAAATGAAAAAGGATAAGAAAGGAAAAATGAAAATGGAAAATCACAATGGAAAATAATAATGACAATGGGCAATAAGCATGTAAGTGAGTTTCTTTATTTTATTTGTGGGTCAAGCGGAAAGTGTGTGAATAAAGGAAAATGAACAACTGACTCTTGCTGGGAAAAATGACTGTGACTTGCTTTGAATTACTTGGTTGGAATTATAATTCAAAAGGGAGGAAAGGTAATGGTTTTGGTGGATATGGACATGGACTTGTTCTTATGTTTCTTATGGAATTGGTCATTTGAAGGTAAATTGTGTGCACAATTAGTTTTCTTCAATGATCATTCGATTATCCCAAACCTACAAAAAAATTTGACATAAAGAACATAAGTGTGTTAAAAAAGAAATGGCCAAATTACTTTCTGATTCTTATGCAAAATATAAATATCAAATAAAACAGATTAAGGAAAACCAAAAGTGTTATATTCAGTGCAATTCATGATATTGATAACAATCCATTTTTAAGAAATAACTATGAAAATTAAATTAACTCCATGTTGTCGGATGACTTCATGCACTTTGCTCAGTAAAACAATTGGCATCACAAAGATTTGTTGTGCTCTGCAAGTTAAAACTTCATAGAAAAATACACAACAACAATATTAATGCCAAATGTTCATAAATCATCTAAATAATTTTCCAATTGTTTTGCAAGCCATTATTGAATCGTCATTTGTGCTGCAAAAATAACATGTTGTCAAAAATATTTGAAGCGACAAAAATATGAAAAAGTACTTGTACAAAAAAAATCATTTCAAACAAATTTTGCTAGTATTTTTCGCTTTATAAATTGCTTCAATAAATTAATTGCATATGTATTAATCATCACATTATTTTTTAAATTTATTTATTATTTATTATTATTATTATTTTTTTTTTCATAAATAAAATGAGTTCTTTCATTCAATCTTTGAAAATTATTGCTGTTCGTTTCATTACTTCAGAAGTAGGGACCTTCCTCATTCTTCAGATTAATAGTGGCCTCGAAATTATCTTCATTTGTTTCGCCTGGAAATCCACATCTCACATTAGTCGCTATCTGCATGTCTAGCATAAGTCGTATTAATGTATCAACCACAAATCTGAATTCACTGATTGTGTATTCACGCTTCATAGCATTCAAAACAGAATCACTCCTTAACTGCACTGACACGTGATGAAACGAGTATACGAGTGCAACATTAAGTTAGCAATTTCTTCAAAGTGTTCAAAGATGTAAGGAGGGTAAATCTGTTGAAATTTTTCAGAGGAGAAAAAGTCATTGTTTGATTAGAAGTTTTAGTGAATTAATTTTGGTTTTGTCAGCGAAACCTCGTGCATAAAAAAAATATGTTTTTCTCACGCAGTCATCAAACACGGTATCAAAGAACCGTGATTTTCTCCCGAATGGTTAAGAATCTGTGGAAACGGATTTTGGGTTATTAAATTCATTCCATTCTAGGAAAAACCCATGTCCAATTTTTTTCAGATTCGCCCTGGTTTGCTCAGAAAATTTGTTTTGAAGTCGGGTTTCAAGATAGTTTATGCTTTCTGGCAATTATGTTTTCTGCAAAAATCAATTTAAGATTTCTCCTAAACAGTTGCAAAATCTAGAAAATCGCTGACAATTTACTTAATTGCCCCTGTTCCAGAGAAAACCCACGTCCAGTTTTTTCAGATTCACCTTGGTTTGCTCAAAATTTGCGTTGTAAAATTGTGTGTTAACGCTGCCACGTTTTCTAGAAATGTTCTGGTGATTTTTGATTTGCAGGTTTTGAAGGTTGGGCTTGTGGCTGCGTGGATGTCTTTCAGCAAAGGAAAATGGAAGATCTAACTATATCAATCATCCTATAGACAATTCTGGGGGACTCGAAATCTGGAATGAGATAAAAGATGGGACAATGCTTTGAAGAAATCTAACTGCATCATTTTTGTAATCCCGCAGAAAACTTTTGCATTACAGAGGTAGGGATTTTTGCACATGGATTTGCAAGTATTGTAGTAGCTAAATAATTTTTATGATATACTAACAAAACAATTTCTTATTCTGATCCTCCAGGTCACACGAAGTGCAGAAGGAGAGAATACTTGAGAAATTTATTTTGTTAGCATAGTCAAGATTTTATCAATTGATTCCTCTCTAAATTTTGCAAAAATAAAATGAAAAGGCTTGATCTCATACCTTATATTATCGTTTGTGATATTTGCTTACGCTCATTGTTCTCAACCATTTGTTTTATTGCAAATTTTTCCTACCAAGGGTTAGTATATGGGTGGTTCTTACTCCACCATAAAACATCAAATTTATCCTAAATTATCGTTTGTGATATTTTCTTGCGCTCCTTGTTCTCAACCATTTGTTTTATTGCAAATTTTTCCTACCAAGGGTTAGTAGATGGGTGGTTCTTACTCCACCATAAAACATCAAATTTATCCTAAAAACTATAATTATCATTATTATTATTATTATTATTATTTTTAAGTATATTCATGCTTTCAACGAAGCCATTTACGGATTAGAATTTTTGAAATGATCATATCCAAACTTAAAAAATGTACCTGATTGTTTGTAAGGATATGCAAAATCGATTTGACCTTTCGATTTGCCAGAAGGATCTCTTGAAGAATTGATGAATATTGTGGTGTAACCATTTTTTGATACCATTCCTCAATGTAGTCTTTCGGCTGCATTCTAAACCCTTTGTCCATAAATGGTTAGTAAAAACAAAAACAAATAAAATACACTATAAACTGAAAGCTAGTTCCTATGCACACTTCCCCGGCAACGACGCCAAAATGTTGGGGCAAAGTGATTGCTTGTCATTTAATTTGTGAACCCAGGGGTTTCATAAACTTGTGAAGCATGCGTGCACTGTATGTTCTAGAAATTGTCTTTCAGTTTAAATCAATCTAACTACAAAATAATGAAAACCAATTCATCTAATCTATGAAATCAAATAATGAAAATGAAATTCAACTAACTTGTGGAATAAAAAACAACTAATGTATATTTAGTTACTCTAGCATTCAATTATGAAGTGTTACTTTCTTGAGATGATGTGTAAGCAACTATTTATACTTTAACTTCTAATGTCCTAGAAATGCAAGTAAAGTGTGCAGAAAATAACTCAGTAATTGCATGTATTAAATATTCAGACATTCAATCTTGAAATATGATTAGATCAATTTCTTAGAATGATCTTTAGGAATATCAACTAATGCAATTAAATGAAGATTTTAAAAACGAATATAAAAGAACGAAAAAGTAAAGCTCAATGATTGCATAGGTTGAACATTCAATCACCCAATTTGAAGTCACCTTCTTGGCCCGATCTTTTATTCAGTTATACTATGAATTGATAGTTTGATCTAAGAAAGTAAATAACATAACACGAAAGGAAACTAAATAACTATGAGCTCTTGCCTCAAACTTAATCCAATTGGGAAATACATAAATCTTTCCCATTGAAATGTTTTTAGAAAAACAAAGATTACACAGTCATTCTAGAACTAATACTAAGAAAGCAAATGAACTTTAATCTATAAAAACAATTAAATCTCACACATTTTAGTTAATTGATTTAAAAGTGTGAGAGATGGTAAATCGAGATGCTCCATATGTAAGCAAAACCAAGTCAAAATGAAAGAACATTCATGAGTAAAGTGCCACAATCTAATTCTGTATTAAAAGCTTGAGCATAACTTCAATTTTACACATGAAAATGATAGGAGAAAACTTTCCCTATTTATATAAAAAGATGAGAAGCTATCTCATTAATGAGAGTCCATGAATCTCTCCCCATATCATTAGAGTTACAATCAAAATAAAAAATGATATGACACGTCTTCTTAGAGTTTCAATACAAATAAGAAATGAGACACATATCCTCATGACCCATGATCTTCTCCATTCAAATTCGAATTTGGTTTTGGGAGGACACATAAGGCTTTTTTAGAAGCTTCCTTTTGACATACACATGTCAACAATATCATCCCACTTGTTAAGTATAAACATATGCATATTATTTTCTAATTTTTAACCATAAATTCACTTAAAAATGCTAAGAATTAATAATTTTGGAAAAACATAAATGTGACCCAATAATGATAATGATAAGGTAAATGTAATGAAATAGAGGTGGAGTGAAGGTGACTATGGAAATATAAGTGAAAATGTAATGGAATTGAACGACAATTTCAAGGCCCAACAATACTTAAATTAAAAAATTTATTTATCCTTAATAAATTGTGCTAAGTAGTTAGATCTAGCTAGCAAGAGCCTGAAATCTACAAATTTGGGAGCGGAGTTGGACTCATACTCCTCAGATTTGATAGATCTGTAAATTTAATTGTGTAAATATTTAGAAAATTTAAATTTTATTTTCTAACTTGGGATTTGGGTTTCAATTTAATTTTTTTTATATATGTGGGATCTAGGGTTTTATTTTTGTTATGTGCAGGTTCAGATCTGAAGATTGTCAAGGAAAATGTGGGGGTTTGAGGTAGATCTAGGCCCTGAAGGGCAAGATCTAGCCTCAAACTTTGTGTGCAGGGATTAAATGAAAAAAACATTCATTTGAAGACTCAAACATGAGCTTTTAATAGTGAATTATGAGAGAAATTCAAAGCCGAAATACATCAGTTTGAAATATAAATTTTTCGGCATTTTTTTTTTTTTGAGGACAACCCTTGGCTTCCTAAAAATCTTTTTATTCCTAGTGTTTTTAATTTCTTCTAAACCCTATCTCCTCCCTCTTCTCTATGCGTTTTTCCTCATCTCCCTTCTCCCTCAATCCCATTCCTCTGCATTTTTCTCTCTTCACGCAATCTTTTCTTTCTCTTCTCTGCAACACATCCCTTTCCCCTCTGCGTTTTCCTTTATCCCTTCTCCCACAATCCCATTTCTTTGCGTTTTTCTCTCCTCATGTAGCCTTCTCTTTATCTTCTCTGCACCACATCCCTTTCCCCTCTACTTTTTCCTTTATCCCTTCTCCCTCAGCTCACATTTAACCCACTTCCCCTGACATCCCTTATCCTCTACGTTCTTCTTCCTAGCCTGCGACCCTAATCTTCTGTGTTCCTCTTCCTAACCCGTGACCCTAATCTTCTATGTTTCTTAGTCTCCTCTCTGCTGGCATCCCTTCTCATCCTCAAACCTGCAACTCCTCTGCTTTCCTCCCTCTTCCTTTCACTACTTGATCCTCCTCCTAGCCTGTGTTTCTCCATCTGCATCCCTCTTTAGTTGTTGTCCCTCGCTCTCCCTGCTCTATCAACCTGCATACATCGCTTTTCTCTCACGCTACCTTAAAAAGCATTTCAATTTTTTTTTGAGTGGCCTTTGGCCCAAAAATTTTAAATTTTATTTTTCCAAAATAAAAAATCATTCATCACTTTTGCCCCTTTACAAAATTAAATTTTCATTTATCACATTAAAAATCCTTTCTCACATTGGTCCTCTATTTTTTTTTTTTTTCTTGTACAACCATTATCAGAGTAAACTTGTTAAAGTGTGACATAAATTTTAATCTAAAGGTTTTTTTTTTTAATAGTTTTTGTGATAAGGGTTTTTCGTGGGCCTATAATCTTTAAAATTTTTTGCGGGGTAAAAATTTAAATTCTTATATAGTCAAGGTAACATACATATTTTTTTTAAATTTTCTCTAAGTTCGACTATAGGAGAATTTTGAGTTATTTATTTATTATTATTATTAATTTTTTTCCTCTGGATTTGAGACATTAGAAAAATAATAATTTTTAGAATTATTTGAAAAAGTGTTTTGGCATTAATTAGCATCTAAATTTCATTGTTATCCTTAATATTAAATTGTTGAAATTTAAGTGCTTAGGATTTCATTATTTGCATGCTTCAATTATATTCTATGATCATTGGTTTTAATGCTTGATAATTATTGAGATCACTCATTATCTAAGAAGGAAATCAACTCTAAGTTTGGATCTATTTATTTGAGTTATTGGATATTAATTTTGAGAATTTTCAAGTAATTGTGATCAACATTTTTATTGAATACTCTATCGTAGACTAGTGGAAATTTGTATATCTTTTGGTTCATGAAATTGAGTATTTTGAGCATCTGCATAGTTGGGATTTTTCATTAAATTTCCACTTAAAGTACTTAGTGTTTATGTTAGAATAAATTATAATCTAAGTGCTTTGAGTATTTAAAATCTCACTTCACTAACACATCGTCTAATCCTCCTTGCATTCCTCATTCTAAGTTAATCTTACATTTAATAATTGACCTCCAAGCATCAATTTGGTTGAAAGAAAGATAGGAACAACTTTGCATCTTCTTTTGAGAAGTCTAGCCTTTTTAGTGTTTAAAACGGTGACCTTGTAGTTGTCATATCCACAGCCTCTATAGTGCCGGAGACACCAAGTATGTTAAATTTCAATGAGAGAGATCAATAATCACACCATGATGTGCTTCATCTTTCTTCTCTCTGCCATTCACTATCAAGTTTAGGCTCAATAAAGACAAAGACCAAAGGACATACTTCGAATAGACACATAATTAAAATTAACCAAGATCCTTCATTTCACATTAGTTTTAGGAACTGCAATTCATATAGGTTTATTCATTAAAGAAATAGTTATCCATCCAATAATTTTCCTAAATTTACTTAAAAATATAGTTGAATCCATAAGGCACTGGTATCAATCGTCTAAATCTAATCTAATCCTTTAAAATCTTTCTTAATCTAAAACGAGTATTTGGTCGCTTAACTGTGTCTCTCGGATTGGTTGGTTCCCAACTAGTCATTCTTACATCCATTTCCGTAGGGTCTACCCCCCTTAGTTTGTTGTTGGGAGAGAGCTTAAATAGAGAGATTGGGGATTAGGGTGAAAACCCCCGATTTGAGTCGTTGTCGCGGTGCCTAGACATTCTATGCGACAACATTTTTTGGTGCCATTGCCGGGGACCAATTTTTTGGACCTTGGCTTTACAACATTTGTCTTAATAATTTCCGTCTCCTCTTTTCTCATCCTTTCATCTCTCACCAGGATAAGTTCCTTATCCTTGGTTCCTTTTACTGACTTCCTTTCTTTCATCTAGGTTTATCAAAGTTAGATTTCTGTTTGGGTGGTGATTCCATTTTTTTTCTCTTTTACAAGAGTGTGTACTAGAAGAAATCCAGGTAGCTTGGTTAGTCCCACTCTTGATCCCGAAAGGGCTCTCAAAGTACAATTACACAAGCTCTCTTCTTGTACACTTCTTGTTAATATAGGACAAGAAGCTCTCTTTGATATCCATTTTTTTTTCTTGACCCGACTGAGCATGACATCATGGACGTGTTTGCCGCTTGTAACTTTGCTAACATTCAAGGTATCCTAATGATCTTCCAGAGAATGGGATTAATAAATTACCTTCTTTTCAAGGAAATAATGCAATTAGTGCTGATGATCATATGGAAGCTTTTGGTTTTTGGGTAGGTAATCATGAGAGAGCTTCTGATTATAATCATGAAGATGTAAAAATGAGCCTCTTTGTTCTAACCTTGGAGGAATATGCTTTGGATTGGTTTATGGAAAAGCATGATAATTCATTTGACTCATTACAATCAATTATTAATACCTTTAAAAAAAAGTATGGAGATAAGAGAGAATAAAGGCATTTAGTTAAGGCTATTAATGCCATAAAGAAGAAGAAAAATGAAACCATAGAAGAATTTAATGAGAGATTTTATGGTATTATTAAAGAATTAACTCAAGATTATAAGCCTCCTCATAAATCTCTTTTGGATTTTTACATTGATGCTTTTAATCCTGATACTTCTTATTAATTGAGATGGGCTAAGGATTGTGATTATAAAGTTGCTTAGACTTTAGCTAAAGAGATTGAAAAAGATAAGAAGGCATCCGAGAAGTCTGAAATCCTAGGTTTTGATAGGGATTCATCAAAATTGAAAGAACATAAAGGAAAAGAGGTTAAAGAATTTGATGATGATCCTATGCAAAAATTGCTACAGAAACTTGAAAGCATGGAGTTAAATTAGGCGAAGTTAATATCTAACCATGCTAAGGATATAAGTGCCTTGCAGTCTAGGTTAGTCTAAATGGAAGGTTCCCAAGCCCAAAGTTCCCAACCTAGAAATAATAATAATAATTAGAATAATAATGCTTGGAAAAGAAAAGGCCCGTCTAATGAGCATAAACCTCCAGATCCTCTCAAATATGCTAATCTTGTGGATGGAACCCCCCTTTATTGTAGGGCCCATGATGCTCTTCATGAAGAGGCTACTTGCCCCACTGTTAAGAGAATTCTGGATAGTGGGATGTTTGGAACAGGTAATCAAATAAATGCAGTTTTCAAGGAGTTTTCATTATCTATGGAAGATTGGATGGAAGTTAAGGAAAATAGTCAAGAGGTTAGGCCTTCTACATCGTCCTTTTGTATAAATAATTTTGATAATGAAAAAGATGTGATGGTTGAATTATTTGGTGAAAAACCTTTTCCAGAGCAAGTCTTAGAAATTGTGAAAGATAAAAGTTTGACTTATCAAATAAGGGATAAGGATCAAAGTGGAAAACAAATTCCCCCTCGAAGTTTTAACCCTGGTTCAAGCTCTGGATTGGTTGTTGATTTGGGAAGTTGGTTTAATAATGCAAATATTTGGGTTCCTGTCACTGAGATATTGAATATTTCTTCCCAAAAAGCTAAGTTATTAAAATCCATTGAAGCTCTTCTTGTGAATGTTTATCAACATAAGACTCTTGAGACTATCTATCAGGATGCCCCCATATATTTTCAAAGTATGGATTCAAAATATCATCAACCATTCTTTATACTTTGCTGGTTAACAATTATAGATTGTATAATTGCATGTTGGATTCTGGTGCCTCAACTTGTGTTATGACCAAAAGGGTCATGGAACAACTTAACTTAAGAATTTATAGACCTTACTACAACATATGTGCCATGGATTCTAAGAAGATTGAGGATCATGGGTTGAGTAAAGATTTTCAAGTTCATTTATTAGTGTACCCTAACATAATGATTTTAATGGACATAGTTGTAGTTGATGTTCCTGATGCTTGGGGCATGTTGTTGTCTAGGAAATGGGCCTATAATCTAGGTGGAAGTATTCAAATGAATTCGTCATATGATACGATTCCTTCTCCTAGAGGTGATGGATTTGTTAGACTTAACAAACAACCAGAGAGAAGATTTCGTGTTGAAGATCCTAAGAGTCCCCATAATGAAATAATAAAGGAACAAGCTAATCTTGGGAATTATGCCATTCTGTCTAACTTTATAGTTCCCATAGAATTTAAGGTTGATGAGAATATGGGTGATTTAAAGAATAATATATGGTGTATGTATTTCGATGGTGCATTTTAATGGCATGGTAAAGGTGCTGGAATTGTATTAAAGTATCCCCTTGGTCATGTTTTCAAATTTTCCTATAGATTGGAGTTTGGAGCGACCAACAATGTTGCCGAGTATGAAGCTCTATTGTTGGGTCTCAAGTTGGAAAAATATTTGAAGGTTAAATTGCTTACTATCAAGGGAGATTCTGATTTGGTTATCATGCAGATTAAGAATAAGTTCACATGTAAAAACCAAAGATTGAGGAACTATCGAAATGCTGTATGGGATACTATGGAATATTTTGATGCTCTGGATTTGGAAGCTATCCCTAGAGAAAAGAATAACATGATCGATGAGCTTGTTGTAACAACATCTACTTTGTAGTTATCTGATGAATTGTTGAAGGATAAGGTTAAAATGGAGATCATTTTTAGACCTTCTGTACATGAAAATATGGAACATTGGCAAGTTTTTGAAGATAAAAGATAGGTGATTTGATTTCTTAATAAGTTGGATGAATTCAAAATTTTTGATGTTAGTTATAAAGAGGATGGATCTGAAAATCATGAAGATACAATTAATCCTACTCCCAAGAACATTGCAGCTTTGGAGAAACATTTCGATCGTCATGATGCTACAAAGAAAAATGATGAAATCAAGATGGATCCAAGGGAGTTTATTGAAGTAAATATTGGTACCTCTAGTGACCCTAAAATTTTAAAAATTGGTAAAGGTAATAGTGATGAAGAAAGAAAAAAGTTGGTTAATTTACTTCATGAATATAGAGATGTTTTAGCATTTTATTATGATGAGTTAAAAGGTTACAGGGAAGATGTCATGGAGCACACTATCCCTTTAAAAGATGAAAATTCTAAACCCTTTCGTCAAAAGCTTAGGCAGATAAATCCTAAGTTGGCCCCCTTCATTCAAAAAGAGTTTTCAAAGATGCTTGTAATGGGTATTATTGCTCAAAACAGGCAATGAACATGGTGTTCCAACCTGCTGATTCTTAGGAAAAAGAATGGTGTTCCAACCTGGTGATTATTTGGATTAACTAACGCTGGAGCTACCTTTCAAAAGGCCATGGATTATGCCTTTAAGGGTTTAATTGGTAAAATCATTGAGATATATCAAGATGATTTTACGATTTTTTTTAAGGATGGTATCAGTCATATAGGTCATCTTAGGCATGTTTTTGATATATGTAGAGAGTTTGGAATCTCCTTGAATCCTGCTAAATATGTGTTTGGAGTAACTGAAGGGAATTTACTTGGTCACATCATCTCGAAAGATGGGATCAAGATAGATCCTGAAAGGGTTGTGGAAATCCAAAAGATTCACCTTCCTCATAATCTCAAATACCTCCAGTCTTTCCTTGGAAAGAACAAATTTGTTAGCAGATTTATTCCTAATTACGCGGAGATAGCCAAACCTATTCAAATTCTTCTTAAGAAAGATGCTAAATTTTTGTGGAAAGAAGACAATATAAAGGGTTTTCAGGAAATTAAAGGTGCTATTACAAAAGATCCTGTTTTAGCTAGCCTTGATTGTTCTAAAGATTTCATGGTTTTTTTTTTTTTTTTTGACTTCAGAAGATACAATTGCTGGTGTCTTGTCACAAAAGAATAAGGAAGGTCATGAACAACCTATTGCTTTCATGAGTAGAGCTCTTCAAAATTCTGAATTAAATTATACTACCATGGAAAAGAAAGCATATGCCTTGGTTAAGTCTCTTAAGCAATTCATGACTTATGTGGGTTATTCTAAAATGATTGCTTTTGTCCCACATTCAACTGTTAAATATATATTAACTCAGGCTGATTGCTTAGGGACTCATGCTAGGTGGGTTACTAAGACCCAAGAGTATGACTTGGACATTAGGCCCACTAAGCTGGTCAAATGTCAAGGATTGGCTGAAATGTCGACTGAAGGAAATGAAAAAGCTCTTAGTTTGATTTGTCTTAATGATTCATCTTCACCTAAGATGTAAAGGTTCGGATATAACGATTGGTACACAAACATCATTCATTATTTATTAAATCTTACATGTCCTAATCAATTAGTTGCTCATAAAAGAAGGACTCTTAGATTAAAAGCAACTAAGTATTGCCTTATGAAGGATGGCCTCAGATGGAGAAATCCTGAGGGTATTATACTAAGATGTATTGAGGAAATTGAGTCCAAGAAGTTGATTTATGAGTTTCACTCAACTTTTTTGGGGGTCATTATGCTGCTAGGACTACAACACAACATTATGAGAGTTAGTTATTATTGGCCTTCAATTTTTTTTGATGTGCATAAGTTTGTCAGAAGTTATCAAGCCTATCAACTATTCACTCGGAAACAAAATATTTCTTCCCTACCCTTACAACCTATGGTTGTTGAGACACCATTTCAGCATTGAGGTCTGGACTTCGTTGGGAAGTTTCATGAAAATTCTAGCAATGACTACTCATGGATTTTGACTGCTAATGATTATTTCACTAAATGGGTAGAAGCCATTCTTGCTAAGAATGCTACTAGAAAGGTTATTATGGATTTGATTGAAAATCACATCATTACTATATTTGGTGTCCCAGCTAAAATCAACGCTAACAATGCCAAAGCTTTTAGTTCATCATAGTTTTCATCATTTTGCTTCATGTATGGAATTGTTTTATCTCATTCATCTAATTACTATCTTCATGGTAATGGACTTGCTGAATCAAGTAATACAAATCTTATAGCCATTATCAAGAAGATAGTAGGAGATAATAAGCATTCTTGGGATAGAAAAATCAAGTATACATTATGGGCATATAGAATTACTAAGAAAAAAGCTACTGGTAAAAGTCCCTTTGAATTAGTTTATGGCTCAAGTGTAACTCTACTTGTGCATGTTAAATTTCCATCTTATCAACTCCTTCAGAATTTTTCTATTGATAAAGATGATGTGCAAAACAAAATTGACCAGATTGTGGAGTTGGATGAAACTCGTAGGAAATATTTTGATAATATGCGTAAAATTCAATCTAACATTAAGAAAAGGTTTGATAAATCATCTCGATCTAGATCTTTGTAGTTTGGAGATATGTTACTTCTTTGGGATTGCAAGAATGAAAAACTAGAAAAAGATAAGAAGTTTGACAATTTTTGGCTAGGATTGTACATTATCCGAGACATCGTTGGGCCGATCTCATTTCACTTGAGCAGATTGGATGGTGAATCACTTGACTTACCTACAAATGGCCAAATTCTCAAGGTGTTCTTCAAAGATGACATCTGATGCCATAGGGCATCATTTGTATTGTATTTCTAACCCTACACCTTGTCATTTCAACATTTCATTTATGTGTTTAGATTACATTTACTTTTCATGTTAGTAGATTTTTTAATGGTTACAAAGCTTCTATTTTATGTACTTAATGTTATATGATGATTTTTTGGTTATATTGTGTGTTGCTTGCATGCAGATTCTAGATTCTCACATTCCTTCAATGAAGCAAAGTGTCCCCAAGTAGAGCCAGATGTTGACCACTTCACGTCAACTACCCTATAGCAGTGTACATTTTCGCAAGAAGATTACATCATGCTTGGGCAATGAATATTATCTAGATTTCATCATCATCTTCATTCATCATTTTGTTAAAGTTGTAAACCCATTCTGTAAGTTTATAATGTAAATGATCCTAGTAAGACCATCTATGTATGTAACAACCTAGGTTGGTGACGATTTCTATCTTAGGAGTTTTTTCGTCTGACCGATTCATGTGTGTTTCTAAACACGGACGATCAAAAAAGTTTTTCTCTACAACCTCATCCCAAAGCTAGGGTGGGTTTTGTCGTCAAGATATTAGGTAAGTCCTAGTGTTATAGTCGAGTCTTTTGTAAAGTGATTTCAGAATAACTTTAGCTAATTGGCTAAGTTATTTTATTACAAATCAATGGGTCTACTAGATCATATTTGAGTGGTAGAATTGGGTAAATAGTTGAGAGTCTATAACAAATGGGTGTTCCCCCTTCATCTATTAAATTGTAATATCTTGATGTAAAAAGCATTTTAGTGTATTGTCTGTCATATTTAGACACCATGACTAAATTATTTGAGGGTTGGAAAAATTATTAATCCTCCCCATGGGCCAATTAATTAAATTCTTTGGCAAAAATAAATTAAAATCTTAAGCTAGAAATTTAATTAATTTTAAGTCATAGGAAAAATTAATTCTCCAAATTAAAAAATTCGTGGGTTCTAGAATAATTAATTTTTGGAGGTCCCCGACCAAGGGAATAATGAAAATTTCAAGAGATTTTGGTCCCTTGGGCTTTTGTAGTTAATTCAAAGTCAATTTTTTGAGGAAATCAACTCAAAATAATTAATTTTGAGTTGATTAAAATTCAATTAAATAAAAATTTCAAATTTCCTCTAAAATAAAATAATTTCATCGGAGGAGATTAAAAGATAATTAAATCTTTTTCAACGGTTGAGATTAATTTGACGAGGATCAAGCGAACTAGTGGTTGGAGAATTAATCTATAAATTAAAGGTCATTTGTCACATCAAAGGATCCGATCATTAAGTTGTGTATTAGCTTTTGAATCTCTCTTGTAATTTTTTTTTTGGAATAATACAACGCAAAATCTTTGAGGTTTTATTTGATGGTAGTGTTCCTCTCCAGTGCTTTATGGTAATATTGTTCTTAATATTCTATTGATCTTATTTGATTAGTTGCTAGTTAATAGCTTTCATAGAGTAATCTATTGCACATATATCCTGCTTAGATTGTTGGGTTTAAGGTAACATTATAGTTTGATTTGATTAGCAGGTATATCTAATCTTTGAAAATTTAATCGCTATTTTGTATCTCTATTGATTTAACAACTTAAATTCTAAGTGTACAAAAATCATTCGTATTCATAAACTAAGCATTTTGGGAAGTCATCGGTTGGACCAATCGACTCCCGAGACATAAAATATAGAGATCCTTCTTGATTGAAACCCTAAGATTATTTGACAAATTTATTCTTGCAGGGATTTTCTTGGCTAGTACCTAAAATAAATTTTTTATTTATCCTTAATAAATTATGCCAAATAGTTAGATCTGGCTAGCAAGAGCCTAAAATCTATAGATCTATGAGCGGAGTTGGACTCATGCTCCTCATATCTGATAGATATTTAAATTTAATTGTGTAAATATTTAAAAATTTTAAATTTTAATTTCTAACTTGGGATTTAGGTTTCAATTTAATTTTTTGGATATATGTGGGATTATGGGGTTTTATTTTTGTTTTGTGCAGGTTCATATCTGAAGATTGTCAAGGAAAATTTGGGGTTTTGAGGCAGTTCTAGGCCCTAGAGGGCAAAACCTAGCCTCAAAATTTGTGTGCAGGGATTAAACGATGAAATCATTCATTTGAAGGTTCAGATCTGAGGTTTTCATAGTGAATTCTGAGAGAAAGTCAAAGCAAAAATACATCAGTTTGAAATATAAATTTTTGGGCAATTTTTTAAAAATAAAATTCATTTTTTTAGGACAACCCTTGGCTTCCTCAAGCCCTTTTTTTCCCTATGTTTTTCATTGCTACTCAACCCTATCTCCTCCCTCTTCTCTATGCATTTTTCCTCATCTCCCTTCTCCCTCAATCCATTTCCTTTGCATTTTCCTCTCCTCATGCAGTATTTTATTTCTCTTCTCTGTAGCACGTCCCTTGTCCTTTTGCGTTTTCCTTTATCCATTCTCCCTTAATCCCATTCCTCTGCATTTTTCTCTCCTCACATAGTATTTTCTTTCTCTTCTCTGCTTCACATCCCTTCCCCCTCTATGTTTTCATTTATCCCTTCTCCCTTAGCTCACATCTAACCCTCTACTGCTCATGTCCCTTATCCTCTGCGTTCCTCTTCCTAGCCTGCGGCCCTAATCTTTTGCGTTTCTCAGTCTCCTCTCTACTCGTGTCCCTTCTCATCCTCAGATGTGCAACTCCTTCTCTTTCCTCCCTCTTCCCTTCGTTGCTCGTGTTGGAAGAATCACGACACCTCTATGGAATCCATAATTTCCACCCTGGGGATCCTAGTTACTGGTTTGTAACGTTTACCAACACCTGCGGGTTTTGGTGTAATGGCAAACCTCCACAGCTCGATCCTTCTCCTAGACTGCATTCCTCCGTTTTCGTCCATCTTTCCTTTCTTTCCCTCACTCTCCCTACTTCGTCGACTTGCATACATCGCTTTTCCCTCACGCTATCTTAAAAAAGATTTTGATTTTTTTTTTAAGTGGATTTTGGCCATTAAAAAAAGTTCAAACCTTATTTTTCCACAATAGGAAATCGTTCATTACTTTTTCTCATTTACAAAATTAAATTTTCATTTATCACATTGGCCATCTATTTGTTTTTCTCTTTACAATCATTATCACATTAAACTTGATAAAGTGTGACATAAATTTTAATCTAAAGTTTTTTTTTTAAGTTTTTGTGATAAGGGTTTTTTGTGGGCCTATAATCTTTAAAAAATTTTGTTAGGTAAAAAATTAAATTCTTATATAGTCAAGACAACATATATATATATATATATATATATATATATATATATATATTTTTTTAAGTTTGACTATAGTAGAAAAAATAATTTTCTAGATTTGAGACATTAGAAAAATTAATAATTTCGAGAATTATTTGAAGAGGTGTTTTGGCATTAATTAGCATCTAAATTTCATTGCTATCTTGAACATTAAATTGTTGAAATTTAAGTGTTTAGGATTTCATTATTTGCATGCTTCAACTAAGTTTTGTGATCATTGGTTTTAATGCTTGATAATTATTGATATCGCTCATTGTCTAAGAAGGAATTTTTTTCACCAAAATCTAAGAATGAAATTAACCCTAAGTTTGGATCTATTTACTTGAGTTATTGGATATTTCTTGAATAATTAATTTTGAGAATTTTCAAGTAATTGTGATCAACATTTTTATTGAATACTCTTAGCGTTTAACTCAGAATAAATTGTAATCTAAGTGCTTTGAGTCTTTAAAATCTCACTTCACTAAAACATCTTCTAATCCTCCTTGCATTCTGAATTCTAAGTTAATCTTGCATTTAATAATCGACCTCCAAGCGTCAACTTGGTTGAAAGAATGATAAGAACACCTTGCTTCTTCTCTTGAGAAGTCTAGTCTTTTTAGTGTTTAAAACAGTGACCTTGCAGTTATCAGAGCCACATCCTCTGCAACGCTGGAGGCACTAGGTACGTTAGATTTCAAGGAGAGGGATCATTAATTACGCCCTCATGTGCTTCACCTTGTCTTCTCTCTTCCATTCTCTATCAAGTTTAGACTCAATACAGACAAAGATCAAAGGACATACTTAGAATAGGGATATAACTAAAATTAACCAATATCCTTCATTTCACATTAGTTTTAGGAACTACATGTCATAAAGGTTAGTTATTAATTAAAGCAACATTTATCCATCCAATACTTGTCCTAAATTTAATCAGCAAGATAGTTGACTCCATAAGGCACTGGTATCAATCGTCTAAATCTAATCTAATCCTTTAAAATCTTGCTTAATCTAAAACAAGTATTTGGTCTCTTAGTTGAGTCTCTCGGATTGGTTGGTTCCCAACTAGTCCTTCTTACATCCATTTCCGTAGGGTATACCCCCCTTCTATGTTGTTGGGAGATAACTTAAACAAAGAGATTGGGGATCAGGGTGACAACCCCCGATTTGAGCCATTGTCGCCGTGCCTAGACATTTTGTGTGACAATAGGAGGTATACAATACCGTACCTCACTTCAGATATGAACATGACACTTGACGAGGAAACAAGCCATTTATTTGAGCAGGAAATCTAAAACATGGGTTATAACAAAATGTTGAAAAGAAAAATAAATTATTTTGAAAGAATTTTTGTAAATATTTTCCCTATAATAACTTACCATTTATGATCAAAGATAGTCTCACTAGGTTTTCTGATCAATAAGTTACCATGTTTGGTTGTAGGTTTCATTTTTGGGGTTATGTTTTTATTATATACTATTATCACTTTTTGGCCAATTTTTCTTACAAGTTTCATTTTGTAATTGTTATTATGTTAATTGTATTTCCAAAAGAAAAGAAAATAAGGGGAAATAAATAAACTTATAACGCAAGACAACTTGGAAAATGCTTGTAGTACAATTCAAGTCAATATACAAATGTCAATTAATTGCAAGGAAAACATCCTCTCAACTAGATTGCACCCTTCGTCTAAGCGAAATAGCTTGTAATTGATCCACAAGTGGGGAATTTCATCCAATTAAAAATTCAAAATATAAAATATCATGAAACAATACATGGAAAAAATATATTAGGGCACTAATATCCATTACAAAAATAAACTACATAAAACATAATTAAATGATTAAAGTATTGTAAAAATTGAGACCCATATCCATTGGTAGAAAGGTGATCTTTGAGTACCTGCTATTTTTGCATTGCTGGAAGGGTGATATTCAAGTAACTACTATTTTTAACTAATAGACACCCTACTTTTAACTTATTATTTGACTTTGTTGGAGTATCTTGAAGTTTGGTCAACATGCTCACCATAAAGTGTATCAAAACATTTCACCAATTTTTAAAAATATAGAACCCTAATTTTGTTCCAACTTTCATGTTCTTTTTTTATCACCAAAATTGACATGTCCTCCACAAAGGGTATAACTAGATTTCTTGAAAATGGAAACCTAGTTTTTTTCCAAATTTTTGTCTTTCTTTGTTCATGACCAAAATTGAAGCATACACATATACACAAAGTGCATGAAAAAAATATAACCAAATTCCAAAAAAATGAATGTTCTAAAATATAAAATCTTGAAATCACAAATCAAGGAAAATGTGAAATTTCCCTTTTGAAACTTTATCCTTTCCTTGCATGTGCCAATTGGTGCATTTCGTATGTGAGCATGGGAAAACAATTGAACTAGAGAAAAAATTCGATCTTTGTACTAGTATGAATGTGGCTTGATTCTTGAAGAACACTGTGTTGAACATTTCTTACAAGTAGTTTGTTCAATCTTGAAATTCAAGAATTAAGATCTACAACCATGTGCTAAATATTGCCATAGTTTTCACGAATCAACATTGAATCAATCATCGTGTATCCACTAAATTGTCGATGTCGAATCCATTGCTAATAGATCCACAAACAATCAATGCCAAGTGTAACAAGTTGAACTTGTGAGAAGTTTATTTTTTGAGGGATAACAACTTTGACGACTAAAATTACATAACGAGGACAATTATTTTGATGCAAAAAAACTGAAAGAAAGATCGACATGAAAAATTCAAAACTACCTTAATCAAAAGCATACTCAATTTCTATTAAATATGAAACCACAATTAATTGAAAGAAAATCAACCTTTTGGAAATAAACATAAACTCACCTAAATGTCTCAAAGACATATGTGAATGAAATAGGAAGACTTAAAACAAATGAGCCACCTATTTACCCATTCAAAGGAAGATTGAATTCATTTTACTTTTACCTATCTAAATTACCTAAAATTTTTGAACCCATTTTGTACCCTATTCTTTTTTAAATCCATACATCATACATGTCATTATTGATCAACATACTCAATTGAATAATACAGCTATGGAATATATGATCGATTGATCCTAGAAATAGTCACACCTCAAATTCTAACATTTGGATGGACGTTTGAAAAAAAACTACCACGAGAAAGAAACTACATTTTTTATATTGTAAAAGACAACCACGAGAAAGAAACTACATTTGTTTTTACATAGTTGGGATTGAGTGATATATTAGGAGCAATAAATTTTTCTACTTTTACTACATTGTTCAATTCATTCTCTGCGTAATTGAATATTTTTTGGGAAAAATTTGTAAATACTATTTAAATTTTGTACATGTCAAATTCTTGAATATATACTTGTTTTCTTAATGCCGAGTTAAATATTGTTTTAAAATAGATAACAATGTCAAATAACACTTCTAAGAAGGAAATAGTCAAAGGAACCTTAGGCTTTCACCACAGATATTAATATTAATAAATGATTTTTTTTTTTTGTGACATACAATTGTAAAATAATGCATACATATCACACATTTATTACCCTTGGCCTAGGAATATTTGCAAAACTTGATCAGTAAACTATGACCGAACTTACATTTTGTAAATACAAAAAGGCAAAAAAAACCTTAAAAATCACACCAAAAGACAAAAGACCATAAAAAATTATTATTATATGATGATGATAAATATGTAATTTAAACCGTAGCTTAACCACACATCACTTTGATATATGAAACCATATTTTTCACAAAATTATTTGACTACATAGTTTACAAAAATGTACATACCTTACCCTACTTTGGATTCAAACAAATAACCAAGGAGGAAAGAGATCATGTATTGAAGTTAATGAATGCCAACTAAAACATAGAGATATAACCAATATTGAAAATAAATTCTGTAAATATTTTCCTTGTAATCTTTTACCATTTATAACCAATGATATTCTCTCATTATCCTTTATGATCAAATACTATATTGTGTCTTTTGAAGTTTCTATTGCGTTAATCAAAATTCCAAAAGAAAAGAAAATAAAGGGAAAATCTTACTTAAGAGTGCAAGTCGACTTGAAAAATATTGGAGAACAATTCAAGTCATTATATATGATAGATGTCAATTATTTGCAAGGCAAGTAACCTCTCAAGTGAGTGACACCCTTCTTCTAGGAGAAAAACCTATAATTAATACACAAATGAGACACATCATCAAATTAAAAATACAAGATAAGATCATGAAATGACACATGTTAGAAATATATTAGGGCACTAATATCCACTACTAAGATAGATTGCGTCTAAAACTATTGAAGGGATTGGAGTATTCTGAAAACTAAAACACATCTCCAATGCTAGAAGGTGATATTGGAGTACTTCCTATTTTTTGCACTAATTAAAACCCTAATCTTGATTTGGTATTCAACTCTCTTGGAAGCACTAAAATTTGGTCCACATGTTATTCACCATAAAGTTTATAAAAGAATTTCACTGGTTTCAAAATACTGCACCATAATTTTGGATTCAATTTTTATGTTCTTCAAATATCATGAAAATTGATGTATTCTCCATATAGTGTATCGAAGATTCTATTAAGTTACCAAAAAGTAGAAACCCTAATTTTGAATGTTTTTTATTTTTTTTATTTTTTCACCAAAATTGAAGTAGCCACACATACTTATGAAAGATATTAAAAAACATGACTAAAATTTACATATATGAATGCTCTAAATACAATATTTCTCAAAATTGCAATCCCTCATTTCCACATCCATGGGGTGTTTTCGGCCTAGGTTTTCCGCACCATGCATTGCCACCAGTAGATAAAATCGATTTGTTGAGCCCTCCTTTTCTCTCGTTCCATTTTAGTGCTAGGGCGACTGCTTCTGACTTCGTCATCCTTGATCTACTAGCTTGAATATGTCTTTGGTATGGAATGGCTACATTTCTGGGGATTCCACTTGCTTAACCAGTGAGAAATATCGATACAAGTGCACTTGCTCATGACACCTTCTATACCTAAAAGGTATATGCTCATAATTAATCATTTGCTTCCATAGCCTGTCTTGAAATCATATATTGATTGGTTACCGAAGTTCATATATACATAGATCTAAGCATATGAAGTGTATTGACCTGCTTTGTGTCTTTAGAATTTTTCACATAGTGCCCCAGTGCATTGCCTATTCCTGCTAGTGTCTCCTCCTCTTGGAATTCTCTTGGTAATGAGTAAATGTGTATCCATTCTCAATCTGCTTTAAATTTTATTTATTTATTTATTATTATTATTATTTATTTATTGTTTATATATATATATATATATATATATAGATATATTTATTTATTTATTTTTGAGTTGAATTTCTCTGTCCACCATTAGAGATGCGATCAAGTAGAGTTAACAAATTAAGGGTCATTCTCAAATATCCCGTCTCAATCTTCCAGATTGGTAAATATCACAGTAAAAAAGCCTCGGGCACCAAGCTCTAACTTGATTTGACCCTTTGGCTTCCATTTGATCTGGGTCCATCAAGATAGGGAGTTTTTGTTGTTGTTGTTGGCCAAATCCCCAAGAATATTCCTATGAGTGAATGCTCTTGCATTTATTGCATAAACTTTCCATTTTGATTAGATAGGACTTCATATTATGGATCTACAACTAATTTTGGGAGGTAACTTCCTGGTCTCCTCCATTTGGCTTGGCTTATTAGTTTCTATTGCTCTTGGAAATTAGAATTTCAAATAGAGCTAGAGGGGCTCAAATTTGGTTCCTTTTTCTTTCTAGCTGCTCTTCCAACTGCTACTATCTGACTGTATGAAGGATTGCCACTCCCCCCATTGGCATTTTCCATAGGCAGCGAGGTTGATTGCAACAATCTTCCACTGCTCTAGGATTTCAATTTTTTTTCCACAAAAGTTTCTTTATTAATAATTATTACTATTCTAAAGACTCTAAAATAATAAATCTAAATAAAATTATAGTATTGTTAACAAAGTTACGAATCAAATGGGAACTATGACCTCAAAACGAAAACTCTAGCAAAAAAACAACCTGAAAACGAAAAGTGTGTATGTTGGAACGAAGTTTAAAAAAAAATTTATTCAGGGTAAATTTTCAACATTTTTTAAAAATTAGCAGTGAAAACCAATTTGTAGACATGAAAAAACACCCTGAAAATAAGAATTGTTGATGCTGGAATAATGTTTTTTGTTTTGTTTTTTATTAAATCTTCGGGGTAAATTTTCAACATTTTTTAGCAATGATATTAAAGATAAAATATCATGATTATGAAAAACCTTAAAATTCCAATAATTTTGAGGCATAACTTTAAAGATAAAACATCATGTCTCTGAAAATCCTTAAAATTCCAACAATTTTCAGCCATGTCGTTAAAGATAAAATGCTTATAACTGTTTTCAACCATAATATTAAAGATAAAATATCATGAATTAGAAAAACCTTAAAATTTTGACAAATTTTAAACTATGGAATTAAAACAAAATATCATGATTACAAAAAACCTAAGTTTTCAACATATTTCAATCATGGCATTATGGAAAAATTATATGGCTAAGAAAAACTTTAAAAATGAACACTTGAATGAAAGAGTCACTATACCAAGAATAATTTCCTTTTTAAATGCTAAAAGTATAGCTCTTTTAAAATCTTAGCGTAAGAAAACTTGACACATTGCAACAAAAATTTAAAAATCAACCATCAAGTTGACACACAGTGTAGGCGACCTCGACCCATTGTAATGAAAACTTAAAAATCAACTATGAAATTGACACACTGTGGGGATGGACTTGATCCACTATAATGAAAACTTTAAAATCAACTATCAAATTGACACATAATGTGTTGAAAATGTAGCAAGGAATGACTTCTTTGACATGTTCTTTAGTCAAAGATGCTAATTTGAATTTAGTCTTATAGATACTTGGGTTAATTTTTAGTTAACATGTGTGATGTGGCCTATCACCAAGTTATTGTTAGTTATGTTAGATGGCTTTCAGGGAGTTGTGGACTAGTTGATGACTAAAATTAGCTATATAGTGGAGTTAACTCTAGTGTCTGTGAGCTAACTGATTTGTAGTTCTATAATAGAGATATACTTGAGTTTAGTCAAGTAGTTGACTATTTGTTAACTCAACTTACTTTTAGTTAACTACAACAACTGCTAAAATTAGCCATAGTAGGTCATGCAATTTAAATTACCTATTAAGATTGAATGAAGGCACAAATTGTATTTATTATGGTACACATATTTTTGGGAGTTGTCTATAATGCGACTTTTTGAAGATTCCGGTGACGGAATCCGGCGGAAGAATTGAGGTCAAATCTTGATTTCTTGCTGTTAAAATGGTTTTTTAACTGCATATTTGGATTCAGCACCCTGAAAAACCCCTGGGACGCTTTCATTGTGCAGAAACTAGCTATCAAACTTGCGATTCCAATAATTCCTGCCGGATTTCGACCGGAAAAATCTGCAGGAAAAGCTTTCAAAAAGTCACGTTATAGACAACTGCATATTTTTGTGTGCAGAACTTGAGAAGCAAACACAACAATTCTCTTGGGAATTGCGTAAGGAAATAGGAGAAATTCCTATTTTTCAGGGCAAAAATGCGTTAGGAAATAGGAGCTCCTAGCAAGCCTTATTTGTCTAAGTGTTGGGCAAGTCTTGTAGAGAGTTGATTAATATTGCATGGAGCTTCATGCTTGAAGCAAATTCTATGTAATGGATCAGATTGCTCGATTGATATAACACAAGCAAGAGGGGTTTCCCCAGTTGGGTACCCCAGATAAATTTTGTGTTTTATGTGTGATTGTGTTTCTATTCATTTTTTTCTTCCACAAATTTTCGATAGAGAAATCTTGTGTCTTTTGTTCTCAGTTTGATCTCATTAGCAGTTGCAAGATTTCAAAGATTTTCTACATAATGCGGCCGAATTGCTAGTCGAGAATTGACATAGACCATGTAGAAAAAAAATATAAAAAAACATTTAAAAAAAAGAGTAAAAAAAAAAAACACATTAAAATAAAATTAAAATAGAAAAAAAACTAAACAAAGACATTAAAAAAAAATTAAAATAGAAAAAAATAAAAACTAAACAAAAACATTAAAAAAAAAAAAAAAAAAAAAAATATTAGGAAAAAAAAATCAACACAACCCTTTCACCCCAGGATAGTTGATAGTTCACCATTAATTGTTTTTTTTTTTTAATTTCTTATTTGAATGTTTTTATTTTATAATTTTTAATGTTTTTTTAAATATTTTTATTATTATTTTTTTAATGTTTATTTATTTTACTCTATTTTATTTAAATTTTAAATGTTTTTGATTATTTTATTTAAATTTTAAATGTTTTTGATTATTTTATTTTTATTTTTGTTTTTATTGATGTTTTTTATTTTGATTTTTAATTTTATTGAATTTTTTAATTTTACTCTTTTTAATTGTATGTTTTAATTATTATTTTTTTTTGTTATTTTTGATTAAAATTTCATGTGAATTATTTTCTTGGAAAAAAAAACTTCAAATTTTATTATCTTTGAATATAAAATTAATAAAATCTGTTGTTTTTCTAATTTTTTTATTGGATTTTTTCGTAAAATTCTTTTATTTAACATGTCATTTTAGCAAAAAAGTCCCCGAAATACACATTTTTTTAAGTATATCTATATGCAAAATGTGTCTTTTTTGTTGAGTGTTTAAAATTATTATTTTTTAGTGACAATTATTTTGTGTGTATCGAAGTAATAATTAATGATATATGAATATGTGAAAAATCTTAACTTCAAAATATTAATTTTATTATTATTAATTTTTAACTTTGCAAAAAAATAAAAAATTTCATTATAAAAAAATTTGCGAAGAAAAACAAATAAACATAAGTTTGGAAACCCTTGAAAAACAAACATCTTTGGACAAAAAATAAGAAGAGGAATAAGACAATTTGGAAAATGGTTAAATAATCAACATTTAAAATAAGTGTGCTTCTTTAAGCCATAAATTTAAAGTGTCAAAAATATGTCTTAAAAAAAAGTTGATGCTACTTTCAAAATCCGCATGAAAATCACCAACATTGTAAAAAAATTTATCCATACGTAATATATCAAAGAAATTATAGTGTAAAAAACAAGCACCCCACAAAAGGGGTTGATGTTGTATCTACACTTTTCAAAATTGATATGAAAATCACTAATATTTTAAAAAAATGTGCATACTTAATACATAAGAAAATTTAAAGTGTACAAAATACGTGAAAAAAGGTGTATTTTGAATCAACACTTTTCAAGATAAGATATTTTTTGCAATCTCTAAAAAAGTAGAACTCAGTCAAGTTCCCGTTTGATTGGTAACTGTGTTTGTTCTTATTGAAATTAAAATAATAATAATTAATATTGGTATATTATTAATCTACAATTTGCTAATATTATTATTATTGGAATATTTAAAAAATATTGTTAAGAAAAATATTAATAATGATTATAAATAATATTGTTATTATTAATATTAAATAAAATATCTAGTAATTATTCTTATTAATAAATTTATAATATTATTATCATTTTAAATATCCTAAAATAATAAATCTAAATAATACTATATTATTAGTATAATGATGACAATTATTATTATCCCTTCAATCCCCCTTCTCCCCTTTTGTTCCCTATCTTTTCTTTATTAGTATTTTTCTTCTTAAACCAATTTCATTCTTAATTTTTTCTTAATGTATTCTAATTTTTAATAAAATCCATGTATATCATATCATCTCTAATTCTAATAAATCCTATTTGTTGGCACCTAATTATTGGGATTGGGTGAATATATGTAAAATAATGTAAATAATAACTAAGGAGAATATGAATATGAAGAGACATTGGGAAGTGAAGCCCAAGAGTCTCTCCCTCCATGTATATATCCATGGACAATCTTAATGCAAAACACAATTCGCATTGTGGAGTTACCTCCTGGCTTGACATGGTATTAGAGCCAACTCCCAAATTAGTTTATGTTTTGTAACTCTTTTCAGTTCTCTGCATATTTTTTTCCTATATCCCCTGTGATATTTTTTGCAAGATTTTGTACATTTATATTCCTCAATGTTGCAGTGAATACCCATTGTGAGTAATTTTTTTTGTGAAGACTGAGATTTTGTTTTGAATGTTGTCATATGCGCTGACCATAGTCATTGGTTTTCGTTTTTTTTTACTGTGCGCTCCCAAATCGCTGCACTATCCACTATGGTATACCCATTCACTGTTAAGACCTACCATAACATTTCCATCGACTCCCGTTTCCAGACCTCGGCCCCAATCCATACGCTTCTCATTGTTCTGCTTACTCCTGGTATCTCCTCACTGCACAACGGTTTCCTCCATGCAAGCTCCCATATTCACTGCAACTGTATATTAAAGCTACCATACCACAATTCCCCTGCGCCCATGTTATAGTTGACGCTCTACATCACAGTGCGAACGCTGCCTCCACTGTGTTATTACCACAGTCATTGCGCTCATACCCCTCCTGAGCGTTAATACCCCACTGCTGCTTCCACTATACCATAGTTACTGCGCTCACACCCCTCATCGCTCCTTGTTTTGAACACTGTATACACCACTCTCAACCCCCTTCCATGGTATATAACACTCCCTTCCTGCATCACCGTCAACCTCCATACATAGGTTAATGTCGCCATAACTCATTAACGCTACCATACCTTGGTGGTATACCTTCGGCCCTCCCCACACAAGTTAATCCCTCAGCCTCCATACGTATACCGTCGGCCCTCCCCACACAGGTTAATCCCTCGACCTCCATACGTATCACCTCTTCCCATTCGAATTCCTTGGTATACGTCGGCCCTCTCCACATCAACCTTTCCCATATAATACCCTTCCCATATCAACCTTCCCCAAGTAACCACTACCCCAAATATTACCTCTGTCCCATAAATATTAGATTGCATTTTTTTTGCATTCTAGCCACCAAAACTGCATTTTTTGCCACCAGAAGTACAATTTTTTTGCTATATACATTTTAAAATTCATTCATTGATATCTATTATTGGAGTAGTTCACTCTGGGAAAGAGAACTATCCAGAATGGTCACAGAAGATTAAACACACTCTAATCGCTCCCTGTTTTGAACACTGTATACACCACTCTCAGCTCCCTTCCATGGTATATAATGCTACCTTCCTGCATCACCGTCAATCTCCATACACAGGTTAACGCTACCATACCTTGGTGGTATACCTTCGGCCCTCCCCACACAAGTTAATCCCTCGGCCTCCATACGTATACCGTCGGCCCTCCCCACACAGGTTAATCCCTCGACCTCCATACGTATCACCTCTTCCCATTCGAATTCCTTGGTATACGTCGGCCCTCTCCACATCAACCTTTCCCATATAATACCCTTCCCATTTCAACCTTCCCCAAGTAACCACTACCCCAAATATTACCTCTGTCCCATAAATATTAGATTGCATTTTTTTTGCATTCTAGCCACCAAAACTGCATTTTTTTCCACCAGAAGTACAATTTTTTTGCTATATATATTTTTAAATTCATTCATTGATATCTATTATTGGAGTAGTTCTCTCTGGGAAAGAACACTATCCAGAATGGTCACGGAAGATTAAACACACTCTAATTTTCAATGACTTGTGGAAAGGAGACTGTTTAGGAGAAGGAGATGATGAACATGCAAAGCCCACCTCAGATAAGAAGATCACCATTTGGGAAAACAAGAACAACAAGGCCTATGCCTTGATTGCATCATCTGTAAATGAAGAGGTGTGTTTCCATATATCACCATTTTCAAATTCTTTTGGAGCCTTACAAAAATTGAAGGAACTCTATGACTCACACTTTGAACTTGAAGTTGTCCAATTGATGATTAAACTGTTCAGTCTTGAATTGAAAAATGATGACCCTCTTGATTTAGCATCAGAAGTAAGATATATTATGCATAATATTAAAACCACTAGTGTTCAAATAGACATTCCTCTTATAGCTTATGTCAAGGCACTATATCCCACTTATTAAAATTATCTTGAGTCATTGCAAGCAAGTGGAAACCTCAAGGAGATTACCTTTGACTCCCTTGAGAAGAAGTTTGTTGAGAGAGGAAAGGCTTTTGGGAAGAAGACAACTCCTCAATATTCTGAAGAAGCTACGTGTCTTTCACATAGAGAGAAGAATCATGCTCAAGATTCTTCCAGAGGAAGAGGAAGAAGAAATTTTAGAGGCAGGGGGGCAAACATTTCCAAGGAGAAAAGTGTGATCTTCATTGCATACGTTGCAATAGAGATGGACACGATGCATCCAAATGTAAATTTCCTTGGGAAATAATTGAGCAGGAAATAAATGAAGCCAAAGGTAAAACCCATGACAAAGATAAAGGTAAAGCACCTGAATCCGCTCACTATGTTGTGGAACATTGTAATATTGGAGTAACTAAAGACTTGTTTAATGCTTCACTTGCTTCTTGGAAAAATGATTTGTTGCTTGATTAAGAGGAAACTTGCCACATGAATTTTAGAAGAGAGTTTTTGAAGAATTCACTGACAATGTTGATGGAGCAGTATACTTTGCAGACAAATCAAAACTCTAGCCATAAGGGCTTGGCACAATCATGCTCAAATTGCCTAGTCTTCCATACTTTCTTCTACATGATGTTTTATACCTCCTGAAGTTGAGGCGAAACTTTCTGTCCTTGGTCCATATCCTCTAGCAGGGACACTCCATTCATATGTTTTATGGCAAGGTTGAGGTCAGAAAAGCATTAGATCACTCACTTGTCATGACGTGGATAGAAGAAGAAAGACTTCTGAAGCTGTAAGGTACCTCTGCTCGTGCAGAAAAATTCTCATACAATTCTCATTATGATGAAGGTACATTTCCATCAAGTCTTTTATGGCATGCTATATTTGGACACTTTAAATATGACAACCTTCGCTTGTTGAAGAAAAGTGGTGTTACTGATTTGCCTACAATTCCTAGGAAACTTAAGCACCATGATGCTTGTATTCTAGGAAAGCATAACAAACAGTCTTTTCATGATTCACATTCCAGAGCACATAGAAATATTGAACTCATTCATTCATATTTATTTGGTCCAATTCCCGTTCCTTATGCAAATGGAAATAAATATATGATGACATTTATTGATGACTACACTAGAATATGTTGGGTTTATTTATTGAAGAACAAATCTGATGTTTTTCAAACAAGAACTTTCATGCATAGATTGAAGATGATGCACAATATCATATTGGCTCTATTCACACTGATAATGGAAAATAATACAGTTCAAATGAATTTGAAAACTATCTACACCAACATGGAATCAAACATCAAACAATTGTGCCTTATAATCCCCAACAGAACAGAGTAGCTGAAAGAATGGACAGGACAATCTTAATATGGTACGTTCCATGATGTTTTTCAAGAATGTAAAATTGATGTTTTGGGATGATGCAATTATATGCGTTGTGTATGTAAAGAATATATGTCCATCTAATGCTATTATAAACAAGACTCCTTATGAAATGTGGTATGGCCACATTCCTTCAGTAAAGCATCTCTGTGTCTTTGGTTCCACCTGTTATGCCTTGACACATAAGGAACAAAGAAACAAACTTGGTGCAAAGAGTCGTAAGTGCATCTTCTTGGGGTATTCAAATACCTCCAAAGCATACTGTCTCTATGATGAAGTTAATAAGAAGTTTGTTGTACCTAGAGATGTAATCTTTCTTGAATCTTCCAAAGCTGACAAAGTTGTTGAGCGGCAGATTGATCGCTTGGATAAATTTAGACATGTAAAATCGTTTTAAGAATTTGATAATTAGATTCCACATATTGAAGGGGGGAATTCCTATACTGGATCAATCTGTGGAATCTTCTTCTAAAGCACTCTCTCCCCCACATGAAGCTCCAACCACTGATGATACTTTGAGTGATGTGATTGACAAAATTGGGAGACTAAATATTGACTCAGCCCCAACTCTGTCAACTGAGTAGCCTGACCCGTCTCAGAAAGGTCCTCCAAAATGGTTGACAAAGACACTTGAAAGTGTTCGTCCTGATGAGGTTGGAAAGACATGAACACAAAGTACAACCAGAAAAAATGGAGGTGATGTAGATTATTCTGATTCACCTGTTGATATGGATGTTTCTTATGATTGTGAATTGAATTTATCTATAGATTTTGAACCAACTTCCTTCAAAGAAGCCGTTTATCATGATGAATGGAAAGAAGTGATGCATAAGGAATGTGATGCCTTGATAAGAACGGAACTTGGACGCTGGTTGATCCTCCATTGGGAACCAAACTAATTGGCTGCAAGTGGGTATACAAGAACAAGCATAAAGATGATGGCTCACTTGACAAACACAAATCCAAGCTTGTGGAAAAAGGTTTTGCATAGAAGGAAGGGGTTGATTATGAGGAGACCTCTTCCCCCACAACAAAATGGGCCACCATCCAGAAACTCTTTGCCTTGGCAGCTCAGAATGGTTGGAAAGTCCATCAAATGGATGTAAAAAATGCTTTCTTGAATGGAGATTTGAAAGCGAATGTTTTTATGTCCTAGCCAGAAGGATTTGTTGTGAAGGGCCAATAAATTAAGGTACGCAAGCTTGTGAAATCCTTGTATGGCCTCAATTAAGCACCGTGAGCCTAGTATGAAAATTTAACTAGGCATCTTCTGAAACTCAACTTCAAATATTATGCTCTTGATGATGCAACTTTGTTTGTCGAGAAAGTTGGCAAAACAATTGTGTATCTTGTGGTGTATGTAGATGATATTTTGATGGCAGGGAACAATGAGAGCTACATTGCATCCATAAATAAGGAATTTAGAAAAGGTTTTGAAATGAATGCCTTGGGCTATGTTCACTACTATGTTGGTATTGAAGTAACTCAACATCCAAAGTTTATATTCTTCTCTCAGAAGAATTACATTGGAGATTTTTTGAATAGATTTTGCATGGTCGAGTGCAATCCTTTGACTACTCCAATGGAATAGAACTTGAAGCTCACATCCATTGAAGGAAAATAATTTGAGGATTCAACAAAGTATAGACAAATTTTAAGAAGTTTCAACTACTTAACTACTACGAGACCAAACATTTCATTTGTTGTTGTAATCTTCTCCAGGTTTATGAAAAAGCCTTGTGAGGGACATTGGTTTGCTGCAAAAAGAGTTCCAAAGTACTTGAAGGGAACTCAAGACTTTGGACTCGAGTATATATAGGTGGTTGACTTTAGCTTGATTGGATACTCTGATTCAGACTTCAATGGAGATAAAGAAACCCTGGTATCTTCTTTAGGTTATGATATGAGTCTTGGATCAGGAGCTGTCTCCTGGAGGTCACACAAACAATAAGTTCCAGTAACTTCCACAATAGAGGCATAATATTTTCCAACAGCTGAAGAAACAAAGGAAATTGCGTGGCTCAGGAAAATTTTGGAATATTTGCAGGTGAAACAAGCACATTCGACTCCACTCATGATTGAAAACACTTTTGCTAAAAAGTTGGCCAAGAACCTAAAGTTCCATGATCGAACAAAACAAATAAATACAAAATACCATTTGATTCGACATAATGTTGAGCTTGAGACAATCCATCTATGTAATTGTTCCACAAATGAGTAGATTGCAGACATTTTCACCAAAGCGCCTGGAAGAGAAAAGTTCGAATGATTCAAAACGTTGCTTGGACTCACCAAGATCCCTTCAAATTAAGGGGGGGAATTTTGACACCTAATCATTGGGATTGGGTGAATATATGTAAAATAATGTAAATAATAAATAAGGAGAATAGGAATATGGAGAGACATTGGGAGGTTAAGCCCAAGAGTCTCTTCCTCCATGTATATATCCATGAACAATCTTAATGCAAAACACAATTCACATTGTGGAGTTACCTCCTGGCCTAACATTATTTCAACACTTTAATCCCAATTTTATTTTATTATATCTTTATCCAATTCTAATATAATCTAATTTATTTTCTGTTAATTTAGTTTATTTTTAATTATTTTGTTATTTTTTCTTAAAATTTCATGTGAATTATTTTCTTGGAAAAAAAAAACTTCAAATGTTATTATCTTTGTATATAAAATTAATAAAATTGGTTGTTTTTCCAATTTTTTTTTATTGGATCTTTTTGTAAAATTCTTTTATTTAACATGTCATTTTTAGCAAAAATGTCCCCGAAATACACATTTTTTTAATTATATTTATATGCAAAAAGTGTATTTTTTGTTGAGTGTTTAAAATTATTATCTTTTAGTGACAATTATTGTGTGTATTAAAGTAATAATTAATGATATATAAATATGTGAAAAATCTTTACTTCAAAATATTGATTTTATTATTATTAATTTTTTTATTTTGCAAAAAAAATTAAAAATTTCATTATAAAAAATTTGCGAAGAAAAACAAAAAAACATAAGTTTGGAAAACTGTTGAAAAACAAACATCTTTGGGCAAAAAATAAGAAGAGGAATAAGACAATTTGGAAAATGGTTAAATAATCAACATTTAAAATAAGTATGCTTCTTTAAGCCATAGGAAAATTTAAAGTGTAAAAAATATGTCTTAAAAAAAAGGTTAATGCTACTTTCAAAATCCGCATGAAAATCACCAACATTTTAAAAAAATTATCCATACGTAATATATCAAAAAATTTATAGTGTAAAAAACAAGTACCCCAAAAAAGGGGTTGATGTTGCATCTACACTTTTCAAAATTGACATGAAAATCACTAATATTTAAAAAAAATGTGCATACTTAATACATAAGAAAATTTAAAGTGTAAAAAATACGCAAAAAGGTGTATTTTGAATCAACACTTTTCAAAATAAGATATTTTTTGCAATCTCTAAAAAATTAGAACTCAGTCAAGTTCCTGTTTGATTGGTAACTGTGTTTGTTCTTATTAAAATAATAATAATAATAATTAATATTGGTATATTATTAATCTACATTAGCTAATATTATTATTATTGGAATATTTAAAAAATATTGTTAAGAAAAGTGTTAATAACGATTATTATAAATAATATAGTTATTATTAATATTAAATAAAATATATAGTAATTATTCTTATTAATAAATTTATAATATTATTAAGAATTGTTATCATTTTAAATATCCTAAAATAATAAATTTAAATAATACTATATTGTTAGTATAATGATAACAATTATTATTATCCTTTCAATCCCCCTTCTCCCCTTTTGCTCCCTATCTTTTCTTTATTAGTATTTTTTTTTCTTAAACCAATTTCATTCTTAATTTTTTCCAAATGTATTCTAATTTTTAATAAAATCCATGTATATCATATCATCTCTAATTCTAATAAATCCTATTTGTTGGCACCTAATTATTGGGATTGGGTGAATATATGTAAAATAATGTAAATAATAACTAAGGAGAATAGGAATACAAAGAGACATTGGGAAGTGAAGCCCAAGAGTCTCTCCCTCCATGTATATAACCATGGACAATCTTAATGCAAAACGCAATTCGCATTATGGAGTTACCTCCTGGCTTGACATGGTATTAGAGCCAACTCCCAAATTAGTTTATGTTCTGTAACTCTTGTCAGTTCTCTGCATATTCTGTTCCTATATTCCCTACGGTATTTTTTGCAAGATTTTGTACATTTATATTCCTCAAGGCTGTGGTGAATACCCACTGTGAGTAATTTTTTTTGTGAAGAATGAGATTTTGTTTTGAATGTTGTCATATGCGCTAACCACAATCAATGATTTTCATTTTTTTTTACTGTGAGGTCCCAAATCGCTGCACCATCCACTATGGTATACCCATTCACTGTTAAACACTAGGTGTAACATTTCCATCGACTCCCACTGCCAGACCTTGGCCCCAATCCATACGCTCCTCACTGTTTTGTTTACTCCCGGTATCTCTTCACTGTGCAACGTTTTCCTCCATACAAGCTCCCATATTCACTGCAATTGTATATTAAAGCTGCCATACCACAATTCCCCTGCGCCCATGTTTTAGTCGACGCTCTACATCACAATGTGAACGCTGCCTCCACTGTGTTATTACCACAGTCATTGTGCTTACACCCCTCTCGAGCGTTAATCCCCACTGCTGCTTCCACTGTACCATAGTTTCTACGCTCACAGCCCTCACCGCTCCCTGTTTTGAATACTGCATACACCACTCTCAGCCCCCTCCCGTGGTATATAGCGCTCCCTTCCTGCATTACCATCAGCCTCCATACACAGGTTAACGCAACCATACCTCATTAACATTGCCATACCTTGTTGGTATACCTTCGGCCCTCCCCACACAAGTTAATCCCTTGGCCTCCATATGTATACCGTCGGCCCTCCCCACACAGGTTAATCCCTCGACCTCCATACGTATCACCTCTTCCCTTTCGAATTCCTTGGTATACGTCGGACCTATACACATCAGCCTTTCCCATATAATACCCTTCCCATATCAACCTTCCCCAAGTAACCACTACCCCAAATATTACCTCTGTCCCATAAATATCAGATTTCATTTTTTTTGCATTCTAGCCACCAAAATTGCATTTTTTGCCAGTAGCAGTACAATTTTTTTGTAGTATACATTTTTAAATGCATTCATTGATATCTATTATTGGAGTAGTTCTCTCTGGGAAAGAGAACTATCCATAATGGTCACAAAAGATTAAACACACTCTAATTTTCAATGAGTTGTGGAAAGGAGTTTGTTTAGGAGAAGGAGATGATGAACCTGCAAAGCCCACCTCAGATAAGCAGATCACCATTTGGGAAAAAAATAACAACAAGGCCTATGCCTTGATTGCATCATTTGTAAATGAAGAGGTGAGTTTCCATATATAACCATTTTCAAATGCTTTTAGAGCCTTATAGAAATTGAAGGAACTCTATGACTCACACTTTGAACTTGAAGTTGTCCAATTGATGATTAAATTGTTTAGTCTTGAATTGAAAAATGATGAGCCTATTTCTTTAGCATCAGAAGTAAGATCTCTTATGCATGATATTAAAATCACTAGTGTTCAAATAAACATTCCTCTTATAGCTTATGTCAAGGCACTATATCCCACTTATTAAAATTATCTTAAGTCATTGCAAGCAAGTGGAAACCTCGAGGAGATTACCTTTGATTCCCTTGAGAAGACGTTTGTTGAGAGAGATAAGGCTTTTGGGAAGAATACAACTCCTCAATATTCTGAAGAAGCTGTGTGTCTTTCACATAGAGAGAAGAATCATGCTCAATATTCTTCCAGAGGAACAACAAGAAGAAATTTTAGAGGCAGGGAGGACAAACATTTCCAAGGAGAAAAGTGTGATCTTCATTGCATACGTTGCAATAGAGATGGACACGATGCATCCACATGTAAATTTCCTTAGGAAATAATTGAGTAGGAAAGAAATGAAGCCAAAGGTAAAACCCATGACAAAGAGAAAGGTAAAGCACCTGAATTCGCTCACTATGTTGTGGAACATTGTAATATTGGAGTAACTAAAGACTTGTTTAATGCTTCACTTGCTTCTTGGACAAATGATTTGTTGCTTGATTAAGAGGAAACTTGCCACATGAATTTTAAAAGACAGTTTTTGAAGAATTCACTGACAATGTTGATGGAGCAGTATACTTTGCAGACAAATCAAAACTCTAGCCATAAGGGCTTGGCACAATCATGCTTAAATTGCCTAGTCTTCCATACTTTCTTCTACATGATGTTTTATACCTCCTGAAGTTGAGGCGGAACTTTCTGTCCTTGGTCCACATCCTCCAGTAGGGATACTCCATTCATATGTTTGATGGTAAGGTTGAGGTCAGAAAAGCATAAGATCACTCACTTGTCATGATGTCGATAGAAGAAGAAATACTTTTGAAGCTACAAGGTACCTCTGCTCGTGTAGAAAACTTCTCATACAATTCTCATTATGATGAAGGTACATTTCCATCAAGTATTTTATGGAATGCTATATTTGGACACTTTAAATATGACAACCTTCACTTGTTGAAGAAAAGTGGTGTTACTGGTTTGCCTACAATTCCTAGGAAACTTATGCAATGTGATGCTTGTATTCTAGGAAAGCATAACAAAACAATCTTTTCATGATTCACATTCCAGAGCACATAGAAAACTTGAACTCATTCATTCATATTTATTTGGTCCAATGCATGTTCCTTTTGCAAATGGAAATAAATATATGATGACATTTATTGATGACTGCACTAGAATATATTGGGTTTATTTATTGAAGAACAAATATGATGTTTTTCAAACAAGAAATTTCATGCATAGATTGAAAATGATGCACAATATCATATTGGCTCCATTCACATTGATAATGGAAAATAATACACTTCAAATGAATTTGAAAACTATCTTCGCCAACATGGGATCAAACATCAAACAACTGTGCCTTATAATCCCCAATAGAATAGAGTAGCTGAAAGAATGAACAGGACAATCTTAAATATGGTACGTTCCATGATGTTTTTCAAGAATGTAAAATTGATGTTTTTGGATGATGCAGTTATATGTGCTATGTATGTAAAGAATATATGTCCATCTAATTATATTATAAAGAAGACTCCTTATGAAATGTGGTATGGCCACATTCCTTCGGCAAAGCATCTCAGGGTCTTTGGTTCCACCTGTTATGACTTGACAACTAAGGAACAAAGAAACCAACTTGGTGCAAGGAGTCATAAGTGTATCTTGTTGGGGTATTAAAATACCTCCAAAGCATACTATCCCTATGATGAATTTAATAAGAAGTTTGTTGTACCTAGAGATGTAATCCTTCTTGAATCTTCCAAAGCTAACAAAATTGTTGAGCGACAACTTGATCGCTTGGATAAATTTAGACATGCAAAATCATTTCAAGAATTTGATAATCAGATTCCACATATTGAAGGGGGGATTCCTATACTGGATCAATCTGTGGAATCTTCTTCTAAAGCACTCTCTCCCCCACATGAAGCTCCAACCACTGATGATACTTTGAGTGATGTGATTGACAAAATTGGGAAACTAAATATTGACTCAGCCCCAACTCTGTCAACTGAGTAGCCTGACCCATCTCAGAAAGGTCCTCCAAAATGGCTGACAAAGACACTTGAAAGTGTTCATCTTGATGAGGTTGGAAAGACATGAACACAAAGTACAACCAGAAAAAATGGAGGTGATGTAGATTATTCTGATTTACCTGTTGATATGGATGTTTCTTATGATTGTGAACTGAATTTATCTACAGATTTTGAACCAACTTCCTTCAAAGAAACCGTTTATCATGATGAATGGAAAGAAGTGATGCAGAAGGAATATGATGCCTTGATAAAGAATGGAACTTGGACGTTGGTTGATCCTCCATTGGGAACCAAACTAATTGGCTGCAAGTGGGTCTACAAGAACAAGCATAAAGATGATGGCTCACTTGAAAAACACAAATCCAAGCTTGTGGAAAAAGGGTTTGCACAGAAGGAAGGGGTTGATTATGAGGAGACCTTTTCCCCCAAAGCAAAATGGGCCACCATCCAGACACTCTTTGCCTTGGCAGCTCAGAATGGTTGGAAAGTCCATCAAATGGATATAAAAAATGCTTTCTTCAATGGAGATCTGAAAGAAAATGTTTTTATGTACCATCCATAAGGATTTGTTGTGAAGGGCCAATAACTTAGGGTATGCAAGCTTTGTGAAATCCTTGTATGGCCTCAATTAAGCACTGCGAGCCTGGTATGAAAAGTTAACTGGGCATCTTCTGAAACTCAACTTCAAATATTATGATCTTGATGATGCAACTTTGTTTATCAAGAAAGTTGGAAAAATAGTTGTATATCTTGTGGTGTATGTAGATGATATTTTGATGGCATGGAGAAATGAGAGCTACATTGCATCCATAAATAAGGAATTTAGAAAAGGTTTTGAAATGAATGACTTGGGAAATGTTCACTAGTATGTTGGTATTGAAGTAACTCAGCATCCGAAGTTTATATTCCTCTCTCAGAAGAATTACATTAGAGATTTTTTGAATAGGTTTGGCATGGCTGAGTGCAATCCTTTGACTACTCCAATGGAACAGAACTTGAAGCTCACATCCATTGAAGGAAAATAATTTGAGGATTCAACAAAGTATATACAACTTTTAAGAAGTCTCAACTACTTGACTACTACGAGACCAAAAATTTCATTTTCTGTTGGAATCCTCTCCAGGTTTATGCAAAAGCCTTGTGAGGGACATTGGTTTGCTACAAAAAGATTTCTAAAGTACTTGAAGGGAACTCAAGACTTTGGACTCAAGTATACATAGGTGGGCAACTTTAGCTTGATTGGATACCCTAATTCAAACTTCAATGGAGTTATAGAAACTGTGGTATCTTCTTCAGGTTATTATATGAGTCTTGTATCAGGAGCTGTCTCCTGGAGGTCATACAAATAACAAGTTCCAATAGATTCCACAACAGAGGCATAATATGTTCCAACAGTTGAAGAAACAAAGGAAATTGCGTGGCTCAAGAAAATTTTGGAATATTTGCAAGTGAAACAAGCGCATTCGACTCCAATCATGATTGAAAGCACTTCTGCTATAAAGTTGGCCAAGAACCTAAAGTTCCATGATCGAACGAAACAAATAAATACAAAATACCATTTGATTCGACATAATGTTGAGCTCGAGACAATCCATCTATTTCACTATTCCACAAATTAGTAGATTGGAAACATCTTCACCAAAGCGCCTGGAAGAGAAAAGTTAGAAAGATTCTGAATGCTGCTTGGACTCACCAAGATCCCTTTAGATTTGGGGGGGGGGGGGGGGGAATGTTGACACCTAATCATTGGGATTGGGTGAATATATGTAAAATAATGTAAATAATAAATAAGGAGAATAGGAATATGGAGAGACATTAGGAGGTTAAGCCCAAGAGTCTCTTCCTCGATGTATATATCCATGAACAATCTTAATGCAAAACACATTTCACATTGTGGAGTTACCTCTTAGTCTAACACTATTTCAACACTTTAATCCCAATTTTATTTTAATTATTTCTTTATCCAATTCTAATATAATCTAATTTATTTTCTCTTAATTTAGTTTATTTTTAATTATTTTATTGTATTTTATACATTTTTTTTTTTAATCTTATTTGTGTTTTCCTATTTATATTCTTCTTTATCCTAATAAATTAGCTTTATATTTTTTTGGTCAGTAAAAAAACTTCTATTAAGTTAAGTAATTTTTTTTTCTCGTTCCGCTCTACTCTAACTCCCTGCAAAAACCATATCTTCGATGGCGTTCACAGAGGGGGATCCTCCCCCTCCCCCTTCTCCCCAGCCTCTCATCTCGCTGGAAGAAGAGGTTGTGACCTTTCAGGCTCTGGTGGCATCCTTGCCAAAGCGTTATAAATTAGCTAAGACCTAATCAAAATTCATGAAGAGGAATGAGGAAATTCGTGATATTGCTCTACAACTTGGTGCTAGGCGAACCACTTTGGAATACTTTGAATGCGCTCTGATTGGCAAGTTCACTAACATATGGCCCTCGTCGAGAATGATAGAAACATGGACTAGGAATACCTGGAGGTCCAAAATGAAACGTAATATAGCAATATTTGTAGTAGAATATGATTTTTCGCTTTCTTTTTCAAGCTTAGGGAGTATAGGGATGTGGTTTTTTGTAAAGGCCCTTATTTTCTCAACTCTCAGGGGATGTACCTGAATAAGTAGAAACCTGATTTCAACCTGGATGAGGATGTTCCAATTGCCATCCTAGTTTGGGTTAAATTGCCTTAGTTCCCTTTGTCATGATGGAGTGACGACTACCTCAGGGTGATTGGAAATGGGGTTGGAAAATATATAGACAAAGTTGAGCCAAGGGGCTCACAATTTTCCTATGCAAAGATTCATGTGGAGGTTGATTTGGAAAAAGGGCTTCCAACATAAGTAAATTTAACCCTGGGGTAGTGGAAGCATATCTAGATTCTGGATTACTAGAAAATTTCATTCAAGTGCCGTCATTGCCATGAATACGACCATTTTTCTTGGGACTATTTGAAGACACCTCCTCCTAAAGGTTCTGAGAAAACCCCCAACCTGAAGAACAATGGCAAAATCAATGCAGGAAAGGTAACACAGGTTCTGCTATTGGCCCTAGACCTCAGGCAAACAAAGGTAACAAATGGGTGAAAACTTCATCCAATCCCTTCAATGCGTTGGAGAATCTAAGGGAATCAGCTGAGACTAAGAATAGATCTAAAGGAGATAATGAGAATGGTCAAAGCGGGGATGAATCAAAAGATTTAGAGGAGGGAGAATTGAAAGAGGATGCTCCTCCTATGGAAGGCTCGAAGGAATATTCGATCATTCAATCTAAGGATCAATCTCAAAATCTGAAAACCCCTCTCCAACAACATTGCTCTCCCTCTAGTATGGTGAAGGAAATAGCAGGAGTTCTCACATGACATATGGCTCAAAATTCAGACTAGGCAAACGAGTGAAGAAACCAAGATACTGAGAGTTCTCAGAAGAGGGGAAGGCCATAACAAAAAACCCTAAGTAAAAAGGAAGACGAGCAGAATAAGAAATTGGGAAATCAACCTCTAATATCATAAATTTTAAAAAATAAAGGGACTAAAGGTAAACATGGGAAGGATGGAGGGATGCCCCAAATATCCATCTTAAAATGATTATACTATCATGGAATATAAGGGGTTTGGGAAGCCCTGCAAAGTCCCTGGATTTAAAAGATATGACAAAGTAAGAATCTCCATGGATTATTTTTCTGCAAGAGACAAAAATGGAGGAACAAGAGGTCTGTAAAATAGCTGGGACCTTCTTGAGAGAAAGTGAAGGCATCATTCAACATGCTTGGGGAGTCTCAGTGGGTCTTGGCACCTTCTGGTCTCTGTCTCACTTTCCCTTAGTAAATAGTATTAAGCATTAGTTTTGGATTTTGGTTTTTTTAGATAATAAAGAAAATAGCGAAAGGATTACTATGATTAATGTGTATGCACCCATGTTGTATGGGCTGAAGGCAGAGTTTTGGGATTCGATAGAGGAGATATGAAGGAGGGATAGGTATCAAACCTGTATATTTAGAGATGAATTCAATACTATGCTTAATGCATCTAAAAAAAGAGGGGGATCAAATGGAAGACTTGATATTAGATTGGGATCTAATTGATGTGGTATTGAAAGTAGGTAAGTATACCTAGAAAAATCAATAGGCAGGGGAAGGCCACATTGTGAAGCACCTGGATCATTTTCTGGTCCATAGTAGCTGACTTCTCAAAGGTCTTGATTGTTTTTCTGATATCAAATCCAATGGAATCTTAGATCATCGTCCAATTATCTTGCAAATAGATAAATTATAAAATTATGGGCTGATACCATTCCTCTTTAATGTAGTAGGGTTCAAGAAGAAGGAGTGCAAGATCTAATTATTCAGGTGTGGAAAATTCTGGTTCAAGGCTCACAATCCTTTGTATGGGAATCTAAAATTCGCAATGTTAAAAGGGATCTCAGAAAATGGTTGAAGGAATCCTTCCAACCTCTGGGGAAAAAGAAGAAAGAATTAATTGAGTAGTTGAATATTCATTATAAACTGGTAGATAGTCCGCTGATAGAATATTGGCATCTATGGAAGGAAATGAATTTGACTAGGGATATCTTCTCTACTAATTGTCAAGAGGAGGCTCTATGGCAGCCCAAATCCATGAGTCTTTGGCTAAAGGAAGGGGACCTGATTACTTCTTTCACAAACAAGCAAAGGCAAGGGAAGTGAGCAATTAGGTCAAATAAATTGTGGTAGAAGGAAAGCCAAAAATTCCAGACTATGAAGAAATTAAGAAAGAAGTGTATCTTCACTTCAGGGATTTATACTTTGAAGAGTAGATTTCTCTAGATTAGGCAGGTGAGTTTATCAGGTACATGCCAACGGTAATCTCCCACTCCGCAAATTCAAATTTGATGAAACCCATAGATGATGAAGAAGCACTTGAGGTTATCATATATTTTAATCCATATAAGGCCCCAGGACCAGATGGATTTACTATATGCTTTTATCATTCCTTTTGACCTTTAATCAAATCCAACTTCCTAAAAATGTTAAACCACTCGCAAGTGAGGAAAAAACTAGGAGGGGGCACAAACTCCTCTTTCTTCCCAAAGGAATCAAATCCTGTGAACTTCTGTATATTTCACCCCATTTCACTTTACAACGCATCTTACAAAAGTTTGACTGAAATCATAGCCAATATATTGAAGCCCTTACTCCCCTCCTTTATCTTGGATAATCAGGGAGGATTCATGCAACATAGGATCATTATGGATAACATTATACTGGTTCAGGAAGCAGTTCACTCCAACAAGGAAGCGAGAAACAAAGGAATGGCCATCAAGCTAGATATGGCAAATGCATTTGATAAGGTAAATCATTCCTTTCTTATCTCTGCTCTAGAAAAGCTAGGTTTCATGAAGAATTTATTCAATGGTTAAAAGCTTGCATTGGTGGCCCTTGGATCACACCTCTCATCAATGGGCACCCAACTCCCTTTTTCATGGCTCCTCGAGGACCGAGCCAGGGATGTCCTTTATCCCCCATCTTCCATATTATCATGGTAGAAAGCCTTAATCTAATATTGGAAGCGGCTAGGGAGAAAGGTTATATTCCGGGGCTTAGAATAGTCTGGAATGTAAAAGAGATTAACCACATGCAGTTTTTTGATGACACTCTTCTTCTTGGCTGATCATCTAGAATCATCACAACTTGATTCAAATATGTCTTGGATAACTATTTGAAGGTTTCTGGAGGTCTGGTGAATAAGAAGAAAAGCTTGATATTAGGATGGAATTGCTCTGAAAACAATCTACAAGAAATTTATCTCATCTTGGGATTCCCTCTAGCCAAAATTTGGAGAGTATTCCCTTAACTCGGTCTTCCAATATCCTTGGGGCCACCCTCAACAGAGGATTAGGAAGCGGTCCTCCAAAAAAACTAAAAAACAATCCAATATTGGGGTGTCAGATGGTTTAATGTGGTCGGGAAAATAATTCTCATAAAATCAGTTCTATTTGCTCTCCCCATTTATATTGGATCGAGATTATTGGCCCCCAAAAGCATAATACACAACATCAATAGCATGATTAGGAAATTCTTTTGGAAGGGTGGGAAAATTAATGAAAAAAAAATTCATTTGATAAATTGGAACACAATCAGGCTTCCAAAAAAATTGGGGGGCTTAGCAATAAAGGATCCAAAATATATGAATTTATCTCTTCGAGCTAAACTAGTTTGGAGACTTTTGACAGATTCCAAGGAGTGGTGGAAGCAGGCCTTTCTGAGGAAGTATTTCCCAAAAATTCATCTTCTAAGGCTGGAGGACGAGGTTTGGGAAGGTTCTGGGACTAAAATTTGGAAATTGTGCAAAGGCTCAGCCTCGGTGGTGTTGGAAAACTTTGGGTGGAAAATGGGTAATGGAAGGCAAATTAGACTATGGAAGGATCATATTCTTCCTGATGATCTAATGAGGGATAATCAAGAGGTCCAGGATCTGGCTAGGTGGATGGAGGAACAAGGATTGAAAATTTTGGCAGACATATCTATTTTGGATGAAAACGGCCAGTGGGTGGATTGGTCTTGCCCCAATTCCCCACCTTATATGTCTCATCCTTGGGAAGTATTGGTAAAATATCTCAAAGGATATGCACCAACTGTCTCTTCTCAATTGGACCGATGAATATGGAAGGAAGGAAAACAAATGCATTACACAGTTAAAGAAGGATATGCAATTTTAATCAAGAATATCCCACATACAAAAGCCTCCAGAATTTGGAGTAGGATTTAGAACACGGATGGCCTTTCGAAGGTGAATACCTTTTGATGGGAGTTGGTTCACGGAAAAATATTAACAACATAGAACTTAAAAAAAAGACAGATCTAGGGTTTGTCATGGTGTGTGCTATGTAGAAATTCTGAGGAAGATATATCTCATGTATTTTTCCATTGTCCTTTATCCATAGAGGTCTGGAGGTCCACGCTGCACCCAATAAGCCAAATTCATCCATTCTTGATAATTGAAAGGAAATGTTTGAGAATTGGAGCTCTCACCCTCAGTGGAACCTTGGACATTATTCAAATATCTCCAAGTGTTGGGAAGCTATATCTCTCCTAGGAAATTTTGACTACAAGGAACAATGTTATCTTTAAGGAAATAAAGCATGTTATCTCATTTATAGCTTGTAAAGCCTCTTAGTTGTTAGTTGAAGTAGTATCTTCAAAAGGTTTTGATCTAGATGATATGGTCAATATTTTGGATGCTGAAAGATATTGGATCAACATAAAAAAGCCCCCAACTTTAAGTTGAAACCCTAAACATTTCCAAAGGAATATTCCCTTCATCATTTGTTTTCCAAGTGGTCAGTTTGTGGAATGGAGGAATTTTTTGGGAAAATATCAACTTTTTTTATTTTTATTTTATTTTATGGTGTTTTGAAATGGAATCTGGGGAGGCAATATTGGGAGGAGTTATCTTTCACCCCGATGGAAAATTTGAAAAATGTTTGCGTGGGGTCTGCAATTCACCTCAAATAATAAGGCAGAGGAATTAGGACTATGGCAAGGGCTCAAGATGGCATAAACTGAAGGAATCCTCCAATTAAGTGTCTTTGCAGACTCTCTCATTACAATTCAAAAATGTAACAAACTGAAACATTGCAAGGACCCTAATTCAAGACCAAACTTATAAAGAATCCAATTGCTTATGAAAAAAATTGATATTTTGGAGTTCTATCATATCAAGCGAGAGAACAACACTATGGCAGATGATCAATCCAACATGGCCTCAATTTGGATCAAGGCGAGTTGATGGAGGTGGGCAGAAGGATAACTATATGTCACATACCATGATTGTTCATAAATCAAGGATCTTGAAATGCTTAAGGGTCATTAAGGGTGATAATTCAACTAATAGGTTGCATAAATTTTGTAGTTATTTCATGGTACAAATACACTTTAGTGACCGCTTCTACAGTATGACAAACCCTTCATCTAACAGATGGATAAACACGAGGATTACTGCTAAGCATGTGGATAGGTGGGATGTCTTCGGTAAATATTTAAGGCAGGCAAGCGGTGAAGGACTTGAAATTTCTATGAGCGAGGAAGAATGTATTAGCTCGACCATGTGTGTTTATGTCCAGACCCAGAAGCAATGAATTCACAATTGTTTGCAGGGTGTGTATGAAAATATCATTAAACTTGAAAGGAATCCTACCACCATCATTTTGAAGTTAATCCTGGCTATAAGAGGATGGTTACGTAGAATTCATGCATAGTGGCTCTCCATTCATTCCCTCTGAGTTCGGAAGAAATAGCCTCCTCATCAAGAAATGGCGTTGGCTCCCTAGATGAGATTGAATGGGCGTTCAAGTAGGAAATCAAGGAGATTATCTCTAGGATAGGTGGGAAAATAATTTCTAAGGCTCACAATCACTTCGCCCTGGTAATGGGCTAGTTGGAAGGTTTGAAAAAAGATGTTGAAAACATGCAAGTGATGTTAGAGGTAATCATATCCAAGATAGAAAATATCGATTATAAAATGGAGAACTCCGAGGTCAAGCTGAAGACTGCAGTTGTTTCAATGTTAAAAGAAATATTTGGTCTCAGTGAAAATGGTGAACAAGATATGGTGCTTGGTGAGGGAGGGGATCTCCCTCCAGTGTTTCCCGAACAACATGAGATGTAGCAGGGGTAGGGGCAACAAGGAGAAACAAAACCATTCAAGAAGGAGGAAGTGGACAAGGCTAATATGGATAGTTCAACCAGAACAATGCGAAGGGAATTGGGTAGTTAATTTCATAGTAATTATTAGATTATGTTATGTAGGTATGTAAGTATTAATGGGTTATTTTGGAGAAATTACAAGAAGAATGATGTAGTAAATATGGAAAAAACAACACTGCATATCCAAAGACATTGGTCAGAGAAATTTTGGAGGATTGTGCAAATTTTGTTGCTTTTGAATGTAATGAGAGTTTCCCAAATGACCTGACACAGGACCCCCCAACACCACAAATTCACTAGAAACAATACTCAACAAGACCAAATACACGTCTACTACGGTCCAAATTTTCGTCACCTTCCAAATAGTCAGAAAGGACCAAGCCAAGGATGAAAGAGCCTCACATAGAACCACCTATCCCAATGCATAGACTGAGCCAAAGACTGAAAAAGAACAGACTCAAGATGACCCAGTAACTCAAAACATGCCTATGTCAAAACATGAAAAAATCCATGACCACCGAGCACTGACCAAAAGTAGAGGACGAGAGATAATAAAAGCCTTGTTATGAACTATCACTTACCCAAATTCTAACCAAAAATTGGGATGCTTGGCTTCAAACAAGTAACAGACTTCGAATTGAACCAATAATAATAATTTTGGAGACCATAAGCTTGGTCAGGGAGTAGCCTCGATACCCTTCTCCCGAATCCCACACAATTCTGCATGTCCCTCAACCAATATGCCCATTACACACAGACCACACTTCAACATTGAGCAAACTCATACCACTTGGGCCAGAGGGCATGCACAGGTAGTAGACCTATGCATAATTCGTCTCATTAAAATTTCTTAATCTTCCTCCCATAACCATCCAATAGAAAATGCCAATAATGCTCGCCTGCTGCCATATATAACAACCCTGCCCCTTCTCAATGGTTCTGACCTTCCCCTGCCACATGTATCAACCATCACCAAAACTCCTGGCATATGTCATGCTGAATGAGATCTCCCATCGGGAATCAAGTCCCATACTATCCATTCACCCACTGCCATCGAGGTTTCTAGGTTGACCTACATTATATTCTTCAGTTGGTTTGTCCATTCCAAGTAATCATGCGGGGGATAATCCATCGTTATTGAAAGATTGGGGACTTGACTTCCCCAATTCGTTAACAGGTAAATTGTCTTTTTTCGACCCTCAATGAATGAGTGGTGATGACATAAGGAATGGAACAGGCTAGAGTCTTAATCTTTTGAGCTAACAACTCCAATCGCTAAATTTTGATGACTTTCTGTGTTGAGGACCTGTTCAACAAAATTTTACCACCGAAATTGCCAGTAGGGACTCTCCATCCAAGTGAAGTTGACTGTATCCTTTTTCTAGGGAAATTTATAGACCCTTGGCGAGGGTAAAAAAATCCATGACATTTTTACTAATGCACCCATAATAGCTTGCATAAAAGTGCAAAGGGCGGTGTAGTATACCTAGGGGGGATAGTATGGGGTACAGAGGGAGGTACCCAAGGGAATAATGTAATAATGGGATGGGCCATAGTTAAGAAATAAAGTGGTTAACCCGCATCATGTAAGGGACCACAAGTACTTAGCAATAATGTGATAAGCCCATTGTATTAGATGTATGGTATTGAGAGACCCATGATAGAAATATGCCCATAAATAACAAGAGAGAAATAGATAAACTTCAGATATTTATTAATATCAAAACCCTTGAGGTAGGGTAACACCAAAAAATCACTCCTTAAGGAAGGAGAACACTCCACAAGCCATATACTTGCCAATATAATAATCCTTGACATCTCTCCATGGGGAGTCTCTAGCCTCTATGTAGGCTTCATACATACAAAACCATGGGTCATTACCATGGGTCTCTCAATACCATACATCTAATACTATAGGCTTATCACATTATTGCTAACTACTTGTGGTCCCTTACATGATGCGGGTTAACCACTTTATTTCTTAACTGTGGCCCATCCCATTATTACATTATTCCCTTGGGTACCTCCCTCTGTACCCCATACTACCCCCCTTAGGTATACCACATTCCAACCCCCTTAAACATATTTCCTCCTTGAAACATAAGAAGAACACAAATAATAAGATCTACTCAAAATAGTAGTCCACTGGTACCATCCACGTGCATCTATCCATCCAAGAGAAAGGTGAACCCTCGATCTATCTGGTGCCTCGCTCATTTGAGATGGAAGTTGACCCTGGAGGTTCTTCTGTGTTGATGTGTTGTGGGTGGATAATCACCCCTCTCTATTTGTCATGTGGGGGTTTTTGTCCTTGTGGCTAACTTTTTTCCATCGTGTTGGTTGTTTTCTTGCGAGGTGATGTGGGTGGTGATATGTTGAAGTTTTAACCAACAGTGTATCTTTTTTAATTCACCACCTAATGGAGCCTGATTGGTATCTGGTACATGTTGTGGTGCCTATGGTTGTTGTTATCTTCCAATATTACTTCAACCATAGATTCCTCATCTGATGTATCAGTACCTGTAACATTTTCTGCTTCAGCCTCCTTGGACTCTACCTATTTATTGATGGAAATATCCTGTAATGTAATTTTCTTCTTTTTATACCAAAGCTTTAGGAATTTCTTGTGCACATTAATATTGATAGTACCAATAGATTCCATCCAAGGGTATCCATATTTGAAGCATAAAAATCAGAATGCACTACATACTTATCCATAGAAATCTTCAAATCATTATAAACTTGAACATCCTCATTATCAACCTGTGTGTTTTCTCTGTGTTTTGCTGGAACTTGCAATTTTTTTGCCAAATTAACATTTATAAGATTTTTCCTACAACTAGGATTTATAGACACGATGATATTCTCCTTCTGAATACATCCATGAACTTGTAATAAGGAGATACCAGTAGAAAATAACCCCACATGTTTCTCATTATCTTGTTTTCCAACATGAGACCATTTGTCTAAAAGGAAATTTTCAAATTCTTCATCTGAAAGTTTGTACAACTTCTTATTGTCAAGTGATCTCCACCATATGGCAACCTCATCTTTCAAACCAAGCAATATGAAACTTTTCCAATTTATCCCATATGCTGACTTTTCCCTTCTTATGTATTCTTCAATAGTAGGGCCATCATATTTTCTTGTAGAAAACATCTTGCTAGAAGCCACGAAGAGGGTTTTGAAAAAAACACTTGGTGAAAATTTAAAATGGCCATAGTTCAATCAATATTGCTCAGAATCCTTATTACGACCTATTTTCGGAAATGGAACGACCATTCTGCATCTTCCTATGAGATAGAAATCCTAATCTAGGCACTTTGGAATTTCAGATTTGTGCTACAACTGTCTCGCCGTCACAAAAAATTATGAAAAAAGAGATGATTTTAAATCAGTGATATTGTAGGTTTTAACCCCGTACAGAAATTACTTGCATACAAATTCTAAAACATAGAAAATAAACAATGCGAGAGCATAACACATAAAACACATATACACAGAGATTTTCCCCTGGATCCCAAAACTGGGAATACTAGCTTGATTTTTCATTATTTTCCTTTCAATGTTACAATAGATATTTATACATGCCAAAGCATCCAATACCATGGACGAAGACCATTGCATCCAAAACCATGTGCGAAAAATCATGCACAAAATCATAGGTAGGTCTGCCCAACCTAATATAGGGTCCAAAAACAAAATTTTTCGGGGCGCTACCCTGGACCCCACAGAGTGGGGTTACCTACACCCCTCAAACCCCTTGTGACTCCCCCCACTATGCAATCGGTGCAACGAAGGGGGGGGCTCCGCCCCCCTTCTAACCCCCCAATTAACTACGTGGGTTAGTCGTGGAAAGAATATAACACAACCCAACATTATCCCACTTGTTGTTTTCTTTCCACAGGGGCCACAAGAGAGCTTAGTCATTTATCCAACCCTGCAACACCCATTGTTTCTCTACACCAAGAGAACTTCTCAGAGCTCACAATTTTGTCAATGCATCTGCAGTATTCTTCAAAGTGTCCACCTTTACAAGAAAAAACTTTTTGTCTTCTATCATATCCCTCACAAAATGATACTGAACAACAACGTGATTTGTCTTTGAATGATATGCAGGGTTCTTTGCCAAGAAAATTGCACTTTGGCTGTCACAGTCTATCCTTATAGCTCCCTGTACTAACCCCATACTTGAACACAATCTCTGCAACCAAACTGCTTCCTTGCTTGCATGAGTGGCTACCATGTATTCTGCCTTTGTAGTTGATAGTGACACTACAGATTGTTTCTTACTCATCCAACTGACTGCACCTCCAAATAGGTAAAACAAATACCCACTTGTAGATCTTCTCTGATCCAGATCTCTAATCCAGTCTGCATCAACAAAGCCACGAATATACAACACTCTGTCCAATCCTGGTATTCCTTGGTAGCACAAACCATAATCACTAGTGCCACACAAATACCTGAAAACCAGCTTCACTCCTGCCCAGTGCTTCTTCCCTGGTTTTGACATAAACCTGCTCAATACTCCCACTACATGTGCAATGTCTGGTCTAGTATAGACCATTGCATACATCAGGCTACTGAATTCACTTTCATATGGAACACGAGACATGTCCTCTTCCTCTTCTTGTGTCTTGGGACATTGTTCAACAGATAACCTCACACCTACAGGAATAGGAACCTTCATCGGTTTACTATCCTGCATATTAAACCTCTACAGTATTGTCTCGACATACTTCCTCTGGTTTAACCAGACCTTCCTCTTTGCCCGGTCTCTTTTAATTTCCATGCCCAAAATATAGTTTGCAGCACCAAGATCTTTCATGTCGAATTTGGAGGACAATTGAGTCTTCAAGTCCTAGATAATTTCTTTGCATTTCCAACCAATAACATATCATCCACATACAAGACTAGATAAATAACACGGTCACCAATTAACTTAAAATACACACAGTGATCTGCTTTGCTTCTGGTGAAGCCAAGTGTTATACAACAAATTGACCTCCTCATCAACTCAGAGGGGAAAGACATGATAGCTGAAACAAAGACCACAATCACAAGCCTTGATTCCACACTAACGCTGGTTGTGCACTAACAACCTGCTTTATAAATCTTGTTACCAAGCCTGGAGGTGCGTTAGTGACCCTACTAAAGCATGTTTCTAGTATGGGAACAACGTTAGTGAAACTTGGTGAAGTTCCAAGGGTCAAAGGAACAAATTGACTCACAAATATCTAGATATTTGTTCCTAAAATTACTCAAGAAAAGCAAGGAAACATCCAAATTCGACCTATTTGGAGGATTTCTAATCTGAAAGAAGGAGGAAAATGGGAAAGAGCTGAAAAGCATGGCAAGTTCATTGCTTTTTCCCTAGTGAACTCAAGGAGGAGCTTGGCAACCCTAACTCAATTTCTATATAAGCAAAGTGAGGGCTATTGTGAAAGAGGTCAGAGCATTTGAAAGGATAGCATACTTGACTGTTGAGCATTGACTCATATCATAAGAAGTGAGCAAGAAGGGGGAGAGAGAGAGAAGCTGGAGGGGTAAAGGAAGGCTGATACAACAGATGGTTGTAATCACTCTTCCAACATTAATATAGAACTGCAGTTGTACTGTCTACTCGTGGTGTTGATACTATCATTCATTTAGTTGTTTGTTCAATGCCTATTAGCATGAGTAGCTTAGTTGTATGCAATTAGATGTTCTTTTATATATTCATGTATTAGTTATCAGAGTTGTATGCTGTGATTACGCTTGTCTCTTCTATGTGCAGGACTTGATTTGGAGCTGGCTTTGAGGGAGTTCCACTTGGCTGCATTGTGATCTCCAAACAAATCTACACAGAGACTTGAGGTAATCTACTTCTAATGCTTTGATAGTTAGTTATTGTCTATGAACATGCATGTAACTTTGTGCAGTTGCAGATAATCTTACAGTCTGCCGAAGGTCCTGGGAAGACCTTTGAGGGTATCTACATTCTCCATACACCGTGCATTTTATCCTATAGCAGAATTGGTGACTCCGCTGGGGACTATACATCTAGTTCCTGATTTACCCAGACTCTTCTCTTTTTTCTCCTCCTTCTAAGAGATCCCTATACTGCTGCAATCCCTTTCTGACCCACCAAAGATCTTGATGCATCTTGCCTACAAGTATTCACCTCTGAATCTGATCTTTAAAGCCCTTTTTTTGACTGATTTCCTACACTAACGTATGTTAGTAGGCTACACAGAGCTTTATAAAGCACTGTGCCTGTTCACAGGGAGTGTTAGGGGGTCTACTAACTCTCTGTAGCCAATGTTACAGAGTGTTAGTCTCCCAATACCTTGATTTTTAGCAGTGTCTAAAAGCCAAAAGGGATAGGAAGCCTTCTCATGGACTGAATGAAGATCTGTAACTGCATTTTGCTAGCAAAATAGGTGTCCTGATTTTTTTTTTAAGGGAAATCATTTTTGTTTTTCTTTCTTAAAAGCATTTTTACGAAAGAAAGACTCACATTTTTTATTCATCCTTCTGTTTAGCTGGTTAAAAGCTGCTCTATTTTGGTTTCAAGTAGTTGTTAAGAAACATTGGAAAGAAGTTCTTTGGTTATGCATGTGTTAAATGACTGAAATGCATGGAAATAATATGAATATGTGAAAAACTCTCACTTGTAGAATACAACTTGTTTTCATCGAATTGAAATTTTTTTAAAGCATTGTTTTTTGCATGATTTATTGAGTTAGAGTCTCATCACATTTCATACGTCAACTCCCCTACCGAAGACAATAATCAAGTACACATAAAATTTACCTAAAATCAATCAGTAACTCTTTATTGAGCAAACAAACATTAGCTAGGCTAGGATCTTGGGATAAGCAGAGTGAGTAAAACTACCCAAGATCGAACACCAAACTAGTGTCATTAAAAGAGAGAAAAATTCCTTCTACACTCATACTACTGAGACCACTCCAGTAAAAGTGGAGCAAAATACGAGACAACATCGGACTGTAAGTGAAGGTAGCCCGCCTTCTCTTACAAATCCTTTGGGTATTCTGTGTATTGGGGATCCCTTTGGGGATTTCGGAACTGAGTCAGGGACTCAGGTATCCTACCCACACAGCGTGCTGTCTATGACTATGTCCCCCCCGGTGGTGTCTGTGATCTGAGGTATCTTTAGTGGCCAAACTTTTAGGGACTTACACAAGGTGACTGGGACGGGCTGTCCTAGTACCTAACACGGACGGATCTACTCTGTCTTTAGTTTTTGGGAGGGTTCTCGTCTTCACAAGAGTACTTGGCCCCTCAATCTGAGGTTCAGGTGAAGCTCTAGAGTAACCGTAACCATACATCTAGCCATCCTTCTCTGTTACTCATTGAGATACTGGGTTTCATCTCTGGTGATCGGTTCTTATCAGACATGGCAATTTCCCTTTGTTTGCTGATTGATCCATTTAGTGTATTTTTTATATTTTTAGGCACCCGTGTGTTATCATTTTTGAGACTTTAACAAATATCACGATAAAATTAACGGTTACCGTGGCTACATCCGGCCCTCATCGTTAATCTAGACAATTGCTAGAACTTCCTCCACTCATTGTGGAAGATCCACCGAACTCCAGTGAACCGGATTCCCCATCTTCGGGGAATCAATCTCCCAGATCACACTCAGGATCTGTTTGGACAACCGACGATTCAAGTTTGCCGAAGAATTTCTTTACCAAAGGATTCCTTCCTCCCTTAAACCCTCCGCTTACGAATCTGTCAGACCCAATCTTGGATCCCGCAGTACCTGTACTTCCTGCTTTAGTAGTTGGAACATTTCCACCCATTTCGTCGACGACTAACAGGTCGTGGAACTTTGAAGATGCTTTCGGTCTTCCACCACTTCCCCAGTTGACAGTCATCACAACACCATCGATGGCGAACCTCGCTATCCCATTTGTCCCAGGTACAACCACTCACATGACACCATCTACAAGTGGAACCCAACCGATGCCGGGTTCCACCCCTTTAGTGTCAAACTGCATACCTTCGACAAGTGCCACATACAACACTCCCTATAACGCTCAATGTGGCACTATGGGTACGGTTCCCATCTACCAACAACATGGTCAGCCACCGTTGTACAGTTCAAACCCCCAGATCCATATACCTGGGGGGTTTCCCAATATGCACATGCCGATAGGGAATGTAACAATTCCCCCTCCATTCTTAGGAATGCATGGTCAGTCACTAATTGACATGAGCATTCCCTCTGTCAATCAAGGACAAATGGTTAGCTCTATGTCAGGCGAGAACCCTCAAGGGGTTCCCAACCAATCCATGGGGGCACCATACTCACACATTCAAATGAGTCAAGGGGGCACCGCTTATCCTGGGGGAAATTCTACACCCTAGTATCAAAATCCTCATGGAAATCCACTCTATAACACCATACCTCAAAGCAACTGCTACACCACGCAACCCATGTACAATATTTGGAGCCAAACGATGGGAGGAGCGCAAAGCTCCTCAAGTCATCCGTCATCACCATGGTTCGAGTCAGGGGCACCAAACTCTCTGCCTTTATTGGCAACGTTAGATATACCCGACTTATACAAGCTAATGAACAACCCCATCTATCAAAACTTACAATGGCCGCCGATCGTGCATAAGATACCAATGGAAATCCCAAAGTTCGATGGAAAACAAGGGGAGGATCCGGGCACCCATATCACCACCTACCATCTTTGGTGTGTTTCAAACTCTATGGTGGATGATAGTGTCCGGTTACGTCTTTTTCCTGTAGCCTCACTGGAAACGTGGCTAAATGGTATATTGAGTTACCATACGCGTTAGTAAACACCTTCGACTCTTTAGCGATGGAATTCCTAAAGCACTTCCAGCTACCCATCCGTTATGAGACTGGGATAGAGCTCCTCACTTCATTTCGTTAGGATACCGCCACACACATCTCTGATCATATACATGAATGGAGACATAGGCGGAGGTTAGTCAAAGCTCCCCTCCCAGACTTTCTCTTAATGGACTGGTTCTGCAAGTCCTTACTTTCACAAATCGCTAGAGATGTCGCTCTAGGTGGTGTGGTCACAAAAGACCAATCCATACGTCATGCCCAACACTTAGATTTGATATATTCACAGTCTGGCACTCTTTACGACATAATCCCCAATGCCCCTGGCAACCCTAATGATTCCACTACTACCAAATCGACTGCTCTTCCTACCATTGAGATAAACTCTGTGCAGTCTACACAAAATCTCGGTGGTAAGAAAAAGAAGAATAAGAAAAAGACTGCTCCTTCTGAGGAGCAGTCAACAAAGCAGCCAAACCCAAAACAAAAGGTCATTGCGCCTACTGATGAGGAAAAGGATAAACCCACCAGATATCCATGCAAACTCTGTGCTGAAGACCACATGACCTGGCGTTGTCCGCATCTTCAGGAATGCATAGAATACCTTGCTAAAAGGGATACTGGTAAGACCCTCGCTGTCCTTAGAAATCCTTTTCTCGCTCAACAATAGCAAAATCTTATTGCAAACCAACCGCAACCCCCGCAAGGGGGAAACGATGGTTTGAAACATCCTTCAGCTGGTGAAGGATCTTCTACTGTTTACACATTTGAAATGGTAGAACCCGCCATAAGAGCCAAATCTTATGGAGCTCCTGTTGCTCATGCAGCGGAACCTTCCTCAAGTCCAAACCCACCGCCGCCCAATGATTTTCATATCGAAAGGCCGGTTGCGGACCTTGTAATTTGATCCCCAAAAGGGGCACTTCGACGCACAACGCACAATACATTTGCACGTGCTGCCAAAAACTACAACATTGTAGAAGACTTGGCGCAAGTGCTGTTGGCTATGTCGGTGCTCGAAGTATTACAAACATGCCCAACACAATGGAAAGCTTTGCTTTTGGCTATTGGTGGTATCGACCCAAAGGATTCCATGCTTGCTATTTTCAACATGGACAAGTGTAAACCTCTCCTTTCTCACCAGCTTGCATTTCAGGTGCATATAACTTCGAAAGGTAAAGGTATACACAGAACTGTCATCGACGAAGGTGCTTCTACCTGCGTCATGTCGGCTTCATGTTGGCTCGCCTTGGGTTCTCCAACCCTAACCCCGTCATCAAACTTCCTGAAATCTTTCGACGACCACACTTTCATCCAGAAAGGGTACTTAGCTAGCTATCCCATCACCTTGAGTGGGAAAATGATAACAGTAGATATTGAAGTCGTGGACCATAAACTCGACTATAATCTGCTTTTTGGCTACACTTGGACTTATGCCATGAAGGCTGTTGCATCTTCAGTTTTCCGTATCATACTCTTTCCCTTGGATGGAAAGATAGTCACAATGGACCAACTGTCCTTTTGCACCCCAGATTACTCTCCGTTACCTAGCAACTTTGTACCCTTAGTGGGTGGTGTGCCTAACTCTTATGTCAGTATCGCTACCGGTCTTTTGAAGGATTCTTCCCTCATGGGTTGTTTCCCTCTTCAGCTGCCGAAGGTTTCACAGATGGTCAATATGCTTTCATCTATTCCTCATGAACAGACCAATCCATGGATCCTACCGGCTCCTTCAGACATTGACACAAATGGAGAACAAATGCTGTTGTCACCAGCTAAATTGGCCTACCAAGCCATTCAATCTGCATCCACAACTCTGGTCACTTTGGTTTCGGCCAACAGTACCACTACCCCTCCCATAATAGCTCCTTCTTTTGATCCACTCAATCAAGTCCTACCTATGGACGAAGCTATTAGATAAATCATGAGTTTAGAAGAGCGACCTTGGGAGGACTCGCATCATCATGCTTCGATATCTGATTCAGACATGATGCCTCTTCAAAACCTGTCACCTGACACACGAGAAATAGTTTCCTCACCATATACGACTATCCACACTTTGGACTTGGAAGGAAACAAGGGAAATATTTCAAAACCATTGCTCACCGATATTTCTATCATGACAGGCATCGTGGAAAACATACAGATTGGAGCCAATCACAATCTTGAGGAAATTGTGAGCTTCACCTACCCGTTTAGGGACTTCCGCGATGTTTTCCCTTGGTCTTATGAGGAAATGCATGGCATAGACCCTTCTATTGTCAAGCATGAGATCAAGGAAGATCGAGCATTCTTTTTATGGTATTTTTCTTGCTCGTTAATCCGAAAAATCCTCGAGTCTCCTTCTTCAGGCTTGTTAAACTACCATGAAGAAGATCGAGCATTCTTTTTATGGTATTTTTCTTGCTCGTTAATCCGAAAAACCTCGAGTCTCCTTCTTTAGGCTCATTAAACTACTACAACGAAGAATAGAGCACTTTTTGGGATACTTTATTGCTCTTTAAAAAATAGAAACATCTTCGAGCCTTTCATCGTTGGGCTCGTTAAACATATACGACGATGGTCTGAGTAACTCTTTTTCTAGCTCATTAAACTGAAAAAGACCAATTGAGAAATTCTTTTTCGGTGCCTTTTTCTCACTCATTAAACTGAAAAAATCCCGAGTTTTGTCTTTAGGCTCGTTAAACATTTATAAAGATGACCCGAGCATTCTTTTAGGTACTTTTCTCACTCATTAAACTGAAAAATCCCGAGTTTTTGTCACCGGGCTTGTTAAAAATATACGGCAACAACCAAAGCACTTTCTTTTTTGGGACCATTTCTCGCTCTTAAATTGAAAAATCCCCGAGTTTTTCTCTCCTTCAAGCTCGTTAAAACATCGAAGGAGGAATGAGCAGTTCTTTTACCTCTTTTTCCTTGCTCACTAAACTGAAAAAGATACCTTGAGTTTCCTTCATTTGACTCCTTAAAATTTGATGAAGGTATTGAGTTTATCATCGTGTGACTCATTAAAAATTTACGATGAAAAATGAGTTTAGTCCATCTCCTCGTACTTGTAACAAAATGAGGTCGACATCTATTGAACATAGGTTTCTCTTTATCCAGATTCAATAGATTAACTTACGGAAAAGTAATCGATCTGGGTATACTATTAACCTTTTGTTGCACCTGGTTAACAACTATGACAAAGGGACCACCATGGAGTTGCTCTTTACGATCTTTTTAGACTCTCTAAATATGAAAAGACCACTGAGTTGTCTAGTCTGGACTCATTAAAATACATAGACAAGATATAGAGTCACTCTTTTTATGATACTTTTCAGACTCTTAAAACATGAAAAAATCGACGAGTTTGCTTGTTTGGACTCATTAAACTAATCAGATAGGGCAGAGAGTTGCTCTTTTTGCAGTCCTTTTCAGACTCTTTAAATATGAAAAGATTGATGAGTTTACCCGTCTGGACTCATTAAACTAATCAGACGGGGAAATTTGACAGTACAGCTACATTCAGTATTAGAAAGCGTGGTTTGGCAGCAGTCGTTCCCTTGAACATGGCACTCCCTCAGATAAACCTTCCTTGTGACGGCCTCTCAATATGAATCCTACCATCCTATGAGTTTAGCCTAAATACCCTGATGTAATTGCATCTCTGTATCCTAACACTTTGTAGTGTTCATGAGTCTAGTGCTGCATGGTTAAAACCGTTGTCATGCCTTCTATTGTTCAAGGGTTAACCTTTTGTTTCCTCCATCAACCCATCAAGCATATCCTTCCATCATGCCCTCTGTTGTTTAGACCCAAATTCTCAAAATATTCATCAAAAACAAAATCATTCTTGTCCCATTTCGTGTCGATTGATGTAGGACACATTATTGCCTACCTTTCGACAGGTTTCTTCCTATCGACTTCAACACTCTATCTAGGAAGACAACCCAAAAACACATTCAGTGCCTTAGTACTTGCAGACATTAGTGGTAGGTTGCCTAGTGTTTGATCAAGGGTTCTCATTATTGGCTCCTAGTTAAGCAATTATAATGGGTGTTCGACGACAAAGACATCTTTCACACTCATTAGATTGTAATGTACATCTTGGAGACCATCACCATTACCGGTGGCCTTCCTCACGTTTGTTAACGGTCTCCATTATTGACTGGTAATAATATGATTTTGTGCATGTTCGATGTCAACGCATATATTCACATGTATCAATCTATGCTGTTTGGTGAAGCGGAAATCAAGACCTTGGGTAGAGGCTTGCATCATTCAGCCTTGTTTCCTCTCCCAAGTTGCGGATATTTTTTTTTGGAGACAACTTATTAGGATGATACTATTATGACACCGGATCTGCGTTGTTCTTATCGATGGCTAGCATTTGTCATATCTCTTTGGATAAAATCACTTTGACATAGCTACTGAGCATGGGAATACCCGACTTAGGGCATGATTTTAGCAATTTATATATATGTGTTATATCAGGTTTCTGGTACCGCCCGAAGCTTCGATCCTCTCTCTCTTTGAAAGGAAAATTACAGTTTTAGTAAAGTATTTCGGCCATCGTTGCAGCCTCTGATCTCATACTTTAGGGGGCATCTGTTATACAACAAATTGACCTCCTCATCAACTCAGAGGGGAAAGACATGATAGCTGAAACAAAGACCACAATCACAGGCCTTGATTCCACACTAACGCTGGTTGTGCACTAATAAACTACTTTATAAAGCTTGTTACCAAGCCTGGAGGTGCGTTAGTGACCCTACTAAAGCATGTTGCTAGTATGGGAACAACGTTAGTGAAACTTGGTGAAGTTCCAAGGGTCAAAGGAACGAATTGACTCACAAATATCTAGATATTTGTTCCTAAAATTACTCAAGAAAAGCAAGGAAACATCCAAATTTGACCTATTTGGAGGATTTCTAATTTGAAAGGAGGCAAATGGGAAAGAGCTGAAAAGCATGGCAAGTTCATTGCTTTTTCCCTAGTGAACTCAAGGAGGAGCTTGGCAACCCTAACTCAATTGCTATATAAGCAAAGTGAGGGCTATTGTGAAAGAGGTCAGAGCATTTGAAAGGATAGCATACTTGACTATTGAGCATTGACTCATATCATAAGAAGTGAGCAAGAAGGGAGAGAGAGAGAGAAGCTGGAGGGGTAAAGGAAGGCTGATACAACAGATGGTTGTAATCACTCTTCCAACATTAATATAGAATTGCAATTACACTGTCTACTCGTGGTGTTGATACTATCATTCATTTAGTTGTTTGTTCAATGCCTATTAGCACGAGTAGCTTAGTGTCACACGGAATCTGTCAAGGGTGCGGACACGACTGACCTTCCTAGAAGTCTAAGACATTCTAATGACAAACAAGACAAAATGGAGTGATCTTTCTCTAAATACACCTTTTACAACATGAAAACTACAAGTGTTTAGGCTTACCTTATTCCAAAACGCTGTTGTTGAAGTCCGTTCTTGACGATCCGGATGAGCTCCTCCTTCAAGTCAATTCCTGCAACCACAAACAATCAAACAATTACCAAGCACTTGCATTTCATATAATAAAACATATATTCAACATGCAGACCAAGGAACACATGAAATAACTCATTAACACAAGCTATTGAGAAAAATAAACCAGTTTGTATTAATAACGAAACAAAGAAACTCTTACAACCTGGCCTTGGTGTTGTGCAAGTTCCTCCCAGGGTCCATCAAGGGTTTTCCTCTACTTTGACAAAGCTCACCCTCTCCCAAGTAGAATCAAGTGAAGACCATCTCTCCTCACAAAGGCTCTAATGGAAGACCTAAATCCTGCAGCATTTACCCAAAGAAAATGTATAGCTCCAACCTCTTCTCCTTCTGGCTCAATGCCTTTATTTATAGTGCTGTAAAGAGGTTATTCAGGTCCACTATCAATGGGATCATCCCCCTCTATGGGTGGGATAGCTCCCTTATTGATGGGATAAGTTCCCCCTTAATAGAGATACATGAACCAACTGGAGGCGCATCCATTTCATCAAACCGACCTCTAGAATGTTCTAGAAGTAACCACAAGTAACTTTTTCAAGATAAAACTCGCGCATTTTGCCTTTTACAGAGGGACGCACCTGTCCCTTAACATACAGAGCGTCCATGGACGCAGATTTTGTGAACATGGTCAGCGTCCCCGCAGGTAAGGCTAGAGAGAACCTGCGACCCCAGAGATAAACATAGTTTTTACAAGACTTTCTCTCTTCTTTGAGTTTGAGATGGATAACAGAGGCATGAGACTTGCCTAAGAGGGTAGCATGACTGTTGATTTGAGCCATACTAACTGTAAGTAGTCAAGGTGACATTTTTTAGTGTAACAGATTGCCCCCTAAAGTGCGAAGCCTGGAATAGAGTAGGGTTTTGTAATTCTAGGAAGGGTGAAGCGCTTTATCATTTCAAGGATTGTCTTGTGGATGGCCTGGTTGGAACCTGCAATTTTCAACACAAAATACATGGATAAGATTATATCATCACTGAGGTAGGCATTCCCATACTCAGATTCAAAACTTTAACTAATGGACTAACTATTCTGATACAGGAATGATCTTGCAGTACATCATTTTTATAGACTTTTGTAGACACAGTATGGACGCAGCCATCTGTTTATGATTAGTCTACATAGATAATGAATACAAAACTCCTCGCAGCCTGGATGGTAGAAACTAGATCCAGGGTCTTCACTTCTACTTCCCGAATTGGTACGATTCTAGCCATGTGATTAAATGATTTGATGTCGAACATGTTAGAAACCACTTGATTACCAGTCGATGATGTAAACTGTTAACAAGCGTGAGAGAGACCACCAGTAATGTCAATGGTTCTCAAAGTACCAAGCACAACCCGTGAAATGTGAATAGATGTTTTGATGTCGAACACTTCACGGAATCCTTTGATCAAAAGTCAATGATGTAAACTGACGTCAAAGGCGAGAAACCTGCCATTGATGCATGCAGACTTCAAGGTACTGTCGATTCCTAAGTCATCTTTCTAGATAATGTGTCGATGTCGATAGAAAGCGACCCGTTGCAGGCAAGCCTGCAACACGAAATCATTGTTCAAGTTGAAGAAATGTTGCTGTAAGGACTGACTCAGGGATGGTCAAATGGATGACAAGTATTTTGCAGATGAAAGTTTTGTTTGCAGACCTCTTGAACACATAACGACACGACAGATGGCTTGGTGCTGAATAACTCAAAGTTAATCCCCGGAACCCGGCTAAAGATTTTCAAAAGTGGTTTGATCAACTGTGAGGTAAAGGATTTCCCAACCCAGGTGAATGAAAAGTGTCATGTCCAAGAGTGGTAATAAAGTTTCTTCTGAGACAAAAGGTAACAAATAGGCTCATTCTTCTCTCTTTTCCCCCACCATTTCTGGCAAGTACCTCTTTATTTTTAACAAGCTTGAGGAGGATAACATATGCTTGATTATAAGCTCATCCTTCGGATGAGTCCAACCCAGTTTTGATTCGAACCCTAGGAAGGAGTGGTTCGTTCCTGTTTGTAATTGAACAGGTCCTTTACTGTGAAATGTTTAACGAGCCCAGTATAGGAGAAACTCGGCGTTTTTCAATTTTAGAGAGTCTGAAAAACTTAAGGAAACTCCAAGTTGAACTTTTTCGTATATTTGTGTCCCTCAAGCCCGAAAAAGTATAAAATAATACCTGGGGGAACCGCTTGATCTTACGACCAAGGAGTACTTTCATGATAGTATCGTTGACCTGAAAAGTAAAAAGCGATCAAGGACACGTCGTTTTATTTCCTTATCGAGTTTGAAACGACAAAAACCCGGCAATCTTTTCCTGATTTTGCGGTCAGAAAAGAGCTAAAAGGGGACCGTCTTTTAATTCCGTTTTAACGAGTGTAAAAGAAACGCTCGGCAATCTTTTCATGTTTTAAGAGTCTGAAAAGGGCTTAAAAGAGAACTCCAAGGTTTCACTTTTTCGTAAGTTTTAACGAGTTCGAAAAAGGGATAAAAATGTACTCATGGTTTTCACTTTTTCGTAAGTTTTAATGAGTTCGAAAAAGGGATAAAAATGTACTCATATGGCCGACTTTCAATTTAATTTACGAGCAGGAAAAGACGGAAAGAACTCGGCATTTTCATTTGTTTTACGAGAATGAAAGATAGCAAAATAATCTCGGGATTTTCATGAGTTTAACGAGTCTTGAAAATAACTGAAATTGACTCGAGATAGGTTTCATTTTTACAAAAGCTTGAAACAAAGAAAAACTATGCTTCAGAGTATTTTCATTTTTTCACAAGCTTGAAACAGAGAGAAAACTGTGCTTGATGCCCCCTAAGCATAACTGCTAGAGCGCATGCCCCCCAGCTTCATTTCATTCAACCAGTTGGATGAAATGAAGGTTCATGAACGAGATCATTTGAAAAACTCGACCTAAAACTGTAAGAAAATTATGCAAAAACTGAAATAACTAACCTAAACGTTTAAGATTTACGAGATCTAGTCAATCTCTTGACTCAATTAGAGGAGGATTTGTTTCATTTTTTAACGAGCTTGACACAGGAAAAGAACTATGCTCGGATTCGGTTTCATGTTTACACAAGCTTGAAACGAAAAACTATGCTTGTTACAAGTTCACATGCCCCCAGCATAATGATGCAAATCAAGGTACATGCCCCCCAAGCTTCATTGCATTCAATGAGGTGGATGGAATGAAGCTTTACTTTCAAAATCTTGGAAAGACTCGTGGGAGTGGTTTCATTTTTTAGTGAGCTTGACACAAGACGAGGAACTATGCTCATAACTACTTTCTACAATCTACCTAACAAAAAACTATACTCTAAAAAACCTTGATTCATTTTTTAACGAGCTTGACACAAGACAAGGAACTGTGCTCTAAAAACCTTTATTCATTTTTTAATGAGCTTGACACAAGACAAGGAACTATGCTCTAAAATCCTTGTTTCATTTTTTAACGAGCTTGACACAAGACAAAGAACTATGCTCATGACTACTCTCTACAATCTACCTACTTAACCTACCCGTGTTTCATTTTTTAACGAGCTTGACACAAGACAAGGAACTATGCTCAAAAAGTTCGCATGCCCCCAGCATAATGATGCGAAATGAGGTACATGCCCCCCAGGCTTCATTGCATTCAACCGGCTGGATGAAATGAAGGTTTACTTTCAATATTTAACTTGAAAAGGGAGTTGTTTCATTTTTAAAGAGGTTGACACAAGAAAAGAACTATCCTCATACCTGATTCATTTTTTAACGAGGTTGACTCAGTAACAGGAACTATCCTCAAACCTGATTCATTTTTTAATGAGGTTGACTCAGTAACAGGAACTGTCCTCACGGAATCTGTCAAGGGTGCGGACACGACTGACCTTCCTAGAAGTCTAAGACATTCTAATGACAAACAAGACAAAATGGAGTGATCTTTCTCTAAATACACCTTTTACAACATGAAAACTACAAGTGTTTAGGCTTACCTTATTCCAAAACGCTGTTGTTGAAGTCCGTTCTTGACGATCCGGATGAGCTCCTCCTTCAAGTCAATTCCTGCAACCACAAACAATCAAACAATTACCAAGCACTTGCATTTCATATAATAAAACATATATTCAACATGCAGACCAAGGAACACATGAAATAACTCATTAACACAAGCTATTGAGAAAAATAAACCAGTTTGTATTAATAACGAAACAAAGAAACTCTTACAACCTGGCCTTGGTGTTGTGCAAGTTCCTCCCAGGGTCCATCAAGGGTTTTCCTCTACTTTGACAAAGCTCACCCTCTCCCAAGTAGAATCAAGTGAAGACCATCTCTCCTCACAAAGGCTCTAATGGAAGACCTAAATCCTGCAGCATTTACCCAAAGAAAATGTATAGCTCCAACCTCTTCTCCTTTTGGCTCAATGCCTTTATTTATAGTGCTGTAAAGAGGTTATTCAGGTCCACTATCAATGGGATCATCCCCCTCTATGGGTGGGATAGCTCCCTTATTGATGGGATAAGTTCCCCCTTAATAGAGATACATGAACCAACTGGAGGCGCATCCATTTCATCAAACCGACCTCTAGAATGTTCTAGAAGTAACCACAAGTAACTTTTTCAAGATAAAACTCGCGCATTTTGCCTTTTACAGAGGGACGCACCTGTCCCTTAACATACAGAGCGTCCATGGACGCAGATTTTGTGAACATGGTCAGCGTCCCCGCAGGTAAGGCTAGAGAGAACCTGCGACCCCAGAGATAAACATAGTTTTTACAAGACTTTCTCTCTTCTTTGAGTTTGAGATGGATAACAGAGGCATGAGACTTGCCTAAGAGGGTAGCATGACTGTTGATTTGAGCCATACTAACTGTAAGTAGTCAAGGTGACATTTTTTAGTGTAACACTTAGTTGTATGCAATTAGATGTTCTTTTATGTATTCATGTATTAGTTATTAGAGTTTTATGCTGTGATTACGCTTGTCTCTTCTATGTGTAGGACTTGATTTGGAGTTGGCTTTGAGGGAGTTCCACTTGGCTGCATTGTGATCTTCAAACAAATCTACACGGAGACTTGAGGTAATCTACTTCTAATGCTTTGATAGTTAGTTATTGTCTATGAACATGCATGTAACTTTGTGCAGTTGCAGATAATCTTACAGTATGCTGAAGGTCTTGGGAAGACCTTTGAGGGTATCTACATTCTCCATACGCCATGCATTTTATCCTATAGCACCAAGTCCCTGTATAAATGTATCAAATTTCTGATACCACATCCTTGGTGACTGTTTTAACCCATACAGAAACTTCTTTAACTTGCATACCAGTTCTTTCTTACCCTTCACCGCAAAGCCTTCAAGTTGCTTCATGTAGATCTCCTCTTCCAGATCCCCGTGACGAAATGTTGTTTTCACATCCATCTGTTCTACCTCAAAATCAAAATCAGTAGCAATAGATAAAAGTAGTCTAATAGGAGTTACCTTAGCAACATGAGAAAAAATATCACCAAAATCAATTCCTGGCACCTGGGAATAACCTTTTGCTACCAATCGAGATTTGTATTTCTCCACCTTTACTTCTGCATTTGTCTTCTTCTTGAACACCCATTTGCTGCCAATGGGTTTCCTTCCATCCAGAAACTCCACCAGATCCCAAGCGTCATTTTTGTGCAAAGATGCCATTTCATCAACCATGGCCTCTTTCTAGAGTTTTCCATCCTCTGAATCTACTGCTTCCTTCACAGTTCTAGGATCATCATCAGTAATAGATAAAGCAAAATTTGAACAGAAAGTAGATGGACTATACCTTTCTGGCTGCCTTCTTTCTTGAACTGATCTTCTCACACTCGGAGTTTGTGGCTCTTCATATTTTGATTCCTCCTTTGTTGTAGAGTCTGATTCTTCCTCCTCTAGCTCAAACTCTATCTTCTTAGGTTCCTTTGGTTGGACTTCATGTTTAATAACATCGTTCACCTCTCTGAACACCACATCTCAGTAGTACACAACCTTCCTTGTTACTGGGTTCCAAAGCTTATAATCCTTTAAACCATCCTTATACCCAATAAAGATGCACTTTTCAGATTTACTATCCAACTTGGTTCGTTTCTCCTTTGGAACATGTACATATGCATCACATCTAAATGCCCTTAGATGTGAAAGAGAGGGTTTCTTAACAGTCCATACATCTTGTGGAGTCTTGTCCTCCAACGTTGATGAAGGTGATCTGTTGACTAGGTAACATGTTGTCTCCACCGCCTCTTCCCAGAATTCCTGTCCTAACCTGACACCATTGAGCATGCTTCTTGCCCTTTCCATCAACGTCTTGTTCATTCTTTCTGCAACTCCATTTTTCTGAGGTGTATATGGAGTAGTCTTCTGTTGTGCTATACCACACTTCTTACAGAATTCTTCAAATTCCTTACTGCAAAACTCTCCATCGTTATCTATTCTCAGCACCTTTATCTTCTTCTCTGTCTGGTTTTCCACCAGAGCCTTAAATTATTTAAACTTGTCAAAGAATTTAGATTTCTTCTTAAGGAAATATATCCATGTATTCCTTGAGAAGTCATCTATAAATGATACATAGTACATAGACTTACCCAGTGATGGAACCTTCACAGGTCTAAACACATCAATGTGCACAAGATCTAATATCTGTTTCGCCCTCTTACCACCAGAGGGGAAACTCACCCGATTCTGCTTCCCATATACACAATTTTCACAGAAATCAAAATCCAGAGAGCTATTACTCATACCTTCTACCATACCTTTACCATGAAGTATTCGAAGGCCTTTCTCTCCAATATGTCCAAGCCTTTGATGCCACAACATGGTCTTCTCTCCAGAGACCACTAGATTTTCTGCTCCACTTTCAGGAACCACAGAACTGTTGCACCCATCAACAACAGTGTTACCTTGCAGCTTGTATAGAGTTCCAATTCGAACTCCCCGCATCAATACCAGTGCCCCCCGAACCATCTTGCAGGTATCCTTCTTGAACACTATTTTTACACTTGCATCATCTAGCTTGCTTACAGAAATCAGATTTCTGGCTAATGTAGGGATATGCAGAACACTCGGAAGTGTTCTAAACCTTCCACCTTGCAACTTCAACTTTACTTTTCTACGACCAATGATTCTAGCCTTCCTGTCATCCCCCAAGAAGACATCACCACCATCATATTTCTCATACTCGCAGAACCACTCTCTATGGGGAGTGAAGTGAAAGGATGCATCTGAGTCAATCAACCATGCCTCATGATCTACATGTGTACTTGAAGAAGCCAAGTACACATCCCCACCTTTATCTGAAGTGGTTTTCACCTCTGCAGAAGGAGCATCATCAGATCCCTTTCCTTTGTGAGGAGCTTTAAATTTACAGTCCCTTTTGTAGTGCCCTTCCTTTCTGCATTTCCAACACACGACATTTATAGGTTTTCCGAGAGATTTAGATCTCCCTCTACATTTAGATCTCCCACTCGATGACTTATTTTTGTTTTTGTTTTGGGATCGTCCTGGCACAGACAAGGAATCACCATTCTGGCTCTCCATATTTTTCTGTCTCATCTCCTCTGTCAGCAAGGATGAGACTATTTCATCAAACTGCAATGCAGTTGCATTGCTACCTATTGTAATAACCAGACTATCCCACGAATCTGGTAGAGAAAACAACAAACTAATGCACTTATCTTCATCTGAAATTTTGATATCAACATACAATAACTGACTTACCATAGTATTAAACACATTCAGATGTTATGTCACAGAGTCTCCATCTTTCATCCTTAGGTTATACAACTTTTTCCGTAGGAACAATTTATTCACTAGAGACTTAGATTGGTACAAAGTCCCTAACTTGTCCCACAAATCCTTCACCGTAGCTCCCCCTGATACATTCAGCAATACTGAATCTGAGACACACAATCGTATTGTGTTCTTTACCTTCCGATCCAACTTCTTCCATTCTTCATTAGACACTCCCGTTGGTTTAGTACCTAGATCTACCGCAATCCACTGATCTTTATCCACCAAAAAATCCTCCATCTTGAGTTTCCACAATTCAAAACTCTGACCATTAAATTTATCGATCTCTATATTTCCACTACTTGCCATCTTCTTTCACTACTAGAGTTGATCCCGCAGATCTCCCACTGAACAGGGTCTACCACAAGCCCGAGCGAAACCCCTCAGCAATAAAGACATCCCCTTGAAGCCAAAACAACTCTGATACCAAATATAGGTTTTAACCCCGTACATAAATTACTTGCATACGAATTCTTAAACACAGAAAATAAACAATGCAAGAGCATAACACATAAAACACATATACATAGAGATTTTCCCCTGGATCCAAAAACCGGGACTACCAGCTTGATTTTTCATTTTTTCCTTTCAATGTTACAATACATATTTATACATGTTGAGACATCCAATGCCATGGAATGAAAACCATCGCATCCAAAACCATGTGCGAAAAATCATGCACAAAACCATAGGTAGGTCTGCCCAACCTAATATAGGGTTCAAAAACAAAATTTTCTGGGTGCTGCCCTGGACCCCATAGAGTGGGGTTACCTGCACCCCTAAAACCCCCTATGACTCCCCCCGCTACACAATCGGCACAACGAAGGGGGGGAGGGCTCTGCCCCCCTTCTAACCCCTCGGTTAACTACATGGGCTAGTCATGGAAAGAATATAACACAACCCAACAGATATCTCCCTCATTCGGACTTCGATTCGACTGTTTTTTTTTTTTTTTTTTTTTTTTAAATTGGGTAATTTTTAAAGAGGATCTTAGATCTGCAATTATTTTCTCAAAATTCCCCACAAAAATTAACTGGAGATTCGTCGTCCATGAATTTTCGTCAAAACTTTTCTGCAACAAAGCTAATTTTTAAATTAACGATATCCCCCTCATCCAAACTCCGATTTGGTCGATTGTTTTTTTGAATTTGGGTATTTTTTTGCAAAGAATCCACATCTGCAATTTGTTTTTGCAAATTTTGCACCAGAGGTTTTAGATCTGATCTGCAAACTCATCGCCCATAAAAATTCTTGCAAAACAAAATATCTCTGCTTGCCTAGGAAAGTGCTCTGATACCACTTTTGGCCTCAACTTCCCTCCCCAGACTTTGTGCCAAAATATTTCCTTAGGAACTGCCGCATGGTTGGTGAGAAGTTGATATGCCTATTTTATTGTGGACATGCCTTGTGCCTTGTAACCCCAGTGAAGACAATCATCGCCTTGGGAATATTGGATCCTTTATTCCCGAAGGATGTCTTCCAAGCTTCATCATTCTAGGGGGTTGAATATCTGATTCCACGCATTATGATCTTTCCAAACTCTCCACTGGTATTGCTAGCATCTAGGGGCCTAGAAGTCTATTACAAATAGTGCACCAGATTGCTGGGTGGATTCTTTGATGTGGAGGATATCCTCATGATCAACAAATTTGGAAAATTGGTGCCAATGTTACTCCCAAAACCGCATTGTGAGGCCATCCCAGATATCTCAAAACGTATGATCCTTTATGAATTGTCTTTACTCCTTCACTAGGTTCTAGATCGAGGATCCCTTTGGGAACCCATGGTCTCTGGCCATCTCCACTTGATCCTTCTATGGACTGTATTTTCATTGTCAGATATGTTTCCATATCTAGGATCCCCCTTTGAGCCACCTCCACCAATGCTTTGCAACCATAACACGACTAAGTGTCTAAGGGTCCCGTAAGCCAAGACCTCCACTGCCCTTTGGGAGACACACCTTTTCTTAAGCCACAAAAGCCCATTTTCTGATGTGTTGAGACCATTGCCAGAGGAATTTGTGAAATAGAGATACAATATCCTTATACACCACCTTTGGGGCTAGTAAGACTGCCAATTGGAAGGCAGGAAATTCCTATAACACTGCTTTGAGAAGGACGATTCGATTATGGAGGTTTAAAGCTCTAAACGACCAGTTGGACAATCTTCTAGATTTGCTGGTCCTCGACTGATAAGGAGAGGTCCAATAGGGTGTTCATCCTCACCCTATTGGATGGATCGGTGAGGGGACGATTGCTATGAAAGAAAGGGGGAGGCGGTGTCTACCGGTCGAAGCTGGAGGGGGCTTACTTACTTGGATCCCGCGCTAGTAGAATCAAGGGCTAGGGGGGGAAATAGCACCGGCAACATCCTTTCCGGTCCCAATTAGGGATCGAGGCCCAGAGTAAGCTTCCCACCACCACCGTCTAGCCTAGGGTCCGTTTTCCTTTATTTCTACCCAAAGCGAGACTTTTAATGAACTACTTACCTGGGGTGTGCCGAGGTATTTAGTTGGAATGGATCCAATACGAAAAGCCAAGATTTTAGCTAGTTTCCTTGGAATCAATTTGTTAGTATTGAAAAAGAAAATATTCAATTTATCACCATTAACAAACATACCCAAGGCTTCTTTAAAGCCAGTGAGGATTAAGTCCAAGGCCCTGAACTCTTGAATGGAGGGTTCTCCAAACAACATGATGTCATCCATAAATTGCTGGTGGGACAAAGGGAGGTCATGACCCTATAACCTGAGGCTTTCGATAATTCCTTTACTAACAATATAATTTATATATCGGCCTAAGCCCTTAGTCGTCAGAATAAAGAGGAAGGGAGACAGTAGGTCTCCTTGAGGAAGGCCTCGAGAAGCCTTTTAGGTATGGGATGGGGAACCGTTTATAAGAATAGAGAAGAATTGTGTTAATATCAGGGAGTGAATCCAACTCACCCAATCCGGGGAGAAGCCAAATGTGTAAAATAGCCTGAACAAGTAATCTCAATTCAATTTATCATAGGATTTTGAGATAAGGTTCCCATCTTCTCATGATCAATAAGGTGATTTAGGAGAGGCTTTAGCCTTTATAATATAATAGAGGAGATGATATTGTAGACAATATTGCAAAGATCTATGGGTATGAAGCCCCCTACATCCTTGGATTGGTTGGATTTAGGAATAAAAGTGAGGAACGTTGCGTTCAAACCCGACCAAACTTGCTTAGCGCAACACGAATCATCCAAAATGGTGTGTACCTCCTATCCAAAAAGGGCTAGCAAGCCTTAAATAATTCAATGTAAACCCATCTGGGCTCAAAGACTTTTTGCTGGGCATCTCCTTAACCACTTTCTCCACCTCTTGAAAAAATATTTCATGCATCAAAGTTGCATTCTGTTCATGGGATACTAGCTTGGGAATATGTTTCATGATCCTATTTATGGCCTCCGTCTAATATGCTTGATCCTATGTTAGGATATTATGATAATAAGAATCCAATTTCTGGTCAATGTATTCATCCTCCACCAATCTAACACTCTGTTGAGAATTTAAGGAGTAAATGTGATTATGGTGCCTGTGCTTTACCAGGGCTTTATGAAAGAATTGTGTGTTCTTCTCACCTTTTGGGCGCCATTGGATACAAGATTTATGGCTCCAATACATCTCCTCCTACTTCCTATGGGCCTCTAAGTCAACCAAGATCTGACTTTCTTCCTCCGCAAGGGTCTCTGATCTCTCAGATTTTATTAATTTTGATTGAATTTCCTCGATTTGACATTCTAGTCTTCATTTATCCTGAAAGATGTCCCCAAAATCCTCCTGGTTCCACTTTTTGATGAAGAGTTTTAATTATTTTAATTTGAGCTATAAGGTGTGCATTCGGTTCCTCCCATGAACTTGAATCTCATTCCACCATTCTTCCACCTTGGAGAGGAAGTCTAGGTGCTGGAGCTAGAATCTTTCAAATCTAAACGACCTATTCTAGGGTTACTGCTTGAGGTCAATTTCTAGCTTGATGAGCCATTGATTAGAGCCCAATATGGGAAGGATTACCACCTCAATAAAGACTTCTTGGGCCATTGTATTTTTAGTAAAAAAGAATCTGTCTAGCCTGCTGGCGATCTGCTTAGTGCCACCTCGCTTGTTATTCCAATTCTGAACTCCATTGTTTGTTTCAATATCTACCAAATGGGGATCCTGGATTAGGACAAACACTAGATCTAGTATCCTTACTCCCCCCTTATTTTCGTCCAGAATTTTAATAAGATTGATGTATCCCCTAATAATCCATCCATCCCCTTGGACATATTGATATAGGGTTCTAATATCCTCTAGAAAACCTTGCCTCCTACTACACACTGAAGGGCCATACATTGCCAATACCCACATATTTTCCCCATACCCCAAGCATCAAAAGCATCCCATAAAAATATTTGGTGTATCCATCTAGTCGTCAAAGAAGACCCCTCGAGGGTCCCATATGACTGCTATTCCTACCACAATTCATTTCAAGTAAATGGCCATAGCCTCACATCCCGTTTAGCAATGTGACTAGATGGTTGTTAACAAAGTGACGTTAACCTTAGTTTCTTGTAAGAGGACTATGTCTGGTTTCTCCTTCATAATATTTGATTTGAGATATCGCTACTTTCCTCAACCATTTAGGCCATGAATCTTCCTTGAATAAATATTCATGAGTTAACTAATGAAGGGAGAAATAAATACTCCATTATCTTGTTGATATGCCCAGAGTTATGTAAAATATCACCAACTGCACAAAGTACCTCCCATGAGGTTTTATGCCCCTTGTGGTTGCAATCATTTGTGGCATGTTATTTATCTTTATGGAGGTGCAATGGTCCCTTTCGGCCCACAGTAACCGCTGAAAACCCTCCGCTCGGAGCAATATTAGATTGGTGCCTTGAAAATAAAGGTAGAGAAAATGATGAAGCTACTCAATAGGATTGATTGCGTTTCTGTCCGTGCACAATTTCTCAAAAATTATAACATGGTTTTTTCATTTTGATCTATGTTATCCTATCGGTCCTCCACCTCCAAGATCGATGTTGTGTTCGCCAGTAGCTCCTTCAAGTTTGAGTGTTCACTTGGTTATTTTTTGGATTTTCAATTCATTAGGACCTCGACTTCCGGGTATTTGACCTCCGTCGAATTCTCATGAGGTTTGCCTTAGTCCTTCTCTCCCATGTCCTCTAGGGTTTCCTCCTGAGTGATGAGAATGAAAGGGTTCTCATCCGATCTAGCTCGATGGTATCTTGTTGGCGACTTCTGTTGGGTTTCTCCCAAATATTTTTTTTGGTTTTTGACTATTCTAGTTTTCCTTGATGCAGTCTTGTTGTATTCCCATGATGTCGAGTCACCTCCTGGAAATCCCTGTTATTTTTCCTACTGTTGTATATCCCAGAGACAACCTTGGATTTCTTCAAGGCTAGTGCCTGGGCACATCTAAAATGGCGTGTCTCAAATGATTTAGAGGATATTGGAGACAACACTTATGATCTATAGATACATATGTCCATAGGAAATAGATTGGTTCATTAATCCAAAGAAATGGCACATGGATTTCTGATACTTCTTCACTAGTTCAAATCTCATAAATAAGCATAAAAATAGTGGAGGCCAATAGCTTCAAGGTATTACAACTTAATAATATTTTGCAGAGTGGGTGAGTGAGGATAAGAGGGAAGAGTAACCCATCACATAGAGCATAAGGCTTCAATACTTCTATATTCAACACATAGAGCTTGGGGCAGTAAGTATTTCTATACTTATTTGGGTTACAAGAAGAAGTAATGAATGAAGGGAGAACTGAAAGATGTGATTCATGTGATGTAGATTTAAAGATCTAATCTCAATGGTCCTCACAGGCATATACATAAACAATGTTCAGACAAATGAATCTGTGAAACAACTATAGGCATTTGCATTAACATATAGATACTTATGAATCTGCGAGGGAGCTTGAAACACATCTAGCAACAATAATTACATGAATTCGGGGAAGAAGCATGAACATAAAATGAGTTAGACAAAGGGGAACACATACTGTAATCCTTTGAAGAGGGAATCACCACTATTTCCTTGATATTATGAAAAGATCTGTATTGCAAAGGAAATACAATATGAAACTATAACATGTAGTGTTTACTCTTGAATTTTTGAACCTTTTCTAAGTATTTCTTTCCCCTATTTATCTAGAGAGGGGAGAAAGAAGCTACATTACAAAAAAAATATCTAACTCCTCAATTTAGATGTTAGGTCGATTAGCTGTATCAGTCGGGAATGGATCTGTGGTCCAAAAAGATATTACAGAAATAAATGCCTCATTGTAGGGAGGCATGTTATGGGACATAAAAATGAATTTCAGTCAAAGAGAAGCATAAACTGCCTTAGTGCCCATCCTGGTCATAACCACTATTACAGATTGTAGTTGGCTTGCTGTATGGCCCTTTTGTTTTTACTACTGGAAGGCATTCCTTTGTGGACTAGGGGTTGGGTCACCTGTTAGTGCTGGTATTTGCGGTCCTTTGCTGTGTAGAGGGATGAGGCTCCATAATGAGCCATTAATCCTTCTGAGTCCCTTGTACTGCTCCGTCGCTACACTATGCTCTATTAAAGTCTTCTAGCTATTGGCCCATCTGCCCATTAAACCTCTGTACTGCACCATTAGTGTCTTGATGTAGTAGGTGATATGAATTCTAGTGTAACAACACAGACTCGCGGTCGCATGCTTTTTCTTCTCAAATAGACGAAACGGGAATTTTGGATTTCCCCCTTAGCCCCTCGTGTGAATTTACTTATATGACCGGGAGCTGGAACCAAGGGATGAGCCCTAAAGCGCTAAGGCCCTCAGACCTGTGTTTGGAGGCCTTTTCCTTTGTTATCGATTTCTCCCACATATCGGTGCTTCAACACTGTTTTACCTGGCTCCACGCTTTTTCCTTGGCGCGGGCCGACAGTCTGGACATGAGGTTCCTATAAACCATCCCTTAATCCTTTATCACATCCAGAGGGAGTGCTTGAATATCACAATTGCATGATGGAGGAGAAGGACCCTTACCATTTTCTTTGGAGTAGGCTGATAGTCTGGACGCGAGGTCCTTATACAATAAAACACATCACCTATCGCATACAGGGGGATCCGTTTCCTTATTGCAATCACATCTGGGGAGGAAACACAGCGGAAGAGAAGCTTTACATTACGTGATCGCCGATTGCAAAGAACCTGCTGATGTCATCACTGCCACATGTCACCTTGTGAGTGGTGACACATGGATTCCAGAAACAACCCCATAGGACCCCTAAAAACGCTAAAAATGAGTGACACATGTCCACTCACCACGTCATCCTCCGTACGCGCCATGCCACTGGTGATGTTAGCTGCCATGTCAGCTCGGTGGACCAATCAGATGCCTCCACGTGACCTCCTGGAGGAGAGAGAAAAAGGACAACCGAACCTTGTTTTGTAGGCATTCCTTTGTATTTCGAAATCGACACTTCCCCGAAAATTGGCTCTATATCACAATATCGGCGCCCCACGAAGTTTTATATTTTGCTGTAATTGTGGGACTATGGGGTTGCCGAGATGCACGACCTGCAGGTAGTGTGACACGTGGCCCTTCGGAGGAGAGAGAAAGGTGGCCTGCCCATCCCTGCTTTGTCCACCTTTCCCGTGTTAGACCTTTTCATCTCTCCCTTGGAACTTTTACACCGCATCACGATATCGGCCCGCACAAGGTTTTAGAGTGTCAACCCATTGATCCGCTGGTATGCCGATACGCTGATTGCGATAAAATCTCTGCCTGGACCTGCCAATTGTTGATATGCGATATTGGTGATTGGCGAATCACTAGTTTTTGGTACCCGCCAATGCTCCTTTCCTGCCAGAAATCCCGATTTGCGATTGTGATAAGCCTTGCCTGGCCCCAATTGCAATTTTTTCTCCATACTTAGCCATTTTTCTTCATTTACTGGGTTTTTCCATGCTAATATTCAAAGTGCTTTAACTACTGCTCCAGGAGTCCATTTTTGGACTTCTATATACCATTGGAAATATTTTTCTGAGCACTAGGAATTGGAGGGGGGCTGATCGAGATCTGAGATCTTTTGTGGCCTGGGACAGTGGCTCCAAATTTCACTGCTCTTTGGCAACCTTGACCAATTGAAATCCACAATGTAGTGAGTGACAACATTGGCTCCAACTTGGGACAATGCCTGTTACACTAAAAAATGTCACCATGACTATTTACAGTTAGTATGGCTCAATCAACAGTCATGCTACCCTCTTAGGCAAGTCTTATACCTCTGCTCTCCATGTCAAACTCCAAAAAGGAGAGAAAGTCTTGTATAAATGTATTTATCTCTGGGGACGCAGGTTCTCTCAAACCTACCTGCGGGGACGCTCCCAATGTTCACAAAAGCTACGTCCAAAGACGCTCTGTATGTAAAGGGACAGGTGCGTCCCCCTGTAAAAGTTAGAATGCGCAAGTTTCATCTTTAAAAAGTTACTTGTGGTCATTTCTAGAGCATTCTAGAAGGTTGTTCGACGTGTATTGGGCGCCTCCAGATGGTTCATGCACTCCTATCAAAGAGGAACTTATCCCATCAATAAGGGAGTGATCCCATCCAAAGAGGGGACTATCCCATTGATGGTGGACCTGATTAACCTCCTCTTGAGTACTATAAATACAGGCATTGGGCCAGAAGGAGGGCAGGTTGAAACTATACATTTTCTAAGGGTAAATGCTGCAGGAATTAGGACTCCCATTTAGAAGCTTGTGAGGAGAGATTACCATCTTTGCTTGTTCTATTTGGAAGTGGGTGAGCTTTGTCAAAGTAGAGGAAGACTCTTGTGGACCCTGGAAGGAGCTTGCACAACACCAAGGCTCAGGTTGTAATGGTTCCTTTTGATTACCTTTAATGCAAATTGGTCCATTCTTCTCAATAACTTGTTGTTTATGGGTTATTTCATGTACTCCTTGGTCTATATGTTGAATATGCTTTGTTTTATGTTATAATCAGGTGCTATTTAATTGTTTGACTGTTGGTGATTGCAGGTTTTGGAGAAAAGGAGGAGCTCATCCAGATCAACAAAGCTTGGACTTCTACAACAGCGTTTGGACAAAGGTAAGAACGAAACACTTGATTTCTCATATCATAATGCATGTTTAGAGAAGGATAGCTCCAGTTTGTTTTGTTTGTCATTAGAATGTCTTAGACTTCTAGGAAGGTCGGTTGTGTCCGCACTTTTGACTGATTCCGTGTGACAAATTGGCGACTCCGCTAGTGATACAGGCGAAGAACCAGAAATATCCGAACCTGTTACTCCGACTCCTAGTGTTCCTGATTCACCGAGAATAGAAAGAATTATCACCGAAAATCTTCCTGTTGGTTTGATTGCTATTGAAGAACTTGTTCCAGAGGAAGAAATAGGCGTCTCTGATCCTGAAGATCAAATTACCCTTGATCTAAGGGAGCGTGAATCCATCTTTTACAGTCCTCCTAGAAGTACTACTTGGTACCTTTCGTTAACAAATCACCTAGACAACTTTGGGCTAGGTTTTTCTACACCTCGTACTCCTTTTCCACCTGGAGGTATTCATACTCCTGTAAATATGTCTGGTCAGTCGTCCGTGTTTACACAAAGTCCTGAATCTTTTTTACATGGCGGTCCTTCTGTTCCTACTGGGTATCAATCTCTTTCTGGTACCTTTGCGAGAGCATCTCCTCAACCCGTAGATCATGGGTTATTAGTTGGAAACAGTGGTAATGTACCATTGGGTGTAGGAGACATTTACATGATGTCAGGTTCAGTTCCCGTTTCCCAACCTCAAGGTGGCCAATTACCGCCTGGGGGGCAGCCTTCGTTAATGCCTGGGGGGCAACCTCAAGGTACTTCATTCGTGTCTGGGGGGCAACCTCAAGGTCAGTACGCTCCTATGGGGCAATACATACCTCAAGGTCAACCCCAGCCTCAATATGTACCCCAAGGTCAACCTCAGTATCAATATCAACCTCAAGGATGGCAACCCCAAGGGTATCAACCCCAAGGGTATCAACCTCAAGGGTACCAACCTCAAGGTCAAGGTCAACCCCAGTATCCGTATTTACCTCAAGGTTATCAACCTCAAGGTCAATACTCAAATCAAGGTTATCAACCACCTCAAGGTCAATCATATGGTCAAGGTATGGGAACTACACCTTACAATTATCAATCCTATCCTCAATCCGGCTATGGATCTCAGTATCCTCAACCTGTTATGGGTCAATACCCTGGAATGTTAGTGTGGGATCCTTCACAGGGTCAACAGATGTTGCAGCCAAGTATGCAGTCGGTACCTCAAGCTGGACAACCTGTAGTTTCTGGTCCACCCCAGCAACCGCAACCTGTCCAGCCAAGTGTTCAAACCTCTGTAACTTCGGTAGTTACTCAGCCGCCAATTGCACCTAGTACTCCATCTCAAACGGCTGCTGCAACTACTGCCACATCTACCATACTTACTTCTGGAGTATCGACGGCTCCGGTTTCTACTGTCTCTGTAACCACTCCTCAGACATCTGTACCGTTGTCCGGATCTACGATTCAAACCACGGTCCAGATGCCTGTAGGCCAGCCTGGTATAAGTACGGTTGTCACTACTCAACCTCAATTTGTTCAACCTCCGTACCAGGGACAGTATCAACCTGGGCAAGCTGTCCAACAACCAGTTTACCAGTATCAACCGTATCCTGGGTACACTTATCAACAACCTCAACAACCCCAGTACGGTCCGGTTAATCCTGGTTTTCCAGGAGGATATAATATCCCAAATGCAACTCCTGTTCCTAGTTATCCTGGATATCCTCCTCTTGGGGCCGGTATTGTGACCCAGAGTTTTAGAGATCCTAACCGGCAGTTACCGTTTATCGCAACTTTGGATTTACCAGACTTGACGCGCCTAACGAACGATCCAATTCAATATCTTCCGTTCTGGCCGCCAATGCCAAATAAGTTGCCCAGCGATATACCCAAGTTCGAAGGTAAGTCTGGAGAGGATCCGTCCAATCACGTGATGACTTACCACCTCTGGTGTGCTTCAAATTCTATCTCGGATGATTCGATCCGCCTACGTCTTTTCCAGCGTACACTCATTGGTCTCGCGGCCAAGTGGTACATTGAGTTACCACGGGCTTCTTTTTACAACTTTAGCCAGTTAGCTACCTCGTTCTTAACTCACTTTCAGTTACCGGTCAGATACGATAATGGTACGGAGTTATTAACTTCACTAAAACAATCAACCTCCACGTATATTTCTGATCACATTCATGAGTGGAGACGTCGAAGAAGGCTAGTGAAAGTTTTTATCCCGGACCAAATCTTAGCTGAATGGTTTGTTAAATCATTATTACCAAGGATCACTGAAGATGTAGCTAAGGCCGGAGTAGTTACTGAGGAGCAAGTCATTGCTCAGGCGCAATACCTTGACTTAGTTTACACTCAGTCGGGTACGTTACACGAGAAGATTCCGGATCTTCCAAAGTCAAATCAAATCGCTGCTGCTCCTTCGGGATCTCATGCCGCTAATGGTATGATTGGTATCGTGAATACAAAGAGCAAGAAGAAGTCCTCCAAGGCTTCAACTACTCCAATTATCACTTTGCCTGATTCTCCGACAGGAGAGTCTTCTCCTGAACTTACCGCCGATATTCACGCTGTAGAGTCATCTACGGCCAAATCAAAAAACGGTGGAAAGAAGAAAGGAAAGAAGAAGGCTAAAGCAGACAAGGCTCCAAAGGAGAAAACTGAAAAGTCGGAAACCACTGACGAAAAGCGCAAACCTCGATATCCTTGTCTTATTTGTGAAGAGGATCATTTTACGAGAGATTGCCCTCATCGGGCCGAGGTAGTGAAAATAGTCAAAGGTTCTCCCACTCCTGCTGTGTTAAAAAATCCATTTCCGGAGCAGGAGAATAAGATGATAGGTTCTTCCTCGAATGCCAGTGAAGAACCCATTTTGATGATGTCTCATGTGAGGATTGCGACTCGATCGCAAGATTATGGTAGTAAGAATCCTGTTGATGGTAAGGAAGCAGAATCTTCTCATTCTAATCCATCAACCTCAGCTCCTGGTTCCGATCCACTACAGATCGAGAAACCTAACCCAGACTTAGTAATTAAACCGCCCGCCAAGGGTGTACTTCGAAGGTCTGCTTTCAATCCACATGCGAGAGCGGCCCAGAATTACAACATTGTTGAGGACTTAGCTGTTTCACCCTCAGCAATGTCGGCGTTAGAAGTGCTGCAATCATGCCCAGCACAACGAAAATTGCTTTTGTCGGCTATAGGAGCTGTTGATGTTCAGGATCCGAATCTAATGATCTTCGATCTAGAAAATAGTACGCCGCGTCTCCCCCATCAAATGGCTTTCCAAATTCCAGTGATAGTAAAAAACAGGCCTATTCATAGGACCGTGATTGATGAGGGAGCTTCTACATGTATTATGTCGATTCAATGTTGGAGATCCCTTGGTTCTCCTTCGTTGAACCAATCCCCCACCATCCTTAAGGCCTTTGATGGCCGTGGGTTCCGTCCGTTTGGTATTCTACAGGAATTGCCTATAGGGGTAGAAGGTAAAACCGTTAGTCTGGATGTGGAAGTGGTTGATGCCCCTCTAGACTACAACCTTCTTTTGGGTCGAAGTTGGTCATATGCTATGACAGCGGTCGTTTCATCGGTCTTCAGAGTAATTAAGTTTCCACACAACGGTAAGATCGTGACTATTGATCAGCTGACATACTTTTCATCCGACCCAGCCTCTTCAGAGAGTATCCAGCATGTCGGTAAGACGACAATCCCTTATAGGGACGTTGGTGTAGGTTTAGTTAAGGATTCCGGTTTACTGGGAACTTTTCCTCTCCCTCCACTCAGCGTAGAACCTTCGTTTGCAACAATTCATATGATTACATCAGAAAATATTATTTATGATGATCCTTGGTTTGTCCCATCCGACTCTGAGATAGACTCACTCGGTAATGCTATACCCTTGAGTCCATATGAAATTGCTTATGAAGCTCTCATGTCTTTTACTGACTTTCATTCAACCGAAGTCGACCAAATGAATGTGGTCAGTGAAGAGTCACTTTTCACCTCACCCTTAGAACGGATAGCGTTTCCCGAAGTCGTGTCATCTGACGAACAACTTCGCGAAATCCTAAGTGTAGACGATCTACCATGGGAGGATCTCCATCACAGATCTTCGTTTTTACCTAAGGATGATGCATTTGAAAATGATTTTTCATCTATCTTTACCGCTGAATATGTCAAAGACGCTCAGGATCCAACGAAACATTCTGATTCAGAGTTGAATTTAGGGAATATTTCTCGTACTATTCCCGTTGATATTTCAGTGAAGCCCGGAATTGAGGAGAACATTCATATAGGTGCCGCGTGTACTGAAGAAGAAATCCAAATTTACAAGGCCCTATTCCAAGAATTCCGCGATGTGTTTGCCTGGTCTTACGAGGAAATGCCGGGAATCGATCCTGCCATTGTTGTTCATGAAATAAAGACCTACCCGGATGCTAAACCCGTCCGGCAACGGTTGCGTCAGATTCACCCTCGAAAAGCGGCTGCGATTAAAGCAGAAGTCGAAAAGCTGTTGAAAGCAGGTTTCATTTATCCGATCCCGTTAACGGATTGGGTATCGAATATTGTTCCCGTCAACAAGAAACAAGGAACAATAAGAATCTGTATCGACTATAGGGATATCAATCGAGCTTGTCCAAAAGACAACTATCCTACGCCTTATATCGATCAAATTATTGATGATTGTGCCGGAAGTGAAATGTTTTCCTTTATGGATGGTTTTTCGGGCTATAATCAAATCAATATTCTACCTGCCGACCAACCAAAAACAACATTCATTTGTCCATGGGGGACATTTGCTTATTGCAAATTACCTTTTGGGCTTAAGAATGCCGAGGCCACTTTTCAACGGGCAATGTCTTATGCATTTCATGACATCAAGCACATTGTGCAACCGTATCTCGATGATTTGCCTGCTCATTCTTTACGTCGAGCTGATCACCTTGTCCACCTACGAGCAATCTTTATGAGGTGTAGGCATTATCGAATTCGGTTGAATCCCCACAAGTGTGTTTTCTGTATAGAAACAGGTCGATTGCTGGGATTTGTTGTTTCAAAAGCCGGCATTCGCGTCGATCCCTCGAAAGTCGAGGCTATCATCAAATTGCCTCCTCCTTCGAGTTTGCGCCAACTCCAAAGTTTGCAAGGGAAAGCGAACTTTTTACGCCGATTCATCCCAAACTACGCCGAGGTCACTAAAGGTTTTACACGGTTGTTGAAACAGAACGTTCAATTCTTTTGGGACGAGATTGCCCAACAATCTTTTGATGCACTTAAACACGCGTTGACCCATGCACCGTTGTTGCATCCTCCCAACTACAACCAGGACTACTTCTTATACCTCGCAGCTTCGCATTCCACCATTGGAATGGTGTTAGTTCAAGAAGATGAATTCGGAGCGGAACATGTGATATATTATCTCAGTAGGACCTTAAATCCCACTGAGTTAAAATATTCGCATGTGGAGAAATTGGCCCTGGCAGCCGTTCAAGCTGTCCAGCGTTTTCGTCACTACATTCTTCTCCGTAAAACTACAGTTATTTCGGATTGCAACCCTATGATTTACATTTTGACAAAACAATTGCTAGGGGGCAAGTACTCTAAATGGATCGTTATCCTGCAAGAGTTCGACTTGGAATTCGAGAAGTCCAAGTCTAAAAAATCCTTAGTTTTTGCGGAATTGATGTGTGATTTCCCGAGTGCTGACACAGAGACTGTGGCAGAAGAATCCATTGCGGACGAATCTTTGTTTCTTATCAGTACTGTAGATCCGTGGTACGGGGATATAATCATCTATCTCCAAACCCAAACCTTTCGGCCTGAAGCTTCTAAGGCAGAACGTCGGAAAATTCGGTTTCAATCCCAGCAATATAAAATTATTGGAGATACACTTTATCGCCGAGGGGCAGACTTAGTTTTTCGACGTTGTTTAACTCACGAAGAGGCTGAGAAGGTTTTGAATGATTGTCACTCTGGAGCATGTGGCGGTCATATGTCTGGGTATGCCACAGCTCAGAAGGTGTTGCGCGCTGGTTACTTCTGGCCATCTATGTTTAAAGATTGTATCATTGCAGTCCGGAAGTGCCACAACTGCCAAGTGTTTGATCGAAAGATGCGCGCACCACCTGCTCCTCTCCACCCTATAATTGCCGTTGGTCCATTTTCCAAATGGGGTATCGACTTTATTACTTGTAACCCTCACTCGGCCGGGGGGCATGCGTATATCATCCTTGCGGTTGATTATTTCACTAAATGGGCCGAGGCGATGCCTACATTCGACGCAAGCGGCAAAACAGCTGCAGTTTTCATATTCAATCATATAATAACTAGGTTTGGTGTCCCACAAGCAATCATTACTGACCATGGGAGCCATTTTCGAAACACCATGATGACTGAACTTACAAGCCAGCTTGGTTTGCGCCACGACAGCTCTACTCCTTATTATCCGCAAGCCAACGGCTTGGTTGAGTCTATCAACAAAGTTCTGGTTATCATGATCCGACGAACCATTGGTATTCATCGGTCGAATTGGCACAACATGTTATTTTCGGCGCTATGGGCATACCGAACCTCAGTAAAAACCTCAACAGGGTTCACTCCTTTCCAGCTAGTTTATGGCTTGGAAGCAGTGTTACCCATTGAATGTGAAATCCCATCACTTCAAATGGCTGTCGAATTACTTCCAGCTACTTCCGAAGAGGAGAAACGTTTATTGTACTTAGCTAAATTAGATGAGACTCGACGTGACGCTGCATTGGCAATCGAGACTCACGCGAAGCGAATGAAAGCTCAGTATGATAGAAATGTGACCCCTCGAAGTTTTTCGGAGGGAGACCTAGTGCTTTTATATGATCAAGCTAACGATAAACTAGGTGCTGGAAAATTCGTTCCTATGTGGCATGGACCCTATATTGTAAAGCGAAAGCTAGCAAAAGGGGCTTATGAGCTGGTAGATTTTGATGGGGACTCTTTGGGTAAACCCAGAAATGGACTTTACCTAAAGAGGTATTATGCTTAAATGGTGGGTATGGAGAATGTTTAGTTAGGTTAGGTTTTCTTTCTAGCTAGTATGATTGTTAGTTAGTCAGTGTGCTTAACTTAGTGAGTGTGTTTTTCGTCGTTATTCTGGCTTATCTTGGTTTTACTCTTGATATTACAGATGTCGACGCCTCTCCAAACATACATTGGATTTGCTGATGGTGCTTGTCGTAGTACACGGAATATCTCTTCCGCAGCTTGGGTTATCTATTCACCCTCTGACGAGTTAGTTTCTATGCATGGGGTAAGCCTCGGTCAAACAACGAATAACATTGCAGAATACAGTGCAGTGGTTGAATTATTATCCGAATCTATTTCATTTGGAATTCGACGTTTGATAGTGAGGTTAGATTCTGAACTTGTTGTATTACAGCTTAATAGAGTTTATGCCATTAGAAATCCTGTGTTATTAAGGTTGTTTTTGAGAGTGCGTCTCTTGGAACGTGAATTTGATTACATTGAATATCAGCATATTCCAAGGTCTTTAAATACATTAGCAGATGCAATTTCTTCTCGAATGTTAGAGAGACATTTACGATAATCATGCAAGTACATTTAAAAACATTTCATCATACATGTTAAACAAGATAAGCCGGTAATAGTAATATATATATAGATTGGAGTGTGTCAAAAAATATACATCGTCTTCGATCATAGGTTGAAAAACACCTTATGATCGGCAAAAATGATAGAGTACAAAAAGTCAAAAATGTCACATGTGTCTACAAAGTGACTAGCCAATCACTGGTGGTGCTCCCTATACGACACCACTGCACGGGCTACCTTACGCAAAAATCTCCTAAACGGTCCAGGGACTGCGACTACGAAGCGCTGAAGCCTGATAGGAATGTCATCCATAGTAGTCTCAGGCATATCTGCCGTCAGACGCTCTAGATCATGCTCCAACTCAGCTAGTACTTCTGCAGCCGCGTCCTGTGGGGCCGGTACCGGTGCAGCTGGATGTCTCCTCTCAAAAGGCCGGAGGTTGGCTGGACGCTGTGGACCAACATCTGCATTTTGAAACTTTTACTGTCAGTTTTGAGACGATATATAAAAAAAAAAAAAAAAAAAAAAAAAAAACATAATTTGAAAACTTGTGAAAAATAAAGTACCTCTGTCATCCCATTGTTCTCCCTGTGGAAGAACCATGTCCGGATCATGTCGAAAATCTACTCCGGCGTACGGAAAGTCCTGGATCGAGAAAACCTGGTCCTCCAACCAGTGAAAGTAACTATCAGAAAATCGAACAACTGCCGCGCCCTCATCAGGATGCCGGGCCATCACCGCAACCCATCGTACCAGCTTTGGCTCCCGAGGACCCAAGATATCAACAGTGAGTTGCTGAGGGATCAGCATCGGAACTCTCTCTAAGGCAAAGCTCACGACTAAAGGCCCATATCCAAAAGTTTTCAGTCGTCCGTTCTTTGCCTTAGTCAGTTGGCTCTTCATATTAGCCGACACAACATCACACCAGTTGAAGATGGTGCCTTGGTAACAGTCAATTGCCATCCGCATTTGGGACCCAGAAGCAATGTGCAAAGCGGCCGCGCCGCAAATTCTGGTAACCGTGAAAGCAATAACTTTGAGTTCACGCAGAGAGATGTGTTTGATCTCCACGCCTTTCGAATGGTGTGCCCCAGGAGTGCACCAATCTTCCCGGAGACTAACAAGGGATTGGCCACCCGGCCTAGTCCCGGCTAGATTGAGTTGCTCGCCTCTGTTTGGCAAGCCAGTGAGAAAGTATACATCCGAGGGCTCTATCTCGAGCTGGTGCCCTCCTATGTAAAAACATTGCTCTTGAACGTTCCATCTCTCAACCAGCCATTCTAAGAATCTTACCTGAGCCCTCATGCCCGGTATGGCCCAGTATTTGTATAACCCGCATGCTTTTAGGGCATCCAGGGAAGGTTGGTGTTCTATTGCAGCTTCATCAACCTCTTCGTGCTCTCTTTCTCTCCAATCCAACATGGTGAGTGCCCTACACACCAAGAAATAATGATTAGAATTAATTTGGGGAAATTTGAATGGTTATTTGTGAGGATTGGGGTTTCAATTTCCGCGTTCCACGGAGGACGCACCCCGCGTTTGGAACACAGGGCGTCGGGACGCAGCTGGCCTGAAGGTGGGCTGCGTCCCCCGACCATTTTCCTGTATAGGAAAAAGTCGGGGGACGCAGGTCACCCGAAGGACACCTGCGTCCACCGAGGAGCGCATTTTGAAACCTAAACCCTCCCAAAAAACAAAACTAAAACCTAAAAAACAATTTTAATCGGATAGAAATGAAGAGTAGGATGTTGTAAAATACCTGGAAAGACGGCGTTCGATTCTGACGGTCGGATTTTCCGCAGCGACCACGGGAAGTTTCTTGTCAAAAGCTCCTTTTTCAACCTCAACAGTCAAACGGTAAAAATGACATGGTAAAAAGTCTTTTTATAGGTTTTTTGGATGAATTTGTTCATTTTTCACCATGGAAAGATGTTTTTCGATGTATTTTTGCCTATCTTAAACAGGTATGAGTAATGTGTCGTTTTTGTGCAGGACAAAGGGACTTAGAGAGAAATTGTCATTTTTTCACAAACAAAATATCAGAGTCATCTTTTAAGCCCTTTTCTGACTCCTAAAATATGAAAAGATTGCCGAGCGTTTCTTTTACACTCGTTAAAACGGAATTAAAAGACGGTCCCCTTATAGCTCTTTTCTGACCGTAAAATCAGGAAAAGATTGCCGGGTTTTTGTCGTTTCAAACTCGATACGGAAATAAAACGACGTGTCCTTGATCGCTTTTTACTTTTCAGGTCAGTGGCACTAATTATGAAAGTACTCCTTGGTCGCAAGATCAAGCGGTTCCCCCAGGTATTATTTTATACTTTTTCGGGCTTGAGGGACACAAATCTACGAAAAAGTTCAACTTGGAGTCTTCTTAAGTTTTTTCAGACTCTCTAAAATTGAAAAACACCGAGTTTCTCCTATACTGGGCTCGTTAAACATTTCACAGTAAAGGACCTGTTCAATTACAAACAGGAACGAACCACTCCTTCCTAGGGTTCGAATCAAAACTAGGTTGGACTCATCCGAAGGATGAGCTTATAATCAAGCACATGTTATCCTCCTCAAGCTTGTTAAAAATAAAGAGGTACTTGCCAGAAATGGTGGGGGAAAAAAGAGAAGAATGAGCCTGTTTGTTACCTTTTGTCTCAGAAGAAACTTTATTACCACTCTTGAACACGACACTTTTCATTCACCTGGGTTGGGAAATCTTTTACCTCACAGTTGATCAAACCACTTTGAAAGTCTTTAACCGGGTTCCGGGATTAACTTTGAGTTATTCGTCACCAAGCCATCTGTCGTGTCGTTATGTGTTCAAGAGGTCTGCAAGCAAAACTTTCATCTGCAAAATACTTATCATCCATTTGACCATCCCTGAGTCAGTCCTTACAGCAACATTTCTTCAACTTAAACAATGATTTCGTGTTGCGGGCTTGCCTGCAACGGGTCGCTTTCTATTGACATCAGCACATTATCTAGAGAGATGACTTAGAAATCGTCAGTACCTTGAAGTCTGCATGCATCAATGGCAGGTTTCTCGCCTTTGACGTCAGTTTACATCATTGACTTTCGATCGAAGGATTCCGTGAAATGTTCGACATCAACTCATTCATTCACATCTCATGGATTGTACTGGGTACTTTGAGAACCATTGACATTACTGGTGGTCTCTCTCACGCTTGTTAACAGTTTACATCATTGACTGGTAATCAAGTGGTTTCTACCATGTTCGACATCAACTCATTTATTCGCATGGCTAGAATCGTACCAATTCGGGAAGTAGAGATGAAGACCCTGGATCTAGTTTCCACCATCCAGGCTGCGAGGAGTTTTGTATTCATTATCTAAGTAGACTAATCATAAACAGATGGCTGCGTCCATACTGTGTCTACAAAAGTCTATGATTGTGATGTACTGCAAGATCATTCCTATATCAGAGTAGTTAGTCTGTTAGTTAAAGTTTTGATCTGAGTATGGGAATGCCTACCTCAGTGATGATATAATCTTATACATGTATTTTGTGTTGAAAATTGCAGGTTCTGACCAGGCTCTCCACGGGATAATCCTTGAAATGATAAAGCGCTTCACCCTTCCTAGATATTACAAACCCTAATCTATTCCAGGCTTCGCACTTTAGGGGGCAATCTGTTACACTAAAAAATGTCACCATGACTATTTACAGTTAGTATGGCTCAATCAACAGTCATGCTACCCTCTTAGGCAAGTCTTATGCCTCTGCTCTCCATGTCAAACTCCAAAAAGAGAGAAAGTCTTGTATAAATGTATTTATCTCTGGGGACGCAGGTTCTCTCAAACCTACCTGCGGGGACGCTCCCAATGTTCACAAAAGCTGCGTCCAAAGACGCTCTGTATGTAAAGGGACAGGTGCGTCCCCCTGTAAAAGTTAGAATGCGCAAGTTTCATCTTTAAAAAGTTACTTGTGGTCATTTCTAGAGCATTCTAGAAGGTTGTTCGACGTGTATTGGGCGCCTCCAGATGGTTCATGCACTCCTATCAAAGAGGAACTTATCCCATCAATAAGGGAGTGATCCCATCCAAAGAGGGGACTATCCCATTGATGGTGGACCTGATTAACCTCCTCTTGAGTACTATAAATACAGGCATTGGGCCAGAAGGAGGGGAGGTTGAAACTATACATTTTCTAAGGGTAAATGCTGCAGGAATTAGGACTCCCATTTAGAAGCTTGTGAGGAGAGATTACCATCTTTGCTTGTTCTATTTGGAAGTGGGTGAGCTTTGTCAAAGTAGAGGAAGACTCTTGTGGACCCTGGAAGGAGCTTGCACAACACCAAGGCTCAGGTTGTAATGGTTCCTTTTGATTACCTTTAATGCAAATTGGTCCATTCTTCTCAATAACTTGTTGTTTATGGGTTATTTCATGTACTCCTTGGTCTATATGTTGAATATGCTTTGTTTTATGTTATAATCAGGTGCTATTTAATTGTTTGACTGTTGGTGATTGCAGGTTTTGGAGAAAAGGAGGAGCTCATCCAGATCAACAAAGCTTGGACTTCTACAACAACGTTTGGACAAAGGTAAGAACGAAACACTTGATTTCTCATATCATAATGCATGTTTAGAGAAGGATAGCTCCAGTTTGTTTTGTTTGTCATTAGAATGTCTTAGACTTCTAGGAAGGTCGGTTGTGTCCGCACTTTTGACTGATTCCGTGTGACAATGCCTAGCTAGCAAGGTGTTGAGGACTTGTAGACTAGTAGCCTTTCCTTCCATTGGGCATGGAGTTATTCTTAAATAAAATATAGTTCTGTGGAAAATGAATTTTTGATAATAAACTGAAAAAATCAAATAATAATTTCAACACACATCGAATATTTACAATGAGCAAGAGACAAATATCTCTAATTTTCAAAATAAATTTTTAGGAACTGACCATTTACAGGCAGTTCGAGCAGTTCACCACCCAAGTTTTCAAGCATGTAAGTGTTGTATCCCATCTCTTTTGCAATCTTGAAGGGGCCCAACCATAGTGGATCAAATTTCCCATGCTTTCCTTTGTCTTCTCGCCTAACATCCCATCTGAGCACTAAATCTCCTCGTTGAAGAGGTCTGTCCTTAGCCTTCTTATCAAATAGAGATTTCATCCTTTGTTGATAGTTTGACAATTTGGTCCCCAACTGCTCTTTGTTCTCATGAAACTCCACCAGCTGATTTATTCTTCTAGTCAAGGCGCTAGGCTCTTCCTCATCTTCTTGCAACAACTTAGCTACTGGTATTTCTAATTGGATAGGGAAGACAAAAACCTTGTCATATACTAGCTCAAAAGGAGATTTCCAGTGGATATTTTGGGTGTTAAACTGTTAGCCCATAGAGAAAACTTTAGTTGAGCGTCCCAATTCCTTTGATTTTTAGTGGTGGTCTTCTTTAGAATTCTCACCATAGTTTTATTTGAAGACTCAGCCAAGCCATTCCCTTGAGGGTAGTATGTAGTGGAGTGTCCAATAATGATGTTGAATTTGTGGCATAAGTTGGTGAAATTGGTAGATTTGAAGACCTATGCATTATCAGTGATGATTTTAAAAGGACACCCAAAGTCGGACAATATGTTCTCCTCCATGCATTTTATCACCATTGAATCAATAACATTCCTAGCTAGGATAACCTCTACCCACTTGGTAAAATAGTCAGTGGCTGTTAAAATCCACTTGTGTTGGATGCTAGAAGGTGGGTTGATTTCTCCAATGAAGTCCAATCCCCACTGTCTAAATGGTTCGTCTACATGCACAGGAATTAGGGGGAGAGGAGAAAACTTATGTCTTTCAGAAAACAACTGGCATTTTTGGCATGCCCTGACTTGAGAATAAACATCTCCAAACAACGTGGGCTAGTAAAATCCTGCCTTGAGGATTTTTTGTGTTGTTTCCTTCCAACTGTAGTTTCCTCCACAGACTCCCCCATGGAAAACCTCAATCAATTCATGGGTTTCTCCATCAACCACACATAGAAACAATGCCCCCACCAGGTCCTTCCAATAGAGTAGTCCATTAGATATATTGTATTTATGTGCTTGCAATCTCAGACTCCGGTATTTAGATCTATCCAATCCCAATGGGTATCTTAGGAATAAGAGATAATGAACAATGTTCTTATACCGGGGCAATCCCTCATATTTGGAATAAATCTTCTGCTCAACCATTTTTATTCTATTGTGTTCATCCTTTGGGCTGCCCTCGTTTGTGATCAGGATTATTACTAGAGCTTGGCAATTGGATTCGGAAAAAAATCTTGGCCGACCCCTGGCCTTTGATGATCTTGGTAGGCTTGATTTCCAACTCATAATCCTGTATTTTATCTATCCATCTGCCCCTCTTCCCTTTGCTGTCTCCCTGCACTAGAATGTCTTTGACTGTAGTCGTTGGGACAAATGCTGTGATTGTGGATTGAAACACATACATACGAAACAACTTCAGTGCCTTGACCAATGCATAAGCCTATTTCTCCAATATATCATACTTCATCTCAGCATCCCTTAGGACTTGGCTAAAAAAGGAAATAGGTTGCTCATAACCATTTTTATTTTACTGTAACAACACATCAATAATGGTATGTGGAGAGGCGAAAGAAAAGATGTAAAAGGGCAGTGAATAATTGGGGCCGGATAGCACTAGGGCCTCAGCCAAAGCTTTCTTGATCCTAGTGAAAGAATCACGGGGGGCGGAGCTCCACTTAACTTCGTTCTCCTTCTTGAGCATATCAGTGATACCTTTAACTATCTTAGCATAGTTGGCACGAATCTCCTTAAGAAATTTTTCCTCTCCACAAATGCTTGGACTTCTTTCTTGTTTATGGGAAAGGGAATGAGGCTAATGGCTTTGACTCGTTCCTGATCAATATTTACTCCTTCCTGTGCTACTATGTGCCCAAGCAGATTCCCCTCACTCAGGGAGAATTGGGACTTCTTCAGATTCACAGAGAGACCATACCTTCTTCATTTCCCGAAAATGAGCTTTAAATAGACGATATGCGAGTCTTCATCAGTCTTAGAAAAGACTGTGATGTCATCTAAGTAAACTACCACAAATTTATCTTGCTCACCCACAAAAGCTATGACCATAGCTCTCTGGAATGTGGCTCCTGCATTTATCAACCCAAATGCAATGTGAACGTACATGAAGGTCCCCCACGGGGTGGTGAAAGCAGTCATTTTCTGGTCCTTTGGATGGACACCACTTGGTTATATCTTGATAATCTGTCCATCATGGAAATTCTGGCCACACCCACTACCTTCTGCAATATATTATCCATCTTGGACAGAGGGTAGTTTTCCTTAAGGGATGCCCTGTTTAAATTTCAGAAGTCCATGCACAACCTTATCTCTCTTTTCTTCTTTCGGACCGGGACAAAATTAGCCACCCACTCGGAGTATCTTAGAGGGACTATGATTTTGGCCTGCAACAACTTCCTTACCTCCTTTTCAATGGAGGGGAGTAAGAGTTGGTTTTATTTGTTTGATTTTCTGTTTACATGGCTTTATCCCACTCTTTAGAGGAATCTTATGTTGAGTAATATTTGTGTCAAACAATTTCAAATCATCATAAGACCAAACAAATACATCTTTGTAAGTTTTGAACAGATCTAAATACCTCTTTCTATATTGTGAGGGGACTCCTTTAGACAACCTAATCATTTGGGGTTCCTCCTCTCATCCGATGTTGCAATCTTCGACTTGCTCATCCTTATCTTGGGTCATTGGCTTGGACACTATGTCATATTTATTGAAAAGTATTTCTAGTGGAACAAGTCCACGAGGGATGATGTTCCCTTTTAGTTGCAAAATTGTTTACCCAACCACATTGTCTTTCCATGGAATGGCTTCTTGTTCTGCTTCTTCTTCTTCTTGATCGATAGTGGAGTGAGCAAACTCCCCAATGAATTCTATGGATCTTTTTACTTGTTCATTATCTTAGAATACCCGCCAGTGTTTGAAATTATCACGTATTGAAGGCCCGTGTCTGACTTCTATCCCATATATGAGGAGTGGATTCAGTGGGGGCCTAAAAGTGCTTGCAACTACTGCAAGAGAGTCAGCCATCCCATTTTCTTCCCTAGGAAGAAACTGGATGTTAAACGCTAGGAAGAAATTTTCGATTAAGTCCCACACTTCATTTAGTTATGTCCTCAGCCTAGGGTGTTTGGCTTGGCATTGGTCTCAGATCTACTTCACGGCCAACTCAGAATCTCCATAGATCGATAGGCATTCAATGTTCATATTCTCGTTGTTTGTAACCCCAGGAGCAGTGTTTCGTACTCTGCTACGTTGTTGGTTGCCTCAAATTTGAGCTTGAAAGAGAGGGATATCATGCTGTCTTCCAGAGATACCAACAATGTCCCAACTCCGTTCCAATATTTTGAGTTTTCTCCATCGAAGTATAACTTCCATACCTCATTTTCATTTAAATGTTGGTATTTAAATTTCCTTGTCAAGTGTATTGATGCTTCTTCTAAGAGGTTCTCATATTCTTCTAAGAATAAGCAGGAGATGTCACTGTTTTTCCCATGCAATGGGCAGTTCTCTGAGCCTTTAGCTGGGTCATGATTTTCACAAACCAGGATTCGCTATACAACCTTCTTTGCTCACCTCCAAAAGTGGGACTAGTGGCATAAGTAAGATCTAGCTTGATAGAGCCACCCACCTTGGAACCCCAAGATCTAGATAAGAGCATTCCAAAGTGAGGAGGTATGTCTACCACCACTATATCCATGACCACACTCTTCACTGGGATCTAAGCCAAGTTTACCACCAGATCCTTTATCATGCCTAAGCACTTGAATCTCTTGGAGTAAAAAGAGTACAAGTCTTTTTATGGTCTGGTGATCTCCAAACCCAACTACTCCATTACTGATAATGGCATGAGGTTGTGTGAAGCTCCTGAATCCAGCATGCATTTATGTAGCAAAATGTCATGGATCACCAAAGTCACATAAAACGGTGCAGTAGAGGGATAAAACTCTTCCACATGCGACCCAAAAACAACCATTTGCGTCTCCTCCTGGAGGTTCAAACTATCATGGGATGGTTCTGAGCTAGTTGGGTGCATGAATTTGGAGACTTGAGCTTTGTAATGAGGCTGCTTTAAAATCTTAGTCAGAGGAACAAGAATTTTTACCTTTTCTAGCTCCTTCTAGAGATTGAACGTATGTTGGGCCTTTTCTGCATCTCCATGCTCTGTTCCTTCTCCCTTCTCACTGGCAGTTGTCAGCAGAGCAGGTGCCTCTTTTTTTGTGTGTCCCTTAGGACCATTGCTCTCTTTATTTGCAGAGACTCCTGTCTTGGGTGGGTCAGGATGTAGCTTACCCTTCCCTTTGTCTGGGGCTGGAGGAACCACTTGGGGAGCAACTTCCCCTTGTTGTTCTAGTTCTCTCGTCCTCTTCTTCGAAGATCTTAGATTATACTTACGTTGTGGTTGTGTTTGCATGAAATTCTCAGACTGCCTGCAATAATAATCCATATCTTCTTCCCCTGCTACTGCTTCTCTGTGATGACTGACCTCCTGGTGAGAAATATTCTCATGATGCTCTTCATCAAAACCAACGTATATATTGCCTTGCTTCTCCTGAGTATCAGACAATTTTTCATCGGGACTATATTCCAAGTATAAGGGGTGAGGAATCTGATCCAACTGCTCCTTTCTTTCCGTTGGAAGTAGTGGTAGTGGAGGCCTTCTATATTGTTGGTTATAGCCCCAACTGTTGACTTGAGCATTCTGCCTAGAGAGGTTCTTGTTCTCGATTTCGAGCTTCCCAAACGTTTGTGATAAGATCTTGATGAGTTTATTTAAATCATTCCACTTTGGGTTTGATGATTCTCCAACTTGAACAGAGGAGGATGCCTCTTCTTTTCCTCTTTTGGGTTCGACAGGTTCTTTCTTTGCCCTCAACTTCCCTCGCGAGGCCAGATTTGCTTCCACTTTGAGAGCATCGATCTGAATTTGGTTGAGAGTGTGTTATGAAACCAGCTCACAAAAAGATAGAAAAGATAGATGAATGCCTTAGAAATAAGCCTCTTTGAGGGGGCAACCTCCTTTACATTACAAAAATGAACAATTCTTCGATGATACAAATGACAAGAGCTCCTTTCTATATATAGGAGTCTAAGGGGTCATTATATAATCAGAGCTGACATAACAATAATAATGGAAAGGCACAATAATAACAATAGTGGGCTTCTATGGGAACAATAATAACAATATGGGGACTACATGGGCACAACAATATAATAAGGGGGTTGTACTAATAAGAATAAGGCGTTACACTAGTATTATAGGAACCTAACATGCCCCTCTCATTCAAAAAGTGTTGTCCTCAACGCTTGAGTAGTTCTTGAAGCTTCTATATAAATTCTTGTCCTCCCAAGTGGAATCTTCTGCAAGTAAGTTCTTCCACTTGATGGGATACTCTGAAATTGATCTATTTCGTAGCTGTTGATTTCTCGATTTTGTGACTGCTTCAGGTTCCAATATGATTTTTCCTTACTTGTCAAGTTCTCACAATACTGTTTGAACTGAGATCTTCTGCAACTTTTGAATGAGTTCCCACTCCTTTGGGCATATGGATACCTGTAAGGCCTGATGTTTGGAGGAACACTTCCTAGAATCAAATGAATATCATGATCATGACCACGAATAGGCGGGAGGCCTTTGGGAGTCTCAAATGCCTTGGAATGATTGTCCAAAACGTTTTGGAGATTTGGAGAAATACATGATTTCGATGTGGGATCCTCTAGTGAACATTATTGTGCAACTACGCCCAGTTGTTCTTTATTTAGAAGCTTTGTCATGCTGTTAGAGTTGATTATCTTTCTAGGTTTCCCTTTGATATCCCTCAATTCAACTTCCTTTCCTTCCCAAAAAAAATTCAAGAAAAGTTCTTGAAAATTAAAAGCTATCGTACCCAAAGATTGTAGCCATTGGACTCCTAGTAAAACATCAGCACCACCCATTGGAATGGAAAGCATTGGGCTATTCAATAAATATTCTCCCATGGATAGCTTGATATTATGGCACTTTCTAGAGCAATTTATGGTTCCTCCACTTGCAACCATCACTTGACACTCTGGTGCTGGATATAGGAAGCAATTCAATTCCTTGGCTATCTTACAATGAATAAAATTATGGGTACTGCCCGAATCAATCAACACTATTACCTTTTTCTTCTTGATATGTCCTTCTATCTTGATAGTTTGAGGAGTGGTAATTTCTTCCAATGCATTACAAGATATGGTCGGATTCATTTCTTGACGCTTGATGTGATCTTTCAATTCTTGCACATTTTTCTTCTTCATATGTCCTTCTATATTGATAATTTGAGGAGTGGTAATTCCGGCCAATGCATTACAAGATATGGTTGGATTCATTTCTTCTTTTTCAATGTGATCTTTCACTTCTTGAACCTTTTTCTTCCTGATATGTCCTTCTATCTTGAGAGTTTGAGGAGTGGTAATTATTTCCAATGCTTTACAAGATATGGTCGGATTCATTTCTTCTTTCTCTGGGGTGGGTTCCTGGTGTATATCCTCTTCTTTTGATTTTTCTTGATCCTTTTCCTCCTCCTCTTCATAATATATGTAAATTAATTTCTTCTCAGCACACTTATGACCTATAGTGTATTTTCTATCACAATTATAACAAAGCCCTTGTTCTCTTTTTTTTTTTTCCAGTTGTTGTGGTGTAAACCTTGTAGGTTGTGGAAGGCTAGGAGAAAAAACACTTCCATAATTATAGTCATGAGTGGTGGGATTCATTGTTTCCATAATTTATCTTTCAATTTTTCTTTCCAACCTGAATGCCTTCTCCAATGAATCAGGTTCCCAAAGACGAACCTCATGTTGAATGTTATCCTTTAGTCCTTATGAAGAAATCAACCATTTTCTTCTCTGGAATATCACTTACCCTTATATTCAATTTTTGGAAGTCCTCAATGTGCTTTGCCATTGAACCTTTTTGTTTGAGATTTATCAATTGTCTAAAGAAGGTGTTTCTCTTTGTATCCTCATAATGTGCTATCATATCCTCCGTAAAAACTGACCACGTGACAAGTGGTTTATGAGAACAAAGCCCTTTATACCATAAAAATTGATTATGTTCTAAATAATTAGATGCAATACATACCTTTTGTAACAGTGGTACACCATGTAGATCAAAGTATTTCTCCATCTGTAGTATCCAATTTACCGGATCCTTGCCATCAAACTTCCTCATCTAGCTTTTTCTTGATTTTAGGAGCTCGATCTTGAAACGACTGTAACTCTGTACTTTCGGATATTTAAGTTCTGAAATTTCAGTTTGTAATAGCCCTTTGAGTCCTCTTTCTAACCTCGCAAGTCTGATCAAGATTGGATTCTGCAAGGAAGAGTTATGTCAAATCTCTCACGATGACTTGATTCTAGACTCGTTCAGTGGAGCAAACTTGTACGAAGTGCCACGTGTCCCTGTGTCAACCTTAGGACCTGAAACCAATACATTGAAAACTACAGCCTGTCCACTCTCTGTAACTTCTTACGAAATTTCAATTTGATGCTCAGAGAGAAAGTTATGATGATTTTCCCAAGGTCACCTATTTAGGATGTAATTCGGGAGCCTACAGAAACCCTAAATGTCTTGGACTGTATTGGAAAAAATATAGTGAACCAAGATCTGAAATTCAGACCCAAGCTTCACCAAACACACGACTCAAATGGGCTTTAATTTTAGAGTCTGAACCATTGTAGAAAAAATATTATAGCGACAATTCCATGATGACCTATTTGAGATGAAATTCTGGAGCTTGCAAAAACGCTAACTTCCTCAGATTATATCTCTGATGATATAGCATGACAAGGTCTGAAATTCATACCCGAGTTCAACGTGATTTAGTCTCAAATAATTTTTTTTAGCTTCTGAAATATCGCAGAAAAAAAGTTATAGCAAAAATTCCACGATGACCTGTTTGGAGCAGCAAAACCCTAGAATCCAAAGCTTTGATACCAAATGTTATGAAACTAGCTCACAAAAAGATAGAAAAGATAGATGAATGCCTTAGAAATAAGGCTCTTCAAGGGGGCAACCTCCTTTACATTACACAAATGAACAATTCTTTGATGATATAAATGACAAGAGCTCCTTTCTATATATAGGAGTCTAAGGGGTCATAATATAATCAGAGCCGACATAACAATAATAATGTAAGGGCACACTAATAACAATAGTGGGCTTCTATGGGGAATAATAATAACAATGTGGGGACTACATGGGCACAACAATATAATAAGGGGGTTGTAATAATAAGAATAAGGGGTTACACTAGTAGTATAGGGACCTAATAGAGTGGTAGATTTCCTTTCTCTCAGGGTAAAACTAACATCAGAGTCAAAGGCTCCCAAGAAAACCACTCAAGCTTCAGCTGGGGGAGGCTTTATGTCAACTGGTAGGTTATTGAACTGCTTATTGAATATTTTGATAAATTCCATTGTATCCTCCTTCGACTTTTTCCTTATTGTGTTGAACTCATTAAGGAGGTACTCATGGTTCCTCTTTTCTCCCCTTTTTTAGTGAAAGAGTTTTCAAGTTGCTCCCATGTAGTGATGGAGGCATCAGGGACAGATTTGAACCATTTTGTAGCCTCTCGATCAAGGGATTGCACAAAAAATCTCATAACCACATCCAACTGTTCCACATTTATGTTTTCGACAAAAGCACTGAAGGTGTAAATGTGACTTTGTGTCGTGTTATCACCTTCCCCATTGAACTTATGTAGATTCTTTAGGTAGTTTTGTGGAACTGCACTCAGAGGTTGAGGAAGGTCAAGGGGTGCATATTTATTGAGAAAAAAGCCTAGGAGAGCCATTTGGACTAGTGGAGGAAGACTTAAATTTCTTTAGGGAATGGGGTTAAGACCACAGGGGTTGTAGGGGAAGGAGGGTATGTCAGGGCCTCAGGAGTAAGTCCTGAATATAGAGCAGCAACAGGCTAAGAACTGGAAGAGGGAACTTCGAAGGTTGATGAGATTTTAGCACAATATGGGGGAGTTTTCTCATTCCATACTTTCTTAAAAATCATTTTTCAAGGGTCAGATACAAATGGGGCTTTCTTCTGGGATGTATCTGAGCGAGTATGAGGCCTTTTAAAAGCCAGGGTTATGAATGATAATGAGAGGGGTGTGGAGTTGCTGAGATGATATGGATGCAATCATAACAGACTTTGATCGCCTATTCAAAGAGTGTTTCAGCTTGTCGTATCCCAGGGTAAAGAATCCTTCAATAAGCTCCCTGGAAATGGTGCCAGAAGATGTTATATCTCCCAGAGACAACCTTGGATTGATTCAAGACCAGTGCCTGGGCACATCTAAAATGGTGTGTCTCAAAATTTTTACAGGATACTGGAGACAACATTTATGATCTATAAACACATATCTACATACGAAATAGATTGGTTCATTAATCCAAAGAAATGACACATGAATTTTTGATACTTCTTCACTAGTTTAGATCTTAAAAATAAGCATAAAAATAGTGGAGGCCAAGAGCTTCAAGGTATTACAACTTAATAATATTTTGCAGAGTGGGTGAGTGAGGATAAGAGAGAAGAGTAACCCATCACATAGAGCATAAGGCTTCAAGACTTCTATATTCAACACACAGAGCTTGGGGCAGTAAGGATTTCTATGCTTATTTGGGTTACAAGTAGAAGTAATGAATGAAGGGAGAACTGAAAGCTATAATTCATGTGTTGTAGATTTAAATATCGAATTTGAATAGTCCTCACAGGCATATACATAAACAATGTTCAGACAAATGAATCTGTGAAACAACTACATGCATTTACATTAACATATATATACTAATGAATCTATGAGGGATCTTGAAACACATCTAGCAACAAGAATTACATGAATTTGGGGAAGAAGCATGAACATAAAATGATTTAGACAAAGGGGAACACATATTGTAATCCTTTGAACAGGGAATCACCACTATTTCCTTGATATTCTGAAAAGATTTGCATTGCAAAGGAAATACACTCTGAAATTATAACATGTAGTGTTTTCTCTCAAATTTATGAACCTTTTTTAAGTATTTATTTTCCCTATTTATCTGGAGAGGGGAGAAAGAAGCTAAATTACAACAAAAATATCTATCTCCTCAATTTAGCTATTAGGTCGACTAGTTGTATCAATCATGAATGGTTCTGTGGCCCAAAACGATATTATAGAAATAAATGCCTCATTGAAGGGAGGCACGTTACATGACATAAAAAATGAATGTCAGTCAAAGAGAAGCATTAACCGTCTTTGTGCGCATCTCGGTTATAACCACTATTACAAATTGCGTTGGCTTGCTGTATGGCCCTTTCATGTTGCTCAGCTGGATCCCATCACTTTTGTTTTACTGCTTGAAGGCCTTCCTCTGTGGAGTAGGGGTCGGGTCACTTGTTAGGGTTGGTATTTTTGGTCCTTTGCTGTGTAGAGGGATGAGGCTCCATATTGAGCCATTAATCCTTCTAAGTCCCTTGTACTACTCCATCGCTATGCCATGCTCTATTAAAGTATTCTAGCTGCCGGCCCATCTGCCCATTAAACCTCTGTAATGCACCATTGGTGTCTAGATGTAGTAGGTGATATGCATTCTAGTGTAACAACATGGACTTGTAGGTGCAGGATTTTTCTTCTCAAACAGGCCAAACGGGCATTTTGGATTTCCTCCTTAGCCCCTTGTGTGACTTTCCTCATATGATCGGGAGCTGGAACCAGGGGCTGAGCCCTTAGGCGCTAAGGCCCTCAGACCCGTGTCTAGAGGCCTTTTCCTTTGTTATTGATTTCTCCCACATATTGGCGCTTCAACACTGTTTTACCAGGCTCCATGCATTTTCCTTGGCACGGGCCAATAGTCCGGACACGAGGTCCCTATAAACAATGCCTTAATCCTTTATCGCATCCAGAGGGAGTGCCCGCTTATCATAATCAGATGTTGGAGGAGAAGGCCCCTTACCCTTTTTTTTGGAGTGGGCCGATAGTCTGGACGCGAGGTCCTTATACAATAAAACACATCACCTATCGAATCCGGGGGGGCGGTCCCTTTCCTTATCGCAATCAGATTCAGGGAGGAAACACAGTGGAAGAGAAGCTTTACATTGCGTGATTGCCGATCGTCGATTGCGATGAACCTGCTGGTGTCATTATTTCCACATGTAACCCTATGAGTGGTGACACGTGGCATATGGAAACAGCCCCATATGACCCCTAAAAACACCAAAAACGAGTGACACTTGTTCACCTGCCACGTCGTCCTCCGTACGCACCACGCCACTAGTGACGTCAGCTGCCATGTCAGATCGGTGGACCAATCAGAAGTTTCCATGTGGCCCCTTGGAGGAGAGAGAAAAAGGCTAGCCGAGCCCTGTTTTGTAGGCATTTCCTTTGTATTTTGGAATCGACACTTCCCCGGTGATTTGGCTCTATATCGCAATATCGGTGCCCTGCGAAGTTTTGGATTTTGCTGTAACTGCGGGACTGCCGGGTCACCTAGATGCAGGATGTGGGACCTGCAGGTAGTGTGACACGTGGCGCCTCGGAGGAGAGAGAAAGGGGGTTCGCCCATCCCTACTTTTTCCGCCTTTCCTGTGTTAGATATTTTCGGCTCTCCCCCAAAACTTTTACATCACATCACGATATTGGCCCCTGCAAGGTTTTAGAGTTTCAACACATTGATCCGTTGGTATGCCGATATGTCAATTGTGGTAAAAGCTCCACTCAGACCCGCCGACTGCTGATATGTGATATCGACGATTGGCGGATTGTTGTTTTTTTGCACCTGCCAATGCTCCTTGCCTGCCAAAAAGCCCGATTTGCGATTGCGATAAGCCTTGCCTAGTCCTGATTGCAATTTTTTCTCCATACTTAGCCATTTTTCTTCATTTGCTGGGTTTTTCCATGGTAATATTCAAAGTTCTTTAACTGCTGCTCCAGGAGTCCATTTTTGGACTTCTATATACCATTGGAAAGATTTTTCTGAGCACTAGGCATTAGAGGGGGTATGATTGAGCTCTGAGATCTTCTATGGCCTGGTACAATGGCTCCAAATTTCACTTCTCTTGGGCAACCTTGACGAATTGAAATCCACAATGCAGTGAGTGACAACACCTGCGTTTGGCACTCTTGCTGCTTAGAAATGGTAATAAGACAAATTATCCTGAATCAGGTGGCGATGTAACAAAGAAACATAAAGGGGACATGCTCATAGTCCAAATATTGGGTCCATATGACATCATGATATTCTAAATCAATCGATTCTAGTATTGGTTTTGAAATATTCATATAGATGTAAATTCTGGCGTAGGAAGCATGCCTATGCCATTTGGTTACCTCTGAGACTTTGATGAATTTTCTAATTGAATTTCCAATACCTTCTAGAATGTCAGGTTTCCAGAAATCATCAGGAAGATAGAAGAGATAGATCTAGATTGAAGCTGAGAGGAACGATTCCTTCTCCAGATTGTAGCACTCCTCCAAAAGTCGCATGATCAAACCAACATTGTTCATGAAGTAGGGCCCTTTTCAAAGATCCTCTTTCGATCTTGTAAGTCATCAAAGATAATTGCAAAAAATTCTTTAGCCCTGAGACACAGTTCTATTGCTATTTCAACTACCATTTCAGCTAGATCCAATTGATAATATCTTTTTCCTTTGGCTATATTCCCATGAACTTGCAAATAAGAGCGTGGTCCTTCATGTAGCTACGACATTCCTCCAGTATGTTATTAGGTATGAAAAATTTTGTGTTCTCAATAGCTTTGGGTAGACAACGACTCTACATACGAGCCTACCATTGGGCCCCAAAAACCAAGTCTTCATTTCCACCTTTTTGAACTCCCTACAAACTCGTTTCTTTCGAAGAATACCCTTTGACAACATTACAATAGGAGGGGGTTCCCCCCCCCACGGGATTTCTCATATGGCGAATCAAATGTGCCAGGCTTCTGCAATCCCCAGGACTAGCACACAAAAGGCCAAATAAAAGAATCTAAACTATAAACCCTCACCGATGATCTGCAAAACCCTTATCTAGAGCTCTCCTGCCTAATTAAATTAATAAACTATTTACTATAGTTAACTCTCATTTTTTTAGTAATATAATAATTTTCTCTCCTCTCTTTAGTGATTATATTTTTGTTTAATAATTTAATTTAATAAATATCCTTATCTTTTTAGTATTAATATCATATTGAGCAAATATTTTACTTTAATTAATGATTTCTCTTTAGCTTTAATATAATTTTATATCTTAATTTAATACTATTTATTATATTTTATAAATTAAACCCCTTCTCTTTTATTTTCACCAAACATGTTTCATTATTATTATTTTTAGATTAATATTATATTGCATCACAAAAACATAAAAATAAGATATATTAGTCAAGCATCCATCTTAACCATGTTTATTAGTAGGTGGTCTCAATCTGCCCAGTGGGAAATTATATATTTTTGACCACCTACCTATGGAATAACTTTTCTAAACTTCTAACAACATTAACAATCTTAGAATAATTAGAGAATCTATTGTACACTTAAGAAAAAAACTATGAGAAAACATATTGCATTTAGGGATTAGATGAAGTGACAATTGCCATGTCTTTTACACTTGAACCTAGAGGCATAGAGGTGGCAGGGACACACTAGATGTGGAACTCGATATGATCTAGCTTAGCATCAATTCTCTCAAGGAAAATTCGTTGGTTTCTTTGAACCCACTTGACATCTTCAAGGCTTGCAAAAATTTTATACCTATTAGCAGGGACACACTAGATGTGGAACTCGATATGATCTAGCTTAGCATCAATTCTCTCAAGGAAAATTCGTTGGTTTCTTTGAACCCACTTGACATCTTCAAGGCTTGCAAAAATGTTATACGTATCATGCTACTTCTTGGTAAGAACCATGCCTAACAAGGTTTTCATTTGCCAATACAAGGAAAGAGAACCAAAACAATGCTTTCTCCTGCCCCTGGTATAACTAGGTTTAGGAATCCATTGAATGAATTCCTCCATAATCTTTGAATCAGAGAAAACCTACGTGTGTTTGGTAACATTATTTTCCAATTGTCAAATTTCGTATTTTACCTCAGGGGGGACAACCGAATGGAATTTTGTAGTAGCCTCCTGGGTCTATTATTGGGATCGATTTCAGCCCTGAGTGTCATGATCACCTTCCCCCCAATGCTGACTTCTAATCCATTATCATTGCATGGGAACAAACAAATAGAAATTCTAGGCTCCTATACATTTTTTGAGTTTATGAGAGGCAGGGTTATGGAGGGAAACTAAATCTTGGGCTAACAACAAGATAAAGATGAGGGAATACCAACGTATCTAAGGCTATCATGTAAGGTATTCTACCACCAGGAAGAATGACAACACAAAGATATGCCAAAAAAATTAGGATGCTAGGAAAATTCAACACAACACATAGGTAGAGTCCAACTGCTAATAATATGGAGCGAAGGAAATCTTATAGCTAGGTCGCTAAACCAGTCACTAATATTGCTGAAACCAATGAATAGCTATACCAATAAGGAAACACCATAGAACCAAGCAGGAAAATGACCATATCAACAACATGACCCAAATTGAATGTAGACATTTTAAACCTTAAGAAGAGAACTTGACGGCTTCATAATTTCCCAGAAGACAACAACCACAAGATATCAAGGATGTTGAATCGGAGGAGGCCCTTGCAGTCCATATTGTAAGGGGGCAGCTAGGAATCCACAACCATCGAAATAATAGATTTCAAATCACATTGAAATCCTCCCTATTCATGTGCTCTGCTATATTTTCCTCCAAACCACCTTCATGTAGGGTGGCCCTGAATATGGTTTTCACCAACTCCATTATGAGGGTGAATAGATAACTCTCCACAACCATCACATACCCCCCATGATTTACAGTGTAAACAAACACTTTTCTTGCATGACCTGCCAACCTGACCACTTTCCTTGAGAGGTTGAGTTGTTTCCCCTCAACTCTGCTCTCCATTCGAACCTGCCTGACTGCCTTATTTCTCTACATACAACAAGTCATGACGAAAATAAAAACTTTCATTTACATGTTTATGCATGCATTTGGGTGGCCATGCAATACTTGTCATTGAATGAGAATGTCTCCTTAGGGTGGCGAGCACGACCCCCAACCCATCCATCGCCTCGATAAGCACCCCCATTGGGGGATTTCATTATTTTTATTTTAATCTTATTTATTTTATTTTATTTATTATATTAATTTATTCTAATTCATTTTAATTAAATTATAATTTTTCAAATTTAATCCCTTCCTAAAATTATAATTATTATTTATTGATAATTATTAATGTTCTCTAACGATCATATTTTAAATAATTAACCTCTTTCAATTTGACCAAACCTATTTTATCATTATTTTAATTTAATATTTTATTTCAATTCTTATAATTTCACTCATTTATTTTATTTCAATTTAATTATAATTATTCCAAATTAATAAATATTTATTGTAGGAATTTACAGGGTAAGTTCCTTAGATAGAACACCAAAGGACACCGCTCACAAACAGATCACAGATCAGTACACCAGTATTCTTGACATGGTTAAAATCCTCAAAGAGGGAAACAATCCATGGCCTCAGCCAATGTGACCACTTCAGACAATTCATTAATGTAAAAGAAAGAAAATTTACATAAGCTTCTCTCATGAACAGTCACCTAACAAATGACCCCCCATGCTCTTTAAATAGAGATCATGGACCAATTGGGTGTTAAGCCACGGATCAAGTGTTGGTAATACCGAGGAGAGAATGAATTGTTATATCACTTCATGTCTAGAACACATCGTGACCGTCGGATTGTAAGTTACAAAAAGTACATACTAAAGAAACACACTTTACCTAACTATACATTATACAAGGTTATACTTAATTATTTCCTATGTGTCGGAATATCGTAACATCCCCCCTTAAGAACAACTTGGGATAAGATTGAAGGATGTATAAATATGAAACAATAGGAGAAGGAAGGAGGCATTAGAGCCTATCCCCGCTTAGTGACAACTTCCTGAACTCTACCCATAAATCAAAGTTTAGTAAACTTCGCCTCTGTGAGAGCCTTTATACAGATGTCCGCAACTTGATCATCGGTTGAACAATATTTCACTTCAAGAACATTTTCATGAATGAGCTTTCTGATGAAGTGCATGTGTAGTTCAATGTGTTTGATGCATTGATGTTTGACTGGATCTTTTCATAGTTGAATGGAACTTTTATTGTCACACCAAAGTGTAGTCGGATGTTGCTGTTGAAAACCAAACTCTGACAGGATTTGAAAAAGCCATAGGGATTCCTTACTATCTTCAATGATGCCACGATACTCTACTTTTGCTAAAGAAAGATAAATGGCACTTTGTTTCTTGCAAGCCCATGTAATAGGTCCAAAACCAAGAGTGAAGACATAACCTGCAGTAGACTTCTAATCGTCAGGGTCACCAGCCCAATAAGAATCAGTGAAACCAACCAATAGACAAGATGCTTATGCACTGTAATGAATCCCAAAATAAATTGTACCCCGAACATAACAAATTATTTTTTTAGCTTCTTTCCAATGAATTTCATGTGGGTTTTGCATAAACTGAGAAACAAGGCCAACAACAAAGGAAAGGTCAAGACAGTATGGGCTAGATACAAAAGTTTTCCAACAAGATGACTGTATAAGGTAGCATAAACTTTAGGGGAAGTACAAGTGACTGAAATTTTGGATCCAGACTGAAAGGGAGAAGGGGCTAGCTTATAGTCCTCCATGTGAAAGTGGTGTAGAAGATCACATGCATACTTCAACTAGGAAAGGGAAATAACTTCTTTGGATTGCAAGATTTGAAGACCATGAAAATAATGCAAGTGTCCTAAGTCTTTCATTTCAAACTAGTTTTTAAGGCTAGACTTCACATGGTTTATAAGGTTGGGATCATTACCAGTGAGGATAAGATCATCAACATAAAGAACAAGAATGATAAGAGACTTACCCACTTTCTTGGTGTAGACAATATTGTCAGAATGACACCTAGAAAAGCCAATATCTAAAAGAAATCTATCCATTTTGGCATACCAAGCCCGAGGGGCTTGCTTGAGACCATAAAGGGATTTCTTAAGCCGACATACAAGGCTGAAGTCTGTTTGTATAAAGCCAAGATGTTGTTCCATATAGATTTCTTCATGCAAGTCCCCATGCAAGAAGACAAATTTAACATCCATCTGATGGACTTCCCATTTGAAAGAGGCAGCGAGGGAAAGAAGAAAGTCAGATATAGTTCATTTTGTCAACATGGGAGAAGGTTTCAGTATAGTCAATGCCTTCAACTTGTGAAAAACCCTTAGCAATAAGACGAGCTTTATGTTTATCAACTTTTCCATTTGGTCTAAACTTGGTTATGTAAACCCATTTGCATCGAACTGTTGACTTGAGGGGGCCCGACCAAGGTTCAGAGTTATTTAGCCAAACAAATCCCTATACTACTGGCCCTTTTGGCATCAGCCCACAGAGCGCAGACTAAAGTCTCACTCGAAGCAGTATGGGGGGATGCTAGAACTAAGTTTCTGCACCCTAGAGATGTCTGAGGTGTTGATTTAGTCCAACTATGCCTATCTCCACGCAGGTCACTTCACACACTATTCTAGCATTCAATACCCTTCGCGATCTGTTGTAATCGCCTTCGCGCAGCCCTGACCAGGGGCTGAGGTGCTTTCACACTACTATGGTAGTGATCTATGCTATTTCCCCAAACTATACCACGGATCTTGCTTATCTTCTTAAAGATCTCAGTTAACTTCTCATAAACAGATACTTTATCTCACATTCACTTAATTAACACAGTCACATATGTTCGCGTATCATATAAATAGTAGAAATGCAATTCATACCCAATACATTCAATGCAGAAAACATGAAATAAATACACAGGAATGATATAAAACTTCTCTTTATCAATGCTTCCAACTGTTATAGACTCGACTCACCTTGCACACTCAGCTTCAAGGGTCCACACACTCAGCTGCGGACTACTAGGCCTCTGCGCACTCAGCTGCAGAGCCTTCTCCTACTCTACGATCCAAAACTAGACTTTACACTTTTGATGCTCCACTATGCTTCTATTCCATCCTTCGATTGAATTATGACTTAACTACTTAGAGCCTCGCTCTATTTATACAATCCCATGGTCCACAGACCATGGGTAGATCTCTACAGCCGACATTACAATACAAAATTGAGGGAAAAAAACCCTATGACTCTTTTACAACTTCGCGCTCCGCGCCCACAAAAGGCGGAGTCTTTTACATTGGAGTTACAATTTGTGACCAAAATCTGGGCTCTAAGCCCAAAAACTTCCCTTGGGGGATCCCGTGCCCAATAGGCCCCCAACACAAACATTGTGACCCACCCTCGAGTCACTCTATCGGTGCAGAGATCTTTGTGCAAAGACCTCCCAACTCTACCTGGATTGCTACAAGACCGGCAACGCACTGAGCGGCTGCCTGCTGCACTTCCTTGATGCGCCGTTCAGAAACCACTGTAGCAGAACTGCTTCCCTAAACTTGTTCCTGTGTTCCTTGCATCTGTGCAAGCTATACTTCAATAGGGGTTGTAATGAAATACGCCTCATCAATTCACGGCTGTAAGCGCACCTTCAAAACATCTTCCTTGTGTCTAGCAACATCCACCTGCTCCTTGAGAACTTTCACCTATTGCATCTGCACAAGCCTTTGTGTGAGGGCAACCATCTGTGCAGTCCCTTTTATTTCATCGTACTTTCGCTGTAGCTCGCACGCCTCTGTTTCTAGGCGTTGTATGTTCAGGTCCTCCTGCAGAGTAGTGAGAACCTCAAACGATACCTCGAACAGCTTTGTGTAGTCCTTTACTGCACTGTTGACCTCTGCTATGGCTTTTGTAATGGCGTTGGCACGCTGTTCCCTAATCTCTAGCAGAGTTGAAGGCTACGCCTTCAACTGTAGTTCAATGATCTGAAGGTTCAGCTCCAGCTGAACCTTGACCATCTCTTCCTTTGCTTCACGCACCCCTACTGCTAGTTTCTGGATGTGTGCCTTCGCTAGTTCCTCTACTTGGATGGCCAGCTCCGGGACCATCTGGCAGGTTTCCTCGACCACCTACACTAGCTATCGGTTCTACGCCACTAACTCGTCGTGCTGCAGTAACTACATCCTGCAAAACATAGAGTGTCTCCCGAGGGAGCACAACCATATTTATCCTGATCCCCTTCAATCTATTGACCATAGGCCCATCGGCCTCATTTTTTGCCATTAGTGCCGCCTCTGGCAGCATTATAGTGTTGGTCGTTCGGGCATGCAGCATTTCCCTAGCCATGGTCGTGCCTAGTGTGAGGCTGGTTGACACAGTACCATCCTGTGGAGTGCGCACCTACAACTCCTATATCTGCGCTTGGAGAGCCCCCAACACCATCTGGTGTTCCTCTACAAACTACTGGAGGGCCTCCTCATTGACGCCCCTCACTGTCTCCCCAATGTCATGGAGATCCCCCTCCGTGAGGGTGATCGGGTTGAAAGAAGTCTTTGAAGCCTTCAACTTCTTCCGCAACCCTACCTGCTCTCTTGGGTGCTGCCATTTCAGCTGTGTGGCCGCTGTTTGTGGGTCTGCGCCACCTTCCTCTACATCTATTTCCTGTTCGGGCGAAGGCAACTTCTGGCCTTCGCGTTCCTTCTCTGCTGCCTTTTGCTGCTCTTTTGCCACCTTCGCAGCGTTGCGCGCCTCTTACTTCTTGATTGCTGCCGCTTCATTTCTTCGCTTCTCTGCCAACTATGCCATCCGCAGTTTTTCCTCATCCTTTTTCCTCTGCGCAATGGACTTCTCTGCTTCCACCACTGAGCTAGTTGGAGTGTGCCACTTCGGTGGCCACGACTCAAGGACGGCGAAGATGACATCGTCCGTCGCCAGAAAAGGGATCTCGTTCCATGTCTTCACAGGGTCCTTACGCGCCCTAATGTATACATGATGAAAGTACACCTTGAACTCTGCGAAGCTCTGCAAACTATTATAAATAGTGGGCAATAACCACGGCTTTTAGTTAATCCCCATTCTGATGTTCATCTCAATGAACACCTAGAATATCTTATTGTCCCTGATTCTTTGCGCATCTTTGGTTTCCCACAACAAAGTGTACTTCGCTACCTCCAGAAGGTCTTGTACAATCGTGGGGAATTGGTTGTCCTCGAGAAATTCCCATGCCACTAGCACGATAGACAACAACAGCCACGCATAATGGAAAGTCTTCCCCTACTCCTGTGCCTTGCGACAGTTCTCAAGGAATTCTTTACACAAGTAGTCAGCCCAGTTAAACTGGACCCCTTTTGCGCATTGCATAGCAAGTGCAACCACCGACACGGGCACCTCATCCGTGCAACACTTCCACATAACCTTCCCAGCCAGTATCTATGTCGCGACTTTGACCACAGGGTTATTGATGCTGGAAATCGCGTACCCTCTCTTCTTCTTCTCCAGCTTGAACTTCTTCTTCATGGCCTCTGCAATGGCCAAATCATCACTCTTACCCTCCGAGATGTTCGTTGGGTCCTCCCCTTTGCAAGGGAGCTAGGTAATTCTATGAATCAAGTGGTCCGTGATGGGGATGGGCTCCTCCAGCTACAAGCACCCATCATGCATTAGGTAGAGCAACTTCCTGATGACGAAAATAGTCACTGGGGTGCGATGGTAATGCGACACCCAGAGCAGGTTTAACAATCCTGCCTTTTCTACACCTCTCAGCCACTTACGTGACTCCAACTCTATAACTCCTGTCGGCGCGTCTTTCTTCTGGCGCATTAGCCACGCGATTTCAAAATGTGGTAACTTCTCGTGGTCCGTGAGATCCCATTCTTCAAATTTCAGTACAGCCACCCGCCCCAGGTGCGCTCCTTCAAAAATAATTTCGTCAGAGAGTAGCGGAGTCTATCGAGAGATTTTTCTCTCATCTATGTCTTTGGGCACCCTTGCTTTTCCCTTCTGCGGAGGAACATATGCGGGCAACCTGGTCAGAGGATCCGCACCCTGGGTTTCTACATCCATCTCTACATCCTCATCCTCCTCTAACATGATTTCTTCAATGACTTCCTCCTCATCGGCTTCCAAATTGATCGCCTTCCCCTTTTCTTCCATGGTGAGCCTCGTCCTTAACGGATTCCTAGGGGACACGCACACCGATACCATAGGCTGCTTGTCTTTCCTGGGTCTTGGCATGCGCAGCGATTTAGGGATTTCTACAACTATCTCGACACTTTCTGGGGCTTCTCCTACCATCATGGCCTGCGCGGCCTCCTCAGCAGTCATTTCTTTAGTACCCATGGCTTCCTTAGGTGCTACCATACTGCTATTCCACAATTCTCTCAACGGCTCGGGTAAGTGCTCAAACTACGACTTCAATTTCAAAATATCAAACAATTCTAGGTTCATGAATCTCTAGGCGCGCAATGGCTCAATTCTCAAATGGCCAAGTGTTGTTTTCTGGATAACCCTTTGCAATTTATAGCGCCTTTTGAATTTGAATTGACCGTTCCCCCCACATTCGGTCCATTAATGCCCACTCGGCGACATATTTTCACAAATATAGCCCATAAAGTTCTCCTTCAATGCCCGCCGCCCGCTCCATTTGGTCTCAAACCAAGCATCACATCATGAATAGCGACTGTAACGGTCACTTTCTAGCCAACCCGCGTAGTAGCGCAGCTACCCTCGTGTTGTCGCGGACCTTGTGACACTTCGCTACTGCGCGCAGTCCTAACATCGTGTAGCTCCTAGGCAGAGTAGTTTATAGTCTCGTGCCTCCTTTCAGCTGCTTGGAGCACTAAGACTGTGCTTCCTGCGGCTAGTCAAATGGTCGGGCCACCTGTGTGTGGCTTCAATCAACTACCATTTACTTTTCCTAGGAAGAGTTCGCCATTGAATTTCACCCACTTCACTGCGCCACCATCTGTGATCTGCTTAATAACATACGGTCCCAACCAATGCATTCTGAGCTTCCCTAGGAATTTATCAAACTTACTATCATATAACAACACCAAATCATTCACCTTAAAGGTGCGCAGCTTAATATGTTGATCATGTCAGGCCTTTTTGCACTGCTTTTGTACCTGCTGATGAAATCGAGCCAAAAACCGTTCTTCTTCGAGCTCCTCCAACTGCGCGAGCCTCTCCTCCAGGGCTCCGCGATCCGTCATACCTGTAAGCGCTGCTATGCGCAGAATAGGCATGATGTACTCCATTGTAATTATAGCTTCTACTCCATAGACAAGCCTAAAAGGTGTCTGTCCCGTCAGTTTCTTGCATGTCATCCTATAAGCCCATAATACTATGGGTACCCGCAGTTTCCAATCACTTCGCTGCGCATTGCATACTTTGTTCAGCGCGTTGCACACCTTGTTGAATGCTTCTGCATGGATAACCTTTTGCATGATTGTTCATACTACATAATGTTTCCCCAACATTAAGATCCATTTGCACCTTTTCCCCCCCAACACATGCTTATTGATCATATAGTTTAGAGCGGAGTTCATGTGCATCCGCGTAGGTTGCTTTCCATATGCTTGCGCCCACCTGGCCAAATGCGTGAGCGGATCATCCGTCCATTGTACTTGTCTGTCAATCACACCCTAGGCTTCCCAAATCACATGCACATCATTCTTCTACACTCGTGCCAGTTGTCAAAGCTCCCTTTGTGCATACCCCACCACCTCGCGGGCTTAGCGCACAGTACCCAGTCTAAGGCCTGGAATCGTTGATTTTTCGGAACTTCTCTTTCAAATCTATCTAGGAAGGTATCTACCTCACTTAAACCATCATAAGTAGGCAGGTCTCTTACTTCTTTTGATATGCAGCGCAATGACCTTGTCATCATATTACAATTCAGTGTAGTTACCTCATGTAATCGATTCTGCCATCTCTCGATCTCTTCATCAGAATCCGAAGTATATGAGCTCTTGTGCTCCCATGAAATATGCCCATCAGTGGTGGGATTTACCCAGTCTTGCTCTCCCATTGTTATCTTGTAGATGCAGTCCAAATCATCATCACTTTCATAGTCACGCATTGGCTCTGTATAGCGTGATCCTTCAACATGGTCCAGTGGTATAATTACGCATAGTGACTTCTTTTCAAAAATCATCTTTCACTTTTTCAGATCACCCCGTTCATGTCAGTGGCCCAATCAATTCCTAAGAGCGCGGGGTAGGGATTGCTATCATCAACAATCTCTATCACTTCAAAGTTTTCTAGTGCACTCTCTCCCTCAATGTCCACAGTTATTCCCTGCAATCGTCTCATGGGTATTATCTTCTGCTAGTTCGCCATTCACAGCTGAATAGGAAACCATTTGCAGCATAGGTCTCCCCATTTGCTCCCATGTTTGCTTCGGTAGAACGCTCACATCCGATCCTTAATCCAGAATTACTTGGTCCATTTCATATTCTCCAATCTGTGCGGTTAACCTCATTTCTCTTCCCGTCCTCGTCTTATGTTTTCCAATCTTCTGGACTACGCGTGGTTCTCCTGGCACGGTCCCAGTGCATCTGTTAATGAGTTCCTGTAGTCCTTTTACAACTTTAATATTTCGCAGTAACTTCATGCATGTTTCCAAGAACGTTGTGAGCATAGATGGGTCCATCTCCGGATTTGGTCTATCTTTGCTTCCTGAAGTGAAGGCATCAATGGAGCTCTTCTTAGCTTCCATGAAGGTTTTCCAAGCGTGCTCCAAATCAAACTCCGCTTCCTTCGTCGGAGCTTTGCGAACCCAAGTACTATCTTTTGGTTGTTTGCCTTTGTCATCTCCTGTTGCGATTCCACTTCGAAGCAAAATGTTCACATTCGGATCTTCCTTGCGCGGCTCAGACCTCATCATCTGCATTTTCTGAGTCGGGGGAGGCGGTGGTGCTCCTTTTTCACGTATCCTAGCTATTAGCGTAGGACAATCTTCTGTCTCATGATCAAACAAGGTACAATACAAACATGACGGATGCATTGGGTTTGTACAATCACGGGCATAATGCCCTGGCCCTCCGCAATTGTAAGATATCAACTGTCCGTGACCTCTTCCAGGTCCTCCTCCGCCTTGTCCTCATCCGCGCCCTTGAAACCTTGCTCACACCATTCTTGCATTTTGGTCTAGGGGTCATGTTTCGACCTGCACTCTGTAGGTGGGAGTTTTATCCATCATCAACTCATAGCTTCTACAAGTGCGCTCATCGTGTCCCACTGACCTACAAAAATTGTTGAACAACTGTTGTGAATTTTTTGTATACTTCTATAAAAAATGGCAGTTGTCCGTAGCATGTTTTCCAGCTATTTGAAAAATTGTGCACCACAAAGCAGGCACCGCGCTAGGTCCTGCTTGCGCTTCCGGCCTTAATGGCATCGGTCCTCCTCCTGTGAGGTAATTTGCGAACACCGAGCAGTGGTCCTTGTCATGACCTTGACCCTTGCATTTTACGCACCACACCTCTTCTCACACTTCTGGCCGAGCTGTCCTGTCCTGTTTTAGACTTTGCATCTCAAGGCATAAATTCTTCAGTTACATGTGGATCTGTTGAACTCCCAAGTTAGGATCATGCATTGGGGTCTCTTGTAGCCTCATCACGATCTATAAGGCCTTTGTCTGAGTCATTAACTTTTTCTACGATAGCACACTCCTTAAATGTGGCATTAGCGAAGCTACAAATCATTTGTGATGCTGTCCATCCGTCAGATTCATATTAGCCTCACAGATCATATATTTCAACATCTGATCCAGCTCCCAAGGAGTCTTGCCTAGTAGCATCATGATCTCTTTAAATCCAATGACTGACTGTGCTTCAGACTTCGGCTTGCTAAATTCTCTGTTTAGCGCTGCTTGGATATCTGTGATTCCCGCATTTGGATTATCATTGGAGTGCTTAATATACCAGGTCAACACGGGATCCTGCATGGCACTAATCAGTTTCGCTTTCTTTATATTGTCATATGTAAGTCCTTGCGCTTCCCATATGACTCTTATCACGAACCAGAACTGGTCCGGATCCTCATTCCCAAACCTTTGAAGACAGGCAACTTCACTATGCTTGCCATATTAAATCGCGGTGGTGGTACGGGTGAAGATGGAGGTGATAGCGGTGAAGCTAGTGGCAGTGGTGTGGGAAAAGGTGGTATTCACATAATTCTTTGCCTTATCAGATGGATCGCACTTCGTGGTGAGACCTTCACAAGCTCTTCCTCGTCCCCTCGCGGAGATGAAATCAAGGGGCTAGTTTTTGGTCCCTTACCTCCTTCGTTCCTATTGGTTTTTCCACTTCACATAGCCCCGAACATCAAGATAACTATATGACCCTCTTTTCGCACAATTTCATTTTAATCCAAGTATTCAAAGACTTTATGTACTTACCTCGCGGTCCTTTGAGAAATAGTCACTTTGCCTCACTATAGCTAACTGAGGTGTCAACCGTGAGCTCAGTAATGAATCCTCCTATGATACGATCGAGCCAATGATCAGCGGCACGCACGATCTTATCCTCCAATTCTTCCAACCTTCGCACTAACTCTGGGGTCCACACAATAAGATTGTCCAGTTTCCACCTTCCTTGGCTATCTGCTAGCTTCACGATCCACTCGTATAGCTTAGTAGGGAATGACACGAAGAATCTTTCGTGGATCTCTGTGTATAGGTAACAGTGTAACCACTCTTCTTTTGATAGTCAAGGGTTCCTGTTCTCCTGTGCTGCGAACTTGTGAATTCTCCTGTCCAACTAACTTTCAATTTCCTTCTTAGTTGGATTCCAATGATACGACATCACACATCTCTATGTAGATTCCGGTCTTGACAATGGAACCATTTGTTGGCTTGAGGGGGCCTGACCCAAGTTTAGAGTTATTTAGCTAAACAAATCCCTACACTACTGGCCCTTTTGATATCAGCCCGTGGAGCACGGACTAAAGTCTCACCCGAAGCAGTATGGGGGATGTTGTAACCAAGTTTCCGCACCCTAGAGATGTCTGAGGCATCAATTTAGTCCAACTGTGCCTACCTGCGCGTAGGTCACTTTGCACACTATTCTAACCTTCAATGTTAGGGTCCAACCCTAACCCCCTTATTTATGTAATAGGGTCGAGTCATAGTTATAGTTAAGTAAAGAGTCAATAAAGCCCATATTAATAATTGTAAGTGGTTGACCCGCATTTAAAGAAGGGACCACAGTTAGTTGCAAATGGGCCATGGTATTAGATAGATGGTATTAATAAGAACCATGGTACTAACCCATGGTATTGCATGTATGAATCCTATATAAAGGATAAAAACTCCCCTCGAGTAGTGTTGTGTCTTATTTTGTAATTGAGCCCAACTCTATTGGAGGTTTCCCCTTCGAAGAGGCAAATGAACATTGCTTTCCTTTCTGAATAATAAAATACATGCTGTCATTTCTTATTGTTCTGTGTTCTGGGTATATTTATTCACATATTTGGTATTATGGCATTTTCTCGCAGGTCAAGGGCATAATAAGTGGTATCATAGCACTTTCCAGGGCTGGTGGGATCTCCATTTTTAACATATTTTTTTTGGCTAGAGACATGTTCTAGCGTCTTTAAACCACGGGATCTATTGTTGAGCGCATAAACCTATGGATTTGGGGAGGCATGCATGCAAGAAATACAAGAGGTGGTCACACTTGTTGGACTCCCTTGTAACCCCTGTGGGTACCCCTTCGAGTAGTAGCGCATTAGATAGAACCATGCACAGATTGTCTTCCAAGTACCCTCTGGGTATATCGGAAGCCCCCTAGGCTCTCTTGAAACCTAGCCATAGATAAACCGTCGACCATCTTGCTGCTACAATACATCGAGAACAACACTCGAGGAGATTACTCGCATGTATGATAGGGTAGTCGGGTTGTACGGCTAAAGGTACGGTTGATCCTCCTTGGTTAGTGCCCTGAAAGATTGGGTCGAGTACTGCTGTTGGACCCTTATGTATATTGTGATCTGTAGCACCTGACACTCCTTGAGACCCTAGTTCCCTTGTCTCTCTCTCGATTGCGCATCATCTTTTCCTAATCAGATCTAGCCGGTTAGGTTCGGTCACCGTAGCAACAATCAGTTCTGCCACTCAGATCTATCAGATCTACCAATTAGCTATCAGATTCGCCATTCAGATCCAGTAGTTGGGTTCTGTAGCAGTTGAACAGTCAGATCCGCCATTCAGATCTAGCAGCAAGGGTTCGATCACTGCCACATTTCTCTTCTCTATAGTTGAGGGCTTCTTAGACAGATCTGACTATTTGTGTGGCTCCTATACCTGGGCAGGATTCTCGCAGGACATTGGGCAGAAGCAACTTTTCAGGGAATCAACTACTACAGTATTCCTAAGCGCGGAGTAAAACTCCTCTTGGAGTAAAAAGAAAAAAATAAAAAAAATGGTCTAAGACACTCTCGGGATGCTTATAGGAGACTTAGCCCATAAGAATCAGGTCGACGAGCTGAGCAAGGTGGTACCATTCACTTGTCAGCATCAAAAAAATTGGGTGGTCCCAATTTTTTTCTCACAGTAATGACAAGTGCATCGGATCGGTGCATTGTACAAACCAGAGCTCAAGCTATGGCCAATGAGAAGATGGACACCCTTGAACATAGGTTGGAGGAATTAACGAAGCAGATCCAGAACTTATAGGAAACTCTCACAAAATGAAAGTCGGGTGAACAATCGGAGGCATATGATTTTAATGAAAACATTGAGGGCGAGTCTAGCCATTCTCTTCACTTCTATGGAAACCACCAACAGTCCCAACTGCGACCACCCAAGCTGGACATGTATAAATTTGATGGCTCTCATCCGACCACATGGCTAGCACAAATGGAGCAATATTTCACATTGAATCACATCAGAGATGATGTGACTAAGCTAAGTGTGGGTAGCATGTACTTGGACCACGAAAGATGGAAATGGTGGCAGTGGCATCAACGTTTCTATGGAAGGCCCGTGACTTGGCAGATATTCGCAAAAGCCCTTTCGGATCGCTTTGACCATGAATCTAACTTTTTGGGTCATCTTACTAAGCTCCGACAGACAGGAACAGTGCAAGAATATATTACAGCCTTTGAAGCCTTAGCCTTCCGCACAGGAGGTCTACAAGATGAGTTCTACTTGGAATGTTTTGTCAGTGGTCTCAAAGACGCCATACAAGCCCACACCCGACTGCAACACCCAATCTCATGGCTGGATGCTTGCAAGATAGCTCGTGAAGTAGAATGCGCGTTAGCATCCCAATCAACTCGTCCAAATTTCATAGCCAAGGGTTGCCCCACCCAGGCTCCCAACACTACCCAAACACTTAAGGTTCAAAAGGTGTCACCAATAGAAATGGCGGAAAGAAGAAAGCAAGGATTGTGTTACTACTGTGATGAGAAATACTCCTCGGGGCATAAATGCAAGGAACCCAAATTCTTTCAAATTGATGCTACTGATCACAGTTCATCAGAGGAAGCCCCACCATTTGAGGAACCAGAGGAGGAAGATGAGGACAACCAGCTAGACAATGCGCTCCCATCTACACCTGAAGAACCAGTTATCTCGCTTCATGCTTTGGCAGGGATTTCTTCTCCCCAAACTCTCAAAATCAGAGGTTTTATTAAGCATCACCCTGTAGTAGTGTTGATTGATAGTGGCAATACATATAACTTTATACATCAAAGAGTCGCTGAAGCGGTGCATTGTTTTGTCAGAGCAGTCTCTAATTTCCAGGTCCAAATTGCTGATGGGGGGACAATGAAATGTGAAGGCCATTGTGAAAATGTCAAACTTCAAATGGGGGATTATCAACTAAAGACCCACATGTTTGCCATACACATGGGTGGGTGTGACATTGTCTTGGGTGCTGACTGGCTCCGCACACTCGACCCAATCACAATGGATTTCCAGGAGTTATATATGAGATTTAAGCAGAATAACCACACACATACCCTCCGCGGACTCCAAATGGGTGCCTCCTCTATCATCAGCTCGCATAGGATGGAAAAATTGTTAAAAAAGGGCCACCATGGAGTTATAGCCTAGTTTAATGCCATCTAGGCCTTCGAACCCACTTCTCTTCATATTCATCCTGAGATGCAATAGATCTTAAACAACCATCAGTCGATCTTCGACAAGCCTCATGAGCTTCCACCCTCAAGAGGGGAACATGATCATAGCATTACTTTGGTCCCAGGGGCACACCCACCAAATGTGCACCCATATAGATATCCATTCATGCAAAAGAATGTAATTAAAAAAATCATCAAGGAACTCCTGGAAGCAGGCACCATTCGTCCTAGCATTAGTCCTTACTCATCGCCTATGGTCATGGTGCTCAAGAAAGATGGGGAATGGCGTATGTGTCTAGACTGTAGGGTCCTCAACAAGATGACGGTCAAAGATAAATTTCCTATCCCGGTTGTCGATGATTTACTGGATGAACTAAATGGGGCTCAATTCTTTACTAAGCTCGACCTTCGCTTGGGCTATCACCAAATTCACATGAAAGAAGTAGACATTCCAAAGACTACTTTCTGAACTCATGAAGGCCATTATGAATTCTTGGTCATGCCATTTGGTATTTGTAATGCTCCATCCACTTTTCAGAGCCTCATGAACCACCTGTTCAAACCATATCTCAAAAAATTTGTTCTTGTTTTCTTTGATGACATCCTCATCTACAGCCGCACCTGGGAAACACATCTTCAACATTTAGATCTGCTCTTGCAACTACTCCGGAAGCATAAATTATTTGTCAAGATTTCCAAGTGCTCTTTTGGCATGGAAGAAGTTGAGTATTTGGGCCACATTGTGGGGTGTGAAGGTGTCAGGGTGGATCCCAAAAAGATCCAGGCATTGCAGGAGTGGCCTCAACCAAAGACCTTGAAGAGCTTGAGAGGATTTTTGGGTCTCACCGGCTACTATCGCAAATTTGTCTGCAATTATGGTCACATTGCTAGACCCCTCACTCACCTTCTCAAGAAAAATTCATTTCTCTAGAATGATGAAGCGCAACAGGCATTTATCGCTCTCAAACATGCCATGTGTTCCACTCCCGTATTAGCACTACTCGACTTCACCAAATCTTTTGTGATTGAATGTGATGCTTCAGGTATGGGTATTGCAGCTGTCTTAATGCAGGAAGGTCGACCCTTGGCCTTCACTAGCCAACAACTACGTGGGAAAAATCTGGGATAATCTTCCTATGAGAAGGAGATGATGGCCATCTTACATGCAGTGGATACCTAACGACCATACTTATTGGGGTGGCGTTTCCAAATCCACACAGACCATCAAAGCCTTAAATATTTTTTGGAGTAATGCCTATCCTCGCCACAACAAAATAAATGGCTCGCCAAAATGTTGGGATATGATTATGAGATAATTTACAAGAAAGGGTGCGAAAATGTTGTAGTAGATTCTTTATCACACCAATTTGAGGAGGAAAGCACCTTGCTCGCAATCTCCCTTCCTGTTCCAGAATGGATTGAAGAGGCTCGCAAGGAATGGTTTTCACATCCTTTGCTCTCCCAACTCTTTAATAAATTGCAGGCGGATCCAAATTCCACAACGAGCTACTCTTAGCGGGATGAGATTCTTCGCTACAAGGATAGAGTAGTGATATCACCAACATCCATCCTCAAAAGTTGCATTTTGGTAGAGTTGCACTCATCTCCCACTGCAGGCCATTCAAACTTTCAGAAGACTTATGCTCACACTCAATGTTCATTCTTTTGGACAGGCATGAAAAAGGACATTCTTACTTTTATAGTTGAGTGTGATCTGTGTCAGCACCACAAAGGTGAAACAGTCAAATCCCTAGGCACATTACAGCCATTGCCCATCCCGGCCTCAATCTGGACGGAGGTTTCTATGGAATTCATTACGGGTCTTTCGAAGTTAGGTAACAAGTCAGTCATCATGGTGGTTGTGGACAAACTTTCTAAGTATGCTCATTTTTGTGCCCTACCCCACCATTTTACACCAGATTTGGTGGCTCAATATTTCATGGACCAGATCTTCAAATTGCATGGCATGCCCACTTCCATTGTGTCTGATCGTGACCCGATCTTCACCAATAACTTTTGGCAGGAACTCTTCAGGCTACAAGGTACCCAACTACAACTTAGTACTTCCTATCATCCCAAAACTGATGGTCAAACTGAAGTAGTCAACAAATGTCTGGAAACCTACCTTAGGTGTTTCACTTTAGAAAAGCAACATCTATGGGTATAGTGGTTACCTCTAGTCGAATGGTGGTATAACACTAAATATCATGCCACCACCAAAATGACTCCATATGAAGCAATTTATGGTCAACTCCATCCTTCACCTACTTCTTATATCGAGGGATGCTCGAAGGTACAAGCAGTGGATCAACTCCTACAGAACCGCACAACCATGCTGGCCCACCTTAGAGAGAATCTCCATCAAGCTCAAAACCGCATGAAGCAATAGGCAGATCAACATAGTTCAGAATGAAAATTTCAAGAAGGGGATCAAATATTCTTGAGGTTGCAACCATATAATCAAACATCCCTCAAAGACAAGGGTTGTCATGAATTATATCCAAAATTCTATAGACTGTATCAAGTACTTCAGTGCATCGGAGAAGTAGCCTACAAGCTAGCTTTGCCACCCATTGCAAAAATCCATCCAGTCTTCCATGTCTCATGCCTCAAGAAAGTGGTTGGGAACCATTGACGAATTCAAACTAGTCTACCAGAATTGGACGAAGAAGGCTCAATCTAGCTCCAACCTGAACAGGTTTTGGACATGTGAGAATGGCACCTGCGTGGCCGCATGATCAAGGAAGTCCTCTTCAAGTGGAAAGACACCTCTCCAAAAGATGCTACCTGGGAACCAGCCACTATCCTTCAGCAGTTTCCACAGCTTCAGCCTTGAGGACAAGGCTATTTTTATGGGGGAGGGCATGTTAGGGTCCAACCCTAACCCCCTTATTTATGTAATGGGGTCGATTCATAGTTATAGTTAAGTAAAGAGTCAATAAAGCCCATATTAATAATTGTAAGTGGTTGACCCGCATTTAAAGAAGGGACCACAGTTAGTTGCAAATGGGCCATGGTATTATATAGATGGTATTAATAAGAACCATGGTACTAACCCATGGTATTGCATGTATGAATCTTATATAAAGGATAGAAACTCCCCTCGAGGAGTGTTGTGTATTATTTTGTAATTGAGCCTAGCTCTATTGGAGGTTGCCCCCTCGAAGAGGCAAGTGAACATTGCTTTCCTTTCTGAATAATAAAATACATGTTGTCATTTCTTATTGTTCTGTGTTCTGGGTATATTTCTTCGCATATTTGGTATTTTGGCATTTTCTCGCAGATCAAGAGCATAACATTCAATACCCTTCATGATCTGTTATAATTGCCTTCGCGCAACCCTAACCAGGGGCTGAGGTGCTTTCACGCTACTATGGCATCGATTTGTGCTATTTCCCCAAACTATACCGTAGATCTTACTTATCTTCATAAATATCTTAGTTAACTTCATGTAAAGATATGCTTATCTCACATTCACTTAATTAACACAGTCACATATGTTCGTGTATCATATAAATAGTAGAAATGCAATTCATACCCAATACATTCAATGCAGAAAACAAGAAATAAATACAAAGGAATGATATAAAACCTCTCTTTATTAATGCTTCCAACTATTACAGACTCTACTCGCCCTGCGCACTCAACTGCGGACTACTAGGCCTCTGCGCACTCAGCTGCAGAGCCTTCTCCTACTCTACGACCCAAAACTAGACTTTACACTTCCGATAGTCTGCTATGCATCTTCCATCCTTCTATTAGATTATGACTTAACTACTTAGAGCTTTGCTCTATTTATACAATCCCATGGTCCGTGGGCCATGGGTAGATCTCTACAGCTAACATTACAATACAAAATTGAGGGCAGACAACCGTATGACTCTTTTGCAACTTTGCGCTCTGCAACCACAAAAGGTGGGGTCTTTTACATTGGAGTTACAATTTGTGACCAAAATCTAGGCACTAAGCCTTAAAACTTCCCTTGGGGGATCTCGCGCCAAACACTAACAAGTTTTCGCCCCTTTGGAAGAGGAACAAGGTCCCATGTATCATTTGCCAATAATGAACAATATTCTTCATTTATAGCTACATCCCAATTTGGATGTCCTGAAGCTTCTACAAAGGTGTCAACATCATAATTCGCTGAAGCTTGATCCAGTAAATAAGAGGCTCTATCGAACTGAGAACATGTACGATGTTGATCTGTAGGATCACCTACAAGAGAACTTGCTGCATCCCAAATAGCGCGGACCCATTTTGGAAGTTAAGGAGCCGAAGGAGGATCCCGAGAAGGCAGGGGAGGATTTTCATCCTCACTATCATCATCTGAAGAAGGAGTATTTTCATCATAGGCCGATATATTTTCAGAAAACTTTACATCTCTTCTAATGATAACATTTTTGGATTTAGGCTGAAGAAGTCTATATCCTTTGACATCTTCAGAATATCCAACAAAAATACATTTTACACTCTTAGATTCTAAGGCTTTATGTTTCTCATCTGGAATATGGGCTCGTGCTTCACTTCCAAAAACATGAAAGTGACTTACATATGGTTTAATTGAGCTCTAGGCTTCTTCTGGAGTGATATTCTTTAAAACCTTAGTAGGAGTGCGATTTATTATGTAATTTTCACAGTTAATTGCTTCTGCCCAAAAATTAAGACTAAGTTCTTTAGATTGAAGAATACAATTAGCCGTTTCCTTTAAGGTGCAATTATTCCTTTCAGTTACACCATTTTTCTATGGAGTATATGGAACAATATGTTGCAATTGAATTCCATGCTCAGTGCAAAAGTTGATGATTTTTTTTTTAACATATTCTCCAGCATTATCAGATCTTAGCTTAAGAATTTGATGTCTAGATTGTTTCTCAACAAAGGCCTTAAAGACCAAGAACATGTTAAAGACTTCACTCTTGAGTTTTAAGAAGTATACCCAAGTGTGTCTTGAGAAACCATCATTGAAAGTTAAGAAATACTTGTAGCTAGAGAATGAAACAACTGGAAGTGGACCACATAAATCACTTTGCACAAGGTGTAAAGGCACTGAGGTGTTCCAAAAGGCACGTTTTTCAAATCTATCCCAACGATGTTTTCCGAGTACACATCTGGAACAAACACCATCTCTGCAAGATACCATAGGAAGACCTGTCACCATATTTTCTTTACATAGAATTTGAAGGGAGCGATAGTTTAAGTGACCAAATCACTCATGCCAAAGTTTGATCACCTCATCATTATGAGAAAAAAACACCGAGTGAAGAGTTGATGACCCAAAGTTGTTAAAATTATACAACCTTGTGGAATCATCAACAATGCCAGTAGCTAAAATCTGTCTAGGATCTCTTAGGTCCTTAATTATAGCATCATGAGGTGAAAATTCAACGGTTTTACCTTCACTTGAATGAGTTATCTGATATACAGATAGAAGGTTGCAGGATAAGGTAGGAACACATAATACATCATTAAATTGACCATTGTCTATATGAATAGTCCAAGTCCCTACAACACTAAGAGATCTATCATCACCAACATAAATATTTTTGGTGTTACAATCATTTAAAGAAGAAAACATGGCTTTGTTTTTGGCCATGTGATAAGAAGCTCCAAAATCAATGAGCCACTCATGAGAATGAGAAGAAGAATATATATTTAGTGCATAACCAGTCCAAGATGATTGACAACCACATGCAAAAAGTGCTATTCCTGAAGATGAAGTTGAAGTTCAAGAGTGCTCCAAATGGATGTTATGCTTATTCATGGCTGCTTCCAAGGCTTCCATCTTCTTAAAGAATTTGGATTCTATGTGGCCATCACGATTACAAAAGTTACAATGTCTATCAATCTTCCCTGCTTGTTTCTATTTGCCTTATCATTTTGTTGAATTGATTTTTCATTTTGAGATTGAAATTGCTTAGGACCCTTGTTTGGTTTAGGACCATTCTTTTTAGGATGCCACTTCTTAGGATTCTTTGAATTTGGTTGTTGTTGGGTTGCTAAGGCTTTCTTAGAAGAGTTTCTAGTATTAAGAAGACCAATATGTAAGAGTTTTCCTTTTTCTCTTATTAAAGAATCACAAAAGACATAAAAAGAGGGGGACTTGTAGTCTTTTCCTTGAGAAATAAAGGCTTCTCTAGTAGAATGGAAGGTGGAAACAAACACAAAATAGGTTGGTCCTAACTTAGTAAGAATGGAATAGATAAGACTACCATCTTCTTTCTTAACCTTAACACCTTCCAAGAGAAGTTTAAGGGTTTTGAATTTGGACAAAAAATATTCAACGGAAGAAAAATTATTGGGGTCCAACATAAGCAACTCGTTTTTGAGTTGATGGGCTCTAATTTCATTTTGAATTCCAAAAACTTTATCGAGTTGTTTCATTGCTTCATCGGGGGTATCAATTTCTGCAATATGGAATCTAAGGTCTGGAGAAATAGAATACCCTATCAACCCACATGCTTGATATTGCTTATTTTCCCATTTGGCTTGCTTATCTTCATCTTTAGGTTTAGAATCTTGGCCTGAGGCTATTTTATAAAGACCTTTACTTCTAAGTAAATCTATAATGTAGGATAGCCATTGGAAGTAGTTGGTGCTGTCAAGAATAACTAGGCATGGAATTTCCATTTTAAAAGAAACTAAAGCTATATATGTTGAAAATAAGTGTTCAAATGGAAAGATTTCAAAAAATTAGGCCGATTAAAAAAAACAGTTTTGAAAATGGCTTCCGGATGAAGAAGTTATGGCTTTTTGAAGAAACATTGTTGAAAATGCCAACGAACCACGTGAATGTTTGGAAGTGGATTATAATGTTATATTTAAAAAAAATTCCCACCATTTCCAAGCTTAATCTAATTAGTTCACTTTTTAAAAAATATTACTTTGTGTGACCTACTTTTATAAATAAGTGAAAGTCATTTTTACAATGGTACTTTATGAACTATCCACTAAATTGTAACTTAAATAAAAGAAAAAGTGACTTTAGAATTATAAGTGACTCACTTTTTATAATGGGTGAGAACACTTTTACATAAAATAACTTTGAAACATAAGTTACATGTGTTTTTTGAAAATGTAACTCAATAAAAAAAGACTTGAACCCAAGACCTCTATTCTTGTAAAATAGATTTAGACTAAGCGAGCTAGTTTAAAATGTTAGTAATTTTTCGAAAAGAGGAAGGGTTTGATTTGTTTTTTGTTTGGGTGCGTGCTTGTTTGAAAAATCTATTTTTTCCTACAAAACAAAAAAAACAACCACAAAAGTATCCAAACCTTACGGCTTAAAGTTAGATTTGGCCGAAAACTAAATATTTTCCTCAATGTTTCTGATTTTCCGAAATCACACTAAGGCGTAGCAGAAAAGAGCATACGCTGAAATCAAAGGTATAGATCTGGTAATAAAAAAATATAGAGGACTATAAACCAAAATAACTAGAGAGATAAATAGCTATAACTGCAAATAAATACTCTATACCTCCATATCTTAAAAATGACATAGATAGGGCTACTAGAAACCTTTTTGCATTAAACCAAAAGGGTTCCTCACTGGAACAGATGCTTCCAACATAATAGAGTAGTCCTCTTGGTTCGAAAGCGGCCATAAATAGTAGATCTAGGAAACAACGGTCAGATGTAGTTGTACCGGTTTCGGATTTGGAACACCAACGGATGTGGCCCTCGAATAGCTCTGATATCATATATGAATTTATAGGGTAAGTTCCTTAGATAGAAAACCAAAGGACACCACCTACAAACAGAGCACAGATCAATACACCAATATTCTTGACGTGGTTAAAACCATGAAAGAGGGAAATAGTCCACGGCTTGAGCCAACGCGACCACTTCAGGCAATTTATTAATGTAAAAGAAAGAAAATTTACATAAGATTCTCTCATGAACGGTCACCTAACAAATGACCCTCCATGCTCTTTAAATAGAGATCATGGACCAATCGGGTGTTAAGTCACAGATCAAGTGTCAGTAATACCGAGGAGAGAATGAATTGCTGGATCAATTCATGTCTAGAACATATAGTGACCGTCGGATTATAAGTTATAAAAAGTACATACTAAAGAAACACACTTTACCTAACTATACACTAGACCAAGTTATACTTAATTATTTCCTATATGTTGGAATATGCTAACATTTATTATTTAATAATAATTATTAAATTATGAACATTTTTTTTCTTCTCAAGTTCCCTAATGGTCATATTCTTTCTCTATTTAATCTTGGTCTTGCACTCTTCATATTGTCATTCTTAGCTTTCTGTCTTTGAAGATGGATGAAGTGTTCACCTGAAACGTCAGACACCTCAATGAGAGCATACAATACTATAGAAAAATTTCTCAACATAATAATAATAATTATAATGTGCCCCCTGGGGCGTAGAGTAAATGGTGATGGGGTGTACTGTCGAGTCACCCCGCGATGTGAAGGTCACTGGTTCAAAATTCCATGGGAAAAATCCCAAACATGTTAAGGGCTGATATGGCCAAGGTTGGGTGTGATCTCTGAGTGATTTTGACAGCTAAAATTCCCGTGGGTTGCATTTTCTCAAGCCATAAGTCAAGCTTGATGTAATCTTTGGAAAACTCAGACAACTTGACAAAAACAAAATAATATATATATATATATATATATATATATATATATATATATTGCAAATAAACATTCCATTAATAAACTAGAGGGAAAAGTACATCATAGTCCCTTACTACCACTTGGGAAACTAGATTAGTGATGAAATAAAAAAAAAAATTTGAGCCAAAATTTATAACATAATAGAAAATACAAGCTGAAAAAGTATATGTAACTAAGTTGGCTAGGAAATCTAAGCACATCCAAAAGAAAAACCGAGTTGATTGATAAAGATCTAGAAATAAATAAACAAGCTAAGACAACACCCAAAAAAGAGATGTAAGACATAACATCGCTGGTTAACCCGAAGCTGAGACATCAATTTGAGCTTAGGGGTCTTCTGGAGAGACTTGACCTTGATTTTTTTGAAGGAGATTCTCAATCCTAGATAGTTGTTAGGCCATCTGATGGTTTTCTGCATGAATTCCAAGAGGAGGACCAAGAACCTCCCCATGAGAAGTGAGGGAAGCCACCTTCGGAACAGAGAAAAGTTTGGAAAAAGCGAGGCTTATTCAACATGCAAACAAATTAGTTGATGTGACAACAATTCAGTGAAAAAGCTTGGCAATGTATTTGGAGGCAAGACCATCTTCCCCGCCTTGGAATGGGCATGTATCATCATGAGGGAGGAGTTAAATGTCAAAATGGTGATCCCGGTGGTGTGGGTTGGCCTCTTGCCCTCCCTCATGTGATCGAGGTGGTGGAAGGACCATACCCCTGTCCTTTCGCCAACATTTTCCAACAACCATAGCCCGATTAGGGAAATGTAAAAATAATAATTATTATTAATAGAATGTTAAAATAAAAGGTATTATGATTAATGTTAAAATAAAAAAGTATTATGATTAGTATTCTTTAGATTTATTATTTTAGAGTATTTAGAATAGTAATAATTCTTATAATATTTTTATTGATATTATAACCTTAATAATAATAATAATAATTATTATTATTATTAAGATATGTTATCATTAACATTAATATCGACAATAACAATATTATATCATTATTAATACTTTCCTTAACTAACTAACTAACTAACTAATAATAATAATAATAATTATTATTATTATTATAAAAATTATATAATATTCTTTAGATCTAATATTTTAGGGTCTTTAGAATAATAGTAATTCTTAATTGCGGGAAAAATAATAATTTTTAATAATAATATTATTAATATCATGACCGACCTTATTTATTTAATAGAAATGAGAAGTTCATATTAAAATACGTGTCTAATTGTGACAAATACCCAGGAGATAAGAAACATATGAGCTTCATTTGGCTTATTCTCCATGGGGAGGAGAACTACTATATTGAAATTGCTATTGAGAAAATCTAGAAAATCACTATAACAACAAGAATATACCTTGCATAAACATTCTAACATATAACGAGTTTTATAGTAAGAGGCCATTAGACAACATGAGGAACATCCACATCTGGTGCTTGACTGAGATCATGGAGGTGTTAGGGAGATGGCTACTAGTGAACTTTTTGTTGTTACTAGGATTAGAGAGTTGAAAATTGTTGTCAGGAAGCTGATCTTTAACTTTTGCAATTTTCTATTTTAGGGCATCCAATTTAACATCTTGGTGAGATATTATGCACTTTAACTCTTGAATTTATTGCAACAACATTGTTATAGTCTTCCAATGTTCCTGGAGCTTCAAGTTGGTATCCATAATTTCCAGTTCCATATCATCTTGAAGATGCTTGCTGCCAATATCTTGAGACCGAATTTCTTTGAAATTGTGGGAGGCCATGATAAACGAGTTGAGAGTGACTAGAGTAGGAGTTAGGGAGAAGAGAGGATACAAGGATTTAGGACAAAGAGAGACCATACGGTTGTGCAGGCCAATTAGAGCCATGAGTGGGACACAAGCGATAAGAAACTAAACGGAAGGACAGTCAAGTAGATTTGATGACCCTGGATAAAAGGGGTACCAAGAATAGGTGAATATTAATCCCTAATAGGAAAGGAGATGAAAGAGCCTGATAATGGAACCTGACTAAACAACCTATTCAAAAAACATGAATTTGAAGAGCTAAGGAGAAATGCAACCTAAATCTAAACCAAAGAACAGTCAAATAACGCTTCTTAGAGAAAACACTAGAGCTTACCCATTCTTGAGATCAACATAAGTCATGGGTCCAACTAAAACTAAATTAGGGAAAGCCATGAACTCTGTGGTGCTGTGATCCCACAAAATTATACCCAGAGACAAGCTGTATAGACACACTAGAGTAATTGAAGCATGGTTTAAACATAAATGCCAAAAATCGAGGAGAAAATACCAACGAAGGTGGGCAACTGTTGAGGGAGTGCATCTGTGGGTGAATAGTACAAGGCATGTGTGAGGAGGGAGTGGAAAAATGTATTGCATGTAGATGGAGGACAAAGGCTGACCTAATAACTTTCCTGTAATGTTCATCATTTTATATAGTGATTCCAGCGAGAGGGGGTAGGATTATATGCATGTGCCAATACTGTAGACCAAAGTACAATATGAAACTGATGCAAGACATAGCTAGGAGTGTGTCAAGGCAGGGTCCACCACTGTGTGCATCATTAACTTTTGTTTGTTCCCTTTTAAGAAGGCAAGCTCGATTGACTAAGAGATCGACCTCCATATTTTGGTGACAAAGAATATGGTAAAAGGGTTTTTGAGTGAAATCATCATGCGATTGAGAGATTGGTTGGAGAAATATCTTCAAATGCTAATCCTTGGGCCATGTTTTATGGTGAAGGTATCAAATAATTAGGGCCAAGTCTACTAATATTATAATGTTAAAAATTACCATACTCTTTGCCAGGAGTAGGCCATATGGTTTGGGTCGATATTGGTGTCCACCCACCTATTCCACTTGAACCCCACAATTATTTCTTTCAGTTTTTCAATTTCCTTAATTGTAGCACAATTTACTATTTTTGGCAGTTTTTCGGGTCCTTAACTTCCAAAGCCGTTTTGAGGCCCTAAACGACATTTATTTTTGGAAAATGAGAAAATGTGCAACATTGCATCATGTTACTAGTCAAAAGTTATAGCCCTCAGGTAGATCTTTCTAATGAGGTATCGTGTGCGTCAAACGAAGATCGTATGGCAAAGTTACGACCCCGGGAAGTTGATGTACCAATTTACCCCAACGAGGCCCATAGTTTTAGCACTTCATCTACTAGGGTTAGGTTTTTGGATGTTTATGGCTTTCTGTTGTTTCTTAGTAATAAATAGGCCTTTGAGCCCCATTGTAACATAGTTCAGAGGCATGTAGCCACCACATCTCTTCTCAGAGATAAACTACCATTACTTGAGCTAGTTTATTTCCATTATGTATGTAAACATATTTCAGTTCTTTGATATTAATGAAATGAACTTTTATTTCTATTGCATCTATGTTTTTATGTTTATATATGTATTCTTTTGCATTCTTGCATAAGTCCAGATCACCAAATGACATTAATATCATAACCTTAATAATAATAATACTTATCATTATTAATTATTTTCTTAATATTCCAATAATAATAATATTAAATAATGTGTGTTAATAATATTATTAAATTATTATATTTTTTAAATTACATATTTTTTTCAAATAATATTTTTCTCATTTATTCAATTGGTGTAATTTAATATTTCTTCTTAATGTCTTTCTCTCAGCACTCTTTTTATAGATTTTAAAATTTGGTCAGGTCTCTCCTCCTCTTTACCTATGTTTTTTGCTTCTTGTACTAGATGATGGGTGGAGTGTTCACCCAAAATGTTAGATGTTTCAACTGTTCATCACACAACTTCTCCATAAACTAGTTTTACACTATGACTCACAACTGTAAAAATATACATTGAAAAATTGTTGTTTTCTTCATGACGAAGTAGACAAACATAATGACAAGGATGATTAGCGATGGAGGGTATTTCCATTTAGCGATATCAAGCCATATTCCCCACTCTTATTTTGAGATCGACACTAAGGACAAAAGATAACATTTTGGAAGTGAAGGAGAGTTAATTCGACATTTAGTTTGTGGATAATTACCCATAATTATATAACATTGTATATTAATAGAATATAATGTACAAGTCAAAGACTTGGGAAAGCTCAGAGACAAGAAGAGGACATAAGAGTCCACATAGGATAGTTAGATTCAGATAAAGAAGGTAAGCTACCTATATTTTCATATCTCCTCACTTCTTTCACTTTTCTCCACTGAAATAGAGTAGAGGGAAGCATTGAAAGGAGCTTATGAAGCCATTTGGCTAAGATTTTTATTTACTTTTGTATTCTATATTGTGACATTCCCTGGTTAATATTTTCCCATTGTAAATAATTGTAATTAAATAAAAAGGGTTGAGAGGAAGGACATAGATTCCAGATTTCTTGGGGAGGGAGATTTATTGAGGAAATGGTTAGTTTAAATATATCATCCATTGGATGGATTGGAAGTTAATGGGATGACTGAGCAATAAATTTAACTGAAAAGAAGAGGAAAAGTTCAAATGTCCTTTAAGCTCCAACAACAAGAAAGAAGAGGACAAAATATTGAAGGCAACATGGAATGCAATGTTATGAAACCAACTCACAAAAAGATAGAAAAGAGAGATCAACGCCTTCAAAATAAGCCTCTTCAAGGGGGAAACCTCCTTTACATTACACAAATGAAAAATTATTGGATGATACAAATGACAAAACCTCCTTTCTATATGTAGGAGTCTAAGGGGTCATAATATAATCAGAGCCAACATAACAATAATAATGTAAGGGCACAATAATAACAATAGTGGGTTTCTATGGGGCACAATAATAACAATATGGGGACTACATGGGTACAAAAATATAATAAGGGGGTTGTACTAATAACAATAAGGGGTTACACTAGTAGTATAGGGACCTAACATGCCCCTCTCCTTCAAAAATTGTTGTCCTCAACTTTTGAGTAGATCTTGATGATTTTGTATAAAATTATTGTCCTCCCATGTGGAATCTTTAGCAGGTAAGTTCTTCCACTCGATGAGATACTCTGAAATTGATCGATTTCGTAGCTGTCAGGTTCTTGTTTCTATCACTACTTGAGGTTCCAATATGATTTTTCCTTCCTCGTCAAGTTCTAGCAATATTGTTTGAACTGGGATCTTCTACAACTTTTCAATGAGTGGCCACACTTCTTCATCCTTCTTCCATTCATCCCTTGCTTTGTTTATCCAATTTGGTTGGATAATAGAAATAGCACAAAACAGTGTTTCCACATCGTCATCCTTTCTTGAGAGTGCATTTGCAACAACATTTTGCTTCTCTTTTTTGTAGATGATTTCAAAGTCATAGCCTAACATATTTGTGACCCATTTTTTCTGTTTGTCTAAAGGTAATCTTTGTTCTAAAAAGTATTTAAGACTATCATGATCCATTTTTACCTTGAAGTGTCTTCCCTTTAGGTAAGGTCACCATTTCTTAAGTGCATGTTGTATTTCCAACATTTCCTTCTCATAAATATCTTGCTTGAGATGTAGTCGTAAAAATACCTAATCGCCTACACCAAAACTTCTTTCACTGTGATGTTGATTTGTCTATTGTTTCATTTGATTCTGCACCAAACTGGTGTTATCCTTTAAAAGTTGGAGAACTTATTGTTGATGTTCGATGTGATCTTTCACAGCTTGAATCTTTTTCTTTTTGATATATCCTTCTATATTGAGAGTTTGAGGAGTGGTAATTTCTTCCAATGCATTACAAGATATGGTCGGATTCATTTCTTGATGCTCGATGTGATCTTTCACTTCTTGAACATTTTTCTTCTTGATATGTCCTTCTATCTTGATAGTTTTAGGAGTGGTAATTCCGGCCAATGCATTACAAGATATGGTCGGATTCATTTCTTCTTTCTCGATGTGATCTTTCACTTCTTGAACCTTTTTCTTCTTGATATGTCCTTCTATCTTGAGAGTTTGAGGAGTGGTAATTCTTTCCAATGCTTTACAAGATATGGTCAGATCATTTCTTCTTTCTATGGGGTTGGTTCTTGGTGTATATCCTCTTCTTTTGATGTTTCTTGATCCTTTTCTTCCTCCTCTTCATAATTTATGTAAAATAATTTCTTCTTAGCACACTTATGACCTTTAGTGTATTTGCTATCATAAAAAACCCTTTTTCTCTTTTTTCTTCCAATTGTTGTGGTGTAAACCTTGTAGGTTGTGGAAGGCTAGGAGAAAAAAAAACTTCCATAATTATAGTCATGAATGGTGGGATTCCTTGTTTCCATAATTTCTCTTTCAATTTTTCTTGCCAACCTGAATGCCTTCTCCAATGAATCAGGTTCCCAAAGACGAACCTCATGTTGAATGTTATCCTTTAAAGTCCCTGTGAAGACATCAATCCTTTGCTTCTCTAGAATATCATTTACCCTTATATTCAATTTCTGAAAGTAATCAATGTCCTCTGCCATTGAACCTTTTTTTTTGAGATTTATCAATTGGCTAAAGAAGGTGTTTCTCTTTGTATCCTCATAATGTGCTATCATTTCCTCCGTGAAAATTGACCATGTGACAAGTGGTTTACGAGAACAAAGCCCTTCATACCATAAAAATTGATTCGGCTCTAAATATAAAGATGCAATTGTACCTTTTATAACAGTTGCACCTCATGTAGATCAAAATATTGCTCCATATGTAGTATCCAATTTAACGGATCCTTGCCATCAAACTTCCTGATATCTCTTTTTCTTGATTTTAGGAGCTCAATCTTGAAACGACTGTAAATTTGTAATTTTAGATCTCCAAGTTCTGAAATTGCGTCCTGTAGTAGCCCTTTGAGTCCTCTTTCTAACCCCACAAGTCAGATCAAGATTGGATTCTGCAAGGAAGAGTTATGTCAAATATCCCACGATGACCTGATTATAGACTTGTTTAGTAGAGCAAACTTGTACGAAGTGTCATGTGTCACTGTTTCAACCTTAGGACCTGAAATCGATATACAGAAAACTATAGTCCGTCCTCTTTCTGTAACTTCTTACAAAATTTCAATCTGATGCTCAAAGAGAAGGTTATGACGATTTTCCCAAGGTCATCTATTTGGGATGTAATTCGGAAGCCTACAGAAACCCTAAATGTCTTGGACTGTATCTCGACAATATAATAAAAAAAGATTTGAAATTCAGGCCCGAGCTTCACTAAGTTTTTGGCTCAAATGGGTTTTACTTTCAGAGTCTGAAACTTTGTAGAAAAATAATTATAGCGAAAATTCCCTGATGACCTATTTGAGATGGAATTCCGGAGCTTGCAAAAACCATAACTTCCTCAGATCATATCTCCAAAAATATAGTGAGACAAGATCTAAAATTCAGACCCGAGGTTCAGCGAGATGTCATATCAAAGGTTTTTTTTTAGCTTTTGAAACATCGCATAAAAAACATTATAGTGAACATGCCACGATGACCTATTTGGAGCAGCAAAACCCTAGAATCCAAAGTTCTGATACCAAATGTTATGAAACCAACTCATAAAAAGATAGAAAAGAGAGATCAATGCCTTTAAAATAAGCCTCTTCAAGGGGAAAACCTCCTTTACATTACACAAAATAAAAATTCTTGGATGATACAAATGACAAGGTCTCCTTTCTATATATAGGAGTCTAAGGGGTCATAATATAATTAGAGCCGACATAACAATAATAATGTAAGGGCACAATAATAACAATAGTGGGCTTCTATGGGGCACAATAATAACAATATGGGGACTACATGGGCACAACAATATAATAAGGGGGTTGTACTAATAACAATAAGGGGTTACACTAGTAGTATAGGGACCTAACATGCAATATCCTGAGTGGTTGACTGGCATGGAGCTAGGAAGAAAAGAGACAGTTAGTCTGTTTGGAAAGACACACAACCCACACACGATACACATACACATACACAACGAAGAACATACTCTCTTTCATTCTTTCTCACACGTAGAGATAGTGGAAAAAGGAAGAAATAATTTTGATTACCCTCAGGTGCATATACACAAGCACCAGAAGAGAGGATGCAGTGAGAATGTTGTAGGAAAAATTCCTCTAAGGGTGGCAGTAAGAAAATAGAGAGAGAAATGATCCGATTTGGAGAGAAAACTCTAGAGAGATAGAAACCAATTGAAGAACCTTCACAGAGGCCTTCTGGGTAAAAGCGCTATAGAGAGAAGTGGCTTGTTGGTAAGGTTGAAGAATCCACTGGAACCTTATGGATTGATGAACCTACTAGTTTGGGAAAAGTCATTCAAATGCTTGTGAGGGCTGTTGAACCAATAAAAGTTACCTTAGGGTTGAAGCTTTGGTGCTTGACTCACTAATGTACTAGTTGGAGAGGTGATTTCTTACCCATCAATGGCTTATCCCTTGATTAACCTTCCCTTGATGTGGACTCTCTTCTCCTGAAAGTGAGAAAATAATCTCTACATTATGGTATCCTAGCATGGATGATATTTATTTCTTAAAAGATTGAGTAAAATCTTGTTTAGCTAGTGGATGAAGGTAGAGTGGCCTTGTGGCATCTTGTTTCAGCTGCAAAATTAGTGAATTCTCCCATGTCTCTATTATCACATGTGTATAGAGGTCCATATCCATGGTCAAATTTGTTTAAAGCTCAGGAGGGATAGGTTGGAAGAGCCTGTGTATGCCCTTGTATGTCATTGACTATGTATCAAAGGCTTGGGTAGAGACCTTGCACATTTAATAAGCGATCACTAATTGCGGGGATAAAACTCTTTTAATCCCAAGGCACGAGATATAAGGAGAAATTGGCTTAACCCTCTTCAACCTTATGATCAGTCACAGTGAACAAGCATGTAAGTAAGGAAAATCTAGGTTGTTGATGGAAAAGAATCCATGGCCGTTGGATGACCACAAAGGTTTGGTACCCCTGGGGTTTCAAGTGGAGCACCAAGGGAAACTCCTGGGATCAAATCCCTGGTATGATGTGGCAGTGGGCCCTGTTTCCCAACACAAAATGATGAAGGGAAGACCCAAAGTTAAATATCATGGGAAAGCTCCGCGATGGAACCCACAATTATGTGGTACATGGTGTTGAGTATGTGACAAGGGATGACATCACCCCAAACCCCAAATCCCAAACCCCAAATATTTTGGGTGCATGAGATAGTAAAATGCTTGAGATCTAGGTCCTAGAGTGACTTGGTGTGTGTGGGGCCCATTCAATGGGATAAGCATTGTGTGGTGTGAACACATTTGCGTATGGGTAAAGAGGGTGGCAAGATTCAATGCGAGGTGTGTAATGCCATGTAGCTGGAAATATTGTCTCCTGAAGTTTCAGCAGGGAACAATGTTTAGAATTGCTGAGATTTAACTCTTGGGGTGATGTGGCCTTAGAGGGCCCACACTCGCATGTATCCATCGTATATAACATACGTTATGTTATAGTTGGTTGTGAGGACTTTATGAATGGGGTTATACATGACCTAGTTTGAGCAGGTCAACAATTGCCACTTGGCACAACATGGCATGTGATTTGACAACCACGTGGGTGCCATGTGGTAGTTTAAGCTAACATGGCTCAATATGATTGGCCAAGACTCTAACTAACCATATATTTCAATCCAAGAGTCGTATTTAAGATAAATTTTGTATCCTTAAAAGGTATTTATGAGATGAACATAATGATTCTATCTATTTTACATTTTGAATAAGTTATAAGGGGTCAATAAATGTAGACCCCATTTCCTTAATGTGACTATGGGAGTCGGGTTTTCATGGTAACCACCTCCAGCTAACCTTAGTGGGGGTTAGGATTAGTAGGGGGTGCGTTATAGAGTTGTATTAGAGCTTCTAGGTTCAACACTTGAGCTGGATGGGCTCTATCACAAAAGTACCTAAGTGAAGGTTCAACACTGGACCTTGAAGATCCAACGAGGCCTTGAAGCCTTGTGATGAGTGTTGGAAACCCAATTATGGTTATGGATTGATTGTGTGTATGGTTTGGTGTATATTTTTATTCATGTAGCATGGCACTAACAATGTATTTTATTTTGTTGATATTAATTTTGTAGCTAGCTTCACACCATCAGATTTCCATTGACAAGACAAGGTGATAGTGTTTATTATGCATCTGAATTTTTTGTTTTTCAAATATAACAATGATGTGTATGTATGGAACCACATAAAATACACTAAGGCCTAAAGGGATAAATGTCAAGGACCTTAAGAAAAAAAAAGGGTGGTACAACATAGAACCAATAGACCAAGGAAGGAATACTAAAATTGTGTTGTATAACTTCGACCAATCACAACACAGACATGAAAAGGAAAGATCAATTAAGCAATGAGAAGAGGTATAATCACCCGACTGGATGGACATGTTGAGAAGCATGAGAGAAGAAATAAGGATTTGTAAAGATGATAATGAGAGGCTTGTTAGAGTGCAAGAAAAGGAAGGTGAAGCCAATGTAGTCATTATGAAAATCCTATCAGTACTAAAAAGATAGAGGAAACATGAGTTAGGGATCAACCATAGAGACATGCAAAGCCCATTAAGGAAGGAAGAAAGAACCAATGGGGAACATGGGAGTTTTGTGAGATCAGAGTGGGACAAATCATAGATGATGAGTACACAACCAAATTCTTAAAAATTCTAAGGTATGTTCCATACCTTAAGGAAGAGAAGGTGAAGATTTAGAGGCATGCTTGTAGATTTCCACAACCTTTCAATGATAGAATCAGGTTTGATGAGCCCAATTCACTAGAGGATGCAATCCAAAAATTGAATCACTACTATGAGAAATCTAGGCATAAGCCTGAATATAAATCAAATTGGAAATTCAAGGGAAATGCCAAGTTTAAATGGAAAAGGTAAAAGGAAACTAAGGGAGTGAGTGTGACCCCTGGTAACGAAGAAAACTAGCAGAAGTCCAATGCTACCAGCAGAGGCCATTCTACTCAAGATGAATCCAAATTTTATGAGAAGGGTCTGTATAAGTGCCAAAATAGTGGAGAAAATCACCTAAGGAAATATTGCCCACAACACAAGCATGTGGGCCCGAGACTATACAATGAACAAGAGGCAGAGACAATAAAGGACGTAGCTCAAAGTGTACTCGAAATTTATGATGTAGTGGATAATCACAAAGCTAATAATTAGGAAATGATTATAGAGATGGAAGGTATGCTCTTTGGCCAAAACATTTATGTTTTGATTGATCCTATTTCAAATTTTAGTTATATCAATCCCTCTGTTGTTGAGAAATGCACATTAACGAGTCTTGGCTTGTTCAACTAGCCACATTGATGAAAATAAGAGCGGAGTATTGCATGAGGGCTTGTCAAACTGAGTTAAATATGATGCCAATGATTGCAAATATCAACGTACTACCATTGGGAGAATATAGAATATTTTTGGGAATGGATTGGTTATATGCTTATAGAACCAAGGTTGAATTCTTTGAGAAGACCATCAAATGCCTAGATGAAGTTGGAAAACATATAATATTGTGTGGAAAGAAAAAAGCCACTTTGGTGAGATTAATTTCAACTATGCAAGACAAAATAAGCCGAAGAAAGAGATGTATTTTATTTTCTATAAAAATATCTAGAAACGTTAAAGCTAATGGAGGTGTTGAGAATGATGACAATGATATCTTGATGAGATATGTGTTTCACAACAATTTTTAGATGTATTCCTTGAAGAAATTCATGGTTTTCCTCCTCATCAAGAAGTATAATTTTCCATTGAATTAGTGCCATGTGTAGCTCCAACATTCAAAGCTATGTACAGAATGAGCACACTAGAATTAGTTGAGTTGAAGCTACAACTCAAGGAGATGTTGGACACATTTTACATAAGGCTAAGTATGTCTCCATGGGGAACACCAGTTCTGATTGTTAAGAAGAAGGATGGCACACTCAAGTCGTGCATTGATTATAGGAAATTAAACAAGGTGAAAATCAAGAACATATATCCATTTCCACAGATTAATGATCTATTCGATCAGTTAAGAGGAGCAACAATAGTATCCAAAATTGATCTGAGATCAGGATATCATAAGGTGCGTATAAAGGATGAGGATATCCATAAAATAGCGTTTAGAACAATGTATGGGCATTATGAATTTGTGGTAGTTCCCTTTGGGATTTTTTTTTTTTTTTTTTCACGGGTGGTTCATGGATACCCGTGGTCACTGGGTGGCCGCTACGTCCACGGAAATATCTGAGCTTGATCAAGGGTATCAAGCCCCACAGCCAATAGCTAGGCCTAACCTCAAGGGCTTTGGGGAGAATTGACCCTGTGACCTCCTGAACGGCGAGGCACTTATTTGACTAGTTGAGCTAACCCTTGGGGATACAAATTCCAATCCCCACAAGTTCCCTTTGGGATTACCAATGCACCTACAATGTTTATGTGCATTGGGAACAATGTGTTGCTTCCTTACTTTGAGAAGTTTGTCATAGTTTTCAATCATGACATTTTGGTATATTCAAAGACCGAGGAACATGAAGAGAATCTGGACACAATACTACAATTTCTAAGGGAGCATAATATTTATGCTAAGCTTAGTAAGTGTAATTTATTTTAGTCACAAATTCATTACTTGGGACACATTGTCTTAAGGGAGGGAGTAGCAGTTGATCCAAAAAAGATCAAGGTCGCCATGGAATGGCCAACACCTAATAATGTGGCTAAAGTTATATCCTTCATGGGACTGGTAGACTATTATAGGAGGTTCACGAAGAAATTTTCTAAGATTCGCCATCCAATTACTTCTTTGCAAAATAAAGGGAAGCGGTTTGAATGGATAATTGATTTTGCTGCAAGCTTCAATTAACTTAAGAAACTATTGATCCTGAAAAGGATTTTATTTTATTTACAAATTCCTACAAGGAGGGAATTGGTGGATTCCTGATGCAAGAAGGCCAAGTGGTATGCTATTAATCTTGAAAATTAAATGATCATGAAAAAAACTATGTAATACATAACTTGGAATTGGATTCCATCATCCATGCATTGAAGAAGTGGAGACACTACCTCATTGGTAGAAAATTTACTCTAATGACCGATCATGGAGGGTTGAAATATTTTCTCGATCAACCTATGCTTAATGAGTTTGATTTTGAGATCAAATACATTAAAGATAAGGAGAATATGGTTGTTGATGCACTTAGAAGAAGAGTGCAAATAAACCACCTAGAAGCCATAAGTTCTTATGGGATTGACGTTGAAGAGTAAATAAAACGTGATGGATAGTATGATGAAAAGTATCAATAAATAAAGTAAAAGTTACAACAAGTTGGTGAGGGTGAAAAGAATGAGGAACATAATCTTACAAGAGATGGCTTAATTTGATTCAAGAACATAACCCGTGCCAAAAAATAGTGACTTGAAGAAACTCATACTAAAAGAGTTTAATTCCAAGCCATATTTTGGCCATCCTAGATACTAAAAGACCCTCATGACCATAAATAAGTTTTACTGGTGGCTTGATTTCAAGGGATAGGTAGCTGATTTTGTTGCAAAGTGCATGGCATGCCAACAAGTGAAGGCTGAGTGCAAGCACCCAACTGGCTTACTGTAGCCTATTCTTGTACTGAAATGGAAATATGAAGTGATTTTGATGGAATTCATTACAGGGATGCCAAGGATTCCAAAATAACATGATGCAATCATGGTAGTGGTCGATAAGTTGAGCAAGGTGGCTCACTTTGTGGTTGTTAAATCTACAAATTCAGCTAGTGAGGTGGCTCAAGTTTTCATAAAGGAGATTGTGAGACTACATGGAGTTCCCAAGAAAATAATCTTGGATAGAGATGCCAAATTTACTTCAAGGTTTTGGAAAGAGTTGTTTGCAGGCTTGGGAACAGAGTTGGCTTTTAGCACAACATATCATCCTCAGACTAATGGGAAAATATAGAGAACAAACAAAATTCTTGAAGACATGCTAATAATGTATGTAATGCACTAACCAAATAAGTGGGAAGAGTACCTTCCACTTGTGGAATTTTCATACAATGATGGGTATCAGAATTCGCTAACAATGAGCCCATTTGAAGCACTTTATGGGAGGAGTTGTAACACTCATATCAGCAAGAGTGATCTAGTGAATAGGGTCCTTATTGTCCTGATATGTTGAAAGACATGGAGTAGGAAATGAAAACTATTAGAAGAAGTTTAAAAGTGGCACATGACAAGTATAAGAACTATGGGGACTAGAATAGAGTTCACAAAGAGTTTCAAGTTGGGGAACCATTGCTTTCTTGCGAGTTAGACCCAAGAAGAGCCCCTTGAAATTTGGGTCATGTGCCAAGTTGGAACCACACTTTTGTAGTCCTTTTGAAGTGCTCGAAAGGATGGGGCCAACATGTTATGAAACTAGCTCACAAAAAGATAGAAAAGATAGATCAACACCTTATAATTCAGCCTCTTCGAGGGGGAAACCTCCTTTACATTACACAAATGAACAATTCTTCGATGATACAAATGAAAAGACCCTCTTTCTATATATAGGAGTCTAAGGGGTCATCATATAATCATAGCCGACATAACAATAATAATGTAAGGGCACAATAATAACAATATTTGGCTTCTATGGGGCACAATAGTAACAATATGGGGACTACATGGGTACAACAATATAACAAGGGGGTTGTACTAATAACAATAAGGGGTTACACTAGTAGTATAGGGGCCTAACATGCCCCTCTCCTTCAAAAAGTGTTGTCCTCAACGCTTGAGTAGTTCTTGATGCTTCTGTATAAAATGCTTGTCCTCCCATGTGGAATCTTCAGCGGGTAAGTTCTTCCACTTGATGAGATACTCTGAAATTGATCGATTTCATAGCTGTCGGGTTCTTGTTTCTGTGACTGCTCCAGGTTCCAATATGATTTTTCTTCCTCTTCAAGTTCTAGCAATATTGTTTGAATTGGGATCTTTTGCAACTTTTGAATGAGTGGCCATACTTCTTCATCCTTCTTCCATTCAGCCCTTGCTTTGATACCAAATGTTATGAAACCAGCTCACAAAAAGATAGAAAAGATAGATCAACGCCTTATAATTCAACCTCTTTGAGGGGGCAACCTCCTTTACATTACACAAATGAACAATTCTTCGATGATACAAATGAAAGACCTCCTTTCTATATATAGGAGTCTAAGGGGTCATCATATAATCATAGCCGACATAACAATAATAATGTAATGGCACAATAATAACAATAGTGGGCTTGTATGGGGCACAATAGTAACAATATGGGGACTACATGGGTACAAAAATATAATAAGGGGGTTGTACTAATAACAATAAGGGGTTACACTAGTAGTATAGGGGCCTAACACAACAACTTATAGGCTAGATTGTCCTCTATCAATTAGAGTGCATGATGTTTTCCATGTTTCATTCTTAAAAGATATGTGTAAGATGCTAATCATGTGATTGATTGGTCCGTGTTACATGTAGAACGAGAGGGAGAGTTCTAACCAGAACCTCTATGCATCCTATATTGGAGGCAACTAACACTCTATAATCGTGAAATAGAGAAAGTGAAAGTGTAGTGGAGGAACTTTGGGCCCAAGGAATCCATGTCGGAAATGGCTAACTAGATGCAAGAAACATATCCTTTCTTATTTTTTGGGTAGAAGAAAATGTAAATACAATGTAAATGCTATGCACAATTATGTATATAAAGCTCCATAATCAACGATGCTTGGTCTAAAGAATGTTATTCTTTGTATGGTTATTGAACACCAAGGACAGTGTTCCCCCTAAGGGGGATGAGATTGTGACATCCCTTGGTTAATATTTTCCTATTGTAAATAATTGTAATTAATTAAAATGGGTTGAGAGGAAGGGACACATGTTCTAGATTGTTTGGGGAGGGATATTTGAGGAAATGGTTAATTTACATATATCATCCATGGGTTGGATGGGAAGTTAAAGGGATGAATGAGAAATCAATTTAACTAAAAATAAGAGGACATGTCTAGGTGTCCTTTAAGCTCCAAAAACAAGCAAGAAGAGGACAAAATATTGAAGGCAACACAGGTTGTGTTGTCCTGAATGGTCTATTAACATGGAGTTGGGAAGAAAATAGATGGTTAGTCTATTTGGAAAGACACACACCCCACACATGATACACACACGCATACACAACAAAGAAAAAAATCTCTCTCATTCTCTCTCATGCGCAGATACAGTGTAAAAAGGAAGAACACATTCTTCACACAAGCAACAAAAGTGAGGATGCAGTGAGAATGTTGCAAGAAAAATTACTCCAAGGTTGGAGGTGATAAAACAAAGAGCAATGATCTGATTTGGAGAAAGCAAGCTATAAAGAGAGAACTGGCTTGGTGGTAAGGCTGAGGAACCCAGTGGAAGCTTGTGGATTGATGAACCTATTGGTTAGGGAAAACTCACTCAAGTGGTTGTGAGGGATGTTAAACCAATAAGATTTTCCTTAGGGTTGAAGCTCTAGTTCTTGAATCATTAATGAAGCACCTAGAGAGGTGATTTCTTACCCATCAATAACTTATAAACTAATGAAACTTCCCTTGATGTGGACTCTCTTCTCCTGAAAGTGAGAAGAGACTCTTTGCATTGTGGTATCCTAGCATGGATGTCATTTATGTTTGAAAATATTGAGTGAAATTTTGTGTAGATGGTCGATGAAGGTAGAGTGGCCTTGTGGCATGCTGTTTTAGCTATAATATTGGTGAAGTATACCCTCAGAAGCATCTCACCTCAAGCATTGGAATCTGGCTTGGGGGCGACAACTATAAGTAACTATGGTTGTAGCTCATCTAAGGTTGAGTGGAAAGTTAGAGTTCCACTGTCACTTGTAAAATCATTGTGTTCCATAAGATAAGTGCTTACCTATGCTTCTTGTTTGAACGTTTTGTGCATATTTTTTGCATTGGTTGAATGTGGTGTTTGTGATATGAAATTGGACTCCACTCATAAAAGAGGAATGCCACTAATCCATGTAATGATGTTTAAGGAAGATTTTTTTTCTTGCGATTAATTCTAGACTACATTGTAACCTTAATAATTGGTTAAATGCATATGTGAAATCTCTTGTTAAAAATACTTCTATGTTTATTCTGAGATTGGAAATTTAGTTCAGTGGCACATATGCAACCTTTCTATATGAAGAAATATGTGACTATATGCATTGGGCTATATTTTTCTCATTTAATCTTAGAAGAGATGGCGTATATATATATATATATATATATATATATATATATATATATATATATATATATATATATATATATATATGATCACATGTGTATAGACGTCCATGGCCATGATTGAGGTTTGTTAAAGCTCTGGAGGGATAGATTGGAAGAACCTATATATGCCCTTGTATGTCATTGACTGTGTATCAAAGGCCTGGTTGGAGGCCTTGTACATTTAATAAGCGATTTCTAAGTGTGGGGATAGAACTATTTTAAGCCCAAGGCACAAGATGTTGGGAGGAATTGGCTAACCCTCCTTAACCTTGTGATCAACTGCAAGCACACAAGTAAGGAAGATTTGGCTCGCTAATGGACAAGCGCCCATGGCCATTGGATGACCCCGAAGGTTTGATACCCTAGAGGTTTAAATTGAAGCACCAATGGAAACTATGGGGATAAAATCCTTGGGATGATGTGGTAGTGGGGCCTTTTCCCCAGTGCAAAATGATGAAGGGAAGACCCCTAGTTAAATATTAAGAGAATGCTTTGTGGTGCAACCCACAATTACAGGGTGCATGGTATGGAGTATGTGATGAGGGATGATGTCACCCCAGGGCCCGAACCCTAGATATTTTGAGTGCAGGGCATAGTCGAACACTCAAGATCTAAGTCCCAGGGTGACTTGGTGTGTGTGGGTCCCATTCAATGGGATAAGTGCCATGTGGTATGAATGCATTTGCGTATGGGTAAAGAGGGTGACAAGCTTCAATGTGAGGTGTGTAATGCAACGGAACTCGAAAGATTGTCCCAACAAGTTCCAATGGGGAGCAGTATTGAGACCCTCAAAGATTTAACTCCTTAGGTGACATGGCCTTAGAGGGCCCACACCTACATATATCCATCGTATATAACATAAATTATGTTATAATTGGTTGCAAGGACTTTATGAATGTGGTTATATGTGACCTGGTATGAGCGGGTTGGAAACTGACACTTGGCATGACATGGCATGTGATTTGGCAGCCGCTTGGTAGGTTAAGATGGTGTTGCTCAATATGATTGGCCAAGACTCTAACCAACCATATATTTCAATCTGAGAGTCAAATTGAGACAAATTTTATATTGTTGGAAAGGTCTCGATGAGATGAACACAATGATGTTATCTATTTTACGTTTTGAAGAAGTTGTAAGAGGTCAAAAAAATTAGACCCCATTTCCTTGATGTGAATGTGGGAGTCTGGTCTTCATGCTAACCACCTCCTGCTAACCTTAGTGGTGGCTCATATTAGTAGGGGGTGTTTTACATATATTTAACACCTTCTAAAGAATGAATGCATTATAAAGTGGTCGCTCCAATTCAAGCACACAAGCCTTTGTCATTAAGTTCGCATGTTCATGAAATATTATAGATGGAGCTTTGTGCTTGATGAGGGGCATTGTGCTTATGTACACTCTCTTATACACTTGTAATAGCTTAGCTTCTAACCACTTTGGCAGGTGTTGAGGTGTTTTGTTCACATGTATGTTTTGTGGTCTTTCGTGGGACATCACCACCATCAATCATGTAAAATTTACATTTATCAATTGGGGTTTTTTAAAATTTTAATGTTTAAAAGTTATATATATATATGGGTTATTTCTGGTGGTGGGATGAAGGAATGGAATCCTCATCACCCAAATTAATTCTTGCAAATGATATGACATATGTTAATAATATTACCAGAATATGTATATTAATCATACAGTTTTGTGTGTGTGTATATATATATATATATATATATACTCAAGGTTAGCTAAATTTGATATTGTTTAGAGTTGTTGTTGATTATGGGTTCGACTCTCTTTGATTCCCTTGGGCCAACGTCTTTGTGAGGAAGTACTCTAGATTTTCTCATGCTTTCATTCCAAATGTGTGTGCATGTGCGTGTGCATGTGTGTGTGTGTGTGTTTGTGTGTATTACTCATATATAGTATATATATATATATATATATATATATATATATATATATATATATACTCAAGGGTTAGTTCAATTTGGTGGTGGGACGAAGGAATGGAATCCTCATCACCCAAATTAATTCTTGCAAATGATATGACATATGTTAATAATATTACCAGAATATGTATATTACTCATACAATTTTGTGTGTGTGTGTGTGTATATATATATATATATATATATATATATATATACTCAAGGTTAGCTAAATTTGATATTGTTTAGAGTTGTTGTTGATTATGGGTTCGACTCTCTTTGATTCCCTTGGGCCAACGTCTTTGTGAGGAAGTACTCTAGATTTTCTCATGCTTTCATTCCAAATGTGTGTGCATGTGCGTGTGTGTGTGTGTGTGTGTGTGTGTGTATTACTCATATATAGTTTTATACCTATATATATATATATACTCAAGGGTTAGTTCAATTTGATATTGTTTAGACTAGTTGTTTCTGATTATGGGTTTAACTCTCTTTGATTCCCTAGGGCCAATGTCCTTGTGAGGAAGTACTCTAGAGTTTCCTGTGCTTTCATTCCAAATGTCTATGTGTGTGTGTGTGTGTGTGTTTCATGCTATTTTTAATAATCATGTTTTAAGTAAGTTTTAATATTGGTTTTTATATGCTTTATAGTAAGTCTTTTAAAATTTGGTTTTAAATTACAAATTACATTAATAATAATATTATTTTTATTGTTCTGAGGCTTCTGCGATTAGTCTCTTGTGTATTGTTTTCTTCTTCCGGGATTATCGCATCCATGATTATTTAAATCAACGTTTCAAGCCATCCACTGTGGCTCATCATCAGGATAGATCAAAAGACGTATAAGCTAGATCTCAATGGGATGTATATGTAGAGGTGTGAGAGAAGAATGATGGTAGCCGACATGTTTTTAGGTTAGGTTAATTAGTAATTAATAATATTTAATAATTATTATAGTTAGTCATCTTATAATATTAATTTGGGTTATAAATCAATATTAAACTTATTTTAATTGTAATTAATATTAATTTTAGTTTCTTTTAATTATAATGTGTAATGATAAGAATTTTTATTTTTAATAATATTAATAACATTGTTAAATTCATAATTTATTATCATATTTATAATTGAGTGTTTTTTGTTTTATATGATATTAATTAATTTTAATTAATATTTTTGATTTTTATAAATTTGTTTTATGTGAATTTAATTAATTAATTTTAATTTTAATTTTATTATATTTTAATTCTTGTGTATGTTTAATTATATATAATTTAAACTTTTTTAGGTATATCCTAGGTTATTCGATTTTTATAAATTTGTTTTATGTGAATTTAATTAATTAATTTTTATTTTTATTTTATTTTAATTTAATTCTTGTGTGTATTTAATTATATATAATTTAAAAATTTTCATATTTGATTTTTATAAATTTGTTTTATGTGAATTTAATTAATTAACTCTAATTAAATTTTATTAATTTTTATTTTTATTTTATTTTAATTCTTGTGTGTATTTAATTATGTATAGTTTAAATTTTTTTTTAGGTATATTCTTAGTTATTTAATTTAGTGAAGGTGATGTTGATCTTAATGATTGATTCAAATTTTTGATATGTTTAGGATTAAATCACATTAATCATTTAAAAAAAAAATTTCTTAGTATGATTAAATTCAAATTTAATTAATTTAAATTAATTATTCAAATTTATTTATTTAAAATTTTAATATTTGTTTTTAAATATATTTTTAACATTTATGTTTATTTTATTTAAAAAATGTGTTTAATGTAAATAACATATTTGTTGTTTGTTTAAATTTATTTATTTAAAATTTTGAATATTTGTTTTGAAATATATTTTTATTATTTATCTTTAGTTTATTTAAAAAAATGTTTTTAATGAAATTTTGTATTTTTCATATTTATAATGTAATAATGTTTTTTGTTTTTTTGTTGTTTTTTTAACGAAATTATGTTTTTTCTCATATGAGGGTGAGAATGCGGGTAATGGTGGAGAGATAATAGAGAAAACATATTAACACGAGGGTGGAGGTACACATTTTTATGTTTTTACTATTATTTCCCCCACTCTCCCCATTAGATACCCTCATCTATGAGGGTGGGGGAAATAGAGAAAACATAAAAGCCTAGATACCCTCATCTATGAGAGTGGGGGAAATAGAGAAAACATAAAAGCCTAGATACCCTCATCTATGAAAGAGTGGGGTGAGGAAATAATAGAGAAAACATAAAATGAGGGTCAGTGTGGAGAAAAATAATATAGAAAACATAGAAACTCATGTATGAGGGTGGGGTGGCAGAAATATAGAGAAAACATAACATTAGGGTCTAATATTTTTATTTTCTTTATTATTTCCTCACTCCCCACCCAAATACCATCATCTTTGAGGATTCTCCTTCTTATTTTGTTTTTTTGCTTTATATTTTTATTTATTTATTTTCCTTTTTCTGTGATTTTGTGTAATATAATGTTGGCTTGCGAGGCATGGGATCTAAAATGTTAAAATTTTATGCCTCCAAAAAAGACCTTGTTAATGATATTGTCTCTTTATGGTTACATTTTTATTCTTTTCGATTACATGATTGATCTTAAGATTTTGGTTCTAAGGGTACCAGTGGACAAGGGCATAATTTCATGAAATTACAATTTTTTTTAAATGGGGCCCACTAGAAGCACGCTTTTAAATTTTGGGGTTGAATCATTTTAAGATTTTGGTTGAAATGGAACTTATTAATAAGTCTAAAGGTTTCAAAATAGTTGGAGTTTTAACCTCGAAAATAAGAGCATGCTGTTTTTAACAATAGTTTTCAATTTGCTTGTTGATTTTAAGGCTTTTGTCGATAACATTGCCACATTATTAAGTCCATGCTTGGAAAAGGTAGTAATTTTAAATCTTAAAAGAAATAAGGTGCTACCAATAGCACCACATTTTGAAACATAGATTGTTTTTGGTTTTCTTAACCTAAAAATATAGTTTTTAGGGATAGAGCTTTGTTTTGAGATTGTAGTTATTGTTAAATCAATAATTATGTTACTCATTCAACTTTAACTCTAATAATTATGATATATCACAATGTATCATTTCTCATAATAACATTCACAAACAATTGATGTTGAATCAATCAAGACATATTGTAGAAAATCTGTTGTAGGTTAACCCAATAATGCAATAAAAATCAAAGCAGAATATTATAACCTACTTCTACTATCAATTTGCGGAAGCTTAAAGAACGAGCTGAACAATATAACCAAAAGAAGAAGAATCAATGGCACAATACACATGAAAATACTTCGGGGAAAGCCTCAGCTAAAAATCCCACTCTATTTTATTATCATACATGTGGAAATACATAGGAATTATACAAAGCCTTAGCTCTCACAACTAGCCAACTCTCAGTACAATCCTCACAGATGTTCACAGGCAATATTGGCTTCTCTCTAGCCTTCCTTTCTGCCCTCCAAGCTCCTATTTCCTTGTGCTATTCCTTGTGGATGATTCTCCTATTACCAAGTGGAACACTACTCTCACACACTTTAAAACTGCGCAATCCTCAAGGAATGATGCCTTGATTGCATGCATGAGTTTCTGATGAGGGAATCTTCAGTTAACTGGAGTAGCACTAGTTGAGTGCATGCATGCATCAACAGACTATTAACTCACCATTAGTTCCTCAAACAGTTTGGAACTAATTTAACTGGATTTAACTTAGTAAACTGAGTTAACTAATTACAACTCAAATATAACTCAATATTATCTCCTTAATTTAAGGGATAACTCTTGCATGACTTCAGAAATAATTCTAACTTGAATTTCTCCAACTAATTAATTCCTTGTGAATTAATTAATTATTTCCAAGTAGTTGTTAAGACTAAATTTGATTTTAATTCACAATTTAATTCAAGGACAAATTAAATTGGAATATTCTTGTTGCCATATTTCAAAACTCCCTCTCAACAAGAAATGGATTATCTGCCACCCCGATCATGTCTTTATGGAACTCAAATTTACACTTTGACAATGCCTTTGTCAAAATGTCAACATCTTGCTTCTCTGTCGAAATATACTACAGCAACATGATCTGTGAAAAGCCACGGGCAACAAATCTTGCCTTATGCTTCTCCACACTACCATCAACAGCTTGATTTACCTTGTAAATCCAACAGGAACTCACAACTGACTTGTTCTCCGGTCTCAGAGCCACATCCCAAACACTATTACGAACTATGGAGTCATAATCCTCCACCATAGTATCAACCCAAATCGGCTGCTTCACTACTCCCTCAAAGGAAGATGGCTCGGTCTCAACACATTCCCTAGCAAGGGCCATGTATCCAGTGTACCTCTCAGGTGACCTCCTCAGTCTGCGCTGAGAATATGGTGCTCCCACGTTCTCTCTCGCATCCTCCAACAATCTATTAGCTTCTCTTGTGCACTTCTGTCCATCTCTGGAAGACTCTGCTTGAGTGGATGTCTCCACTCTTGGAACCTCTGCATGCTTTTGCTCCGCATTAGTCTGAGGCTCCTCCTCCTTAGGAACTAACAGTTCCTCCATAGCCTATAGTTGGAGCTCCCTCTCAAGGGAAACTCACATGACCTTCTACTCATCAAACTTGAGATCTTTGCGAACCACTGTCCTCTGACTGGTAGGCAAGTACACCCGATAGTTGTGAGGTGTATCAGTGTACCCCACAAGTATCTCCAACTCTACTGTCGGCTCAAGCTTCTTCCGTGCATCCTTTGTCACATGGAAATATACCGATGAGCCAAAGATCCTGAAGTGACCCACATTTGGTCTCTTACCGTAGAAAGCTTCCTCTGGTGTCTTCATCCCAAGTAAGCGATGTGGGCTTCTATTCTACAAATAGACCGTTGTGTTACATGCCTCAACCCACAAGTGAAGTGGTAGGCCTTGGTCATGCAGCATTGCCTGTGCTGCCCCTACAATAGTTATGTTCTTCCTCTCGGCCACCCCATTCTACTGTGGGTTATGAGGTGTCGTCAACTCTCATTTAATTCCTTCTGCTGCACAGAATTCCTTAAACTCTTGAGAGACATATTCTCCACCATTGTCACTTCTCAAGGCCTTGATCTTCTTCCCTGACTCTTTCTCGACCAAAGCTTTGAACTCACAAAACTTTGTGAAGGTTTGGTCCTTCTTCTGCATGAAATAAATCCAGCATTTACGAGAATAGTCATTAATGAAAATCACATAATACCTTTGCTTCGCTGTGGATGCCGTCAAGAATGGTCCACACAAATTAGTATGAACTCACTTTAAGATAGCCTCTGCTTGACTGTCTCAATCATGAAAGGAATACTTGGTGTACTTTCCCAAGGTACAACCTTTGCATGTGTCAACTTGCTCAAGTTTACCTTTGGGAAGTCCTGTAGATATCTATTGCATTATCTTCAAAGCCCCATGAAGCAAATGGCCCAACCGCCTGTGCCACAACTCGCCAATGTGTTGGCTTTGCACTAATTCTTCTTTCATACTCAATGCTGCACAATTATCTACCTCTAGTTTATAGAGATTCTTCACCCGAATACCTATCCTCTTGGTCTGACCATTGTCTATGTGTCTTAGGAACACATTTTCTTTACTGAAGACAACATCGTAGCCTTTTTCCTCCAACATCGCGATCGATACCAAGTTCTTCTTTAGTCCAGACACATACATCACATCTGTCAAGGTGAGAGGAGCTCCATGCTCCCTCTAAAAAGCAACTGTGCCCACTCCTGAAACACTATACCTTCCATCGTCACCCATCTCTATGTGCATCTTGAGGTCTTTCTCCTCCAAGGCACTGAATAAATTTTTATCACTGGTCATGTGGAATGAGGCTCCACTGTCAAGATACCAGACACAACCCATCATCGATGACACCATGCATGTGATGAGGGTAAAGTCCATTTCAAACTGAGAGGCTAATGCCTCACCTTCTGATCCTTCCGAGGATCCCTTCTTGGACTTCTTCGATGGGCAATTAGTCACATAATGTCCCATCTTGTGACAATTAAAGCATCTTACTTTAGACATGTCACCCTTCTTCCCTCCATGAGAAGAATTTGATTTAAAATGGGAAGCCTTCCCATTCCCTTTCCTTGCCTTACTTTCTAAGGCCAGATTTTCTTCATCATCATTCTTGGATGAAGAACCATCTCGTGTGCTCCTCTTGATTTCCTCCTGCATAAGATCTGACTACAGTCGTTCCCAATCCAACAGTTTCTCCCTTCCATTCACAGAGTCCTGGTAATTATTCCAACTCTTTGGAAGGCCAAGGAGAGCGAGGCTCACCATATCCTCATCGACAATAGTTATTCCCACACTTCCAAGCTCATCTCTGCAGGTGGTGAGCTTGTTCAGATATGTGGAAATAGTATCGCCCTTCTCCATCTTGATTCTTCGAAGCTTATCCTTGAGCGCCAATTTACTTTGGTTGCTATTGTTATGGTAGAGGTCCTTCAATGTCTTCCACATTGAAAATGGAGTATCCTTCCCATGGAGACTCGAGACAATATGGTCTCAAAATCCCTCAAGCATGATCCGTCTCACCTTCACCACACACTTCTTCCACTCAGGCAACTCTTGTGCATTAGTTGAAGCTCGCTTTGGGATTTCTTAATCAATGAATTCCTTCAAGCCATTGTCTTCTAATACAACCTCCATTCTATCTTTCCATGTTATGCAACTCGAGCTACCTTCCAAGGCATACTCGAGTCTCAAGCCATAGAACGCCATTGGCCAACCTTGAAGTATAATATTAATTCGATTTGCACCTGCAACCTCGAAATTCAAACTTCGAATTCTCTTCTTAGTATATTGTTCACAACTCCGATACCATGTAGAAACTCTCTACAAATCTAGCTTTGGTATCATGTAGAAAATTTGTTGTAGGTTAACCTGATAATGCAATATAAATCAAAGCAGAATACTATAACCTAATTCTACTATAAATTTGCATAAGCTTAAAGATAGAGCTGAACAATATAACCAGAAGAAGAAGAAATAATCAAAAAATACACATGAAAATACTTTGGGGAAAGCCTCAGCTAGAAACCCCACTCTATTGTATTATCATACATGTGGAAATACATAGGAATTATACAAAGCCTTAGCTCTCACAGCTAGCCAGCTCTCTGTACAATCCTCACAGATGCTCATTGGCAATCTTCGCTTCTCTCCAGCCTTCCTCTCTGCCCTCCAAGCTCCTATTTCCTTGCGCTGTTCCTTGTGGATGATTCTCCTGTTACCAAGTGGAACATTGCTCTCACACACTTTAAAACTGCGCAATCCTCAAGGAATGATGCCTTGACTGCATGCATGAGTTTTCTTTATAAGAAAACACATGCAATTGATAGTACACTTCCCTTTACTTTAATCTCAACTGGGTCTTTCTCATAATAGACATGCATGAGTTTCTGATGAGGGAATCTTCAGTTAACTGGAGTAGCACTAGTTGAGTGCATGCATGCATCAACGCACTGTTAACTCACCATTAGTTCCTCAAACAGTTTGGAACTAATTTAACTTGAATTAACTCAGTAAACTGAGTTAACTAATTACAACTCACATATAACTCAATCTTATCTCCTTAATTTAAGGGATAACTCTTGCATGACTTCAGAAAGACTTCTAACTTGAATTTCTCCAACTAATTAATTCCTTGTGAATTAATTAATTATTTCCAAGTAGCTGTTAAGACTAAATTCAATTTTAATTCACAATTTAATTCAAGGACAAATTAAATTGGAATATTCCTGTTGCCATATTTCAACTAACCTAAAAATATAGTTTTTAGGGATAGATCTTTGTTTTGAGATTGTAGTTATCATTAAATCAATAATTATGTTACTCATTCAACTTTAACTCTAATAATTAAAATATATAATAATGTATAATTTCTCATAATAACATTCACAAACAATTGATATTGAATCAATCAAGACGTATCTGCTACTGTCAATGTGAAATCCATTGATAATGTATCCATGAGCCATCGATGTTGAATCTTTCAAGTTGAACTTTCAGAAGTTCGTGTTGATTGATAACAACTTTGATAGCCAAAATTACACAATGAAGACACTTGTTTTTACTAAAATTGTTTAAACAATGATAAATATGACAAATTCAAAATTTCCTTAATTAAAATCATATTTAGCTTCTATGAATTATAAAACCACCTATGATTGAAGGCAAGCTCAACTTTTTGGAAATAAACAAAATCACTTAAATAACTTAAATTTGAATGAAATAGGACAAATTAAAATAAACGAGACACCTACTTGTTCAATCAAAGGAGGATTGAACTTATTTGACTCTAACTTACTTAATCAATTAATAAATTTGAAACCACCTCATCCCCCCACCATCCCCCTTTTTTTTTAAATAATACATTATACTTTTCATGATTGATCAAAATACTCAATTGGCCTATATAACCATTTAGCATATAATTGGTTGATCCTATAAAACATATCAACATAATTTTAGTCAATTGCAGTTATCCCGAGTGGTTGGGAGGAATGATTGGGAACCTCCCCACCTGGGTTTAATTCCCACAAATGACATGATGAACTTTGAAGTATTGGATGGAATATGTATATTCCTATATATATATATATATATAGATAGATAGATAGATAGATAGATAGATATACCTCATTACTATATTTTGTTGAGATGTTGTCATTGATGGTAAAGCAAAGGGTCAAAATATCAAGAACAAACCAAGGAGTTATTGTGTTAAGACATTGTGTTGACCATCCTTTAGTACCTATGTCTTCAACTGCTCATTATTTGTACAATGTTGAACACAGATAACAATTCTTTTCAGGATACCATAGAAGTGTTTGGCATATTGACCTAGTGTCTCTTAGAAATTCATGTGAGAAGAAATTGGCCTGATTACTTTCCTAATGGTTACATAAAAAATGAATACAACGATTATGCGTTGACTAGATTGAGGTGATTTTTATTTGTTAGATTGGGAACTACAAATCAAGCATTTTTAGAGGAACATTAAATGGTATAATGTCTACAAGTCGGCTCTAATATACAAGTCGACTCTCCAAAAGACATGTCCATTCAATATGGGATTCAAATTGTATAAATACAACCTCATTTGACCTCAAGCAAGCATCCAAATTGATCAAGCATAGAATAAGGAACTAGGATATGAGGAAAGTGAAGAGAAGGTTCACAGCTCGTGAACCAAGGAGCAAAACAAGGAGAATAAGGTGGGTTTATCGATTGGAATATTTTGGTTGTCTTCTGCATTTTTCATTGTGTTGTCTTGAATCAAACTCAGTCCTTTTGGTGCATATTCAACCCAACAAATAAGGAATAACTCAATAATTACAAAGGAACACTATTCTACCTATCTTGATTTGATAGCAACCCTCTTCTCTGCTAAACATTCAACCCATCTATGGCTCAAAATTTTGGCCCATCTATGGACCATGATTCAACCCTTCTATGGATCCATCCTCAGAAAAACAACCATTAACACAACTCAGTCCAAACCTCAGTTTTGTGGGATGGACCTTGACTTGAAAGGAGTAGGGTTTGGGCTTATTAGATCAGTCCTCTAGGAGCATACCTACTTGGTCTTGGAGAAAACCCAAACTTGTCATGAACAAACCTATTTGACCTAGGAGAATACTACAATTTTTCCTCTTGTGAGAATAGCATAGACACTTTTGGAGCAGAATGTTGAGGGCAGTAACTTTGCATCTTTTAGAAATTGGAATTGGTTTTTGAAGCTGATCCTTTGGAGCTGAGTTGAAGCATTGTTGGAGCTGTTCTTGGATGCCTTGTTTAAGACTTGAAGACAATTTTGGAGTAGACATATTGTAAATACTTGAGAAACTTATTGAAGTAGATTTATTGAGATGATATAGATCACCTGTTGGAGCACACATCCTTATCCACACTTGGAGCATCATTGAGGACATTCTTGGAGCATTCTTGAAGATATTCCTGGAGCATTGAACATTCTTGAAGAACAACCTAGTAAAGCATTGTTTAAGATCTTGTTGGAGTATTGTTGGGACCTATTAAAATATGAATAGATTTGGATACACTTTCAATGAATCTTGAAGCCTTGAATTGAACCAAAAGTACCTTGGAGGCCATATAGAAGAATTTTTTGAGGTAAGCCTTGGAGAAGTTTGTGAAGCATTATTGAAGAAATATTGGAGACATCCTTGTGCATTGTTGAAGAGATATTTCAAGTCTTGTTTAAGAATCTTTTGGAAGAATTAAAGCAATATTGGATCTATCTTGAAGGAATGAAGCAAATTAAGAGGGTTAGAGCCCTAGAGGATTGGATTCCTCATATAAGGTTGAAGCCTTGTAAGATACCATGTTGGACCCTGGATTGTTTTTAAGGATTCGAGTCCTCATAAGAGGTTGGAGCCTAGTTGAGACCAAGGTTGGAGCATCGAAGGAGTTGGAATTTTATTGGACAAGTTGGAGCCTGATTTTTGTAAGAGGTTTGAAGTCCTTGTCATTTTCATTGATAAAATTATTTTTTGTTGCTATACATCTTGTGTTATGGTTTAACTAGTGATCTTAACTGGCATAATTTAACAATTGTAAAGAAATAATGATTCACCCCCCCTTTTAGCATTTCCAACATATTTGGGATGAAATTCTAACATTTGAATTGACGTTTGAAGAAAAAAAATAGTTTCTATTTCATGGTTTTTTAGTCCCTAATAAAATTCCCCTATTCTACATCCTTGGAGTCATGTCAACCAATCAATACTAATGATGTATGTTAATTGATGTCATGTTTTCCTATTAAATTTTAATAAAGTTAATGTTTATTCTAGTGGAATTACAACACTTATGCTATATTTTTTTGTTGGGTTGAATACCAATGTGTATTTTATTATTTGGACATTTATAATAGAGGTATTTTTTACATTTTAAAAATAAAAACAAGAAAGAAACCATATTTTTTTGTAAATAGTTGGGATTAAGTGATGTATTAGAAGTGGTAAATCACACCTACATTTGGGTAAAAATTCTAACACTTTATCATTACTTACTTTGATGCCAATAAATAAAAAATTGTAATTTTTCTATTGTGAGAATAGTTTCATCACAACTATACTACATTCTTCATCATTGGTTTATAATTTCAATTTCAATACACTTTGGATGAAATGTGGCACTATAATTAAACATTTTTGTGATATTACATTGGTATTCCAATAGTATAGTGGCATTATTTTAACCATCCTACTAACCATATGTGATTCTTATGAACAATCAGTTAATGTCTGATTAAGATCAACACACAACTTTATAACATGATTTCGACACACTACCAATTTAAATCCAATCATCCCAATAACCATGCATCACATTCAAAAGAAATTGTTGTGGATTTTTGTCAGTATTTTGACTAAGTTCCAACATTATAGTGATGCATAAAGAATTCAATGTCTATGCATGTGTTTCAGTTCAATACTTCTTAGGTGTCATAAAGACATCAAAAGATGTAACACCTCAATGGAATAAAGCAATCCTAAATGCACTGAAGGTGTTGCTAAGATGTCAAAACAAGGTTGGAACAATGGTAAATTTGTTGTTATTTGTAACACTTATGTTGTTAAGGTATCATAATTTTGAAGTGTTCTAAATTAAAAAAGAAGAAAAAAAAAAAGAGGACAAATAAATCCACTTTTCACACATGCAATCCCCTAATTAATAGTCAAAGTACTAATCTCTCTTTTAAGAAAGTGAGTCCTAACTTGTGCCTACTAAATTTATTACTTTGGTTGTAATCTTATTATATAAAATACACCATAATATTAAATTATGGTTGGGAGGATAAAAGCAGAAGCAATATATATATATTTTTTTCTTTTCGCTATACATAAATTATTTGTCAGCACCCAATCCCAATAAACAATTACCAAATCATAAGAGTATATAAGTTAGTATAACACTTGGGAGAGTGCTTGAAATTCATACTATGGTTTTAAAAATCTAGGGCTTTTGAGCTCATTTTTATAGTGAACCTACGATGGGGAGGGTATCCCTCTCCTTTCACAACATCATCGCAAGGAACTCGAATCTGCAACAACATCTGCCATCGACTATGGGAGGCAAAGGAGAAAAGACAAAGGACAACCATGAAGCAAAGGATAATTAGGAAATTGACACACCAACGAATTAACAAAGCCATATCAATATAAATAACCCACAAGCACGTAGACAATATACTTTCACTCCTTAGGTCAAACACATTCCAAACTATGAAATAACATCCACAAAATTGTTGAAAATATCCAATATATGTAGGACCACATATTAGTAGGATTCTTTTAGGGAATATGGCTGACAGAGAAGGCCCTAATATGGTGGAGTAAGACATTCCATAAACTAAAGGGCCATTTTGAAGTAAAGCTAGGATTAAAGGGATTTTTTCAAGATAATTTTTAACAACTTGGAGGACAAAGAAAGGATCTTGGAAAATGAACCTTATTTCTTCAACTCGATAGGTTTATATCTCCGATTTTGGAAAGAAAACTTCAACTTTGACAAATAAGATTGCACAGTAGCCCTTGTTTGGAGATGAGTGTACTCCCTTCCATAGGAGTTTTGGGAAATGGAAATATTCAAGGGCATTGGCAGTATTGTAGGAAGATATGATGCGATCTTGGATGCTACAAAATAGGGAAGTATACCTTGTATACTAGAATTTATGTATACATAGATATATATAAATCCCTTCTAGCTTCAATACACCTTAGCTATAGGGATAATACATGGGTGAAAATAGTGTATTATGAGCACATCCCATTTAGGTGTCGAAAATTCCATGAACATGGCCACTTATTTGGAGATTTTCCATTCAACCAGATCTAATAACCCAAAACACAATTAAAAAAAGATGCACATGGGTTTGAAAAAGTGACAAGAAAGAGGAGAGCTAACATAAGTCCCAAATCCAACCCTAAAATCATTGGCCCAATATCAAAAAACAAATATGTAGCAATGCATGACAAAGAAGAGGAAAGTTAATGCAACATCCCAAAAAATACAAAAAAACAACCACAAGCCAAATTAGAAGAAAAAATGAGGTTAAAAGGCTCAAAGAAAAGGAAAATTGAAAAAACAACACAGGAGGAATGTAAATATGACAAAGGAAACAGATAACCACTTAGGATTCAAATGAAGGGGGAGATATGGAATTAGAAGATCTCGACTTATAGGAGCTAGAAACAAATTGGAAAACCCAAGATCTCAAGACCATGTTGGAGTAACAGATTCAATAAATAAAAAGGTTTTACATTAAAGGTCTACATCAATAACCATGAAAGACAAATATCAAAGGCAAAAGGTATGTATAATTCTCATGAACCACTGGGTTTCAAAGCAATTACTCCAAAGAAAAAACCAAAAAGGAAAAAAAAGCAAGGATATAGAAGAAATAAGCAACTTTTACAAGAACTAAGAGAGTTACTTCTTGACTTAAGAAGAGTAGCCCTTATGATAGAGAAATTAAAACCCTCCCCATCTAATCATTAATGGAAATAATATCATGGAATATGAGGGGCTTTAATGAAAAATCCAACTAGAGATTCCTAAAATCAAAAATCAAATTGAGTCAATTGACTATCATCATGATTCAAGAAACCAAATGTAGAAATGGAAATTTAAATAAAGTTTCTAGCATGTGCTAGAAAGGATGTGAGTCTATAGCCATTGATGCCCATGGTGAAACATATGTCATTTCCCTCATTTGGAAACATCTAAAATTACTCTACAAAATTACGACACTACGGAAAGAACAATAACACCTATGATTCCAACCCATAGGTTCAACCCACTTAGGATATTAACAACTTTTTATGGCCCTAACCAACAAGGAGAGAAGGCAATCCTTCGTGATGAAATCCTTCACATTTCCTAGCTCATCTATCCAAATTGATAGATTCTTGGAGGAAATTTCATTATGATCAAATCATTAGAAGAGAAAAGAAGAGGGATACAAAAAATGGAGATAGAGTTAGAAAATTTTAAAATCATGATCATTCAATTGAACCTAATAAAAATTGACACTATAAATGGAATACATACATGGAACAACAAAAGAGGAGGAGATCATCAAATAACTTCAAGGGTGGATTGAATTTTAGCAACAAAGAATCTCATCATTCTAGGAATATATATGGAGGCTTCCATATTACTAGGTGCATGTTGTGGTCATTAGGAAATCAACTTAAATCTAAACTGGGATGGTAGCCCAATAAACCTACCCTTTAGGTTTGAAGCATTCTAGTTGAATCATCTAGATTTTCATAAAATATAGCTACCTGGTTGAAAGATGCACCAATTTTTTTTGGATAGACAATGTATAAATTTTAGGAAAACTAAATTATATTAAAAAATTCCCAGGGAAATGGAATAAATAAGATTTTGGAGATATATTTGAAGTGCAAAAATTTCTAAATGAGAAAATGGATAAAATTCAACAACAAATCATAGAAAAAGGCAGAATAGAGGAGCTCTAAGAGTAGGAAAGCCAAGCACAAAGCGTATTGAATAAAGAAACAACTAGGAAGATATTTATGGAGACAAAAATCTAGAATAAAATGGATTATTGGGAGAGAAATGCAAAATTATTTCAAAGACCTATGATAAAAACAAGCAATATAACAAAATTAGGGCCATTAAAAACCGCCAAGGGGAAAGCCTAGAAGAGCATAGAGAATTGAACAAGAGTTAGTAAAATTATATAAAAAATTTCTCAATGAATCCATCAAGGATACAATAGAAGCCATTCACAACCTTATTTATGGTACATCATCCCCCCTGCCCCCCTCATCAATTCAAAAAAAAAGTGCAACTTTGCTAAGGGAGATCACCATGTTGGAACTGTAACAAGTTATAAAGGAGATTTGAAAAGGTAAGTTCCCTAGACTATATGGATTTATAGGTGATTTTTTTCAATATTGATGGACTATATTAAAAGAAGAAATATTAGAACTAATTAACGAGTCAAGGAACCCCTACTCAGTTCATCCAAAATTCAACTCCACTTTTATTGCGTTGGTGCCTATGGAACAAAAGGTCAAAGATCCAAGAATATTTAGACCCATAGCCTTATGTAATGTTATCTTTAAAATCATAACCAAAATCATAGCCAATAGACTAAAGTCTCTTCTCCCATTGCTCATTTCCTCAAATAAATATGGGCATGTGGAAGGAAGGTAGATACATGATAGCATCCTTCTAGTCCATGAAAGCTCCATTCCATCAAATCTACTAAAACCCCATGTATGTTAATAAAATTGGACATGTCCATTTCCTTTGATAAGCTAAGTTGGTAGCATATATATCATATGTTTAAGGCCTTTGGGTTTGCACCTAAATGGATCACCTAGGTATTATCCTTAAACTCTTCTCCATTCTTCTCAATTTTGGTCAATGCACATCCTTCTCACACTTTTGCGCAATCTCGGGGAATAGGATAGTGAGACCCTCTCTCCTCATTTATCTTAATTCTTATGGTTGATGGTATCAACAAAGCACCATAAAAGAAGTTGTGGGACTAAAATAAATAAAGGTCTCAACTTACATGGGATAGAACTTTAGTAACCCATGAAAAATTTGTGGATGACACACTTTTAATGGGATCCCCTTAGCAAAAGAGGTCAATGATTTCAAGGACATCCCAGATAAATTCAATGTGGCTTAAGGTACTAGCATAAATCTTTAAAAAAATCATTTTGTTTCTTCAACACTCCACTCGCAGTGCAATTTAATGTAACCAAAATTTCACACTTCTAGAGAATCCCCCTTTTGTCCAAATATTTAGGTATTCCTCTAATGGAAAATGCTCTAAGACACACTTCATACGAAAATATACTTCAAAAAATGGAAGACAAATTAGAGAGTTGGACTTACGGTTCCCTCAATCTAGCATAACACTTAATCCTTCTCAAATCAATCCTCGAAGCCACAAATTAGAGAGTTAGAATTTCTATTCCCTTAATCTATCAGGGAATTTAATCCTTCTCAAGTTAGTCCTCCAAGCCATGCCTCTTTATCCTTTTTCATCCTTGGTAGCTCCCAAATCCATTTTGGAAAATACACAACTTGCACTCTGCCTTCCTATGGGGGGTAGGAAAATAGGAGAATAAATGGGAAATTGTCTCCTAGGATAAAGACAAGTATTCCTAAAAAACAAGGGGGAATGCCACTTGTGAGACTTAGAAACATTGAATGGAACTCTAGAAACCAAAATTCGGTGGAGGTTTCTATAAAACAAATAGGAAATATGTTGCAGGGTGTGGTAGATAAATTATGCCCAAAACATTAACAAAAGGTACTTGGTAAGACTGGGGAGGGGGGGATAATTATTTAATAATAAAAAAATGGAATATGGCCCGACAAAACAAGAATCTCATCCAAAACTACTATTTTAGGGAAATAAAAATTTGGTAGAGCATAATATTATGGGATGAATATTAGCAGCAAAGGCTAAAGATGCAATCTAAAGAGGACCTCCAACCCTACAAATATTTATTGGAAATACAACGAAAAACCAAATTCAATGAATATTGGGAACAAAACAAAGATCATCACAACTAGAGATCCTCAAGAAACAAAAATGAAGAAGAACCATTAAAGGAAGGACTTAGTTGGAAACAATCTAGATAGCAATAGGTGATAAAAAGATCAGAAAACAATATGAAGAAGATATCCTCCAATGGGGGTATTATAGGCTGGAAGGACAATATAACTTAAAATAATCCTATTTCCTGGCTTAAAATATCTCCAATCAACCATCCTCACCACTTTGGAGAAAAATTTGGAGTTCAAAAAATTGACCAAAGTATTTATCTTCGTATGTATGCTCAACCATAGAAAAAATTGAACTTAGGATAAACTAAAAAAGCAAGCATTTCAAGTACCATCAATATGTTGCCTCTGCCAACAACATGGAGAAAACAAGGAGCACCTATTTAATTCATGCCCATTTTCATCCGAACTCTAGGATATGGGTGCCATTATTTTTAGGAAACTAGACATCACAACTATTATAGAAATTTGGAGGCCCATGGAATTTATCTATCCAATCATAAAATGGACTTGGAAACTCCTCTTGAGATTTTTATTGTGGGAAATATGAAAAGAGAGAAACCAGAGAATATTTAGAGGACTAACACGTGAGGAACTAAACATATGGAGAAAAATAATAAAGTGCATCAAATAAATTTCTTATACATCCCTGGTTCGATTAAGATTGGAAAGGAAATGATATGTACATCTCAATCCTTCACTAGCTTGACATCTCCCCCACTATCTCTCCCTCCTCCCGCCAAGCCCTCATCTCTCGAATCCTAGTCTCTCCACCCTCAACAATATGTAAAGATCAACTTTGATAGAGATACTTAGGGTAAACTAGGCCCTACCATCTTAATAGGCATCTTTAGAAATCACATAGGAGAAATGATTCATATATATGATGGGAAATGGGGAACTGAAAGCAATGATTTTGTAGAACTCTTTTCCCTATAACATGGACTATTGATATCCATATGCAAGAATTTACAATTCTCCCAAGTAGAAGGATATTCCCATCTCATAATCATAAGCCTTAAAAACCTACAACATGGTGTTGTCCCTTCAAAAATTTCAAAGAGATGGTGACTAGAAATTGCCCTCAACATAATCAAATCAATCCTATTACAAATAGTAGTCATACTTTTTCTTCAAATAAGAAGAACATGTAACAAATTGGTAGATCATTTGGTTAATGAAGTATTAAATATGGATAAATAAATATCAGATATGCAATGGGAGAAAGATACACACATCTCCCTAAAAATTTCATGCTCCAACATTACCTCGAGGATAAAAACTCCCTGGATTGGGTGATTCCATGATTGTCATTGAAACCATGTTTACATCACACAACTAAAATTTAATGGGAATTTAAGATTTTGTATAGTTGAAAAGATGTAAGGATGGGTGGTTGCATGACATTTTGAATTAGTATATGGCAATCAATATCATACACCACACTACCATGCAAATAATGTACTCTGAGCATTTGCATAGATATTTTTTTATTCAACCTTCACGTGGTTTCATTGCGGCATTGGAAAACAATTTTTTGATCCACTAAGAGCCATTAGTGGTTCTACATTAGGTTAATTTACTTACAAAGAGTTGGGGTAAGACTCTGGGTTGCTCTAAAGCTTCTTCATTTATTCTCCCTAGTTTCCTTGTTTTATATCCCTCTTACTCGTCACTCTTTTCAAGAGGTTCATTCGCCTTATGGTCTTCTTTTTCTTGGTTTCCATGGTAGCCATTTCTACCTTGTATTTCACTTCAATCTATCCTATCGAGTCCCTTCGAGGTTGGTGTCCTCACTTTCCTTACTTGTGCCTCTGTTCTACCTCTATCTCTCCCTTTGGAGTGTATTCCATACCCCTCCTTTGTCCACCACCACAAGGAAAAGACGCTCTAGTGGAGGTTTTTACAGAAGTACCTATAAAAATAGCCCAAAAATCTATTTGTAGTGGAGGTCAATGGTGAAGTTGGGTGGGCGTATGTTTTAGCAGATGTTTTTTAACGGTACATATATAATACAATAACACACTAATGCATTACTATACCTATACACACTAATTCTTAATAACATATGGTGCACCGTGGAAAAAATATTTTTTATAAAAAATAAAAAATACCAATGTGCTAAGTACCTAATGCACACCAATGCATATAATATTTGATAACACCATAAAATGGTTAAATTAAAAAAAAATGTCGATCATAAAAATCATTTTGACCAGTTCAGTGCTATAATCTCATGACGCCCCAGTGCTAAAAATCGTATAAGAACACCCCCATGCATAAACAATATGGTGCAATGTTGTGGGGTTTTTAATTTAAAAATGGTGGTGCACTGATTATATTATATGCATTGGTGTTGTTAATTGAACTGAAGGCCCTAATGCTTAATATAAAATGGTGCACCATTGCAAGGTTATTTTTTATACAAATAAAAACAACAATGCCCTACGTATATAAGGCACAGTGGTGAGTATACTATTTGATAGCACTGGACAAGGGTTAAATTAAAAAAAAAAAAAAAAAATGGCTTTAAAATTCATTTTCCCCATTTCGATGCTATACTCACATAAAACATTGGTGCTTTCCATTTTTATGAAAGCCCCGATGCGTAAAAACATGGTGCACTAAGGCAAGGTTTTTAATTTAAAAAACTTCAGTGTGCTACTTATATAATAAGTATCGGTGACATTAATAGAACTATATGTCCCAATGCTTAATATACAATGGTGCACCATTTGATGGTTATTTTTTTTAAAGTAAAAGTTTATGGTGCATTAAGTAACTATGGAGTATCAATGCATATACTACTCGATAACACTGGACTATGTAAATTTTAAAAAATATTTCGGTTGTAAAATTCATTTTCGCCATTCCGGTGCTATACTCTAATGAAGCCCCTATGCTTTGACATTTTCAGAACACCCTAGTGTGTATAAGACATGGTGCACTGTTGCGGGGTTTTTAATTTTAAAATAACATTGCGATAGGTGAAATTGGAGCACCAGGGCGTATACTACTCAATAACACTAGACAAAGGTTAAATTTAAAAAATGACGTTCATAAAATTCATTTTCACCATTTTGGTAGTATACTCCCATGAATCACTGGTGCTATTCATGTCTTAACATGCCTCGATGTGTAAATAACATGGTGCAACGAGGTAGGGTTTTCAATTTAAAAGACAACTTTGCACTTCATAAATAATCCACACCAGTGCGGTATTGGAGCGCGTCAAAACATGGTTAATTAAAAAAAAACTTACTGGCCGTAAAATTCATTTTTACCATTTGCAGTTCGGTAAAGCTCTCAAGCACTTGTGCAAATTTTTCCTCTATGAAGCGCCCTACCATCAATTCTTCCCTTGCTGTAGAAATAACTCAAAATTTTTAGTTGCTAAAAACAATAAACACAAATTTCTTCTACTCAATCCATGGAAGGGAAATCATACTAAAGAAACAAATGCAATCATTCAATCACAATGAACACAATTTTTACTGGGGAACCCGACTGGGAAAAACCCCTCCTCTATTTGTGTTATATTAGATGAGACAATGATCAATTACAATGACTGCTTCAATCCTTGAAGCTCAATCTATACAGAAATACTAATCTCCTGCTCTAGATGCTCTAACCAAACCTTAGTCAAAATAGGCTTCCAACTTCCTCCTATTTCCTTGTGCAATTCAACACCTAAAGAATAAGAAGAGCTCCTATTTCCTTGCTAAAATCCCAAGGGAATGAGCTCACCTGCTACATGTAAACTCTGTACACTCACTAGCATACAATAATAAATACAATTATGCCTTTTCCCTCCACTCAACTAGGCAATTCGAATTGCATGCATGAATAGGAATATTTTCAGTAAATTGACTGGTTAACTGAGAGATAAGTGAATTAACAATAGTTGCAACTACTCAACTGAACTCCTAATGACTATATTCATGACTAATGCTCAAATAACTGAGTTTCACTAACTATAACTCCACTAGATTGCTAGATCTTAGCAATCAACTCATGCACAACTCTACTTCTATCACACAAAATTGAATTGACTGACTTAATGAAGTGACTTGGCCATGTCACTCCTGCTAAGTGCAACTCAATTCCTCTTGCTGATATGGAAATTTGAATTTCTCCATTTGACTAAGGCACAATTCAAATGAAGCCATTTCTTGCTACAATTTAACACTCCTTCTTAGCAAGAAAAGGGTTATGAACAATCCCAATCCTGCTCCTCCTGAGGAATTTACTATAACACAACTAAGAATCCCTCTCACTATTGTTGTTGCTACTGCAACAACTGCAAATGAGAGCATCCAAAATACTAAATTAATTGTGTCTCTAAGCTACGACAGTCTCCTAAGTCTTTGACTTCTACTAGCCTATGCATTGTCACTCAAGATCTAATTGCATCAATTGACACTAATCCTTCTTCTACAAAATACTGTGGGTCCCTATAGCAAGGGTAATCATCGAAGACAAGAGTATAATACAATTTTTGCTACCCTCCTATGGACCTTGCCCAAATCTTTCCAACTCTAGGACTAAGGCTTACATTGCCCCACCTCACTTCTAGAGGTATAACTGCATGCATGGAAAAATCTACCTCTAGCTTGTAGAGATTTTTAACTTGAATACAAATCTGTTTTACTTGTCCAATAGAAACATGTTTCAGATAAGCTTTCCCCTTACTAATCACCACATCATATCCTTTCTCCTCAAGTACAACTACAAAAACTAAATTTTTCTTCAGATAAGGCACATACATTACATTCTTTAGGTGAAGATGGGACTTTCTCTCCCTCTTAAAGGTGACAGTGCTAATCCATTTGGTACTATATCTCCCATGATCTCCAAGCTCTATGGGTAATTGTAGGTCCTTCTCCTCTAGGCTACTGAAGAACTCCTTATTTCCTATCGTATGATAGTCTAGGTATGACTCACTCCCTCTTATTGTGATTTCCATGCAAGAAATGAGGGTGAAATCCAACTCAAATTGTGATGCAAGAGAATATCCTCCTGCTCCTGATGTAGGCTCCTTACTAGATTTCTTGTGTGGACACTTTGTTTCATAGTGTCCATACTCATGGCAGTGAAAGCACTTAATTTTACTAAGGTGTTTCTTCTTGCCATGGTTCTGGATGGATTCTGCCTCGCCTTAGGCCTTCTTGCCTTTTCCAACTAGAGAAAATTCTTCTTCCTCATCAGATATAGATGAGAGTCCTAATCTCATCTAATCTCCTTTGTCACCAAGTCAAACCAAAGTCTCTCCCAATATGGGATCTTGTCGCTTCCATTGGCTGAATCCTGATAGCTATGCTAGGACTTCGAAAGACCAAGGAGTGCTAAGCTCACAAGCTTAGATAGTGGCACAGTCTCTCCTACTCCTTCAAGTTCATCTATGACCTGAGTGAATCTGGATAGATACTGAACATTGGTTTCATTTTTCTACGTCCGAATGTTCCTAAGGTTAACTTTCAATGTTAATTTCCTAACATCACTGCCACTTTCAAATAACTCTATGATGGTTTTCCACCTGGCATAAGCAATTTTCTTGCCATGCAAACTTGAAACCACATGGTCTCTGACTCCCTCTAGGATAATCCTCCTCACTTTTGATGTATCTTTCTTCCACTGAGCCAAATGTTGTGCATTTGATACTGTTGGTTTTGGAATATCAATTTGTGTGTATTCCAATACTCCATTGTCATCCAACATAAATTCCATTCTATCTTTACAAGCAATGAAATTTGAAGTGCCCTCTAATGCATACTCAAGCCTTAATCCATAGAAAGACATTGTTCATGCATAAAAGAAAATTCCCACACCACAAATATGCTATTCAAAATTTATTTGAGAGATGATTAGGAATATTTTTTATATGAAGTTTTCAATAGCTCTGATACCATGTAGAAATAACTCAAATTTTTCAATTGCTAATGAATTCAGACTGAAAACAATTAACACAATTATCTTCTACTCAATCTGCTGAAGGGAAAACATACAATAGAAACACATGCAATCATTCAATCACAATGAACACAATTTTTACTGGGGAACCCAACTTGGATAATCCCCTCCTCTGTTTGTATTATATCAGATGGAATAATGATCAATTACAATGACTACTTCAATCCTTGAAGCTCAATCTGTACTACAATATTGATCTCATGCTCTGCATTCTATTACCAACATTAAGCCAAAATAGGCCTCTAACTTCCCCTATTTCTTTTCACAATTTAGCTCCTAAAGAATATGAAGAGATCATATTTCCTTGCGAAAATCCCATGAGAATGAGCTCACCTGCTACATGCAAATTCTGTACACTCACTAGTATACAATCATAAATACAATTTTGCCTTTTCCCTCCACTCAACTAGGTAATTCAAATTGCATGCATGACCAGGGATAGTTATAGTAAATTGACTAGTTAACTAAGATATTAGTGAGTTAACAATAGTTACAACTACTCAACTAAAATCCTACTAACTCTATTCATTACTAGAGCGTAGATAACTAAGTTTCCCTAACTAGAACTCCACTAGATTTCTAGATCTTAGCAATCACTCATGAACAACTCTACTTATTTCCCACAAACTTGAATTCACTGACTTAACTAAGTGACTTGGCCATGTCACTCTTGCTAACTACAACTCAAGTCATATTGCTAATGTGGAAATTCAATTTTCTCCATTTGACTAAGGCACAAAGCAAATGAATCCTTTGCTTGCTACAATTTAACACTTGCTTTCCATCCTTTTGTCCACTGCTCACTGTCTACATTTCAAATTTTGTCAAATGGTGGTCAAATTTGCTTTTTTCATTTAAATGGAAACTGTGCCTCCTCAATGAGAAAAATGTCTAGGTGATGTCTATGTTTCTCCCTAACTTAATTTTTTTGCGGAGTAGAATTTAAAATTAAGTAAAAAAATGCATGGGTTTTTTTTTTGTTATGCGCGATGCATTTGAGAATCTCAACTCACATCGTTCACAGTGCACCCTGTAAATTTATAAGATGCACCTCAAGTCAGTTCATAAATTTAGTGCACCACTAGTGGTTCAGTGTATTTGGTAAATATAAATGCACTGAGCCGTGAAGTTCCATGATGCACCACTTTAAAAATTATAATTTTTATGGTGGTGCGTCTGGTAAAAGCAACTTCCCGTGGGTTTATTTTTTCCAAACACACTGCTTAATATTAAAAAATATAGCTTGTTGAATTTGTTAACATGAACATTCCATTGCGGTTCGTTGACCTAAACTTAATGCGCCAGTGCAGAATGTTATGTCGATGCACTGCATTGAAAAATAAAAATAACTAATTTTATGTATGTATGCAAACTGAAATTGGTGTGTGAGTTCGATGTATGCACCATGTTCGGTGCACTTTTTTTTTTTGTGCACCGTGTTCGGTGCACTCCTTTTTTTTGTGCACCGTGTATGGTGCGTTCTTGTTTTTTTGGCGCACTGAGGTTGATTTTTTTTATTAATTGAAATTTATATGTCCATATTTATAAACACATTTTTCATTTAATAAAAAAAATGTTTTATGTATGAGGCTGATGTATTTTATATTTCAATCATGTAGAGACATCAATAGAGAGAGGAGCAACAACAATAAGCAAAAAGAGTTGACCAGTACGATATGGTACCAGAGTGGGAGGCATGAGAGAGGGAGAGGAATTTGTACCCTCACCCTATCACTGTAGTGACCCAAGGCCTCTTGAGGAATCTAGGCCTCCTTAAGTGCTATAAGGAGGCTACATACCTCAAGGGGCACTCTGGTTTGTTGGCACATCTGATATGTTAGTGGGATGTCCACTGACAAACTTTCCGTGTCAGTCCTGACATGTAGTTTCAACCCACTAAGGAGGACATTTGTTTTCTCATTGGCCTATCCAAGAGAGGGGAGTATTTTCCCCAGTTCCCCAATATCCCCCATGGTGTTGCAACAAAGAGTCAACTTGTCTACTCTTAGAGAAATTCTGAGGCTCATGTAATTTTTCCAGCAGATTTTTGGGTGTCTAGTGGAGAACTGCAAATCACTTATTTTGGTGCAGAGGAGGTTAGGTGCCTCTCACTATTAGTGATTACCATTACACATTATACTAGTGATGGGAAATGCATTAGTTTCCCTATTTTGTTTTATGTTAAATCTTTGGTGCAGAAGCCACTATATACTAAATGGTATGCAATTTTTTGTTGCTTTTTTGCATAACTTTAGATAGATGTCGTGTTATGATACATTGGAGGGAAAACTTTTATTTTGCTTCAGAGCTATTTTGTTTATTTTTTGAGAGGTTTCCAGAGACAAGGCCTAGTTTTTATCATCACCCTCCTAGGCCGATGACTGAGGTGGAGATGCACATGTGGGGGGAGATGATGCCCAAGAGGGGCCATCTAGAGCATTTGACTAGGATTTTCGCCAACGCACTAGGGCTACTAGGCAGTGGGGCCGACCACATGTTCGTCTTGGTTCCTTGTCCATACATGGAGAAAAATTGGTGACAGTGTCCCAACATCATCTTCAAATAGGATGATCAAACAAATGATAGAGGTAATATTAGTGTTTTCTTTAAATTATTCTAGTTTCATTTTATTGTCTTAATTAATTAGAATAAAATTTATTCTACCATGTTCTTTAACTTGTTTTATTAAATTGTTTAATGAGATTGTCTAATTATTATTGTGTACTATATATTTTGCAGACATAAACACATTCGTTGGGGACATGCCTCCTTCCCCATCGGATGGAAATGTTGAGATGGTTGAGGCTGCGAAGGGTGGAGGATGTCCTGATCGGATCCACGTGGGAATGCGGCTACGTCGTGGGTCTGATGTTGGATTTAGGATGGAGTTGGGTGACCAAATATCTAGAGTTTTGGTTGAGGTGGGAGTCCACCTTGGGACGACTCAAGACATTAAGGTAGATCCTAGGCTCCTAGAGCTCTTGACAGAATTTTTGTACAATATGATGAGTCTTATGCATCATATCCTCAGAGCTAGCATGTTTATATTGGTATTGAGGAGGGATCGCCGCCATGCAGTAGATACAAAGTCTTCATGCAGGACTAACCCATCGAATCATGATGATCATGGTGGTGACCTCCTCCTCCACCTCATAGTTCAACTCTTGATTAGGCAGTTGATCATCCATCGTCTTCTACCACAGACCAAGCTACCACTACTACTGTTTTATCGGATATTTGACTTATATATATATATATATATATATATATATATATATATATATATATATATATATATATATATGGTGCATTTTTGTTGTTCATGTTGATGTACTTAATTTATATGTTGGTGTTGATGTGTATATTGTTAGGTCATGTTAGATATGTTCATTTAATGTGCTTGCAGATAGATGTTTATGTTATAGTAGTTATTTGACAATATGAGATGTGTATTTGAGGATGTGTGCAGTGATGATGTTAGAAAATGCTTGTGTTTTGTTAGATATGATCACGATGCTGATGCCCTGTAAGATTATTAGATTTGTGTGCTAGCTAATGACTTTTATATGTGCTAGAGGTGTATATAATTAGATGATGTTAGCGAATTTGAATGTGTATTTTAGATGATGTTTATGTTTGTTAGATGGTTATCATCATGATGTTTATTTTTATGAAAATATATTTATTTATTATAGATTATATATTAGTGAACTTTATATCAAAATTTTATATACGTAATTATGCAAAAAGACTTCAACTAAAAAATACAAAGATATTTTTATAAATTACAAAGTTTAACATGGTTGAAACTATAAATGTAAACTTACCATAAATATTTTTCTATTTTATAGATAATTCATACATATTCATTCTAACTAAATACCTTTTCAAAAAGAATTACATATCAATAAATGCTATTTTCCATTGTACTATTTACTCTTTTTGAATAGAATTTTCTACCCTAAAAATTGTTATTATAAAAAAGTTATGATCTCCTATCATAAGCATTTCTATTGGCCCTAAAATTTTATGGATGTAAATCTTCCTATATTTGTTGTTTTTGTCATTATTACCCTTACGCAAGCCGTAATAGCGTAATCAATTTTGCGTTTATTTCAATTAGTCCAATCATTGACCAAAAATTAGACTTGATTTCACAAAATTTACATTAGAATATTTTATTATTAATTTAATTTATTTATTAGCATTTCTATTGGTTAGAGTCTTATTTTTCCATCATTGTCCTTGGCACTATCACAGTGAGTCCTCCTTGTACTTGGGCATTATAGTAGTCAGTCATCAACGCATTAGCCATCAACACATTCGATGAATATGGTATTTCATTTCAAGTCTGTACTTTGAAATCCACTCATAGTGGATTCATTATATATTACATTAATTTTCCTTAATTATCTCCTCAACCCGAATTACTTTACCAAATTCATCTATTAAAGCCGATATTTCATAGTAGTTGCACGCGTTTTGAAGCAAAACTAATGATTTCAATTGTGAGATGGGTAATCTAATTCTCTCTACAATTCAACATTCTATGCGTTGGGAGACTTTTTGCTGAATAATGTGGTGGAAGGTGGAATTCACGGGATCTTATTTGCTATCAATCTCGAATGCTAAAACTATAAAATTTTTGAAGTACCAAACATGCATATAATTACAAGAAAGCTTTGTATCAAATTTTCTAGCGAAACAAAAGCAAAAAGAGGGAAATAGGGCTTTTCCTATTTCCACCTCTATAGCATTATAAATGCTATCTGACATATGAGGGGAATAGCCATGGAGTGCCCTCTCCGTGCTCGCGCTCTCTCTCCATGTGCTGTCACTCAGAGGGCGATGGCTATTGCCCTCACATGTCAGATAGCATTTATAATGCTATAGAGGTGGAAATAGGAAAAACCCTTTTTCTATTTCCACCTCTATAGCATTATAAATGCTATCTGACATGCGAGGGGAATAGCCATGGAGTGCCCTCTCCATGCTCGCCCTCTCTCTCCATGTGCTGTCACTCAGAGGGCGATGGCTATTCCCCTCGCATGTCAGATAGCATTTATAATGCTATAGAGGTGGAAATAGGAAAAGCCGGGAAATAGCAGGACTTGGTTTTTCATTTCATGTCAGTCATAAGTGGGCATTTCGTTTGACCGCAATGTAATTTTTTTTTTTCATTTAATATTAGGGTTGGTTATGTAATCATTATCCATTTTTACCACTTGTACCATCAAATCTTTATAAAATCTCATTTATGTGTTAATTCAAATTATGTATGTATGCTTTCCTATGTAGTTAACATGTTGCACACAATTAATTTTGCTTCTCTCCCTTTCCTAGTTAAATAGTTTATATATCTCTGAATTAAAAAAGTCAATCCTTTATTTATCCATAATAAGTTATGGTATATATATTCAGAACACATTTTGTTAGGAATATATATAAGGATTTAGGTAAATTAACTTATATTTTAATTTATATCATTATGGTAACTTCACATCTAAATGATGGAAAGCAAATTCTTTATCTAATACAATTTAATTTCATACATTATACATACAAATTTTAAATATAAAATATTATTAGTATGTAAAATTGTTTTGGAGAATGTGATGGTAAATGATTTGACACGTTTGACACGTATAAAGTTCTATAGATATAAAGATAACCCAATGTTCTTTTGAAATATCTGTGCAAAATGTAATAGGAGATCTGGAAGTTGTACATGGTCCGGTTGTCAATGAAGCATAGATAGCAAAAAGCGAATAATGGACAGTGAAATTTGCCTGATACTAATAGGAATATTAAGGTCTGTCTAATCGAAATGCAGTGAACTTGAATAGAGACAACAACATATTGAAGAAAAACAAATAGTAATATATATTTATATACACCCACGTGCTTCGATCCAATTTCATTAGGGACGCTGTTTTTAAGATGACACATCATGATGTGATCGAGATTATGTTCCCATCGAATTTTGTAACATTCATTTTTTCCTAAATACATCAGGTGTGATGTGCAACTATATATTTATATACATAGAACAATGTGTATTTTTTTGGCCAATATCTTGGTGTCCATATCCAATAACACAATATGATATCTCACCCTACATGTTATCAAAAATATGAATTGCCTACATAAGATAACTAAAACACATTAGATACTACAAAACATATTTCTTTAATATATATTAATAATGTATATTGATTTTTATTAAAATTAATAGTGTTTGATATATAACACTAAATAATTTTTAAAATAAAGTATTATGATTTTTTATATATATTTAATTTACAATTACAATTAATGAATAATAAAACTATTTAATCAATCAATTAATAAATTTAATCAATCAATATATTAAATTAAAGTAAAATAATAAAATCATTTTTCATTTCATAAATATATGTATGAAATTAATCAAATACCAAGTAAATCAATAAATAAAATGTAAACAATTCCATATTTTAATTATTTTAATTTAGTTGTCTGCTATATTTAAACTAAGCGACAATGAACTTTAGCTAAACCAAATTATCACAAAATCTAAATTAAATTTATTGAAAACTTCGAATTAAACAAATATGTTAAAATGTTAATTTTTAGATTATAAATTACACAATTGGAAATACTTAGTTTTAAGTGTTAAAACATTTCCACTGGAAAATAGATGTAAAAACATTTATGAATCTTACTAATTATATAAAATGCCAAGAAAATGAATAAAAAACATTATAATTGATGAAATAAAGAAAATAAAACATACAACAATAGTATAAATGATGAAATAACACAAGTACATATTAATCTTCGTTGTACAATTCAAAGGTGCATTATGAAGTTAAAAATGTACATAAAGAGATTATTACTAAGTTGATGCACTTAATCCCTATGCTTAGTGCATCCTCTTCAGCACACAGGTAATGACCAAATGGACCGTATTTCTCTCTAATTTGCTCAACAACCCAATTGTTGGGGCATATCATTGACATATTTTGTTTTAAATGATCAAGGCAAGGCACACTTCTACCATTCAATCGTATGAATTTTTTCCTGTCACTGTCCCATTTCCTCATCTTCTGTTCATACAATACGAACCATGACTGTGTCACTTTCCAATTGCAAAGAATGAATTTGTTGATGGTTTGCATTTCTTAATTCATTGATGAAATCAAACCAACATATATAGTATGTATGAGATCAAAATATACATTGTGAAATTCAATGTGAATAGTTATTGTGTATAAATTTGATGAATGATAAGTCACTTACTCTTTATAACACGCCTTTTCATATTCATTTCAAGAAGCTACCCTTCTCTTTTGTCTTCATCCCTTTTATTGTCCCAAATCACCGCACCTAGTGTGTTGTTGATCTACTTGAAGTACTCACTACCATAAATGGAAGACTCATATGATTTGTACCCCTATGTCATAGACCCCTCAGGTTTGTTCCTTATATAAAAAAAAAAACGTTTCAATTTCTTCATGTACCTCTCTAAGAATAACATCCAACAACAAGAGACCACCCTCATATACTAGGTGAATTAAAAGATGAACATGCAAGTCCATGAAACTCGTCAACAATGCCTTCTTAAACATAAAATGAATCTCAACTATCTCTTGATGCCACCATGGAATGCTATCCATATGAATATCCTTTAATGTGATCAAACGTACAAATGCAAGCAATTTATATATGGCACGACGTAGGTCTTGGGGGAAGTCATGGTTCACACACCCACACATGAACAAAGGATAATAACGCTGCAAAGTAAACACATACAAAAATTAATTATATTTCATCCCATGGAATGAAATTAATAAAAAAAGGATTTACCCAACTTTAGAGCCCTACACAGTTCTGCTGTTGCGCGCGCCCTACCTGATCACGCTCCTGGAGATCGATCCCAACCAGCAACGCAACGGCCTGGGCCTTGGCCCCCCCGGATTCGCCTCAGGAGGACCCCGATCCTCAAAAAACCTTCTCAGATCTGGTGAAATCTCTTCCCCCTCAACGCCCCAAACCTGCAATCTCGAAATTTGTCAAGAAGCTAGATGTTTTTCAGGAAGTTCAGCTGCCCCCAACTATTCCTCGCATGGCAGCACTATCCCTTGCTGAGAGAGGGCTAATAGGGCAATTTACAGGCCTTTGGCCATCACCAAGAACAGTTCAAAGATGGGTCGAACGAAACTGGTCAGACAAGATCCAAGGGAAAATATCCATTAGGTTATGCAGAAAAGGGTATTACACTTTTCACTTCGAATCCAAAGAGGACAAGGATCTGATCTTTAGGAACGGGCCGTACTTCATGGATTCTAGGGGTCTCTATCTCAATAAATGGACCCCATATTTCGATCCGGAACTGGATATCCCTAGTATCATACCATTCTGGGTCCGTCTCCCTCACCTCCCTCTCCACTACTAGGGTGATGAGTCTGTTCGGGCCATAGGGAATGTTGTTGGCAAATACATTGACCGTAGCGAGCCCAAGGACAACATGCAAGCCTGCGCAAGGATCTGTGTCGAAGTGGATCTAGGTAGAGGACTACCTGAAGCGATAAAGCTGAAAGTGGACGACTGGAGCCATATCCAGCAACTGGACTATGAGCAGATACCATTTAAATGCAAGGTATGTCACGAATACGGGCACTTTGCTAATAGATGCACAAAAATTGTTAATGTAGAGAATGATGAGCAAGATGGTCATTGGGAAACAGTCAAAAAGAAGAAACCAGCCCCCCGCCAATCCTTCCTTGGATTCTGAAAACCCTGAACCCCCTAATCTGCGACCTTCCCCCTCCTCTCCCTCCCCATCAGCCCCCCTCCCCACTGAACCACCCCTCCCTTCCTCCTCCAACCCCTTCTAATCCTCGCCACGGTCGATTCTACCCCTGAAAATCCCCCCTCTGAGCCCCCAGACTCCCATCTACCCCAAACCATCTCTTCTCAGCCCCCCCTGAGCCCCTTTCATCAAGGATTACCATAAGCTCCTCCAAAGAACATGGAGCAACCAGTGATACATATAAAAAACAGGGATCGGGCAGAAAATCAGCCAAGAAACACAGGGATGAGAATGCCCAGAAGGACATAGTTATGGGCATGCAAACTCCAATAGAGTCCTTCATCCTTGGGCACCAAGAAAAAGAGACAAGCGGCAAAGACCAAGAGAGGCGAGCACCTCTCCGCATGCCCAATGCATCATGATGAAAATCCTTTCTTGGAACAGCAGGGGTTTAGGGCACCCCTCTAAAATAGCTGCCCTCAGAGATCTAATCCACAACGAAAAGCCAAAAATCATGCTGATACAGGAGACAAAACAAGATCAGCAAGAAATGAGAAAAATTATAGACCAGCAGAGACAGTACTTAGGAAGCATCAGCGAATCTAGAGGAGCCTCCGGAGGAATTGTCACCATTTGGGACAACAGTAAATGGGTATGCATTTCAACAAATCCCCACCAGAACTGGATCAAAACCACTCTTGACAGCAGAACAGGCAATCAAACAGTAACCATATATAATGTTTATGTTCCCAACCATTACAGAGAAAAAGAAATCTGCTGGGATGATTTGAAGGCAAGCATTGATGGGGAACGAAATACTAATATTATAGTTGCAGGTGACTTCAACCTGATTCTTCATGCCAATGAAAAAGGGGAGGAACCTTCGCTCCAGATCCCTTCAGAGGCCATCTGGAGACCATCATCCAGGAGCATGAATTAGTTGATGTTATACCCAAAAATCGCAGATATACCTGGAGTAATCGTAGGATTGGCATCGGCAACATAATGGAAAGACTAGATAGATTTCTAGTCAATATCTCGTTCCTCTCCTCCTTCTCTGTAGGATATGCTAACATCCTCAATACTTCTGCCTCTGACCACTACCCCATCACTCTGACTTTGGAAACCCACTACCCTCTTGGCCCTATCCCTTTTAAATATAGTCCTCTCTGGAATCGGATTCCTGCAGCCAGGGAAATTGTCCAGAAGACCTGGAACCAGCATGTAGAAGGTTTGCCAAGCTTTATTTGGGAAACCAAATTAAAAAGAACCAAGCAGGTATTAAAATATTGGGCCAAAGATAGCTCTCAGGAGCCAGAGGAGATTAAAAAGAAAGTCAAAAGCGAACTAGAAGATGTGCAGTCAAGGATTGAAGAACAAGATTATCGCAGCAAAACAAAGAGCAAGAAAGTGTTTTATATGCACAGTTGAGCCATATTAACAGGGAGGAAGAAATACAGCCTACTTCCACAAACAGGCCATTGCTCGAAAGCTCAGGAACAATGTAAGCACAATCTTGGACAGCGAAGGAAATCGGCATAGCACTCAAGAAACCATAAGGAATGCTGCCTCCAAGCACTACAGGGACCTCCTAACTGAAATTAAAGGGGCAGAAGACTATTCCAACTTGCTCCAGCATCTGTCCAAAGGAGTCACTAAGGAGATGAACGACAACCTTAGCAAAGAAATTGAAGAAGAGGAAATTAAGAGAGCAATTTGGAGCTTGCACCCTGATAAGGCGCCAGGGCCTGACATATTCCCCATCTGCTTCTTCAGGGAGTTCTGGACTCTGATAAAAAAGGACTTGACAAAGATGATTCATTGGGTGCAAAGAAAAGGGAAATTAGGAGGATACACCAATTCTACCTTTCTTGCCCTCATACCCAAGGAAAATCGGCCCTCTTCCTTTTCCAAATTCCGACCCATTTCCCTCTGCAATTCTTCCTACAAAATTCTATCCAAAATTTTAGCTACCAAACTCAAACCCCTTCTTCCCTCCTTGATATCTGAAAATCAAGGAGGTTTCCTATCCAACAGACATATCACTGACTCCATCCTTATTGTTTAAGAAGCCATCCACTCGAGTTTATCCAGGAAAGAGAAAGGATTTGTCCTAAAGCTCGATCTGGCGAACGCCTTCGATAGAGTAAGGCACTCCTTCCTTATTGATGTCCTAAAAAAGATGGGCTTTGAGACCCCCTTCATTAATATTATTGTAGCTTGCATCTCTGGGCCCTGGATCTCCCCCTTGATCAACGGTAGGCCAGGTGAAGCATTCCAATCCTCCTGGGGGCTCAGACAAGGCTGTCCCCTCTCTCCCTACCTCTTCATCCTCATGGCAGAATCCTTCAGTCAAGCTTTGGACCACAATCAGAGAGTGGGCCTTATAACCGGTATCAAATTTGGGAATGGAGCAAAAAACATTAACCACTCACAGTTTGCTGATGATACCTTATTAATTGGGGGAGCCTCCACCACAATAGCAAGGCGATTCAAGAAACTTCTTGACCAATTTATGGGGTACTCCGGAGGCCTGGTCAATCAGCTCAAAAGCTGTATTTACGGATGGAACACTTCAAATCAGGTTATCCACAGCATTGCAAGCATATTTGGTGTCACATGCAATCTAGAATGGACCCACTTTTCCTATCTGGGCATGCCAGTGAGCTTGGGGCCTTTGAAGGCCGAAACTTGGAACAAAATCATTGACAAGGTAAAGAGGAAAGTGCAGCAATGGGGAACAATGTGGCTCAACCCAACAGGCAGGCTCATTCTCCTTAAATCAGGTATCACTTGCCTTCCCCTCTATCGTTTTTCTCTATATCAAGCTCCTGCTATTTTTCACCATAAATTGGAAGTTGCACTTCGCCACTTCCTTTGGCAAGGGGGGAAGAACGATAAAAGCAAGTTTAATTTAGTCAGTTGCAAGCATGTTATTCAAACCCAAGATATAGGAGCTCTTGGTATTAGATCACCAAAGTTCTTAAATCTGGCCTTTGGTGCGAAAATTGTATGGAGATTAATAACAGGACCTTCATCGTGGTGGAAAAAGGTGCTGGAGGTCAAATACCTAAACTTCCCCAGGCAGCAACTCCTTGACTCCAATATCCCCAACAGAGACTCCACTAAAATCTGGAGATTATGCAAGAAGGCCCTTCCTCTTATGATTCAAAATATTTCGAAAGTTCTAGGGGGGAACCAGCAATAATTTTGGAAATGACAAAATCTTGGGCCAACAACCCTTGATTATGCACAAAGAGGCCACTCCCATCATCAAACTTTTCAACAATAGAGGTATCCATCATCTGGCTCAAATTTCTAGTTGGGATCCTCATTCACATGTCTGGACTGGCTGGTCCTTTCCTGAAATCCCCAATGCTTTAGATCCTAGTCTCAGCTACCTAAAGGCGCTCCTCCACAGTAAGGCTCCCATCAAGGAAGGTGAAATGGATGGTTTTCGTTGGGACTCAACAAGAAAAAATTATACAGTCAAAGTAGGCCATCAACATCTTTGCAACAACACCTTTCAGATGAGTTTGTGGAACCACTGGAAAATAGTTTGGCGAATAGAGGCTCCTCCAAAAATAAAATTTTTTATATGGCTTTTGCTGAAAGGCAAAATCTTAACAGCAGAGAATCTAAAAAGAAGAGGCATCAACGGTCCATCCAGATGCCCAAACTGTTGCAAGGCCGAGGAAACGATGCATCATCTATTCATAGAATGCCCCTTTGCTGTTGACTGTTGCGAAAAGATGTCCTCCACAGGTAATTTAAACTGGGAACCTTAGCACACCATAGCTGAGACAATCTACAAATGGAGAAAATGTTGCCCTTGGAAAGAAAAAAGAAGCAACTTGGTGAAGAGAGTATGGAACACTCTCCCCCACACTTTGCTATGGCGAATTTGGCTAGCTAGAAATCAAAAAAATTTCCAAGACAAGAGTTCAAATACATGAATAATCTACAGCAAAGCCAAAATTCTTGCTCTGGAAACTATCTCAATCAACACCACTGGAAAGATTGATGCAACAAAATATAGTGTAGAGGAGCGAGATTTCATAAGTTACATTCTGGAAAAAAATCACAATGCACAGGAAGCTAACAAGAGGGAGGCACAGAGCAAAGTAGAAGTCAACTCATGGAAAGTCAGATTAAAATAAGAGGAGTTTGCCAACTAGATACAAGACTGCAACTCCTTTTATCTGTTCTTCGATGGGGCATCAAAATCAAATCCTGGTACAGCTGGAGCAGGAGGGTTGATTTTTAACGCCAATGGGGAGTGCATTCTCCATTATGAGTGGGGCCTAGGGAAGGTTTCAAATAATAGAGCTGAAGCATTAGCTCTGTTTCAGGGCCTAACTCAGTTAGGCAAACTGGGAATAAAGAAGGCGAAGGTATTCGGGGACTCCTCTGTTGTCATCTGCTTAATGGTCCATCAGTAGAGCTCTCCCAACACCCTTCTACAGCAGATAAACAGGCGCAATCAAATTCTGCATCAGGCAATGGAAGACATTCAATATCACCATATTCTTCGTAACCTTAATAAGAGGGCCGATGACCGCGCCAACAGTGCGTGTGGAAGGCCAGTTGGCGTCCTAAGTTGCAACTCCAAGGAGACTTACCAACCTCTGCCATGACTCCAAAAAATCTCATTAGCGTCAAGCACCAAAACAATGATAGAATCGATGTGAATCATGTTCCTAGGGCTGTCAACAGGATAGCTTATTGCAGCAGGATATTGAATAGATATGGTATCCATAAAACACTCATTGATTTTGATAATCTCAACATCTCAGCCGGCAGACGTCCCATCAGATCCGATTCATGGATCTTCCAGGACATTTCCCCGATCTTCCAGCAGGATCCCCTCCTCCATCCCATGACTGGCTGGCCCCTTTCCCGCCCCTCCTCTCTGCAGCTTCCCCCTATATTTCTCCCCCTTTCCTATTTCATCAGTGCTAAGTTTGTCATTGCTTCCAAGAGTTTTTGTTTTCTGACATTTTTCGTGTGCTTTTTTCGTTTTTGATCCTTCACTTTTGCCTCAGAGATAGCCTCTGCCCTCTCTGTAGCGATCCGATCCTCTGGACAGCCCTATTCTATTTTATCTGTTTGATTGTCCGCGTCTCCAGGCGGTTTCAGGCCTTCAAGTGCCCAGTTCCGTGGCTTGTTGCTACCATCCCCTCTATCCCTGGTGTTGTTTCATCTTTCGTCCGCACCCACTCCTTATCTCATTCACCCCCAGCAGCAAATATGGCACGTAATGAGGATTGTCTGCACTGCGCGGACCTGCAAGTTGAGTTAGAAGAAGTCAGGGCTCAGCAGCGTATCTTGGAGAATCAACAGAGGATCTTGGAGACGAGAATTGAAGACCAGAATCGCATCATCAATGATAAATACCGAGCTGAAATCGACCTCTTCCTGCATAGGGTCGCCTCTCTTCATGATCAGTTCAGCCATTTGTCAAACCGATGCAGTCATGCTGAAGAGTCGATTTCGATCCTGCAGTATATGATGGATAAGCGAAACCAGGCAGCCCCTAGTTCCTCAAGTGCCAAGAAGACAGAACCGGACCAAAATCCAGAGGAATCCACCACAAGGCAAATTAGTCACATAGAAATAGATTAAAAATGTTTTGCAAATGTAAATTTTGGTTGTTCCAATATGTAAGAAGTTATAGTAGCTCAGGTAATTTTAGACGTAGAACAAGCAAGAAAAGGATCAAGGAGAAATTCCTATTTTGTAACTCCTCTGATCCAAGCTGCCAGCGGTATCTAATGCATCTCAGGAGCTCTGACTCCTCTTTTTTCAGCCATTAATATAGCAACCGACTTTGTTAAAAAAAAAAGAAATTAATAAAAAATAATAAAATCATCTTTTTTACATACATATTCTTGGAAGGTTCAAATGGTCATGTGTTTTCAACCTTGACAAATGGTCTTCCACAACGAAGCAACACTCTAGTGAAGAGCCATATGGAGAAGTTACCCTCACACCCATTATAAATTCGTTTGCCAAAGAAAGATCAACTTTCTTTAAAATCCATGGGGCACCACCTTCTTTGAAATACCAAGATGTTGAAATTGTAGCTAGTATCGATCTTCATAATTGTTGTCTAGCTCTTGACATGATGTAATTCTTATATATTTGTCAAAAGAAAGAAAAAAGAAAATATTGTAAAGCTCAAAAGAAAATTATTTTTATAAGAATGGGTTTCATGCTCAATTTATTATATTTCTAGGTCAAAGCACCCATTGTGTGCTTCTAGGTTTTGTGTCATGGGTCATTGTCCTTGTCATCATATGATAGACCCTTATTGGGAATCTTGTGTCAGTTTTTTTGTTTTTTTTTTTTTTTTTTAATTAATTTATTTATTTATTTATGGAAATTGGTCTAATATGGCTCCTCCACCAAGTCGGCCTGCCCTCCATTCAATTTGGTCTCATATATGGGATTTGACCTCACCTAAAGACTATATATAGAAGTGTAACTCGATCTCATATGACCACTCATCAAGCAAGTTTTGATCTGTAGTTGCAAAAGGAAGAAAATAAGTGTGAAATACATAGAAGGAGAGGAGAAACTAAGAAAATAAGAAGGAAACACTTTTCAAGCAAGAAGAAGTAAAAAATTCTCTCTTTTCTGTCACAGATGTGAGTTTTTGGGTTGCAGGAAGGGGCCAAAATTGCAAGACTGTAGTAAGGCCGAAATTCCAATGCAATAGGGCCAAATTTTTTGGTTGATGTAGTATTGAAGAATATAATTGTAAGGACTATATTGGGAGGTTAACTTGGAGGATTTGAGGATGTATTTGTCTTGGCTGTCTCATTTGATTTGTTTCTTAAGGAAGAGAAGATAATTTTTTGGTTTTCCCCTAGGAGAGGGGTTTTTCCCTAGATTAGAACCTATATCCTGTGTCCTTGTTGTTTTGATCTTCATGCATTTATATTTTAATATTGGCTTGATGATAAGAATATAAAAGAAGACATAAAATAAATTAATAAAGATTACTAAGAAATCACAAGTAATTATCGGGATAAGAAAGTATTTCTACTTTTTTGATTTTCTAACATGGAATCATAGTTAAGGTGAAAAAGAAGGAAAAAGGCATCTTGAAGATATGTTGAATAAAACCATTTGATAGAAGGAAAGAAGTCTTGGGAAGATCATATACTAGTCTACTATAAAGAAGATAACCTTTTAAGTCTTCAATATATCTAGTAAGGGTGACATTTACAAAAAACTAACTTTAGAGCATCGAAAACAAGGATGGACCTCATCCTTGCAAAGAATAAGGTATTGGAATTAGCACAAGGAAAAATCAAAGAACCTACAAATGATGGAAAGGAGAAGTACAAAGAAAATGACATTATTTCCATGAACCTAATTGTGGATGGAGTTAAAGACAACTTGATTTTCTACATATCCATGTTAGTTTCTTCAATGGAAATGTGTGATGCTCTTTCCAAGTTATTTACGATTAAGAATATTGGACAAGTGGAAAGTATAAAGAATGAATTTTGAATTGTCAAAATTACCAAATATGATACAATATATTCCTATTTTGTGGGAATTTTCTGTATAATAGATGAATTACAAGTAGTTGATTAAATAGTCCCTGAAAAAGAACTTGTGATTGCTGCCCTTCTTGGACTACCAAAGTATTAGAATGCCTTTGCAATTGGAATTAGCAGGAGTCTTAGAATGCCTTTGCAACTAGAATTAGTAGTTGTAATAATTCTCCATCCTTTGAAGAAATTTGGTCTACCTATATTCAAGAAGAAACTCATCTTTCCTTGATAAGAGGTGAGCAAGAAGATGAAGAAAATACTTCAAATGCATACTCTTCTCATTTCAAGAGGAAAGGAGGAATTAGAAGTTTAAAGAGTCAAAGAAAAATCATGGGAAGATTGACCTCTCTGAAATATAATGTTATCATTGTCACAAAATGGGAAATTATAAGAATAATTGCCTCGATAATCCTAAGAACAAGAAGAGAGAAAGAGACCAAGCTGCAATTGCAATTGATGAAGCTCCACCAAATAAGTCCAAAACTGAGGATTTTGAAGTCAAATATTATTCTATTAAGTCTTTATGGATATTATCCATTATATATCCTTTGCTTATAGTATAGGTTATTATTTTTAGGTCTTGTAAACTTTCTCTTATGTTTGACTCTAGGATCAATCTTTCTTTTTGATTTCTATGGTTTATATATCTAATATGTTTTTTTAGAAAGTTCTTGAGTTGTTTTTAATAAGTTTAAGAAATCCCTCACAAAGCTAGTTTGATGCAAGGTCAAGAGGGAGCTTACACCTTTTCACGAAAATATAAGTATTCCTTATTTCCTTCATTATTTTGTTGATTCCCTCTATACATATTTAACTTTATTTTTTATGCTTGATTATAATCGTTTCCTTGTGTTTTATTTGGAAGAAGGATTGTAGGTATATTCTAAAGAAGAAATGATTGTGATTAGATTCAAAGGAATACTCGAGAAACTTTGTTGCAAATAAATCCCTTCAAGGTTTGTAAAAAAAACAACTCAATGTATGTAAAATTACAAGATTTGTAGTAGATAAGAAGGTACGATCATTCTGAAATTTTCTTTATATTATTAACTCTCTCATGTTTAGGGTTTTATATAGAATCATAAAGAATCTTATTTTCTAGGGCGATTGATATTTAGATTAATCAACCTTATCATACTATCTATTTTTTGTTCACTTTGGTAAAACCCTAACCTTTAGTGTTCACATTAAAACCCTAGCCTTTTAGGGTTTGTTGATGATATCTATAACATATGATGAAACCCAATATTTTTAGGGTTTGATGAATTAGGGTTAAAGTAATATCCTAGGAATGAAACCCTAGGTGTATATGCTTCTGTATGGTTGAAACCATAACTTGGTCTAATTGTCGTATATTTAATTAATATCAAAGTTTTGATGATGGTATCTAACAAATTCCTAGCAAAGTTTATTGTAAGAGTCTAGGGCATGAAAATGTAATCCTAGTTGATTGCTAACAAGGTATATGATTTGAATATCTAAGTTTTGATAACCCTAGATGCTCTCTTTGTGATAACATGATAACCCTAGATTGATAAAGTTAACTTCATGCTCTTGTACATATATTGGTGCTTGGTTGTACTTGTTGATGAAATGTGTAGATACATGGTTAGCAAAGTTGTAAAGAGGTAAGCCTACCTCATAATGATGTTGAGCATGATGGAAAGAGGGAGTTGTAAGAACCCTGATAACATTGATGATTGAAATATGACATTGTTGCCGTGAGAAGATAAAGATTGAAGTTTATGAAGGAATGATGTTTTGGAAGGTCAAATTTCTCCAATAACATGACGATGTAAAAGAAAGAACCTATGAAATTGAAAATATGTTGATGAACTTATCTCCCTAAGTCATGAGGGAGCTTCAATGAAGGAAAGTGTATATCCTCCACATATTAGAGGGAGGACTTGATGTGTCAGCCATATGTATCATAAGGAGAGAATGAGATCAGAGAATCACTGCTGGTTGGTATTGATATATCGTGAATAAGATTTAGATTGTCTTAAGAAGTGCTGAAATTGAGTTTGGTCTTGCTAGAGAAGTTGGAGAAGGAAGTTTCCATCGAGAGTTGTTTGGATACTATGATGACATAAGTAGCATTAGAATGGTTGAGGACCTTAGAGATTATGCTAGCATATAGATAATAAGAGGCAATATATATTGAAAGTGATTGGGGTTGTGAGGCTACAATATGTTCATGTAGATGAGCAAGTAGTTGATATGTTGATCTCTCCCTTAGAAGTTTGTATATTTAGAAGCATGCTTGGATTGGTGGATATCTTTGATTTGGTTGAGAGGGAGAGATGAGTACCATAAAATGACTATATGATGGTACTTGGAAGGACATCTTGGCCTGGTTAGTGTTGAGATCTCAGTGATAGTTTGGCCTTGATAATGTCTAGATCCTAGCATGGGAGGGTATCTTGGTCTTATGGAGCTTCATTTTAGTGTTGACCTTGTTGACAATACCTAGATCCCTATGAGGGTTGGTTTCAGTTCTTGGAGGCCTATATGGCATATATATCCTGTTGAATTGATACGGGGTTGTAGCCTAATGGTACCTATAGTGGAAATTTTCCTTGATAACACCTTAGTCCCTGTTAATGTCATCGATCCTTGTATCAATGTCTTGGAAAGGACATTTTAGATCCTCGACTTTATGAACCCTTGAAATAATGTCTTGACACTTGGACCTTTGATGTGTTGGATATATTTTCAATTTTGATATCCCTAGCATTGTGTATGTTGTTGTAACCTTCTTGGAACATTTCAAATTGAGGTCAACCTTGTACCAGTTAAACTATTATGAATACCTCCCTAGTTAAGAGGGAGTTTTGAAATTGTAACTAGTATCGTCTTCATAATTGTCATCTAGCTCCTTACATGATATAATTCTTATGTATTTGTCAAAAGAAAAGAAAAAGGAAATTATATTAAAGATAAATTTTTTTATTTTTTTTATAAGCATGAGTTTCATGCTCAATTTATTATATTTCTAGGTCTAAGCACCCATTGTGTGTTTCTAGGGTTTATGTCATGAGTCATTGTCCTTGTCATTCTATAATATTCCCTTATTGGGTATCTTGTATCAAAGAATAGAATTTATTTTATGTAAATTGGTCTAATATGGCTCCTCCATCAAGTCAACTTGCCCTCCATTCAATTCGGCCTCAAAGGGAATTCGACCACACCTAAAGACTTATAGACGTGCAACTTGACCTCATTTGACCACTCATCAAGCAAGTTTTGATTTGTAGTTGCAAGAGGAAGAAAATACGTGTGAAATACCTATAAGGAGAGGAGAAACTAAGAGAAGGATAAGGAGACATTTATCAAGAAATAATAAGCCGAAAATTATCTCTTTTATATCACATGTGTGAGTTTCTGGGTTGCAGGAAGGGGTCGAAATTGCAGGATTACAGTAAGGATGAAATTCTGATGCAGTAGGGCCAAAAATTTTGGTTGATGCAATATTGAAGAAGATAATTGGAAGGAATATCTAGGGAGGCTAACTTGGTGGATTGGAGGAGGTATTTGTCTTGGTTGTCTCATTTGATTTGGTTCTAAAGGAAGAGAAGAAAATTTTTGGGTTTTCCCCTAGGAGAGGGGTTTTTCCCTGGCTGAAAGCCTATATCCCATGTCCTTGTCATTTTGATCTTCATGCATTGATGTTTTGATAGTTGCTTCATGATAAGAAGATAAAAGAAAAAATAAAAGAATTTAATAAAGATTACTAAGAAATCACAAGTAATTATCAAGATAAGAAAGTTTTTCTACCTTTATAATTTTCTAATAGAAAAGCGACTAACCTCTCTGATGAGGCTCATCAATAGGTAAACTATATGGGTCATAATTCCAATCTACGGCTTATTAAAATTAACTTTTCTCACATTTATTTACATATTTTGTTATATTTTTCTTAGTGAGAAGGATGAAGGTGAGTTACTATGTCATGTGGCCTAATATGTATTAAATACAAGAATTGGAGAAGTTTTGGGTTGACTTAAGTGCAGGATCTCAAAGTGGGAAAACAAGAGATATTTTAGGAGATTGGTCTCCCTCATTAACTCCTCAAATAATTAAAATATTCCTCCACCATATCTCATCAACTCGGAGTTACTAGCAGCCAAGAAAGCCAAGTCCATTGGCAGCCAAGCCAGTGACAATTAAGAAAGAGTCGCTCTTGAGTTAGGGAGCCAAGTATCCCTATTTTTTAGGGAGTTATTGGTAGCTCTATTTTTGTATAAATAAGAGAGCCAAGGTACTCATTAGGATTCAATTTTTTGTTGTAGCCAAGAGGCCATTTTAAGCCAAAACATTGTGATAGTTATTATTATGTTGTATTTGACATTTTGATGATAATGAGAAATTCTACCTTGATCCAGCACTGAGTTGACTCAGAGGGATGAAGCTATTGGGTTAGGGCCCAACCCTAGTAGCAAAGGTTCCTCTTTTTTGTATCTGTATTCTTAGAGTAAAATGATAGTTAGTTATTGAAGTTTATTTATGTTTTGTTTAGCTTAACTAGTATTTGAATTATTGCTTAACCTAGTTTCCATTAGTTTGAAGAGGTAGATTAGTGGTGCAGTAGTCAAGGAAATAATTCAGAAAATGTTATGACAGTGGCCTTTATCTCATCTCCCTCATGGGATCATGATTAAAGGGCCCGACTCTCACAGCCCCAAAACAGAGTTTGCATTTTGGTCAATGCATAACTTAGGGTGCATTCTAAACTAGATCATTGTTTATGATTTCTTGGAAGCCTACTGTTGTTATCTTGTTTCCTTAAGTTGTTGTAGCTTAAAAAGGCATTCCATTTCATAGATCTAGTCCTTAACAATAGATAGATCAACTTTCTCAAATTCAATTCATCTTTTCCATGTTGACATGTAGTGATGCATAAATGAAAAGAAAAATAGGTTTTGTTGTAGGGATTGTTGATCTGCAGGGAGGAACTCATCCAACCAGCTTCACCTAGGTCCTCTCCACCTTCTGCCAAGGCATACCAGCCCATAGTCCAAACCTCTGTTTTGCAGCCACCGTGAGAAAGCCACCTTAGGCAAATCCAACCTCCTTGGAGTGTTGGGCTTAGTATTGGGTAATGTGCACCTTCCCTACACCTTCTATCACCATCATACATCTCTCCAACACCTCATCTCACTTTTATTCCCCCCCTAAGCCTTTCAAATAACTTCCTGTAGCAAACCAAGACATCTTGTAGCAGATCAGGACATCCTGTAGCAGCTACAGGATCTCCTGTAGCAACCCATTTGACCCTGTTTTGACCAAAGATGATAGTATAAGAGTAGGTTAGGCCCTCATATTGGATTCCATGCCTATCAATGCCACCTGAGATCAGCTCTCCCATGCCTTCTCCCTTTGCAAGATCAGATAAAATATCATAGCATTTACATTTCTGAATTTAGAAATTAAAAGATTATTTTTCTGTAAATGTAAAATGAGATAGTTAGTGCATGTATATATGAGTCCTGGAATGATAGAACAACTTTCCATTTCTAAACATTCATAATTGCTAGAGGATAAATTGCAAGGTTAGCATAGTTCTTTTCTACAAGTAATTTGTGTCATTTCCTAGCTAGATGATTAATGGCATTTCATAACATTTACTATTCAGTAACTTTCATTTCCTATACAGGAAAGCATTTACTTGCATGCATTAGAACTAGTTATATATTCACTCTTAGTAGTCAGACTCCTTTTAGTCAATAGAAGATTGGTCTAGAACCCTAGTGGTCTAGCGCCCCAGTTGAGTAGTGACATGAGTAGAATGTTGCATTTGTTTTGTATATAGCACTGTCACCTCCAAGTTTGTATGAAATCCTGGGTTGATAAAGTAAAGTTGGTAGCCCTAGGATTTGCAACATCCTTGCTGCAATACTGAGGCTCATCACAAAAGCGACCAACCTCTCCTCTACTTTCTTGTCTTGGGCCAATGTTTCTTTTCAATTGTTGAAATAATATCTCTCCTAACAACCAATGTGTCATCTTATTTCAATGACATCTGCCTCCATAAAGAAGATGAAACATTTTTAAATATATCCATGGGATCTAGTAACTGGGTAATCTTAAGATGCTCCCAATATGGGAGCTCATAAAAGACAAATTTTCTTTTCATCCCAATGTGCAATTTCTCAAGATAGGTGTCAAAGTATTTTGGATCATCGAATATAAGCTCCCCAATTGAATCAAACATTTATGTAATATCATTCTCCTTCTCTCTCTCTCATATGCTCTAAGCAATTCAAATGGTGTCATTATTTCAAGCCTTTGGGTTCTTTGCTTTACCATTGAAAGTGGATGTTGCTCCTCTGTAAGGATGTTCTTCTAGGAGAAATACCTTGAAGAAGTCATATAATGGATTTCGTAGGTGGTTGGACCACCTAGCCTTCAGAGAAGGTCCACAACATTTACATCCATGATGCCCTTTTGTTACAAGACCTACAAAATTATTGTATACAAGGAACATTAGGGATCACGAAGATCAGAATAACTGAAATTAATTAAATTAATATGTGAAACAATATTGTTACGTATATAAAAAAAATAAAAATAAAATTAAATAAACATGTAATTTACCAAAGTAAACTCCTAAGCCTAGATAATCACGTGTGGTGTAAGCACATATGCCATACAATGTAAAAATCCTCTCTTTTGTGATGGGTCTTGATACATCGTATACATGTATCCCTTCCCATTATTACTTCAATTCATATACCTTTGGTTGTAAGTAGACATCCATATTCTTCACTTGTCTTCTACCAAGGACTATGAGAGCCAACATAAGATGTTCATTCTTCATGGACAACCATGGGGGGATATTGTTATTGAGCACTATTATAGGAAAAACATAACAATTGGTGTTTTGGAGGGAGTATGGGTTGATGTCATCCTTGGCTATGTTGAGTCATAGATTTCGTACTTCATCCTTGATTTTTTAGGGCCATGTATGCTCTATATGCTTCATGGCTATTAAATTTATTGGGATTCACATAACTCCCGACTCGCTTCTGTGTGAGGCATGCCATCCCTAAAACATAGCTAATTCTTTGCATGAAAGAGCCTTTGAATCCTTGGGTTTATAGGCATGTGCCTCAATATGTTATGAGGAGGACCATGTTATTTAACCTTTTTTTATGGTAACTATCATGCCCACATTTTAGACATATCTCTTTGTCTGCATATTCTCCTCCATATAGAATACAATCATTCAGACATGCATGATATGATAATTACTCAACACCTAACATTTTCAACAACTGCTTTACCTATTCATAGCTACTGGGAAAGACATTCTCACTTGGAAGAACCTTATCTTTGAATAACCTGCAGTTGGTGGGAAATATAAATGTACAATGTAAATATTTAACATTCATAAAATCAACCATTTTTAATGTTGATTGTGTGACAAGATTTCTCAAAATATAAGGGACTTGATCATGGTCAATTACCTTAATATTACCAATAAACATGCATTTGACATGCCAAATTTTGGTTTTAAGTTGTACAATAACATCATTGTCCCCAACTAGGTCGATTTTGACTAGCCAACATGTCCAAAGAGAGGAGTGGTGGAAGCAGATTTCAAGCTTTCGAAAAAGGTATTAGTGATATGAGAATCATCCCCTAGCTCATCATTCTGGAACACATCCAACAACATTTCCTCCATGATAGCGATATCCCATAAGTAATCATCCATACCAACCTCTATTTGATTGCCTCCATTTCCAACTTGTGATGAAGAATTACTATTGTTGTAGTCATTCCTAATTGGTGAATCTGGACGTAGTGGGAATTGAATAGGTGGTTGATTCAACCATTATTTGTATGCTTCCTCTCCAATTTTTTCTCTTAATGCAACCTTCTCTCAATTTGACATTGTAGTGGGGTGCACTGAAAGATGGTAGGTGGGTCGCTCATCATCACTAGAATCCTAATTTCAAAAAATATTGAACATTAGTACATCAATGATATTAGTAAGCACAATGAAATTGGTTTGTTGAAATTACATTATACCAAAACAATTATTGCCATCACTGACCCGATATTGCAACCAGAAGATGGCATGTTACAATTGTCAGGGTAAAATGACTGCCCATTTTCATCTACCAACTGCTTGCGGTATGCTGCTCTTGAGAAGAGCTTCTGACATTTTTGAACTGATGGAATATTTTCTACATCTAAACTCGATTGTGAATCAAGGTCCTGTAAATTTGGATACGTTTTTATTCAAATCGACATGGATATAAATAAATAAATTCAATTAGATAACCGAAATATAAATAAAATCTGAACTTACTGGAGATGGAAAGGGAGAACTCTTTGAAGGACTTTGAGCAATATGGAACGAGTTGGGATTTGAAAAATTGGCCATTTGATATTATGGGATTTTCTCCCTATATTTGAGAAAAATCAACAATAATTTTGTGTACATAACTAAAATTAATTTTGAGAATGATATAACCACAATATATATTCCAATATAGTTTTCAAACCATTTCTCAAGAATAAGACGACTTTAAGTGGAAAATGTATACTATGAACTACTATAACTCATGTGGATGCGTCCTAAAAGATAATTTGAGATGAATATGCCATTTTATATGAAAATAAAAATTTAGATAACTTTTAAAGCATATCGGTGCTCCTGTAAAACTAACCACACTAATGCGTTTAAATAATAACTGCACCGATGTGTTAAAATAATAACTACAATAGTTTTCGAGATTTCGAAAATTAAAAAAAAAAACAAATTATATCATATTGGTGTGTTAAAAAATTTCGTGCATCGATAAGTTATCTTAATAGGTGCACATTACTATTAAACACACCAGTGCTTTTTAAGATAAAACACATCGATGTTCCAAAAAAAATGAAAAAAAAAAATGTCACGATTTTATTTGTTTCAAATTGAAAAATGAGCAGTAATTTATTTTTCAAAATCTAATTTCATAAAGTCTTATAAATAGTAAGAAGCTATTCACTATTTCATTATTTTTCCCAAAACTTCAAGGGAGATATTTGCAAGAGAGACATATTGGGAGAACTGTGAAGCAGCGAAATGCTTTGGAACAACAAAATGATAAAAAATTGAAAGGTATGGTGATTCACTCAAAACCCTGTATACTAAAATTTTTAAATTTTACTATTGATTTTATTAATAAATTATTTTACAATTTTTGTTAGATTTAATTAAAATTTAGAAAAAAATAAAAACCCTACATAGTAAATATTTTACTATTGATCTTATTAATAAATTTTTTATAATCTCTATTCCTATTTAGATTTACTTAGAATTCAGCAAAAAAAAAAAACAAGAAGAAGAAGAAGAAGAAGAAATAATAATAATAATAATAAATAAATTAATTAATTAATTAATACTTACTTTAAACCCTTGCTTCTTCTTGCTTATGTGATTGCAAAATTTCACCTTAGGGTTTAACTCCCTCTACCACTTCACAATTATGGTTTTTCATTTTAGGCATTTTATATTTAATGGGTTTGTGTTACTATATATAAGGTGTTTGACATGTAAAGTAGGGGGACCACTTATTGAATTAGATCCAAACTCTGTCGAGCGTGTTTGTTAATATATATATATATATATATATATGTTTGTCAGTGTGCCCTGTGTAATATAACGCATCAGTGCGCCTATGATAAATAGCACCGTAAATCCAAAAAACTTGTGTTTAATTTTTTATATTTTCATTTTTTACTGTGATGGCAGTGCTTTTATCGTTACATATCGCACCATCATAATTTAAAGTTATTTTAAAAAAATAATTTTGGTTGTTGGTGTTAAATAATTAAATGCCTCGGTGCATTTACTAAATTAAACGCACTAGGGCATTTATGCATATAACTGCACTGATTACTAGACCTCTTTTTGGCTTAAAATTATGTGATTTATTTATAAAATATATTTAATGGCTTCTGCATTGAATAGTACAAGTTCTATATTGATATAAAAATGTCTGAAAAGTTTTCAAGTAACAAAATATTGATCGACATAATGATATCATAAACAAAAAAGTAGAAAAGACAAGTTCTTTGTAAATTCTTTACAGAATTAATATGTTTGAACTGTATGTAAGTGTTGGCTTGATTTGGGCTGACCGAGGTTCAATCTATACTGCACACCAAAAAAACTCTTGATCACTGGCCCTTGTGGCAACGACCTGCAAGAAGATCATAGTGTCACCCGAAGTGACTATGGGAAGATGCAAAACCGGGTTTCTGTAGCCTTGAAGGACTAGGAGATGTGGTATTATTATGTTATCTTATTTTTAGCATTTATAAATCACTTCGCTACATTAGATTAATCATTTAAACATGCCATATAAAACCATAAACCATCACTGTGATGAAGTAAAATGCAGCTATAATAACTACTACTCTACAATAGATAATAAGCAAATATACACATCAAAACACCAAATCAACGTGGTTCACCCCAATGTAGTGCTACGTCCATAAGAACTGTTGCTTAATATAATGAATCTTAGAACAAAAACTAGTTCTTAGTCTGCGCACTGAGTTGTAAACTCTTTTCCAGGCCTCTACGCACTCAGCTGCAGAGCCTCTCCTTTGTTACCAATTATAGATCACAATAATAATTCACCCATAACTCTAATCTGGATCAAAACTGATGATTCTCTTCTTATTATTTTACCCTATATATATTATTACATTGTAGGGTTACATCATCAAAATACCATGGTCCAAATACCATGGACTCCTTAAAACAAGCAACTATGGCCCCAAAACCATTGATCCCTTACAAAATCATGCGTTTTTACAAAAAGGCTAAGCGCTCCACTGTATGCTCCATTGCACGCTCCACTACGTGTTCCACCCCACAAAATGCAAAGACTTTGCCAAAATCTAGGCCAAGTTGGGTTGTGCCCAACAGGCCCCCAACACTCACATGTGACTTGTCCCGAGTCACTTAGCCGATCTTCCCCTGATCTTCATTGCAATGCTATTGTAGGTGTTGTTGAACTGCTACAGAATGTTTGTGACCTGCTTCTCTTCGCTACAAACTTCCTCTAGCATTTCTTCTGCCATTGGTCCCGTAGAATTCTGCATCACTTCCTTCTCTCTCCATCGAAGCACTTGAAGCTTCTAATCCACTACTTAGGATAGTTGGAGAGCATCATCCTGCCATAGCCAAGTTCTCTCTGTTAGAGTCTGCTCGTCCTTCCTCAACTCCTATATCTTCTTCTCGAGGGAATTTCCCTCATTGAACTTTGTGAGCTTCTGTGAGATTGGTAAGGTTTCCACAGTTTCCCGAATCTCCTCCAATTGTTGCTGCTTCTGTTGAATATCCTCTTGTAGTCTTTGTGCATTTGGATCTTCCTACAATGAAGTCCAAAACTATAAGCTCTCATCCAATAGCTTCCCACAATCTTCCACTATTGTAGAGATGTCGACCATTGCAACCTTCAGGTTGGCCTCCCTCTACTCTCACACTTCCTTTGGTGTGGTTGGCTATAGCTTCATCTCTATCTCGTTGATATTCATCTCATATGTTAATTGCACGTCCGTTATCTTATCATTAAATCCTTTTACTACAAGGCCGAGCTTCAAAACGTTGTCCTCCATTGGTTCCTCTTCTCGAACATCAATGTCTGGAACCTCACGGCATGTTGCTTTGACCACCTTATTCAGCTTCTGCTCCTGGTGTACTACCTGATCCCTCTCTTGGATCGCCTAGTCGAGCTTCTGCTTCTTTGAAGCTCACTCTCTCTCTCTATCTGAATGTTTAATTGCGAAATGAGTTGTTTGAGAAACTTCAACTCATCTATGATCTCCAGATGCATCTTGTGTAATCTTTGAAGTGGCACTGCTGCAATGTTCATCTTCATGTACCTCCAATCTTTGGGCTGCTATTGTACCTTAGAGGATTCAAATTGCAGGGCTCCAACAAGTATCGATGTTATCTGCACCCCAAGTGTAGGCTCGACTAGTTTTTCCTCTCCAAGCTTCTCCTCTTCCTACACTGGCTATCTGATTGTTTGTGCCAATATTCAATTCTGTAATGCACTCTGTGACACTTGTTAGAAGTGCAGTGTAGCGATCCTCTAGCTTGTTCCATGATTCTATTGTTGCTTCTTGAATTCTGTCCCCAATCTGGTCCAAGTCCCCATCAGTGAGAACCAATGGAATTATGTCCTTTGTCTTGTCTACCTTATACTTCTTTTTACTTCTTGTGGCAACTTCAACGCTTGCCTTCCTCTTCTCTGTGACAGCTAGGTCTATCTCTTTCTTTTCACACTCTTTGTTCTGCTCATCACCTCCAGGAGGATCTTGGAGACCCTCATCGTATTGCTCCTATTGTTATGACTCTTGGTCATCCTTATCCTTACCACTCACTTGCCCGAGCTACGTCGTGTCCTCCTTTGTCGGAGTATCCTTCGTCTGTGTCTCCAGAGCAATGATCCACTCCATAGACCACTACTATATTTGTACTAGGATATCGTCTTCTGTCACTAAATATGGTAGGGGATTCCATGTCTTCCTTGTGTCCCTATGATCCTGTATGTAAATTTTGTGGAAGTCAGCCTTAAACTTCGCAACAGAGCTATACTGCTCATATAATCTCGATGAAAGGCGAGAGTGCTGGTTCACCAACATGTGTAAGTTCATATGGTATAAAACGAAAAACATATTGTTATCCTTTGCTCACGCCAGATCAATGGTATACCACAACGAGGCATATCACGTGGCTTCACAAACATCCGAGGCTAGCAGAGGGAATTGCAAATCTTCTGGTTGTTTCCAAGCAAGCATTGCAATTATCAGAATTAACCATGCGTAGTGAAACAAAGTACCTTTCTCCTAAGCCTCGCAGCAGTCATCCATAAACTCTTGGCATAGATATGTGGCCCAGTTGTACTGAACCCCATTAGCACACTGTGCAACTAATGAAACCACCGGTGCAGGGACTTCATTAGCCCGACACTTCCTCATGATTTTTCCATCCAATATATGTGCTGTGAAGTGAACTCCCTGGTCATTGATTGAGTTGATATTATAACCTCACTTACCTTTTCGTCAATCCAAACCTCTTCTTCATGTTGTATCCTATGGCTCTATCCTGATATTTCCCAAAAAACTCCTCTATGAGGCTCAACCCTTGATAAGGTACTCTTTTGATTCTGCATATTAACATTAGGTCGATAGGGATCCTCTTCCCCACCACATACATCCATTGTGCACCAGTACGAGCAGTTGTCTCACATAAGCTATGCTTCTTAGACTTCTGACGAAGTGCGACACATTCAACGTATTCAACAAGCCCGACTGCACCAATCCAGCTGCCCACTAATGTGGTTCTAACCTTGTCACACCACTGTCAGGGTATTCCACTTGTTTTAAGTATTTGTTTGGTGCGAACTATAGATATTTCTTTTTGTAATTGAAATCATTGTCCGTGAACTTCAGCTACAGAATCTTTCCATGATTTTCTCTAATAAATCACACTGAATCCGATGATAAAGGTGTGAAGGTGCCATAATTTGCGTCCTTCGAATCTGTCATTGGTTTTGCATATGGTTTTCTTGGTGGAATATACAGTGGGAGAGACGATAGAAATGTTGTGCCATCCGTTTTCATTCGCACTCGCTCTGCTTCTTCCTCACTATCTCTCACATGTTCAGGCTCTTTTTGAGGCTCAACATGTCTCTTCTCTTGTTTCTTCTTCGTTCTCTCCTTTTTGGTCATTTTCTTTCGCAGAGATCTTTGTTGCACACGTCCAGGTCGTGGTGATGCTGCTATGGGCATATCATATAATGCTTCCATGACTCCGACTAAGCCCTTCTCACTAAATAGATGAATAATTTCTTCAAAGGAATCCTTAAATGACATACGATAGTGAAAATTTTTGCAACTTCTTCGCAATAGCAATATTCGAACCCTCAGGACAACATAGCGCCAAATATAGGTGGGACACATATTTTTATAACAAATATGAATTTATAACCCCATCATTACCTCAGGTTGTGTTCATTAATTGCATATCTATCACTAGATTGCGCAATTTGTCCTCATAAATGCATCCTTCTGTGTGCTTCAACAACAACTTTCCTTTTTAATGGTCATATTTTCTCGGCGAACTTCGACGCATCCCATGTTGTAGCGAAACAACCCCTCTTACGTCGAGTCTCCTACGAACTTTGACATAATACAAAATGTAGCGAAGTAACTTCCTATGTCAAAGCTCTCTTTACATCATAGTTTCTAGTCTAGTGCCCACTTTCAACTGCTGGGGGCGCTAAGACTTTTCTCCATTCTTCAGAGCAAAGCTGTAGGGGCAGGGTAGTCCCTGCACAACTTCAACTTGCTGCCATTTACTGTTTCTTGTACCAATTCTCCATTTAACTTTTGCTAATTGAAATGCACCTCCATCAATAATATGCTTGATAATGTATGGGCCCAACCAATGCATCTTGAATTTTTGTGGAAATTTTACAAACTTATTGTCATAAAGGAGAACAAGGTCTCCTACCTGAAACTTCTTCTGCTTAATATGTTTGTCATGCCAGGCCTTTTCTCTTGCATTCTGTACCTAGTTGACAGAATCTTGTAATGTCCCCTAATAATAATAAAAATAAAAATATTATAATATAATAATATATTATTAAAATATAAACAAATAAATGATAAACTATAAAGAAAAGATAATAATGATAAATAAATAATAGAAAATTAAATAAAAGATAATAATAGTAAATAAATAATAAAAAATGAAGAAAATATAATAATAATAAATAAATACAACAGTAAATAATAATACTGGAGTTCTAAATAAATATATATAATAGTAAACTATAAAAATAGTAAAAATAAGTAAAGCTAACAAAAAGTAAAATAAACTAAGAAAGAATTAAACTAAGAGAACTATAAAAAGATGTAAAGTTAACAAAAAGTAAAAAAGAATAAAATTAAATTAAATGAAGAGAAATATTAAATTAAGTAAAACCTAAAATAAAGAAATAAAAGTTGCATGTTGACACATGGAATGTGTGTATGTAGACCTCTTTCCATTGTTTGGTCTATTTAATAGATGATGAGGAAGATGAGATTCATCATTCCTTCCTCCATTCTTTGAGGAGAAAAATGTTGTGAGACAAAGGATTCCCTCACAGTAGTACGTTGGTTGAGGGCTCGGGGGTGGTCAGTTGTAGAAAGATTATGTGTAACTGAGCCTACAATTGGGTGGAGAGTCGTCCCCAAAACTTTGTTGCAATTAGCAGGATTCAAATAATGTTCAACACTGAAATCACAAGTAAGGAATATCATTGCTACAGGGAAGTTGCCTCTGCTCATGTTTTTCAAAATTCTATGATAATTAGTTGAATAGTTGTGTGTTGACTGTTAGTCATATAAATTGATATAATTATTTGTATATTTTAAATCAAGGTTGTTACATGTGGTATCAGAACAGGTTCGACTCTATGTGACTTCTGGGTAAAAGTTTAAAAAAATATTTAATTAAATTCATCAATAATTTTACTTGCGATGGCGGGGAGAAATTTAATGAAAATAAATTTCAAAAATAAATACAAATTTTATATTTTTCAACAACAATTATTATATAAATTATTAAATAAATATCATTATTTTTAAAATAATTATTATAAAAAATTATTAAATAACTATCAAAGTTTTTATGAAAGTAGATATTTTTTTTTAAATAATCTTTGAATGTATATACATACTCTACAAATTAGTAACATGGATACTCTAAATACATTATTATAAATTTTTTTATTTAAAAAATAAAATAAAGAAGCACAATTAATAAGATATTTGCATATGTTATTAATCTCAAATTAAAGTTTTTGCATATTAAATATAAAAGTGAATTCTTTTGAACAAAAAAATTATTTTAATTTTTTATTTATTTACATTAAAAAAATATTGTTATCATAAACTTTGTGATTTACTTGTGAAATAAAAAGTGATTTAAAAAAAAACCTAAAAATGATTAAATTTCTAATTGAAAACTAGTTATTAATAATTATAAGTTATATTTCAAACTGAAAACTAGTTATCAAGTAAAAATATTTTAAATTTTATTATTATTATTTATTTAAATTAAAACTTATCTTAAGTTAGTTATATATAATTGGTCATAAATAATTAAAAGTTGTTGAATTGAGGCTTCTGTGATCCATATCAGGTTTATGAAAAATTCTTCAGTGTAAATCACAGGATAAATCATTTGTCGACGCGTTTCGAACCAACAAGTGTGGTTCATCGTCAGGACAAGTTGAAGAAACAGATCTAGCTTAGCATGTTAAATAGTCTGAGCAGAGACTCCAACGGCTATCTTGACTAACGGCTAATTTTAACTTCAGGATCAGAGTCAAGATTTAATTGAAATTAGTTAAATTATGTGAATAAATAAAAATATAAAATAATTTAAAATTGTTAAAGGTTAGTTAGAAAGTTATTAAAAAATTATAATTTGTTTTTTAAATGGGACTTAAATAATAAGTATATGTATATAAAAGAAATATATACAAAGGTTAGTTAGAAAAAAATTGAAATATGAATAAAATTTTAATTACGAAAGTAATAAAAGGTAAAATTATTTTATTTCATTTTAAATAAATAAATAAATTCAAAAAAAAAAAACTAATAATAATAATCATAAATAAATAAATAAATAAACTAAAAAAAAAATCAATAAATAAATAATAATAATAATAATAATAATAATGGAAATTAAATAAATTAATTAATTAATTAAAGTAAATAAATCAAGCGAGCGAAAAATAAAATAAAATTAAAAATAATAATAATAATAATTGAATAAAACAAGCAAGCGAGGAGGAAGGAAAAAACAAGGCGCCCAGGAAAAACGACGAAATAAAGGGGAACCAACGAAAGCAAGAAAGGGCAAGACTAGGAAGAAAGGGCCGGGATCCAGCAGCTATTGATCTTCCAGCCATCATCTCTATTGAGATTGCTCGGCCTTCTTTCAATTTCAATAGCTTCTCTGAATTTACGGTGATGGAACTGAGCAACCTTGGCAATAACCTTGGCCTCCTCAATACACACTTGATGCTTGGTCTTTTCCGCATGCTTTGCTAACGCTGAAGACTTGGTTCTTCCATGTCTTAGGTCCACTGCATGTTCGCTAATCCTTTGATGGATGGAGCGCCCTGTTTCCCCAATATAGGGGGTCCCACAAGAACAGGGGATCAAGTAGACACCCTTCATATCTTTAGGATCAATGGGATCTTTCACTGATCTGAGGGATTTGCGAATAGTGTTGAGGGGCCTGAAGGTTGAGGGAATATCATACTTCTTAAGAATCCGAGCAATCTTGTCAGTGGTTCCTTGGACATAGGGAAGATGGACCCCTAGCCGGCGCTCTTTATGTTCTTTTTTGATTAACGAGATTTTAGAGGCTTTTAAGAACGCCTTCTGACCCAGGCGCCTACTATAGCCATTCTCCATAAAGACATGAAGGAGATGGGATTTCTCTTTATCGAAGCTCTCCTTATTAGAAATCCTCAGGGCTCGCGTAGCGAGTGTGTTAAGAACACCCAACTTTTGAGTAGGGAAATGATGGGAATCGGCATGAAGATATTGCTCAGTATGCGTTTTTTTCCGGAATACTGAGTGGGAGAGAGAACCATCATTATTCTTCGATATAAGGATATCCAAGAAAGGGAGGCAACCATTGACCTCTTTTTCCATAGTGAACTTAGTGGCAGAGGACTGACAGTTGAGGTGGTTGAAGAAGAGATCTAACTCCTTCGAGCCATGGGACCAGATGACATTAGTGTCATCTACATACCTTTTCCACAGCTTGGGAAGGAGACGAGCTGAGGCTAAAGCTCTGGCTTCGAAATATTCCATAAAAATATTCGCAAAAATAGGGGATAGGGGTGAGCCCATGGCAACACCACACGTTTGTTCATAGAACTCACCCTCAAAACAGAAGAAAGTGGAAGTGAGACAGATCTCAATAAGATGCGCTGTATCAGGATCTGTTAGGCGATAGATCACTGCCATGGCTTCCTTTATAGGGATACATGTATAAAGGGAGACCACATCAAAGCTCACGAGAATGTCTTCTGGGTCAAGCTTTATGTCCTTAAGCTCTTTAACGAAGGAAGTAGAGCCTTTTACGAATGACTCCGTACGGCCAACCAGGGGTTTGAGCTTAAGGGCAAGGAACTTGGCTAGAAGGTAGGTCGGCCCACCAATGGTGTTGAAAATAGGCCTCAGGGGGGTCCCTTCTTTATGAATCTTAGGCAGCCCATAAATCATAGGGGTAATTGGAATGCTTTCAATGAGCTTATGGTAAAGAGAACTCGTAGAGCTACAAGATTTGATGGCAACAACCACCGATTTGGAAATCTTCTTAAGAGGGTTCTTGGACAATTTTCTATAACTACCATTATTGTGAAGATGATCTAACATCTTCTGGCGGTAATCATCTTTGTTAAGGATGACCGTAGCCCCTCCTTTGTCAGCCCTCAGAACTACAATATCATTGTTCTGGTTTAAGGACTTAAGGGCGATGAATTCCTCATTGTTGAGGTTCTTCCGAGGGGGCTTAGCCCTTCTTAAGACCACTGCACAATCTTGCCTGATAGTGTCCTTAATATTATCAGGTAAACCTCTGATCCCAAACTCAGCATCACAGATGATATCGTCAACAGGAATCTTCATAGGGGCTAAGGCGAAATCTAAACCTTTCCCCACGACTTTAAAAACCGCAGAGGGGAAAACGAAACTCAAGAGGTTAATAACTTTATTATTACCATGAGCAGGAGGGGGAATTATATTAGAACAAGGATTATTTGATAGTTATTTGATTGTTATATTAAACTTTATGATTTATTTTTAAATTAAAAATTATTTTGGAAATAACTAAAATAAAAACTAGTTATAAATAATTAAAATTTATATTCTAAATTGTAAATTAATTATAGATAACTAAAGTTATATCTCAAACTAGAAACCAAAACCCAAAACTTAAAGAGAAGTTCTAGTTAATTTGTTATGACATACATAATTATTAATAATATAAAAGTTATGTATTTGTAAAAAAAAGGTGGAAATAGATGGTTTTTGTCAAAGTAGTTGGAAGATTATAAATAAATAAATAAATAATATATATATATATATATATATATATATATATATATATATATATTTGTGATTTGAAAAAAAAAAGTATTTATTAGAAGTACGTTATAATATTTCATTGTATGAAGGTTTATAATATTATTATGAGTGTTGTATTTGATTTAATAAGAAATTTGAGTGTAAATTAATAATTGATAAAGAATTTATTTGAATATTAAATAAAATAAAATATGAGAAGATGAAATAAAAGAAGAAAAAATGCAAGGATTGAGATCATATTTGATTACTTACATTGGAGGAGAAGTGAATAAACAAAATCCTAGTAATAATGATGTGGATTAGTTGGTTAAGTAAGATGGAGTGATTGAAATTTTGGATTCATGGTGAATATTGATAGTTTGTTGGTTGACTTTTCTCTAAGGATGTGGTCCCTTGAAGAAGGAAAGAATGGTAATGAAATCCTAACTATGAACATTAGGAAGTGGTCATCCAATATGAAGTAACATTCAAGACTAATAATAGATTAAATTTGCAAAGTTATATGTGTAAACTAGGCGTGGAAAATCGTATTTGAGTGAATGAAGGTGGATTATATACAAATTGGTTGTTTTGAAATTAATGTAAGTCATGTGTATCTTAAAGAGGTTGTATTAAAAAATAACTATAGGAATTGCATTATCACTAAGATATTTATGTTTGCACTTCTTAAGAGGCACACCTTTTAGAGTGATGCATTGTGGAAACTTAATGAAATATGGGAAGGTTGAAGTGTTTTAATTTTTTATATCCCAATGAGATGAGGACCAATCCATAACAAACTTTTCAAACTTATTTATGATGAAACTATGGGGTGATGATTACTATGACAACCTACTAGGAATGATGTAATTTGGAAGTGATAATTTAGTGATATAAATGAAAGGAGGTAATGTTTATCAATTATCATGTTTTCTTATCAAAGGGAAAATATTAGTACGATATACAATCCATAAAGAATTGGGAGCTTCATGTGGAAAATATTTAAAGAAGATGTGGAATGTATTTAAAGTGTCTATAGAATATAATTCAAGATGTTATGACTTTGTTTCGGGGATATTGATGAGTGGATTGAGCAACATGATTGGTAAGGGTCATAGTGATGAACTTCAAAATTTAAGTGTCAAGATTGGAATTTGTGAATACTTGTAATGGTGAGAAATGACAAGCAACAAACTAGGTGGATTAATGAGAAAACATTGAGCATGAACCATAAGAACATATGTTGTTGGAAATACTATAATGATACTTCAAGAGGAATATGCACAAATTGATAAAAGAAGTGAGATCAAGTGGTACTGAGATGAGAACTTGATAAGATAAGTAGGTCTTTTGAGGATGTATAATGATAATTACACAATGATGGATACATTACTAGGGATCAACAAACCCTCATCCAAGTTGATTAAGAAAGATAACAAACTTAACCAAAGATGACCTAGTGTATGTGTGTCATTAAGTAGAACGATGCTAAAATGAATAAGGAAAATATGTATAGTGATCATGGAATTTTAACTTGATATTGATGATTTAAATGATTGTATAAATGGTAATATATTAAAAATGAATTTCACTAAAATTTCCTTGGAGAAGGAAGAATATCTTACGAGAGATTAAGGCTCATTTGAAATTTAATGATATACTTATATGAGTATACCTACGATGTAAATGGTAAACTATCTAATAGAAAGAACAAGAAATGATTATGACACGACACTAATAGTATTGATGAGATAACATAGATCCTAGAGGGATGTTGAATAATCTTAATTCATAGTTAGTATTCATTGTTTATATAAGTAAATGAAATTAATTCATGATAATAATGTTTAAAGTGTATTGTTATTCTATATTTGATAAGTATTGAGATGATTCTCATATTAATGATGTTTCATGATGTGATGGTATGTGGTAAATGGATATAGTTCAGATGAGAGGTTAATGATGTGTATGTGGTGCTTATTTATTTATTTGTTATGATAATGATGTTGAATGCTCATGATGGATATGATATGCATAGAGATCATGATGTTATGATAAGATGTATATTGACATGTGGTTCATTTATTATGTGATGTCATGATGCAAATATGTTGATGTTATAAGTTATGACGGTATTTTATGATGTGAAGCATGTGGTAATCACATGCAGATTTTACGACATGCAAGAGCATGCAATTCTTTACTATTTAGAATGTTGTGATAACAATGATGTTATGTTATCAGGATGACATGCAAGAGTGGGCATATGGATTATTTTCTTTGATACTATGATTATAACTAATGCATTGGTTGCATGTTGAGGTGTGGTGACTGACAGGAACTCCACAAATGGGTCGAGAGGGCTGGTTTATTTGATGATCTCGTGGGAGACCATACCTGCGAGGGAGAATATGTAACACCATATGGGTTGGGGACATACTCAATCAACACTACATATGTCAATGGTTCCTTTGTCTTATATAGCTCTTGAGGGGCTATGGGACTATCTTGAGGAGGCCAAATGCCTGATATTATAGGCTAGGTGCCTGATAATGGGTTGGGAGACTGAATTCTGGTGGGGGTGTAAGGACTTCGATGCCTGGGGTTGCACACCTTAGTAGGTGTGGAGGGAGTGGGCCAACCTTGCGAGATGCCCAGAGTCATTGAGTATTGGGAACGAATGCCTGCCTTGGGGCATATGAGGTCTAAGAAAAGTGCGAGCCTTGGGCTAGGATACAAACCGATGAGGCTTATGCATGTTTTCGAAAGTGGGAAAAAGGAAAAAGATTCTTTGAGATTTCTTGGGTGTTGTGGAAAATTTCAATGCTTGCTGATTATACTAGTTCAGCAGAGGGTGTAGGGAAAACATGAAGTAATAAATAACTAAATAAATAAAATGTTAAATGATTCAACCTAACTTCGGGACGAATAAATGATAAACAATAAAGAAAAGATAATAATGATAAATAAATAATTAAAAATTAAAGAAAATATAATAATAGTAAATAAATAATAAATAATGAAGAGAATATAATAGTAATAAGTAAATAATAATACGGGAGTTCTAAATAAATATATATAAAAGTAAACTATAAAAATAGTAAAAATAAGTAAAGTTAACAAAAAGTAAAAAGGAATAAAATAAGAAAGAACTAAATTAAGAGAAATATTAAATTAAGTAAAACTTAAAATAAATAAATAGAAGTTTCATGTTGACACATGGAATGTGTGCATGCAGACCCCTTTCCAATGTTTGGTCTATTTAATAGGCGATGAGGAAGATGAGATTCATCATTCCTTCCTTCATTCTTTAGGGAGAAAAGTGTTGTGAGACATAGGACTCCCTGGCAGTGGTACATTGGTTAAGGGCTCGGGGGTGACCAGTTGTAGAAAGATTATGTACAACTGAGCCTATGATTGGGTGGAGAGTCATCCCCAAAACTTTTTTGCAGTTAGCAGGATTCAAATAACGTTCAACTCCGAAATCACAAGGAATATCATCGCTACAGGTAAGTTTCCTCTGCTCATGTTTTTCAAAATTCTATGCTAATTAGTTGAATAGTTGTGTGTTGATTATTAGTCATATAAATTGATTTAATTATTTATATATTTTAAATCGAGGTTGTTACAAATCCTGCTATAAATATATCTTCCTCCAAAGAAAGCAATTGTGACAGTCTCTCCTCCATTATATCAGGGTCTGCCATATCTGTAAAAGTTGCAATCCTCAAGTTAGGCACAATGTACTCCATGGGCATCACAACTTCTTGCCCATAAACTAACCTGAAGGGTGTCTAACCTGTCAACTTTTTACATGTGGTCCTATAAGCCCATAACACTGCTGGAATTCTAGGTTCCTAGTCATCTCTATTCACATTGCATACCTTAGTAAGTGCATTCTACAAAATCTTATTAAATGCTTCTATTGTTCCATTGGTCTGACAGTGATAAGGGGTACTCTTCTGATGATAAAATTGGAACTCCTCAATCAATGATTCAATAGTCTTATTTAGGAAGTGTGAACCTTGGTCACTCATCAAAATATTCAGACATCCAAATCTAGATAATATGTACTCAAAAATAAACTTCACAACAATCGCTACACTACAATTCCTTATTGGTTATGCTTTAGCCCATCTTATCAAGTAATTAGTCGTTGTAATTATGTACCTTGCACCAATCCTCTTTCCAGGTGGTTTGATGGTCTAACAAAATCAATGGCCAACTTATCAAAGGCCTGCAATGTAACTTGTGGTACCAATGGCATTTCATCTCTTCTAGAAGGCTTCCCTATTCTTTGACACACATCACATGCTTATTAGTACTCCTTCACATATTTATGTAGTGTAGGCCACCACAATCATGCTCTCAAAAGGTTCTATGTAGTAGCTTCTGCATAGTGTCCACCAGCTGCACCCCCATGAACCTCTACTAGAATCATTTGTATTTCATATTCAAGAACCTATCTGCGTAGTATCTCATATGGTCCCAGCTTATACAATTGTCATGCTATTAATGAAAAGTTAGCTTCCTTAACCAATAATTATTTCTTTTGTTGCGTAGCATACTCTGAAGGAGCCATTCTTGTGGTAAAAAACTGAATGATATCTGCGAAATGGTAATCTGCTACTCTGATTGCAAATAACTACGCATCAGGGAGATTATTCTCTATGCTAGTTGGTTCTTCCCCTATTTCCAATCTTGACAGATGGCGAGGCCCTACATTTAGTCTCCCTAATTTAACAATGATCTCAAAGTCAAATTACTGAACAGTAACCATCTACAAATATTTCCTCCTAAGACAGACTTATTAACCAAATACTTCAGTACAGAATGATCTATAAACATTTTAAAGTGTGACCCCAACAAATAGTGTCTAAACTTTTGCAAATCATACACCATGGCCAGTCCTTCCCTTTCTATAGTGGTGTAATTCTTTTCTTCTTTAGATAACTTTCTACTTACAAAATATATAGGATGATCAATCTCTCCTGCACCAGGTTGTGCCAGTACCACTCCCAACGCTATACAAGAGACATCCACATGGACATGGAATTCCTTATTCCAATCAAGGAACACTAGTATAGGTGCAGCTACCATTTTATCTTTCAATATGTCGAGACTCTTCTGACATTCTTCATTCCATTGAAAAGTTACATCCTTCTGTAAAAATTTCTCCATAGGTGTAGTGATTTGAGCATACCCCTTGATGAACTTCATGTAATACCGATTATGTCCCAACATAGTGAAAAGATGTCTTACTGTCTTAGGTGGAGGAAAGTTCACAATGATAGAAATCTTAGTAGGGTCCACCATTAGTCATTGCTTACAGACAATATTTCCCAACGATATGCCAAAAGGCACACAAAATATTCACTTCTTAAGGTTCAAAGAGATCTGATATTGTCTACATGTGTCAAGCATAAGTTTTAAACTTCCAACATGTTTTCTCAACAATCCAAATACTATACAATCATCAAAATATACCTCTAAAAACTTGTGGATGTATTCCTTAAAAGTTGTGACCACCACCCTAGAAAATATAGTAAGGGAATTTTTTAATCCAAAAGGCATTACTGTGTATTGATATGAGCCCCATTATGTAGAAAATGTGGTCTTATGTTGATCTTTAGGTGCAATCCTAATCTGATGATAACCTAAGAATCCATCTGTAAATGAGTAAGCTTCCTGACCTCCTACATTGTCTAGCACTTCATCTATGAAAGGGGTAGGGAAGAGATCATGTAAACATGCATTATTCAACTTTCTCAGATCACCACAAATCCTAATTTCTCCTTGAGACTTCTTTTCTTGCACCACCATATAACTCACCCATTCTGATTCTTCTACATGTTCAATAATTCTTGTTGTTATCATCTTATCAAGCTCTACTTTCACTTTCTCCTTATACTTCGGGTTCAACTTGTAAGGTATTTTTTTGATCGGATTCACATTAGGCTTAAGTGGAATCTTCATGACTCCTAGATCTACTATTATACCCTTCATCTCTGAAAATTTGGTGGGAAACAATTTTTGATATTCATAAACTAATTTTGTAACTTTCCTGACTACCTCCTCATACCAGTAGTCTCCTATTGTTGCAAACTTGTGTTCCTTCCCTGATCCTATGTTCACCTTCTTGGTCCTCAATGGCTTCATTATGTCTAGTATCTCTAGCTCAGGTCCAGGTACTTCGCAGTATCCTTCTGAATCTTCTATGTTGATGTTGTGAGGATATTCTTCTTCATCTGCAATAAGGTTATACCACTCTAGTGCATTTTCTATCTACGCAACCCAATCAGGTTATTGCCATGTCAACGGGGTTACATTATCAAAGATTCTCTTCTTGACTATCTGAAGGGCCAAATCTATGTATGGGAAATTGTCCTCAAATCTGAATGTTAATATGAAGCCATCAACCATGTATTCCCAGTTCACAGTACCATGTTGAAGCTCCATTTCTAGGTAACAGTTCTTAGGGATTATCTCTAATGTATGAATGAATCCATGTACCCATTCTTGCTATGGAATCTCCTTCCATGTTGTAGTGCATAGATGGATATGCTTCCTAGGATTAGTTTCACCAACATATAATATCTCCATCTCTGTCTAAACCTTATCAACATCAGTCTTCGACATTCTTTCCAACCTCTTATATTCTTCTTGTGTGCATTCCACCATCTAGCAGGGGTAGCTTTCAGGGCTATATCCAAGGCTGACAACCTTTGATTTTCTGGAACTTGTTCTTCATAATCATTAAGAAAAGTATTTACATCACCTAAGCCATCATAAGAAGGCAAGTTACATACCTTAGATATCATACAACGAATTGATTTGGTAATTCTTGCACAACGCCTTGTGGATACTTCATGCAACCTATTTTTCCAGTTCTCCAACTCTTCTTCTGAGTCTGAGGTACAAGAACTATCACGCTCCCAACTCAACTTGCCCTCTGTAGTAGGGTTAACACAATCCTGTTCCTTCACTGTCATTTGATAGATATTTTCTATGTCAACTATGCAATATTCTTCTTTGACTGGTTCTGTATATCTTACTCCTTCTGATGGATCCAAGGGAACAATTACTCTCATATTATTTCCTTCAAATATCATTTGTCTCTTCTTTAGATTAATTATGGCCATATTGTCAAATGCCCAGTCAATTCCAAGCAATGCAGGATAAGGGTTACTGTCATCGATGATCTCTATTACTTCAAAATCAATAGTAGTGTGAACTCCTTCAATATCCACTGTGACACCTGGTAGTCTTCCCAGAGGGAAGATCTTTTGCTGATTTTCCATCCTTAATTGAATAGGTGACCACTATATCTTCGACTTACCCATTAATTCCCATGTTTGCTTCATCAAGACATTAACATCAGACTCAACCCAGATCCAAAATAATTTGATCCATCTCATACTCTCCTATCTGTGCACTAAGCCTCATCTCTCTTCTGGTTCTCTTCTGTCAATGAAAATTATTGACTATGTGCATCTCACTTCGCAGTGTTTCTTTGGATGCACAAGAATATATCAACTCCTGAAGCCCTTATACAACCTTTTGATATCTTAACAATTTCATACAAGTCTGTAGAAAATAATTTAAAATACCTACTTGATTTGCTGAATCCTGGTCTTGTGTCGGAGCTTGATCCTGTGTCAGAGCTTGGTTCTATATCGAAGCTAATGACACGTTGTAGTTACTTTTCTAATCGGTATTTGGCTGTGCACTAGAGGTCGAAGCTCCAACATTCATAAAACTTCTCTTTGCTTCCATAAATACTTCGTTTTCTTTCTAAATATAAAAAACAAGAACTTTCTCAGCAATATTTCTAACCCATGCACTTTCAAATTCTTTCTTTTCATCTACTTTATCACTATCGGTCGCAACTCCACTTCTAGTTACAATACTAATTCGAGGTTCATCGATCCTCCTTTCAGCAATGATCATTTGAATATTCTGTGTCAGCTGCTGATTCTTTTTTCTTGCATCTTTGCCATAAGTACAAGACATTCTTTAATTACATGGTCAAAGGATTTACAGTACTTACATGTCATTATGGGGTTCTGGCAGTCTCTCGCAAAATGACCTGGCTGGCCGCAGTTATAGAAAATGATCTGTCCACGTCCTCGACCAGCTCCACCACCTCGACCTCTTCCTTGGTAACCTCCTCGACCACCACATTGTCCATTTTCCTCATGTCCATGCTCTTCTTCTTGCATTCTATAAGCGTTAGCACCACGCTCCATCATTAGTTCATAAGCCTAACAATTATTCTCATCGTGTCCTACTGATTTATAGAATCTGTTTCCTCAAAGTCTGTATATATATTTCTGTAACAAGTAACAATATTCTGAATGATGTTGGTATCTATCTTACATATTTCGCACCACAGGCTGGATCCTGCATTCAAGGGATTAGTGCCCCACGAGCCATGTAATCCCTGAAGATAGGGCATTTTTCTTTAGAATGGCCCTCAGATTTGCACTTCGTACACCATACTTTTTCTCTAACTTATTTGATTTTCTTGATATCTTGTATCTGTAGGGTTAGGTTCGCCAGCTGATTCTGAATCCATTCCATGCCTGCATTAATATCTCCCATAGGAGAAAATTTCAATTTCATCGCAATCTCTAGAGCTTCGACTTAACCTTCTATATTTTGTTGCATAAATGGCAATCTGAAATGCGGTAGCAGCGCAACTATAAACCATTCTTGATGTTGCTGCAGAGCTATGTCGAAGCTTACTTGATCCAATAACACCTTAAATCTCTGATCAAACTCCCAAACAAACTTAGTAGGTTTTTATTTGATCTCTTTCAACTCGGTGATGCACTGTGACTCAGACTTCGACTTCTTAAACTCTCTTATCAGTGCTGTTTTAATATCTACAAACGTTATGTTTTGATTATTTGAATACTTCATATACCATGTCAATGCTCTATCTCAGAATGTCATAATGAGTTGCACTTTCTTTATATTCTCATCATTAATATGCTTCGCTATCCATACAACTTCACATAAAAACCAAAACTATTATGGATCCTCCAATCCAGTTCCTTTGAAAACGTGTAGCTTAATATCGTCGGCCATACTTCTTCTTGGAGGGGGAGGGGGAGGGGGATGAGTCGGGGGAGGGGGACGGTGGGTAGGAGGGGTAGGGGGAGGGGGAAAGCCAAAAACACCCTAGCTATTATTGGATTCTGGCTCCTTTGAACTCTCAGGTTGGGAGGGTGAATACTTTGAAGTTACCTAGGGGTTATCAGGGTGGCTTTCTTCTATTTCAATTTCAGATCCACTCAAAAGAGGACTACAATTGGTCTCTACAAAGGTCTTCGGGTCTTGTCCATGAGATCTCTTTCTGGTATCTATTCTATATCTCTTTCCACCTCATGTTACTCTAATCTCTTGCTCAAATTTGTTCTTTCTTCTTTCAAACATAAGTAAACTAGCAATCTGATTGCATCCATAAAACTCCCTTTTCACACAGAAGCATCTTAATCCAAAGTTTCAAAGATTTTAAATACTTACCTCACAGTTCTTTGAAGAAGCATCATTCCGTTTTTCTGTAGGACACGATTGAGTCTACAACGAACTTAGTAATGAATCCTCCCAAGATGTTATCAATCCATAAATTGACAGCCCTTGAAATCCTATTGTCAGTGCTCTTAAGTCATTGTATCAGTTCAAGAGTCCAAACCATAGGTTATTCACCCTTAAAACAATTATTCCTTTCGGTCAACCTCGATATCCACTCGTATAACTCAATAGGAAAAAAACCGAAGTAAATCTCATATTGATCTGTAAAAATATACTTCTGTAACGAAGCTTCAGATGTTAGACGAGGGTTTCTATTTTCTTGATCTGCAAATTCTCCCAATTTCAGCTCTATCCAGTCTTGAATCTCATTCTTCGACGAGTACCACATCCACGTGTCCCTCAAACAGATCCTGGAAACATAACCATTAGTTGGCTTGATTTGGGTTGACCTAGTTTCAATCTATACTACACACCAACAAAACCCTTAATCACTAGCCCTTTCGGCAACGACTTGCAATCATATTGTAGTCTCACCCAAGGTGACTATGGGAGGATACATAACCAGGTTTTTGCGGCCTTGAAGGACTAGGAGATGTGGTATTATTATGTTATATTATTCTTAGCATTTATAAATCACTTCTCCGCATTAGATTAATCACTTAAACATGCCATATAAAACCATAAAACATCACTGTGCTGAAGTAAAATGAAATTGTAATAACTACTACTCTATAACAGATAATAAGCAAATATACACATCAAAACACCAAATTAATGTGGTTCACCCCAGTGTAGGGCTACGTCCACAAGAACTATTGCTTAATATAATGAATCTTTGAACAACAACTAGTTCTTGGCCTATGCACTACGTTGAAGGCTGTCTGCGCACTCAGCTGCAAATGCTTCTCCATACCTCTATGCACTCAATTGCATAGCCTCTCCTTTGCTACCAAATTACAGATCACAATAATAATTCACCCATAAAACTGATATGGATCAAAACTAATGATTCTCTTCTTATTATTTTACCCTAAATATATTATTACATTGTAGGGCTACATCATCAAAATACCATGGTCCAAATACAATGGACTCCTTAAAACAAGCAACTATGGCCCCAAAACCATTGATCCTTGACAAAATAGAGTACTTTTACAAAAAGGATGGGCTTCGACTCACCCTAAAGCCCTTACGACACCACGCGATATATTTAATTCCTCAAAATGCACTTTGCTGCATGCTCCACTGCATGCTTTGCCCCATAAAATGTGAAGTATTTGCCAAAATCTAGGTCAAGTTGGGTTGCACCCAACAATAAGTTTAACTAATATGTATTGGTTAGTGTGTGTCATGCAGAGCCACAAAATGAGGAATTTTCATAAGATTCTTTCTGATCTAAGTGCAGGAGAGTGTAAAAGCCTTATAGAAAAATTACAGAAGGATGAACCAGGTGAATGAGAAAATACTATTGAGTACGGGTTTTTTTTTGTTTTTTGAATTTCCATTAATAATATATTTAATAATATTAGATAACATGTTTGAAACAATATATTATTTCACATATGTTTAATATTCTATAGGGACTAACAACGAAGGAAAATAATGTCATTCTAAAAAAACAAAAGTTATGGAACATGTAAATGACAATGAATTGGTCCTTAGCTCATCTATAATGGTGCTATAGGTTAATGAAAGGGTGAAAAACTTTTACAAAACTATGAGGGATATAGTGGAATGAACGTATAGACATACTTTCCACTTACAATACAAAAATAAATCTAATGATTCCAAGAACCAAGTTATATTTAAACTACAAGAAGTGTTTCCAAAGAAATGGTCAATGAGACCTGTCAGACTTGCAATAGCAAAAACATACAACAACAAAAGAGAATCATTCAAAAAGTAATATTCCTAATTAAAATGTTTTTCTATAATTATATGTATATATTACTACAAAACATTCATTTATTAATATCAATTTTGTTATATTTAGTTTTCATATATCAATATAAAAATAGTTTATTACTTTTCGAGGAAGATTATGAAAATCCTAAAGGATCAATGAGCTACTATCTGATACATACCAGTAGGAATGTCCAGAAAATTGTACAAGGAGATGGTCAAAGAAATGGCCATAATTGCATCACAGGAGGAGCCATCTTCACAACAACGTGCTTCAAATGTATGTAATCACTGATTATTTCTATTAGGTACATATAAACAAATAATTTAGTATTAAATATTAATTTTCAAGTATTTTCTTGCAGGAAAAAAAACAAAATGGAACTCCTTCAACACATAAAACAGGACGACCAAGAAGAAAATGGTTGATATCAAAGTTTGTGAGTAATTGTTAATATTTACTTATAACAATTTAATATTTCATTTTTGTTTATTTTAATTTGTTCTACAACAACCATCCCTAAATGTCTTCAAATATGAGCTAACATACAAATAAGAGCCATCAGAAGAATTGATTGGCATTGGGTTAAATATGGGTTGTGAGTATATGTTGGCATATCAAAAATTAATTGTGGAATTTGTAAGTATCTATGTTGTTTTACTTCTCTGATTTTAAAATTAATAGAACAAAAAAATCCTTTATATTAAATCTATGATTTATCATGGGGTATAAAAATTGTAGGAAACAAGGTATGGAACTATGCCAACAGAAAAGTTGTTGAAACAAGGAATGGGATTTGGTTTTGAAATAATGTGTACAATTAAGGGCTCACTTCTGGCTATGGTACATTACTATTTGATTTACATTGATGTATATTATTTATTTCAATTTTCATTATTCTCACTAATGTAGATACACTCATTACACTTTATTTTTATGTTTGCAGATGGAACTTGAAGAAGGCATAAACAATCGATGTAATCAAAAAAACATTTGTCTCAATAATCCAAGTCATGGAAGTAGTTTGAGCATTGACAACAGTTCCAACGAAGAATGTGTTAGTGTCAGTATTTCCAGCCTTCCTCCAGTGATCAAATATGCTCTTACAAAGTGGTCTCAGAGTGTCAAGGTCAAAATTTGTCATTTCAAAGAGTCTTCAAGCAAAATTTGGTCACTAGGCATTAGGTCTAGGTTTTGCTTTCACTCCTTCTAAAGTTGTCCAAATGTCGGTCCATGTCATCATTCAGCTGAGTCTATCATCATTCATAGGGTTTTCCTCATCATGTCAGGTTCCATTGGGTCATTTTACACCTTGTTCATGCTTCAGTTGTGCCTAGGCAAGGTTCATTTCCCTCTCCTAGGGTTTTGGAGGTAAATTCTCTTGGACGGTCAAATCATCGGCAAAACTTGTATCCAAATGTTCATACACCTTCCCCTATCCTTCATGTACCTTATAAAACACTTCCCATCACTGAGATCCCCCAAATTCCTCATTTTTGCACAAACCCTAGTTTCTTGCTACAACCTGGCAATTTTCTAGGTTGGGCTTGTGTTTTGCCCTTTTGGACCCCTTCCCCTCACTCAATTTCTGAGATTCCACTTTCCCCTGCTTCCTAGCATCCCTCCCTACTTCCCAAAATTTCCTCAATAATTTAGAAGCTCCCTATCTCCTTCATTTTTCTTCATTTCTACAATTCCCTTGTTCCACACATCGGGATAGGTTTCACTCAAATGATGTTTCTGAGAAATCAAAGATAAATTTGGGAAAACTGAGAGAGGTGTTTGTCCACAACAGCCCAATAAAGAAAAACCTCCTTCAATTTTTACACAGGTGTTATCATTTTAGAGAAATGTCAAAAATACAATCGCCTCGGGAGTTTGAAAGCAAAGGTAAAGAGAGATTCAAGGAGGAAAAAAGTGGATGAAGGACTCTAGATATTGGCTGAGGCATCCTTGGCTGATCATTTCCCTTGATGAAGAACCTTCAGTCCAAATTTCAAGAAATTCAGAGAAATTTTTGTCATTTTTGAAAATTTTGTCCTAAAAACAGGTTTTTTGGCTCAACGCGTAGCGCGCCGCGCGCGACCCATAAGATTGGGAGGTCCAAATCACAAATGGCTTGTATTTTTAGATTTTTCATGATGAATTATACATGCTCAGCTATTTCCAAAGCATTTCATCAAGTTCTGGGTGACCAAAAGGCTCAAAAACACCATGAAAATCACCTTTCTGCCACCTTTTGCACCAGCAGGAAGTACTTCCGGGAGAATGCACTTTTGGAGGGGCAAATGGACACCAAATTGGAAAATTCCACTTGGGTTGGAACGTAGACATCCAGGGATTTCCAACAAGCCAACCTGAGCTCAATTTGGATTCCGGAAAGTTCCCCAAAAACAGGTGGAAAGGCGCGTGGCGCATCAGAATTTTTTTTGGCACAATTTTCATCTTCAGCTCAGGAAACGTAGCCTGTTTGACCAGTTTTTACTTGTGATGGATTTTTCCACTCCTATTGATGTAATTAATGAAACATGATGTAATTTTGACACTTTATTACTTTCTCTAGAATATTCATTCACTAAAAAGTGAAAATTAAATGAATGAATCAATTTCCTACCTTATAGAGGCAAGTTGTTTTGACTGCCTAGATTGTAGTGCTTTATTTAGAATTGGTTGAAACAGCTCCTAGGATGATGAGCTCGACCCCTAGAGGCAAGGGAATGGGTTGGCTGGCCTATATTATGTATTTTCTTAGTCATTTTCATGGTTGGACTCTTGGGGAAAAGGTTTTGAGACTCTATTGTACATTTTACTTCAGCATTTTGGCAAAGGAAAGACAAGGGTTTTGCAGCACTGTTTGGAATTCATGTGGCTTTATTTCTTGATGGTGTGCTTCTTTCAGTACTTGTAAGTTGTTATGTGTATCATTTTCCTTCTCTCATCTTCTGCAATTGAACAAATGAAGTGTTAAGGTAGAATTCATAATCTGTAATGCTCTGCCTTTAAGTTTGTTTGATCTCCTATGTTTTCATCTGTTTAAGGAGAATTCTTGAGGTTTCCTTGCTCTACTTAGCTCTTCACCTGTCTGATCTACTCACCTCATTAGCTTTTAAGGCATCAAACAATTTCCTACCTTGCTCCAATCAGACCTCTGCAGAAACTGTGTCTCATCCCCGCACCCAAAATTGCCTTTCCCTTTGATTCAACAAAAACCCCAAAAAATCACCTTTAAACCTCTGCACTTAATACCTAGCCTAAGATTAGTTACAATTTCAGTCATCTCGAGCCTCATTGATTATATTTTTCTGAGATTGACCCGGAGAGAGCCCTCTCCTGTCCTCGTAGGGCTAGCTACGAGGCTGAGCGTGGTTTGATGTTGCCTTGAGTTTTGCCTTCCTCAGCCTGGGGCAAATTCGAGCGTTAACATAGTGGCGACCATACTGGGGAAGAACTGGTTTGCTTGTTAGTGTTATTTGATTTATAGCTACAGACGGAGTCTGAAGTCACGCCAGGTAGCCTTCGAACTGCACATTGCTCTGCGAGTGCATAGTAGATAAACGCTGCTTCAGTCGATCTCCGGTCTAGCTTGTAATCGTAACACTTAACTTATAAATTACCCCAGTACATGTATCGAGTTCAGATCTGATTTTTGATGGTGGACAACGATCAGACACTGGCAAGGCTGAAATCATTCACCTGGCGACTCTAAATCTTTTTCGAGATCAAATCCAAAGACTCCACTGGAGGATGATCCTGACCAGCAAAAACATGAAAGGACAACATGGACAGATCAGGTATTCAAGTTGGAATTTCATCCAAGACATTTTGTTCTTTGTTATAAATTATTTCTTCTCTTTTCCCAAGAATGTAAAGAAGGCTTTGCAAAGTATACTGTATTTGAGAAGAGATCCTCGGCCTGCAGTTGATTCTTTCCCTTTGAAGATTGTGAATACCAAAGATTTGCATGCCTTTGAGCTTGATCAGGATCCTTTTTCCGAATTTTGTGATGACCATCTTCAGATTGATGAACCTCAAAAGACCAAGACCGATTCTATACCTGCTGTACATACCCCTACACCTTGTAAAATTCTAGATCAGTATAAACCTCTTGTTTTACCTTCTATTCTTCATGCTTTCCCCAAAACCTATGATCTATACTTGCCGAGGTTTGATGGTGAATGTAAGAATGTCAATGTTGAGTAACATGTGCAGAATTTTGAGTCTTTTCTAGACCTTTTTGAAGTTGATATCAAAGATGTTAGTATTAGGCTTTTTGCTCTTTCTTTGCAAGCCAAAGTCAAGAGTTGGTTCAAAGCCCTGCCTGATGCAAGCATCTCAGATTTCCGGTAGTTCGTCAAAGTTTTTCTCGACAGGTGGATGATCGGGCAGACCCTTTTCCTTATTATAGAAGAGTATAATCAGCTGAAAAGACTACCAGGGGAGATAGTACAACAATTTTCTGCCAGATTTAACCAAGTTTATTATTCGATGCCAGTTGATATAATACCTTCTCCTAGATCTGCTCTCTTGCACTACCCGAGTGCCTTTGATCCGGAAATGGAGTTTCAGCTAAGAGAAAAGAATATTGCAACACTTCACAAGATGCAGAACAAGGCAGTGAATGTAGAGGCTCATTTGCTGATCTTGAGGGCAAGGTTGAAGGAAGAAGAAAAGAAGAATGTTTCAGAGCAGATGACACTTTCAGAGGAAAAGCTTGATCTTTTCGTAAATGCAGTAGAAGAGATGGTGGGAAAATGATTGCAAAAAATGAAAGTGACATTCAAGAACAAGCGGCTGACCCAAAACATTTTGTTTCTTATCCCAGTTGTCAAAGTGATTGTTTTGTAGATCATTGTGAAGAAGAGAGAGATGTTGATATGATGTGTATGTTTGATGATGAATTGCCTCAGTTTGATCAGTATGATGATGATTATGTTCTCCAAAAAGAAGCTAATCTTGCAGACGAATCAGCAGCTAGTTTGTGCGAGGAGGAAGTTCACTTTCAGCAGCTCGAATACAGTGATCAACCGATGCATATGAGCTATGACAATGATGAGGAAAGTGCATCAAAGTTTGAAGTAAGTGAAGGATCTTTGCCTTTTTGTTTTGATTCGTTTCAGTTCATCAGAGATAACTACCATGCAATCAGAAATCAAATGTCAACAAGTCTTGATTTGAATCATCTTGAGAGCAATGAAAATTTTGTTCAAGACTTCTCATATTCAGATTTGCAACCCCCGAAAGCCATTGATTGTCAAGTTGCAGCTGAAGACTTGGAAGTGGACACACATGATTTAATGATTCAAGGTGACTCCGTACCATTCTGTTTTGAATCATTTCAGTTTTTGAAGGGTAGATTACATAGTAAATCTTCAAATGAACAGCCTATAACAAATCAGCAATCTCTCAGTGTTAATGTTGAGGATGAGACAGATAACAAAATTCTTGAGCAGCCTGTAGCATCAGATTTGCAGCCACCAAATGAAATTGAAGGGCAGATTACAGATAAAGCTGTGGAAGACGAAATACATGATTTGATGATGCAGGAAGATTCTATACCCTTTTGTTTCGAAGCATTTCAGTTTGTAAGGCAGAATCTTCGTAAAATCTCTCAAGAAAAAGATGAACAACTAGAAGGATGTCATACATTTTCAATGGATACATTATAGCAGTCTTTTCAAGTTTTTCATGATCCAATAGTTGATGTTTTGGATGAGGTTTGCAGTCAAAGTCTTTCTCCATTGACTACATGTGAGCTTGAAACATGTACTGATATGAATTTGATCTGGCAGCCGGTTTCTTTCTCATTTTCAGCAGAGGTCTCGTCACAAGGTTCAAATCAAAGTTTGCATTCATGGTATGAGGAAACGAGAAGTAATCCATTAGATGAGCTAAGTTCCAGTGTGCTTGAATTTCAAGATCCTTATGCAGTGTTTTTGGAGGTGGATAGAGAATTCATATCATTCTACGTATCTGTTTCCAAGTTGTCATGGGAGTTTCCTTTCAGTAGTTCTCTCTCGTTGTTCATAAGTGAGCACTTGCGGAGAATTCGAACAGTAAACGGGATACTTACTTGGTTGCATTGGTTGTTTCAGTTCACTTGATCAGGTGATGAATAAATGTTAGAGTAGGTTTTGATGAATAAGCTCCACTTTGAGCATCATTTCCAGTTTGTCGGTTGTGTTTAAGTATTGAGTCACTTTTTAGTTGAGTGAGAGTCAATTTGTGTCATCCGAGTCATCAGTTTTCAGTCATGCATTTTAGTTTGAGTTTTTGACTCCATTTCCCAATGCATAAGGCGCTGGTCTGCTCTCCCAAAGATCTGTTGTTCTTGGCACCTCCAAGGAGCTACCATCCCCATTGGAGCCAATGTTAGTTTCAGTCTTTCCAACCTTCCTCCAGTGATCAAATATGCTCTTACAAAGTGGTCTCAGAGTTTCAAGGTCAAATTTTGTCATTTCAAAGAGTCTTCAAGCAAAATTTGGTCACTAGGCATTAGGTCTAGGGTTTGCTTTCACTCCTTCTAAAGTTGTCCAAATGTCGGTCCATGTCATCATTCAGCTGAGTCTATCATCATTCATAGGGTTGTCCTCATCATGTCAGGTTCCATTGGGTCATTTTACACCTTGTTCATGCTTCAGTTGCGCCTAGGCAAGGTTCATTTCCCTCTCCTAGGGTTTTGGAGGTAAATTCTCTTGGACGGTCAAATCATCGGCAAAACTTGTATCCAGATGTTCATACACCTTCCCCTATCCTTCATGTACCTTATAAAACACTTCCCATCACTGAAATCCCCCAAATTCCTCATTTTCGCACAAACCCTAGTTTCTTGCTACAACCTGGCAATTTTCTAGGTTGGGCTTGTGTTTTTCCCTTTTGGACCCCTTCCCCTCACTCAATTTCTGAGATTCCACTTTCCCCTGCTTCCTAACATCCCTCCCTACTTCCCAAAATTTCCTCAAGAATTTAGAAGCTCCCTATCTCCTTCATTTTGCTTCATTTCTACAATTCCCTTGTTCCACACATCGGGATAGGTTTCACTCAAATGATGTTTCTGAGAAATCAAAGATAAATTTGGGAAAACTGAGAGAGGTGTTTGTCCACAACAGCCCAAGGAAGAAAAACCTCCTTCAATTTTTACACAGGTGTTATGGTTTTAGAGAAATGTCAAAAATACAATCGCCTCGGGAGTTTGAAAGCAAAGGTAAAGAGAGATTCAAGGAGGAAAAAAGTGGATGAAGGACTCTAGATATTGGCTGAGGCATCCTTGGCTGATCATTTCCCTTGATGAAGAACCTTCAGTCCAAATTTCAAGAAATTCAGAGAAATTTTTGTCATTTTTGAAAATTTTGTCCTAAAAACAGGTTTTTTGGCTCAACGCGTAGCGCGCCGCGCGCGACCCATAAGATTGGGAGGTCCAAATCACAAATGTCTTGTAGTTTTGGATTTTTAATGATGAATTATACATGCTCAGCTATTTCTAAAGCATTTCATCAAGTTCTGGGTGACCAAAAGGCTCAAAGACACCATGAAAATCACCTTTCTGCCACCTTTTGCACCAGCAGGGAGTACTTCTGGGAGAATGCACTTTTGGAGGGGCACATGGACACCAAATTGGAAAATTCCACTTGGGTTGGAAAGTAGACATCCAGGGCTTTCCAACAAGACAAACTAAGCTCAATTTGGATGCCGGAAAGTGCCCCAAAAACAGGTGGAAAGGCGCGTGGTGCATAGGGCTCAGGCGCGCGGCGCATCAGGATTTTTTTTGGCACAATTTTCATCTTCAGCTCAGGAAACGTAGCCAGTTTGACCAGTTTTTACTTGTGATGGATTTTTTCACTCCTATTGATGTAATTAATGAAACATGATGTATATTTGACACTTTATTACTTTTTCTAGAAGATTCATTCACTAAAAAGTGAAAATTAAATGAATGAATCAGTTTCCTACCTTATAGAGGCAAGTTGTTTTGACTGCCTAGATTGTAGTGCTTTGTTTAGAATTGGTTGAAACAGCTCCTAGGATGATGAGCTCGACCCCTAGAGGCAAGGGAATGGGTTGGCTTGCCTATATTATGCATTTTCTTAGTCATTTTCATGGTTGGACTCTTGGGGAAATGGTTTTGAGACTCTATTGTACATTTTACTTCAACATTTTGGCAAAGGAAAGACCAGGGTTTTGCAGCACTGTTTGGAATTCATGTGGCTTTATTTCTTGATGGTGTGCTTCTTTCAGTACTTGTAAGTTGTTATGTGTATCATTTTCCTTCTCTCATCTTCTGCAATTGAACAAATGAAGTGTTAAGGTAGAATTCATAATCTGTAATGCTCTGCCTTTAAGTTTGTTTGATCTCCTATGTTTTCATCTGTTTAAGGAGAATTCTTGAGGTTTCCTTGCTCTCCTTAGCTCCTCACCTGTCTGATCTACTCACCTCATTAGCTTTTAAGGCATCAAACAGTTGCCTACCTTGCTCCAATCAGACCTCTGCAGAAACTGTGTCTCATCCCCGCACCCAAAATTGCCTTTCCCTTTGATTCAACAAAAACCCCAAAAAATCACCTTTAAACCTCTGCACTTAATACCTAGCCTAAGATTAGTTACAATTTCAGTCATCTCGAGCCTCATTGATTATATTTTTCCGAGATTGACCCGGAGAGAGCCCTCTCCTGTCCTCGTAGGGCTAGCTACGAGGCTGAGCGTGGTTTGATGTTGCCTTGAGTTTTGCCTTCCTCAGCCTGGGGCAAATTCGAGCGTTAACAGAATGATGATCTATTTGGATATCAATGCAAACTATTATATATTTTGAAATACTTGTCTGTGAAAAACCATACAGTTTGTTTAATGTAATGGACATAGTGTCCCAATTGAAAGACAAGGTGTTACCAATAACTATCCCATTTTGTATAACAAAGAGCCTCTTATTCATATATAATAAAATATATTTTAAGTTATTCTATTGTGTTGTCCAGTGTCGCTGTGAAATGTTACACCACAAATTATATATATGGATGAATATATATTATAGCGAAGAGATGCGAAATTTGATGATATAACAAATTAATCCAAACATCATATACAAATGCACTAATCAAAATTTAATTTATATGAATATTGTTATAATATATATGTCGATTTTTCGATGAATAATAGATTTAAAAATCACAATCATTGAACTGTCACACATTGATGTTTCTAAGTAATAATAATAATAAAAAATGGTATCCCAGTGCATTTGTAAAATAAATACTCTTTAGGAAGATATATATTTCATGCACCAGTGTGATTCACTTTCAATGCACTGGTGCATCATTACCTTTAATGCACAGATGTGTTAGATTATGCAAAAGTACCGATACCCCAATATTTTTTTGCATGCTCTGGTTCCTTTTGTGAAAAGTACAACACCGAGGATTTTACAAGCACATAAGCACTGAGACATTACACTTTCGAAGCACCGATGTTATTAATACAACTCATCAACATTGGTGCGTTGTTACACATAACTACCCAGTGCGTTGGAGAAGATAAAAACATTGAGGTTGCAAGATTTGTTTTGCATGCCTTGGTTCCCTTCCTGAAAAGTACTACTCAGGGCATTTTTGGAAAGACATAAGCATTGAGGCGGTATACTTTGAAGGCACCGATGTCGTTTGCATTCAATGACCTAGTGTATTTTTATTATTAAAGAATTGGTATTTTATAAATTTAACACTTATGTGCTCTAAACCTTTGTTTCCAGTCCTAATGATTTTATTTAAGTTTACAACACTGATGATTTTATATTAGTAGTGCACCAGTGTGATTTGTCCAGTAAACACACTACTAAGAAAACATCTGCTAAAAACTCTGACCACCCAGATTTTTTTAGTTGTGATGAAGTTCCGTTATCAACTCCGCTAAAACATCCACTACCACAAACGCATGTTGTAGCGGAGGTTTTTTTGACAATTTTTTCCAATTTTATAAAACCAAAAGCCTTCATTATAACCTCTAATAGAAGGTATTTTCCTTGTAGTGCACTCTCCTTCACTTTTGAAACTTTTATTTTTAGTGTTCCTGAACCTAGCTTTCTTGCCTCTCTATTAACCTCTCACTATACTATCTCGTGCTTATCTCTTGTAGAATTGTTTCCCCTCTTCCATACTTAGACCAGATCCTCTCTCCCTTCATTGGGTATCCCTATATTTCCCTTATTTATATCACCATGCCTTGTCAAGGATCTAATCCCTTGAATCGAGACAGGTCTAGTCTTCACACAAGAGTTCCTTCCAATTCCAAAGTGTAAGCCTTTGTAGATCGATCAACAACTATTTATCTTATAACCACCCCCTTTTCCATCAGGTTGTAGATTCAAAACACAAAGGAACAAGTGAGTATTGAATGAAGGTTTATTCATGATGATGAAATTATTAACAAAATGAGCTAATGGATTCCTAGTATCAACTCAAGCAAGGACACATTCAATAAATACATGTAGGCTATGGATATTTGTTGGTAGGTTTAAAAAATCATGGGAAAACATTGGTTGAATGGAGCAAGGCATGCTAGGAAATATGAATATGTATTGATGCTTTACAAATACATGTACAAAAGTTGGAAAATAAGAGAATGAAGTTAGTGAAGACACTAGCTAATTTGGAATACCACTCTTTTGAAGAGGAAGAATAATTTCCTAAAAGAAAGATGAAGCATCATCTCTAATTAGGCATGTCCTTTGAAGAAAAGAATTAAACCCTTTAGGAAAGTGTTACACCAAGTAAATCCTTTGATCCTTCTATTTATTGAAAAAGAAGTTAAAATTTGCTTTAGGAAAAGATCATAATTACCCTGAGAAGCTCTAAATGGGTAGTCAACCCGTCTAGAAAAATAATGGGGAAATTAGATTATGTGTTGAGATTAGGCAGGAGCTTTCTCATCATTGAGGTTGGAACCCAGAGCAGGTTAGAACCCACTCATCATTGAGGTTGGTGCCTCAATTAGGTTGTAGCCTATAGTGAGTAGTTGCTTGCATACTTTTGAGGATGATGCCTAAATTAGGTTGTAGCCTACCAAAAGTGGTAGCTTGCATATTTTGGGGGTGGGTGCCTCTGTTGAGAAATCTATAGGGCAATAGATAGGATGATTTCTCTATTCTTGATAACTTCTTGTGATTTATTTTTACTTTTTCTTTCTTATTAGCTTCTTCTCTTATTATTATGTCTGTTCTTATCATCAAACAACTACCAAAACACGAAGAACAATAGTACAAAAGAACACAGGATATAGGCTGCAAGCCAGGGCTAAAACCTCTCCACTTGAGAGGAAAACCTATAAATATCTTCTCTTCTTATAGATTCTTCAATTGAATTCCAAGACCTCCAGACCAATACCAATACCCTTCCAAGACCAAGTACGACTTTCTTGATGATGTGTTTCCTTTGGCTAAGTCAAATCTAGTCAAATCCCTTCCAGCAACACAACTTCGACTCCCAACATCAGATTTTTAGCCTCTACTGTAGGTTTGGAATTTTCAGCCCATGCAACCGCTTCTTCATCCATACATCTGAGCGAAAATTAGCCTTCCAAGACCTCCTAGCAGCTTCGCTTGATTTGTGTCCTTGTCTAGGGTTAGAGAATGACCTAGTAGGATCCTCTTATAGCAACTTCAATCTTCTTCTAGAAACTTGAGAATTTTTACCTTGAAGAAACAAACCCTAGCTCTTCTTCTTTGCACATGTGAGAAAGAATTAGCCCAAAAAATTCTTCCTTCGTCCTTCTCCTTCATCGCTAGCCTTCCTGCTCTTTTCCTTCACATAGATGATGAAAAGTGAATGTGTGTTCAAGGGAGGTCGAGTTAATTCCCTTATGTAGGCTTCTAAGGTGGATGAGGCTCCTCAAAATAGGTCGAATTCTGAGTTAGTAGGCCAACTTGGCCTTGGAGGGTATTCTAACACTTTCAAATACAAAAACAATTCTTCCTATAAGTTACAATGTGGTCGATGGGGTCTTCAACATATGATAATGAATCTTTGGACTTCTTTAAAAACCTTAGAAGCACTCAATGATTCTTGACCTCTAAAATAAAATACCTTTAGCATGAATGTCATGCTTCAAGATAACAATAATAATTTTCTTTTCATTTTAAAATACATAAGAATAAAAAGTACATTTCATATTTATGAAGACCAAACCTAGTTACACATTTTTCAACATTACCATGAGATGAAGAATAATTTCAATAAGAGGAAGAATAATTTCCTAAAAGAAAGATGAAGCATCATCTATGATAAGTCATGCCTTTTGAAGGAAGGAATTAAACCCTTTAGGAAAACGTTGCACCAAGTAAATCCTTTGCTCCTTATATTTATTGAAAATTAGGTTAAAATTTGCTTTACGCTAAGATCATCATTATAGTGAGATTCCCTAAATGGGTAGTCAACCTGTTGGGGAAATTATATGTGTTATAATTCCAACATTAAATTATCAATCTAGGGTCGTAAGACTTAGAGACGCAAGCGTAGGTAACGCATAATCAGAGCATCTAACCTAAATTAACATCAAATTGCTATTTCTGAATTAGGTACAGAATGCAAATAAACAATTTTAATCTCAATCTAAGTAAAGTAAATCAATCAAATTTAAACTCAAATGCAAGTAAAACTTAATTGCAATTCAAACAATAAACTTTAGAAATCTGAAATCAAACCAAACTAATTATCACTCGAACGATTTCAATCTTAATCTAAGTAATGAAAATCTTAAATCAAACACTAAGATCTATTTAATCTAAGTGCAATAATCTTAAATCAATCGAGACTAACTCAAAATAACATCAAACTTATGCTAAATCTCAATCCAATAGAATTCACTTTCACTCAAACGATGTTAAACTAAGGCAATAATTCAAACAAGATTGCAACTGATCTAATTCCTGGGATCACACAAATCAATAAGCATTCAAACTAACCTCTATCATCACTCTGCAATTTCTTCAAAGGAAACTAAGTAAACCAAGATTCTAATTGACATGCTTTCAGATCTAAAAGACTACAAAATAAGAAACTATTTTATCCTTAGATTACTTTAATCAAACTCAAGAAATCATTCAAACATAAGCGCATTAACCAACAATTCTATTAATAACTAATTACAATTATAATTCATCTCAAAACTAAAGTACAACTCCAAACAATGATTTAATGGTCTTGTTGCATTGCTTTCAAATACTTGATTGCCAAAACACAATGTTACAAGAAATTTTAGTGAATCAGTAAGGTACGGAATCAATTTCAATTCATATTTAAAATAAATAGAGATATCGATCTCTCGTTTATCCAATTAAGAAGCACCTTTGAGTATTCCAATCGTAAACCTGCAAAATAGGGATTATTCATTCAATAAAATCATTGATCAACACCATTCATTAGCTCGCAATGAGTGGAAGATGATATGTCTATTAATTTCAAGAAAAGCAAATTACAGACTTAAGTACATAATCGAAATTATGAGATCTAATTAACAAATGCTTTCAAAATAAAATCCTGACACCTAGATCTAAATCAAACACGCTACCTCTATCATGTGATATTTACAAAACTTGCTTCTAGGAGGTGGCGAGCTCTTGCCACTTTCAGAGCAAGTTTAAATTATTGCAATACTCTTTTAAAAATTTAAAACACATTAATACTTACATCAAATTGAGTGCAAAATAAGAATTGTATTAAAGTTCAAAATAGAAATTCATATGCATACATCCTTGCTAGTCCTTCTGAGGCAAAGCCAAAAATGTATTACAACAGTACTTTGTTCTGTTCTATCCTTCCCCTCCTTCACACAGGCCATGGCTAAGCCATTTATAAAATTTACAAGGCGAATTTGTCATTTTCCTTAATTCTGGAAAATTGCATATTTTTAACAAATTGGCCTCAAAGATATTGGCATATCTTCCTAACCATGGCGAAACTTAAAAAATAGTTTGTAGGGAACATAATTTGTCATATTTAAAAAAAAAATCTCTTATATTTGTCTCATTCAACTCCATATCCTCAGAAAGCATGCCCGAAGTTGGTTGTTTGGCTCTTTTTGCAAGATTCTAGAATTCTGGAAAAACAATGTTTTCTTTATGAAACTTCCTTAAAGACCCGCATGTAACTTTTGAACCAAAGAGAATCTTGAGAAACGGTTTTGATTATAGATAGTTTGTTATATTGGTAAAAAACCCATTTTCTCATATTTTCCAAATTCACCTCCAGTTGCACGCAAATCGAGGTCAAACTTGGCAGTTTGAAAATTGTGCAGATTTTGAGCAGATTTGTTGATTTTCTTCTAGAGACCCACATGTGTGACCTGGGTGAAATCCAACTCATGGGAAGGTGTAAGAACATCATTTTTGAAAATAACCTTCCTTGGTTTTCCCCGAAAGCGTGCCGAGATTTCGAACCTCCAAATTGGATATTTTCACCTACATGAATTTTTTCCATATTCGTCCTATAGCAACTAGCTTAATTGGCTTGTGAAGAATTTTGGCAATGGAACCCTGCAAAAAATGAACTTAGCAAAAACCATTATTAGTAAATCATGACTAAATCATCTCTAATCATATAAAAGCTAAGAAAACTAATGATAATCAACCACAAAGTGTATGATATGAATTGGAGATAAGTGATGGAATTATGGTGTCAAATGAGTGTAAAAATGTCAGAATTTGGGTTGTGAATAATGGTTTTGTATAATGGAAAAAATGGGCATATTCGAGGCCCAACACAACCCATCTAGAAAAATAATGGGGAAATTATATTATGTGTTAAGGTTAGACCAGAGCTTGCTCATCATTGGGGTTGGAGCCTAGAGCAGGTTGAAGCCTGCTCATCATTGAGGTTGGTGCCTCAATTAGGTTGTAGCCTACCACATGTGGTAGCTTGCATATTTGGGGGTGGATGCCTCTAGCAGGTCAGAGCGTGCAAATCTATTGAATGAATTAAATCATATGAAGAAGAAGAATTTGTGGTTATCTCCCATATGGGTTTCCACTTTAAAAACTTGTCTTCTCTTGTGTTAATGTGATGGATTTTTGATATATTATTGATATGATGATAGATTCATGATGCATTATTATGTTTATTGATTATTTTAAAATGATTATCATTGGTTTCTACATTGCTAATTAATGAAAAGTTGTGAATTGGTGAAATAACTATCACACTGATTCAACTCCCCCTCTCAATGTGCTCTTGGGTCTAACATTATTATCAACCATAAATACGTTGTTGGATCCCTTTGAAATGCTTGTATAAAGGGGATTTGAATTTGTAATGTTCATTTAAATACCATCAAGAACCAAGTTTGAAACATAAGATTGAACTTTAGTGACTACTACAATAGCTCTACCTTGTGCAAGCTATTGGGAAATAACACTCCATTGCTTAAATCTATGAATCTCTATCATTGGTTACTGACATCATCTAGCCAACCTTAGAAATAGATCATTTTTTTCACTTGTTTATGGAAGCCTTCAATGAATCCAATAATATTGCCGATTCTCTACCAAACCCAAATTTTTGAACCTTTAACATGTTGCAATTACTTTCAAAAATCTCCATGCGAAGGAAAAATTGACACCAAGAACTAGGACTTGAACCACCACAAATCTCCCAATCTCCTTCTCCATTGTCATAGGATCACAATCCTTTAAACATTGGGAAAAACTATGGCTTTGTAGCCCTAATTCCATATATATTGAATCCAAAGGTCTACCCATCCCCATAGATATCCTTAAGCAAATATATATGCCCTTTTGTGAGTAAAGATGAAATTCTTTTCCAACTTGCCAAGGGGATCATGAGAATAATTCAATGTCTCTTTATCCTCTTCCATACAAGAATTTATACATATATGCATGTATTTTTTAACACAATGAGAAAACCTATCATAACTTAGTTTTCAAACCAGTATTGAGGACATTCATCACTGCCTACTATCCGTGAATGCAAGCTAACTCATTACTGTTATTCAAGGAAAACTATGGCACCTGAAATTACTTGCTGGTGGTTCGTAAGGAGGTATGCTTTCACTCTTGCTAGATGCCTCTGGATCTTAGGTTGTTAACCTATTTCCTTACATATGAGGATAATGAAATCTTAGACAAGCAAAAATAGTTTTAGGCACATACATATATACATCTACTACTTTAATACAAAATTTTATCTTCTCAAGAACATAAACGAAAAATTAAAATATTAAGGTTTAAAATACTAAATAACCACTTTATATTTGAGCCCATAACTTGTTATCAATTTGAGAGTGGAATTACACATGAAAAATACGTAAAGTAAATTTGTTAAGTGAAAATTCCAAGGAAAGTTGAATTCAAAGATGTAAATGATTTCTTATTAACTGATTTATTAGATATAAATCGATCACTTTTAAAAATCCTTCGTATTCAAACTATTTAAGAAAATCTTAACATATCTTAAGAATATAAAACATGAAATAGACATTTTAGGTTTGTTGATTCATTGGATGATTTTGATACCCAGTGGTTATGGATGAAGTACTTAATTAGTGTCTCTAGTGCATGAGACATGAGATTGAAACAACAATTGTGAGATGTCATGACTCTTTATATGCATAATGCCCCAGTAACAAATGTTCAATGCTTTGCTGAGCAAATAATTAAAAGAAGAATGCCAAAAGTATTGTTAAACAAAGGGTTTTTTTTGTTTTTTTTTTTTTTTTTTTTTTTGTTTTTTTTTTGTTTTTTTTTTTTTTGTTTTGTTTTTGTTTGTTTGTTGTTTGTTTGTTTGTTTGTTTGTTTGTTTGTTTGTTTGTTTTGTTTTTTTGTTTTGTTTTGTTTTGTTTTTTTGTTTTGTTTTGTTTTTTTTTTTTGTTTTTTTTTTGTTTTTTTTTTTTTTTTTTTTTTTTTTTTTTTTGTTTTTTTGTTTTGTTTTGTTTTGTTTTTGTTTTTGTTTTGTTTTGTTTTGTTGTTTTAGATAAATGTTGTAGATGTAGCTAAAGATATTATACGATCATGTTCATCATGGCCTTCATATAAGCATAGAAACTTCATTTTTCAGGAGCATGATTCGGATCAAAAAATTAGACTGAAAAAAAGGATCCAAAACAAAACACAAAATTGTACCGGATCCATCATCCTAAGGAGATATGGGAAAGAAAACATACCTCTAAGAGAGAGCATCAGGCGATAGAAAATAGTGGAAGCAGATATCAGAAAGATACTAGGTACCTAGAATGGAGAAATCCTCTATCAGATATATAGAGTCTTGCATTTGTACCTCTAATTTCCATATACCTGGATCAATTGGGAGTCCCTTCTTTGATAAAGTGTTTGCCATAGAATTCAGAGACCTGTCTACATGGTATATGGAATAAGACTGAAGACTGTTCCATAATATTTTAATCCTATTAATCCATCCTGAAAGAGTGGGATTCTTGTTAATTAGCTTCCCTGTAGCCAAACCTATTGTGTTTTTTGAATTCCATATATCTGCAGCCGTTGAATATTCAGGAAGGAGGAAAACTGTAAAAGACCCACCAAAGCCATAGCCTCTGCCTTATTGTTAGATCCACATCCACCATGCCAATATATAGAATAATGAAGGTCTTCCGTCATCGATATGAAAACACCACATGCACGCATGTCTCTTTGTGTAGCTCCATCAAAAAATGCCCTTAGGTAACCCATCGACTGCAATAAATAGATGCCGGAACTGTGTGATTTTCCTGAAGCTCCTTTTTTTGGAATGGAGAGATACATCGAAGTGATCTGTTCAAACAGAGGCAAATATGTGGCTTTCCCCTCTCAGAATATGGAATTGTTCCTTTTCTTCCAAACTGACCAGAAAAGTAATAGAGGAATGGATCTATGAGCAGCATTCTACATGCCCCACCAACTTATAGCCTCCTTGGCATCTGTGTGATCTATTAATTTAAAACCAAAATACGCTGCAAGTTCCTTCCACAACTAATAGGTATAGCTACAAGTAAGAAAAATATGATTACTATTCTCATCCCCATTTTTACAAAGTAGGCAAACACTTGGACCATACCAATTCCTTTTTTGGAGGTTCTCCCATGTTAGAATTTTATTATGGAATACAAGCCAGGAAAAATGGATAATTTTGTTAGGCACCCCCGTTTTCCATAATGAAGCGGGAAAGATGTATTGGAAAGGACACGGAAATGACCTTGCCAGAACCAGATAGATATCTTTGACCTTTAATTCATCATGACTCTTTACACCTCTCCATGTAAGTTGATCCTTTCCAACAATATTGCAAATTCCAGTTCCCCTAATTGAAATCATAATGTTGGCCCACTACTGGGCATATGCTTGACCAAGGCCCAAAGAATGCAAATTCTTCCATATAAGGAAACCCCCCTGCTAGTCTTCAATAAGTTGATTCCAATAAAATATCCCTGATCTGTGCAAAGTGAAGATGATAGATCGAGGGAAGTTAAAATCATCTCCCAAACCAATAATGTGATCATAACCGATGAGCACATCTTTCCCATTTTGGATATTCCAATGTAAGTTCTCAAGTAAGAAAGATTGAATTCTGTGAAAGCTTTTCCAAATGGCTGATCCTTGTAATTTCCAAATAGAACCAACACGATACCAGAAGGTGAGATCTTTATTCTCCATGTACTTCTTTCTGATAGTATCACTCCAAAAATTGTCCCCATTAATACTCCTCCAAAATGATTTACATAAGAGGGCCTTACCAAAATTTCTTATATTCATAATACCCCATCCACCCAGAATCTTTGGGAGGGAGATTTTTGAGAGACTGGTCAGATGATATTTACTTTTATGTTTGCCACCTCCCCAAATGAAATTTTCCATGAGCATGTTCAGATTAACAATGATGCTGGAGGGAAAATAGAATAAGTGTGCCCAATATACCGTGATCTGAGCCAGTACAGATTGTGCCAATACCACCCTACCCACAATGGAAAGGCATTTAAACTCCCATCCTTCAATCCTCTTGTAAAACCTATGTGCTCCGCGCGAGGCCCTCATAATGTTGAGAAGATTCCTGAACCATCAAAGTCGCTAGTCCTATCTTTTCCAAACGAACTAGAGTTGTCAACGATACTGCAGGAGAAGTCAAACCCGAAGGATGTTCACAGACTCTCTAAAGTGGCCAGCAAGACTATTAGAAACCCAAACAAAAGATGGAGGAAAGAAAAGAAAAGGCTCAACTCTCCTGCTATACTACAGATAGTATAATAGAGAGGAATGTTCCTTTCCACCCTACCTTGGATGAGGAAGGAAAACCCACTAATGACGAAATGAGCAGTATTAAAACAGGCTTACATCTAGCTGCAGACATGACTCGTGTCTAAATACTAGGATGCTTGGAAGAAATATGGCCGAGAAGTGTTCAAGGAAGGTATCTCTAGATATCGGAAAGACAGAGACTCAGAGCATGAATCAGAGGGCTCGCTAAACGCCAAAAACTCATCATAATGAGACAAGAAATATCTTTCCTGAAGAAATTTTAGCACGTGTCGAGACAGAAAGCTAATGTGGGATAGCTAAGCATAAGGACAGGTGAGTTATGGAAGACGTGCTAAAATCATGGTTCATGTTCAAGAGCCACGCGCCAAAGCAGAAGCCATAATGTCAAGCATAACGCCAAAAGAAATTAATGGGACATGGAAATCCTCTCACCTAATCGATGAAGACATGTGTTGAACAGTTGGTTTGTTGGATAAGGCCACGCACTGTGACATGGTTCATAGCCATGAGCAACATGCAGAGTGATGATTCATCACAGAAGGCCTTGCGCAATTGTTAAACAAAGGGTTAGAGGCACAAAATTTTAATTAAAACTTGATGAAAAGTAAATAGTAAAGTATTCCCAACAATGACTATCATATGCTATCATAATTGTTAACACTAATCACAACAATCAAATCATGTTTTTTCACATTGCAATATTGGTGATTGTAAATGTAGGAATGAAAAAAACAAAACTAATATCAACAAAAATTATCACTTATCTCAGAAGAGGATGGTAGCATCATGTAACTTAAGGGTCAAAATATAGGTCTCTTGTGGAACAAAAACCCAGTCACCCAGTCACCAACCTAGTCACCCACTCTCTCCTTCCTCTAGTGTAGTGGGCTTTATATTCTCCCTGGTTTGGTGCTATTGGGAAGAGGTCATAAGAAAGCACTCATTTAGGCTAGGGAGTACTCTATATGGCGATCACACACACACCCCTGAATTGTTACTGGTCAACTTGTACACTAGGATATTGGGCTGATCATCTGTGAACTAGACCTCGTACTACTCCTGGTTCAGGGAATAGAATAGCTAGTTCGCATACCCCTTCATACTGCTATTGGGGAATACATAGCTGCCAAGTAGGCTTAGCCAAAAAGGAGCTTATAAACTTGTGCACACATAGAGAATAGGAAAAGAAAGTGGGATAAACTAGCTTAGCCAAACACCTGGAGCTGCTAAACATCATTGGTTGACCCTACCTCCTAAGACAATGGCGTGACCCTTCGAATCCCTGGAGGGGGCACTAAGCAGCCTTCCTGGCTTAGACACACAATAGCTACTCTCACTTGAACCATGGTGAAACACAGGGTAGTTAACGAACATGGGTTACCCAAACAATAGCTACTCTCACTGGCACAGTTAAACCTACCAAGCAGCTACTGAACCATGGCTTGGATAACTAACAACCCTCTCAGATCTCTTACTTGCCCACTCTCTATCCTGAGCTTTGCTCTTACCACTTATCTATACCCACCCAACCGGGGCCCTAATAACATAGAGGGGGTGGTGTTACCGGTCAACTAATTGAATAGGACTTACTGTGAAATCAATCCCCTACCTTCCATCCATGCTTGGTTAAAGCCTTCCTTTCTTCCTTTATACGCTACCTTACCACTCTTAAATTTCCCACTTTGACAAGGGTCGAGTGCCATTCCTTACCGCGTGAAATTCCTCTCCCGTTGGTCGAGTCATGCTTATGCATCCTCTCCTTATCAGTCGAGTCATGCTTACGCATCCTCTCCCGTGGGTTGAGTCCTGCTTACGCATCCTCTCCTTATCAGTCAAGTCATGCTTACGCATCCTCTCCCGTGGGTTGAGTCATGCTTACACATCCTCTCCTTATCAGTCAATTCAAGCTTACGCATCCTCTCCTTATTAGTTGAGTCATGCTTATGGATCCTCTCCCGTTGGTCGAGTCATGCTTACGCATCCTCTCCTTAACAGTCGAGCATGCTTACGCATCCTTGCACTAGGAAGCGCAAGACCCTCTGGACCTTCCCTCAAACGTGCCTATTACGTGAAGAATGTGAATGGCTCACTGACTTCCTTGCCCTCCTATTGTAAGGCAAGCCATTCTTCCTTCGATTGAAGAGAGAGTACAGATGCGGTATTCCTTATTGATGAACTGCTTTCACTGCGGAACAACTTCTGGTTTCACTGCCCACAGGAACAACGAGAAACAACGAGGTTCACTTCCTACTGACAGGCTTTGAGGGGAAGAAATAGAAGTGGTAAGTCCCATTTGAACTCGCACTTATCTCCCTGGCATTTGAACTCGTAAAGCCATAGAAAGAAAGATAGAAAGATAGATTGACGTGAATAGATAGAGAAATTGATTAATGAAATGACTTGTTTCTAATCTGAATAAATGCACCTGGAATGCAATGCTAAGAGAAATAATTCTTAATTGCAAATGACGTGGGATTCCGACGAAGACAATAATCTTCATTCACGCTGGATCAAACTCCCACTAGTATAAGGGCCAAAGCAGGGATACCGGCGGGAGAGAAGCTAGAAACAGGAAGAGGCATGCGTGCATCTGGTTCTCCCCAACTACGCTTGGCTCATTACTATGAATCTATTCCCACCCAAGAACCTAGGATGATCCTCAAAATACCAACCATGAATCGTATACTCTCGCGAGAAAATGTGGCTTGGTCCCATTACGATAGTATAGCTGGAGAGGAACTCCAGCCATACCCCTGATCTTGGAAGGATGGAAGGACGTACCCATATTACTGAAACTTAGAGGCAAGGGCATTCAAAAGATAGATAGCAGGGTAGGATAGGATTTGACATTGCCTGAAATCATGCTTACTTGGGACGCGCTTAGACCTTCAGGAGAGCAATTGAGTGAGGGAACGCATCTTTGATGGATCGATGGGAAGACAGACAGGGATAGAAAAGAAGGGGAGGTATAGAGGCACGGGGTCAAAAACATGTTTTAAGAATATCGTATACAAACAGATATAAAATTATATATGTAATGATGCGGCGAGCTGAGAAATATATGTTTGGGGGCTCGTCTTTCACGAACGTGTATAGAGGAGAGGAGACAGATCGGCCCTTCCTACCTACCTGGAGAAAGTTCACTTCGTCCCTCACCATATGAATAGTGAGTTGATGGCGGCCTTTATTCGAGAGTTTCACAGGCTCACCCTACCAGGCCTTGACTTTTGAATTCAGGCGCTCAGGCCCAAGCTGGAGGGAACATTACTAATTACTAAAATTCCCTCTAAAAGAAACATAAGTTTCGGCCCCGATGGATGAATCATACTTGGACCCCCCTCCACATGAGGGTTTTCTTTATAAAGAAATGCATCTAAAAAGGTTTTTTCATTATAGAAGCAGCGCTTAGCACACTAAGCCAAATTACAATACACTTACGTTGATATGCAATGACAGGAACAGAGCATGGAGAATTAGGTGCCAAATTGCCTTTATTGATTTGATTGATGGCTAGTTGAGAGGGGCGGTCCCACGGACGGAAGGGGCCAAATTATTGAGGTAGAGAAAGGGGTGGTCCTTCGGATGGAAGGATGGAGGGATGGAGGGTTAGGGGTGGCAGATAGACCATTTGGAAGGGACAGGAAAGGAAAGGACGGAATCCCTTTTACCTTGAACCGGGAAGAGAAGAAGGAGCCTCTCGCTTTAAGCCTTTTGAACCACCAGCCAGGAGGCCCGGAGGGACTCGGCTGAGGTTACGAGGTCGAGGAAGGAATCAGCCTTTAAACAGGAACCTTCAGCCTAACCAAGTACCACAGAAGCCGGCCTTCACCTTTCACCTTTTTCCGTAAGCCTCTCACCTTGAACCTTCAGCCATGGGCCTAAAGCCATGAGCCTTTCACCTTAAGCTCACCATAAGCCTTAAGCCTTCCACCTCCAACCTTCCACCCCCAACAGCCAACCAAGCCCAATAGCCCCTAACGCTGGGAAGAAGAAGGGAAGAGAATACCTCTCCTTTGTCAAGAGTTCGGCAGGCTCACCCTCACACCAAGAGAAAGTGACTAATGCTAGTTATATATGAGTCAACTGTTGAGCATCATACGCCATTCATAGACCATAAGCACTAGTAAGAGCCACTCATAGCCTGTTCTCATTGATGATAGCCGGAAGTCGCTTGAAAGTCATAGCCGATAGATGGATGGTCATAGACATATGGGGGCATACAATAGCCGATCATTTACAGATGGCATTGCCAGGAGTCATTGTTGATAGATGATAGCCAGTTTTCATTGTCGAGAGACAATCATAGACAGGAGGTGGTTGCCAGTGATCACCATAGGCAGTCTCATTGCCATAGGGTGGGTCAACCATTGTTGATAGCCTCTAGTCATTGCCAATAGAAAAAGGAGTTCCCCATATTCCTGCATGAAACTTACTGCTACGGAACACACGTTCCTACATCGACTGGATGCAATGTCGATGCGTTACATACAATGATTCACAATTCGACGATTATATGCCATTCATAGCCCATAAGCACAGTCATAGCCAGTTACAGCTAGTAGTCAGAGCTGTAGCCAGTAGTCATAGCCAGTCATAGCCGATCATAGTCGATCATAGCTGCTGATAATAGTTGCTGATCATTGCTACTAGTACTTTCCAGTCATAGCTCTAGTCATTGCCAGTATCATTGACACTGGGTCATTGGTCATAGCAACTAGCCAGTGCTAGTATCATTTAAACCTTAAGGTCTTTGACAGTCTCATTGATTGCTGGAAGCTCTAGTCATTGCCAGCAGTCATAGATAGTCATAGTTGTGCCGATCAAAGAATTCGATCATAGCTAGGAAAGAGGCCTAGCCATAAGGTCTAGCCAGTCATAGCTAGAGCTCTAAGGTCATTGCTAGAAGCTCTGTGATATAAGCTCTAGTCTTTGCTTTAGACTTTTAGTGCTACAAGCTATAGGAATTGCCAATCATACCAGTTGCTGGGCTGGGACACTCCGCTTGGCTACTTTCTACTTGGCCACTATACTTGGATGGGCTACTCTACTCGGATCAGGGGATGGAGAGATATTTATCGATGAAATTGATTCATTTCCAACAGAGACAAAGCGGGGTGGACTACGAATGGTTCGAAACTGACCCGGCATGGGATGGCACAGCACACGGATGGTACAGTCACGGTACAGCACTAGAGATTAACTACACCTAGGTCTCCAATAAATAGCCCCCATGCCAACCGGTTTAGACAACCCATATAGGGACAAAAACAAGCAGGGTTCATGTTGACAACACTGCGAGGATGTGAGTGCACCGATTAGGAGTGAGTTATTAGATTGATGGCCTACATCTACTGGAATGGGTTTTCCATTGGACGGATCGATACAGACCCAAGAGTGTGGTGCAACAATTACCCTTAAAACCAATACTCCCTGGCATGACGTGTTCCCACCGGATGGACCTTGACCCCATACAAGAAAGGTCACCAATGGATAAATAGCGATAGATCCATAGAATGAAGTTCAATTCCATTCAAGCCATGAAATACAGATGTTCAATTAAGGAAGTCTTCACTATCAGAGAAAAAGCCTAGCGAAAGTGTCAGAACTTTACCTCCAAAGGCAGCCAGAACTCTAAGCCAGCTAGTAACTACCAGTAAACCACGATCATAGTGCCTGTTGGGTTGTAAGTAAGTCGAGTCCTAATTGGTTACGGTACGGCGGTTGGTCAGAAAGTGGTTCGAAGCAGAAAAGAGAAAAGTTGGAAGGAAGGTGAAATAAAGGAAAGCAAGGGAAAGTCAAAGAAGCCTAAGAGAGGTATTCAAATGTTCCCAACTATAAATACTATCAAGACTAGTTAGTCCCATCCATTTACCATTAATTACCGCGATCCCAGTTAGTGAAAGAAAATGGTAGCTAATTTATTTATAGGGGGAAAAGGCTTCACTGTTCAAGCCGGTAGGTAGGAAATAAGAAAGAAGCAGCTAGTAAGCATCGAACAATAGGTTGAAACACTGAAAAATCCCCTAAAAAAGTGATGGAAGGAAGGAAACATAACTTGAAATAGAAATTGGGGCATGTTGTACCTTCCTAATCCATCCTGGCATAAGGTAATAAGGTAAGTGTGGTTGGCCATAACTTCTTCATCTCCTCGTATTTCGACATAAGTGAAACTCTATAACCATATGCTCGTAAGTAAAGAGTTATATATCTGCCATACCCTACCTACTTAATACTTATGACGGAAACTTTTGTATGTCTATCTCACTTCGCCCGCCCTTATCCTGAAAAACCCTAGTGTCTTACTAAACTGATAGCCCTTTTGGATTTGAAACCCCTTTAGTTTCGAGGTTTCATCCCATTTCCCCTTTCTACCGAGGCTTACCCCTACGGAACCTTAGTTACTACATAACTTACCGCTATGGAACACAGGAGGCTCCTACCTCGAATGGATTGAAGGAATGACGATGCATTACATATGTTGATTCCATATTTGAGGATCATATGCAACAGACAGTGGATATATGAATCATTCACCAAAAGCTGATAAAAAGATAGAAACCTAAGAGATAGGGGCCAAATAGAGAAGAGAGCCATTAGGTCAGGGAGAGGGGATAGGTTGCTCTGCGACTATCAAAGAATCACTCACCTTCGGTTGCTCTGTGACTACTCCACGCCTTACAAGTCATGCTACTACCCTTCAGATTCACCCTATCCCTTTTTCCCTTCGCTCAGTGCTGGATTAACCAGTACGAGCACCAGATACACCAGGTAAAGATCCAGAGCCACCGGGTTCAGATCCATATCCATAACGAGACCCAGTTCCTTATGTTCGTGATGCTGGTAGAGATCCAGACCTTCGTGATCCAGATTATGATGTTCCAGATGATCGAGACCCAGCTTTTTCTCTTGTTGATCGAACATAAGCACTTATAACGCCAGCATAAGAACCAGAAGCAAAGGTGGAGCCTGTTGATTTAGTGGACCCATAAGGCAACACCTGTTGAAGAATCAATTGATTGAATGGTATGGTATTATTAGTAGTCGTTGACCAATGAACAAACAGTTTGAAAGCAAGGTTGACCTGGAATCAGTAGATTCCACAGCAGCTTAAGCAGTAGGTCTAGTTCCAAGTGCAATTTATCCAGAGCTAGTGAATGATCCAGTGGCTTATTCAACAAGAAAAAAAGGAAGGTAGCATATCCAAATCCAAGTTATGGGTGAACTACTCATTCGAAGAGAGAAAGAGTCACTTTATTGGACGCTCCACTTTAGAAGCCCTCTTTGAGGGGAATAAATCAAGGGCCAGGACCTTACGCGGAGCTCAGGCTTGAGGGAATAAAATGGGGATGCTTTCTAGCTCAGGTAAAATCAGGACATTTCCACACGACCAGTAGCAGAACCGGCACTATGGCTCCCCAGCAGCATATCAGCGTAAGAGTAACAAGGTTCCATTACATCTCTGAAGAACAAAAGAGTTAGTTCCTTCTGTTTGGCTACTCATTTTGTATGAAAAATGATCCGTTAGTGGGCAGTAGTTTTTTGTTGGTCTGGAAACGATTTCCCATTTCCTTCACCGGGGCTGTCGAAGTCCAATCCCTTTTCACAGTGTTTTGCCTCCGAAGGGGATCATGGGAAAGTGAAAAAGCCATGCCCTTTCTTTCAACTCCCTCCTTACTCTCCTAAGCGGACCCATTAGATCCTGTCCTAATAACCATGCAGCATATATAAAGCTAACCGGATATTTATTCACGCACTCGTTTCTCGCTCATGCACTCGTTTCCTACTCAACCACACCACAGGTTTTTTGGCGACTCATGATGAACAGGTTCTTCTTAATAGTTCATTCGTCCATCAATCCATCTATCACTGGTTTAGTTGTTTATCTCTCTTGAACCCCCTCATAATGGGAAGGTGGCAATCAATAAATTATGTTCCAGAAGTTTCACCCGTATTGACTCACCGCTCTCATCCTGACTCCTCAACTCACCGGACCGTATCAGATAAGACTAACCATACACATTCTTTCTTCTTTCCGCTATGATAAAGATAGTATAAGAGCTGTAATGGTTATGTACTAGTAATATAGAGTCATTCATTACTTGAATATCATGGATAGTAATTAGCTAGTATTGTACAGATCTTATATGTAAGAAAATCCAAGTGTAACCCTAATGGGAAGGTAACAAAAAGAACTACTGTCCTAATGAAACCGGGTCTGGTCCTGATTCTCTTGGTCCTGACTAACCTGACTGGATAAGACCGGTACCCGCTTCCCGTATTGTCTATCTATCACTTGTCGGTCTACGCGATCCAATGATCCGTCCCCGATGTGTACTCTTTTGGGTATTGCTCGACCCTAACGTGTGCTCTATAAAAGCTTGCTCAAGGTTGAATAAAAAGGTCTAGTATAATTGGGGTAATGATTCAGTAGCAGGGTCGTAAGGAAGGAGGGTGGGTTGGGTAGTAGCGGTGGGAGGTAAAGGCAAGCATAAATGGTTGCATACAATAAAGCTAACAGAAAGGGGAAGGGTAAAGTGTATCCTCCAAGCACTATCAGGGAAATGAAGACGAGCGACCCCCTGGCATTTTTCTTCTAGCCGGGAGGAGAGCGTAGTACCTAAGTATTCCCGGCTTGTGTTCATGTCCTATCCAAAGAGGTGTCCATCCTTCTTCCATCCATCCTCTGATAAGGTGTATTTCTAGATTGAGGTTCAAGGTATAGCGATAAGGGTTGCCAATCGAAGGGTCAAGGGCTAAGTATAATGGGGAAGTATTTCTCTAAAGGGAAGTACATTGATCAACCGTCAAGGGAAGGTAGCCAACGCAAGAAATGTTCTTTTCCCATTCTGGTTCTGATTCCTCAGCCAGCTAACCGGATTGTATGGGATAAGACCTAACCGTACATGCTCTGTCTTTATGCCAGGTCCCCCTAATGGCTAAAAGTGTCGTTGTTTCTTTCATCTTTTGCGGATGTCTTCAAATGAGATCCTGTGGAAAGCAGCATAAACCCTATTTTGGATCCAAGATTTTTCACAGTAAATAGGGGTTTTATCCTCTAGCTAAGTGCAGTGTCACGTCCTTATTTTCTTGTTAAGCGATGCAAGCGCTAGTATGGGTGGGTAGTGTATATCTAGGTGATAGGGCTACTACCTCCTTAATGGGTAAAGCAATAAACCCTAATGGAAGGCCAAAGAAAGCCATGTCTTGAAGTGCCTACCTGTAATGTATCATTCGCTATCTATCAACCTCACTTGACCTAACTGGACTAGAGCTCACCGAGTTGCCCGTACCTGAGAACGTCCCTGCCTTGAACCATGCAAGATTAGACCTGTTTACCAGACCTCCTCACTAGATAAGCTCTCGTCCTGATTCCTCCTCACCTAATAGGGATTGTACAAGCCCAGACATCACTGGAGAAGACCAGCCTATATAAGACCAACGCATATGCCCGGTACCATCCCTCCCTCCATCCCTCTATCCGTCCATCCATCATCCATCCCTTAGAATATAGTTTCGTTAGTATGAGCATTAAGATAGTTATCCTAAGGTGTAGTTGTACATAGTATCTCTTCTCTTTAGGGGTTTATGATGGGTGTCATCTTCTGTAGATCGTTATAATGGTTCAGTAGATCTATCAAAGCTCACTCAAGGTTGAAGCTCTGATTTAGTAGAATGGGTAGTATGAAAGGGGACTATGATGATTTCTTCAAAAGGACCTAATAATTTAGTAGTGGGTAGTAGCGGTAGTAAAGGGGGTAAAAGGGAAGTGAACATCAGACCATAAAGCGCTAAAGGGGAAGTTGGATCCTCTGTAAAAGCAATATCCAGGGAAACATAGGCGAGCGAACCCCCCGTCAACTAATCGTTGGGGATGCGTTTATAGAAATAAATCTACTTTTCAAAAGAAAAAGGTGTAAGGAATGTAATCGCTTGTCCACATCGGGCAAGGAATTGAAACTAAAGGTTGTTCTTTAAAGTCTAAAGGATTCCCGAACCAACCACCTTTCTTAATGAGCGTGGAGCACTTTGTTCGACCTAACATCGGATCTCACACATCTATATATACGTAATAACGCTTTAGTTTATTAATAAGTGACTCGCTCGAATAGTAGACTTAGAATCTCTTCTCTTGTTGTTTCCCTTCGTTGCTTCTCCTTAAAATGACTAAAGAAAAGTGGGAGTGGTTTATTTGTCGATGCGTCAGATTTCGTCGGAGTTAGTCGGAGTTAGGATAATTCCCTAATAAATTGGCGTCAGGTCAATAGCAATGGCGTTGGCAAGGGTAGAGCACACATGATCCCACCTACCCACTTGAAAGCTTACTTAGATAGAACAATTTTTATTACAGCTACTCCCCATTCCCCTTTCAGTCCACCTCCCAGTGCACTCACCCAGGAAGGCCAGTCCGCATTCCAGCATTCTCCAACATTCCCACATTCCCACATTCCATTCAATATTCATTACCCAGGCCGCATTACCCATTACCCTTTCACTAATCCCCTTTCACTGAATGTACGGAACAAGGTTACTACACACTCCTTCCCCTTTCACTTAACAACAACGCAACAATGGTTACCTTCCTGAAGGGTATTCTAGAGGAAAGACGAGAACTTGTAAGTCGTTGTAGCTTGATGGGGCACTTCAAAAGTGCTTGGGGAGACGTGGGGAACTTCCCTTCCAATTCTATTGCGAGCCAGTCTAATATAATGAATTTCACTATCTCTGGTCTCGAAGTCACCAATGAATGACGTAATTACATATATAATGAATGACTGGAATCACTGGTCGAAATGAACTAATTAGTTCGAGATCTTGATGCATTCATTCGTTATATACGTAATGACATATATAATTCCTTATCGCTTATCCATCATATGGTGAGGGACGGAGTCGCTCATCCATCAAATGCCCACCACCCAATAAGCATCGAGGAAGGTAGGTGTGGGTAGTGTTGGTTCAACGAGTGAACTATGTTCATAACAACTCCGCTTGACCATAAGGATGCGTAAACATGCTCGACCATAAGCCCACCACCCAATAAGCATCAAGGATAGCACACTCGACTGTCAAGGAGAGGCCCAGTAGGGTGAGCCTGTCGAACTCTCGACTATAAGGCTGCCATCAACTCACTCATTCTGATGCCCACCACCCAATAAGCATCAAGGATAGTACACTCGACTGTCTAAGGAGAGGGAAGAGTGCTCAAACCTCCGCCTCCTGAAAATGCTATAATAGGAGGGTGAGGCAACAAACGCTCGACCACTGGGAGAGGGAAATATGTGAAAACCTCCGCCTCAAAGGATTGGGGTGGGTGGATAAATAGTGGTCAAGCCTGCTTGTGCATCCTCGTGGGGCCAAATTCTTAGGGTGAGGAAGCGAACTCTTGACCATCGGGCCGCCATCGAAATATGTGAAAACCTTCGCCACCTCAAATGGCAAGAATAAGAGAGAAAGATGTGAAAACCTCCGCCATCTTGTCGGTCAATAATGACATATATAATGAATGATTGGATTCGAGAGCGTAATGACTGATATATAGTAGCAAAATTCCAATTTATAGCAGAAGAATGACTGAAATCTATTATATATGTTGCGGTACCTCGACTCAATCAGGGAAGCGTAATTAGATAACGCGGTATCAGGCCTTGAAATCTCGACCCACCTCTCGATGGCGGCTCTATGTCGAGTGAATATATAATGGGGCCAGCATCAAGAGATAGATATAGGTATCCAGTAAGAGCTGTATATGTATATAGGTGTAGTCTTGCTCCTCTTGCTTGTTTCATGGATGGAGGGGATATATCTTACGTGAATAATGAATGGTTTCGTAGTAATGAATGGCTCCATAAATAATGAATGGCAGGCCCCACCATGACATTATTAGAAGGCCCAATTGTTTCTCGTTATAGATAATGAAGGGAAGACCCCACCGTGATTAGAGATTAGTGGAGAATGAAATAGAATGGGGGGAAAGGCCCAACCATTATGGCCAAGCTTATGCTATCTATTCGCTCGCCCGGTATGACCTATCACAGGAACTGGTATGATATCAAGCCCAGGATCCCAAGAAGTATTGTAGGCCGGGGGATAGTCTGAATGATCAATCCCATGAATAAGCTATCGATTTATACCCCAAGAACATATTCCCAGGAAGTGATCTATTACTATCCCAGATACCTACTATCCCAGATATCGGATCAAGCAAGGCCGTATTCTATTTATCTATTCCATTTCTACTATCTATTTTGATCCTATTCTCTCTATCTATTCTATCTATTTCTTCCTAGTCCTAGTTGATCTATTTCTAGTATTAGTTGTGTTGGTTTATGGATGCACGAAATAGCTTCTATTATGCACAGTCAATGGTTGGGGAGGCAGTATTGAACGATTCTTCATATTTGGCGAAGAGATAGATTTGAGCTTTGTACAACGGCATGGCTCTAGACGGCCCGCATAGTTGGGGCTTTAGCGCGTGGTGGATTGGGAATGGATGAATCAACGATTGTCATTGCATTAGTGGATTTAGATTATGGCTTCGCTGGTTTGGCTGGGCGCATTACCGGGTGCGTTGACCACTCACTATACACTACCACTAACCCTTGATGGCTATAAACTATCAATGGAGGGGAATCACTTCCACTACCAGTTATATAGAGTAGAGACATCTAGCTAGGGATTGATACAACGAATGAGAGATATAACAGCTACTAATGAACGAATGAGAGTGAGATACACCTACTACCAGTGATAAGACATATACTACCCAGGGAATTATATCAAATCTATGCTATGTACACTAACGTGATACATCTATGCAATCAACTACACATAGGGGGATACCCTGAATAGATTCTATTGACCGAGAATGAAGTAGGCTCAAATACTATATGCCGGGAATTCTCATTCACACGACTGCATATCTATTGGCTGGCTGCCATCGTCGGAAGACACGGGGAGAAATCTTGTTTGTTCATTCTTCCCTTGCTAGATGGTGGGTAGGTGTTTAGGTTGATCCCATCTACTGTCCTTCTTTATCTAAGTGAGCATGGCTCTTAAGGAGCTGTAGGTGTTTGGCTCCTAGCATTCATCAATACGGTACTTGCTCTTACTTAAGGAGCGGGCACCAATCCAATGTCTACAGAGCTCTTTCTTATGGAGCGGGCACCTATCGTAAAGGATCAAGTAGTATCCCATCCTTAGGAGAGTGCTACTACTGTCCTTGGGTTGATGTCACCTGGACCTCGTTCTAGTTGATGTGCCGGTAAGCCTTCATCCTGTGCTAGTTCGTGGGGTCAAGCTGTGGTTGGGTTAAGGAAGAAAAGGAGAAAAGGAACCCAGTAGTATCAATTGTAAGGTCCCTCAATCCTCCCAAAAAGAGTATTTGAGAGGAAGACTCGACCCAGTAAATGGGTTTTGGAAGTACAGTGATCGATCGACCTACCCATAAAGGAAGGTATGGGTAGAGCAGTTCGTTCCCCTGTTTGTTGGTGAGTCGCGCGCTGCCCCCCCCCCCCCCCCCTTTATTCATCGTTGATGGTTAGTCGAGTGCGGCCCTCTACCTCTATCTATATGTGATTCTTTGCCTGTGTGGCTCGCCTTATTCTCCTATTTGGACCTAAGGCGAGGACAAAGCCTAGCCCATAAAGAATGGGGACTTGACGTCATCAAAATGACTCTACTTGTTAATACTACTATAATAGGCTTTAAAGGAGTTGACTATTTTTTTATGAAATTTGATAGTATGAAGTCGCTCATTATATCATACCAGGAGAGGAATACCTTTCAATAAATAACCCTTCCATTACAAATACGAATGAATACCTTTCCTATTATCATCGACAAATGAATACTATTCTCCTCTATAGCTAGTCATCGTGAACGGTGGTGTTTCTATAGTTAATAGCTAGTCGTCGGGGGTACATCTCTTTTCTTAAGCTTGATGGGTTGATCATTCAAGCTTGACAGGTACGGGCGGGTTCCTTTAAGCTATCTGCTCTTTCCATTGTGCCCTCGCCAACGCCATTGCCATTGCTAAGGCCAATCAACATCATCAACATATGTACCACCCACTTTCCTGACGGGCATAACCATCCTAGCGTGAATGGCTCTATCCCACTATTGACTCGGACACAACCTAAGATAGATAGAGTTTGATGGAGATGGAAAGGCAAGAACAAAGACTTGGTTTCTTATATAAAAGGTCATAGCCTTACTACTCTAATATAGACTGATTCTTTATAGTCTATGGCCGCTCTATGTCTTTATGGTGCTTACTTCCTAGAATGAGCTTCAGTCTTTCTTGCCCTAAAGCTATAGAGAGAGATACACTATTAGTAGCTTCCAGGTAGTACTACTAGTAGCCCTCACTTCAATTAGTATGTTCCCGTATGCTCTAAGATTGCATATTTCAATTACTTAGGCTAAGTGAAACGTATATATGCGAGTATCTATCATAGACTAGGGACTATCTATAGCTTTTCATTCCTGCACCCACCATAGATAGTTTATGCACGTAGTAGTATAGGTTATGTAGAACTTGGCACGAACACGTCCTTTCTCTGGGCAACACGGCGGGCGGATCGAGAACTGGTGGTCACGTAGAACTCCATCCTGTTCACATAACTGGTACCACATAGATGACCCAACCACTAGGGCACAGGAGATCTACCTACGGATCACGTCCAACTGGTAACGGGGGATTCTCGGGTGGGCCCATAAAATATCACCTCCTGTCTATGTCTCATGGGGGGGGGGTGTTTTGACTATTTGGAAGAGGGTAGGCAAGCCGCTGTATCTGCTATGCTAAAGAGAGTAGCTGTAGTGTAGTCCACATGTGCACTAAGAACTACCTGTGGAAATTCACCACCTCCTGTTGTGAAAGGGTCATGCATGGGTAGTGCCGTTGTGAGGGCCTGTTTTCTCCTTTTTCTCGTAGGATCACCACCTCATTCCTGCTTTGTTCCTGCCCCGACCAAAGAACCTGAGGCCATGTTGATCTCTTGTTTTGATACACTGGCGACTATTGTTGGATGACCAGCTAGCTATGACCTCCTGGGCACTTACTTACTATTGGCAGACTTATGATGATGCCCCAGGATTTTGCCCATATGGGATTGGAGCGGATTAGAGTTTCCCATAGGCATTGACTATAATGGTCTCCCGGGTATCGATTGAAGACCCTATGGCGGCTGCATGGCTAAATCAATATGCTAATATGTAACCAAGAATGTCTTCTGGTTGTTTTCAACAATGGGAACTTATTTTTATCCTTCCTCTCGGCTTCAGATTGCAGATTCAGCAGATTACTTACAATTCACTTGCAATGGTAAAGGTAAACATATATATGCGCGATATCATATATTTGGATTATTTCGTGTTGATTCCCCATTGGACACTACTATAGGAGGGTAAGTAATCCCCCCATTGGGTTAGTCGGGCTGGTGGGTTTAGGAGTTATAGAGAGAGAATCAGAACGGCAAGAGATGAAACTTACGGACTGGACCTAGGCAAGATCAAGGCAAGTTGAAAGTGCCAAAGCTAATATTTCTCTTTTGGGAGGTTGAACTACAAGTTGTTGCACTAATTAGATAGTGTGCATGGGCTTGACTCAACTCTAGCAGCAGAGAGGTAGGCACCCAATAGCATAGTTGAAATAGGCCTTCTTCATATTTTCAATATGTTTTCTCACACTAGCTTATGTGATATGGATTATTCCCCATTAGTCCTTATAGCCTATGCCCTATGGTTTTTATGACTTGACAATGATTGACTATCCAAGGACTAGGAGTGAGAATGTCTCATAAGATTGTATATTAAGATTACTTATCAATGGCAAAGTGAAACGTATATATGCGACACGTTAAGTAAGTTCCATACTTACCTCATTACTACACTTATATGCAGATAATAGTGTATGTGGATAATAGTGGGTTAGAGCCAGTGGATTCAGCCGGGGGGGATCCAAGCTAGTTTCCAAAGCAAGCTATGACCGGACAATGATTGACTATCGCTAGTTGAACGTAGATATGGCGAGTAGTTCTTCTGCTTCATGTTCAGATTCAGATTGTATAGATTACACATTTCATGAGTTATCCCGGTTAGGTCTTCTCCTTATTTCAAAAGAGAGGAGACAACAAGAAGCTTATTCGCCAGAGCGGCCCTCTCCCTTATGGTCGAGCCTGCTTACGCATCCTTAGAAAAAAAGGAATAGATGGACGTTTATTGACCTCTTTGTTTTGCTTGCCCCTTACTCAGGTTTTGCTGTATACACCTACTATTTCTCTTGTTACTTATACCTTAAATACCAGGGACAAAGATTGAGGTTAACTACACATCTTTTTCACCATACCAGTCACCATGTGGAACGTATTACCCATCATGCACCAGGTCAGACCATTACTACCATGCTTATGGACCAAGGCATAGATCCCACCACCCGAACTACAGGAATTCGTTATGCTTTGACACTACAGGAATTCCTCTCCTTAACAGTCGAGTGTGCTTACGAACCCTTATGTTCATCATCATATTCACCTTTCACTACTTCGACATTACGCTTCGTTCATATCCAACCAAGCCAACCACCACCTCGCATGTGAGTGACCCTAGCCTCATCATTTATTCCTTATCGATCAACCACTCATTAGCAGTGTTCAGAAACTGGCTACAAGCACATCTTTCACCTATACAAAACGCAAGGAAGTACAAATCATGGCTTGAGATACCTAAACCACACAAACCAGCCTTGAGAGCTTAGCCAGGATAGCCATGACACCAGGAGAAAACAACCTCTTCTTACATATACCATATTATCCATAAGTATATCATAAACCACTACCCTTTGTACTTAGCTTTACCACTACCACCCCTTGTACCTAGCTTTGAAAGGAGCAGACACTTACCCACACTTTTACACCATCATTTGGATAGCACTTCAACCCTTTGTACTCGACTTTAACTACTTACCAGCATTCTCAATTCACTACCCAGCCATTCTCCATTAGATACACAACAGGAACCAACACATCACATATACTACACAGTCAAATAACCAATCAGAACATCACGTACATAACAACATAAAATCTAAACCACAGGAACTCACTCAATTAGATACCTTCAACACAGCAGGACTTTCTAATACTTATACTCACTCATATCTTGTACAGCTAGATACTACAAGTGGGATACTACTAGCTTACTCCTTATCTCCAGGATAGAATGCTTACTATACTTTGACTCCTCATACCCAATAGTAGGACGTGGCATCTCCATATCCATCTGGTCATGCTACTCCTTCAAAAAAACATAGGCATAGGAACCTCGATCACCCTTGTTGGAGTGGTGCTGCTTCCCATCTTATACTAGACTTATACTTTTCTTATATAGATTACTTATGGTATCAATATCAAGTAAGCATCTTATACTCCATTATTCTCCCTTTCATACTCTAGGCATTCTTTGATACTCTCAACAAAATATTCTACTTCCTTGCCCTCAGAAGCGCAAGCCCTCCGGACCTTCATTTGGGTTGCTTATTTGGTGAGGGGCTGGTCGAGCGTTCAAACGATGGCAGCCCCCCTCTCAAATAAGTAACTAAAGGCAGTCGAGCGTGCTTTCCTTGATGCTTATTGGGTGGTGGGCATATGAATGAGTGAGCGACCCCTATGAAAGAGTAGGGGCGATGGCGGCCTTTTAGTCGAGCCCTCTCCTTATTAGTCGAGCGTTCGTACCTCTCCCATAGGTCGAGAGTTCGACAGGCTCACCCTCACCCTGCTGGCCCTTGATGCTTATTGGGTGGCCCCTCTCAAATAAGTAACTAAATGTTGGTCGACCCATGCTTCACACCCTCTCCTTAACAGTCGAGTCATGCTTACGCACCCTCTCTTTATCAGTCGAGTCATGCTTACGCATCCTTGCCCGACGCGGACAAGCTACTTCGTTCCTTACCCTTGGACTTTCTTTACTTATTCATCCTAGGACATGGAATTATGCCCAACCCATTACCTTAGATTAGAAGTACCGGAATGGATGGGGTAGAATAGCCCAAGAAGGACTTTTATTTGCATGCTCCTGCAAGGAAAGGATTATGGTACCGAGGAGGGAAGGATGGCTTTACCTTTAGCTTAGATCATGTAAGAACTGTCAGAACCTTTAGTTTATGGGATCGATGGGAGGGGAGATCCTAGGAACTGAAGCTGATATCCTCGAAACTGCCGGATGGATAGATTTATTGATTGATTACAGCCAGAACGAAACACGAATTGAATGGATGGACTGGATAGATGGGATGCATGGGCCATTAGCCAAGAGGGAGAACTTTCGTAGCTCACCATGCTCCTACAGGATAGGATAGTAGCCAATAACATATGGTTGACTTTAGCATATAGAGTGGAAGAACTCATGGATTGATTAGACACATCCTGAACTGATTAGAACATGGATGGCATGGCTGGATGGACGGATGGATAGGTTGAATGGATGGGTGGAAGGAGGGATTGTTGGGATGGATTTTTGAGTAGCCCATAGCATAGGACAATTTACTTTTAGCTGATATCATATTACTCCTGGCCGGATTCAATTAAAGAAGGCGCGGTTTTGAAGATCCCACACCAGTTGGTCCAACCTGTCTAACTGACATAGCTAAAGTAGGCACATGATAAGTTGAAGAAGAGAAGGTTCCTCTGGCATATTCAACTAAAGATTAGGTGAGTTTCCCAAGAAGTGAAGTGGTTCCAGTTGATATCAAAAACCTGATCACATATGTTGTTTGTTCTCCGGTCAATACTAAAAACCTTGAGGTTTAGGTTCCTCCTCAGTTGTGATGCATTTCAACCTTTTGATACTCGAATTCGTCGTAAGGTCCACCCCGTTGGATGTTGGTGCATAAGCCTTTTCTATCTCATGAAGCTCACTTACTTTAATAATTCCTTGGGCCTGGGCGCCAGAATCGGAAAGTCAAGGGAGGCTTCTTTAAAAGCTTATCAGATGCTACTCCGCTCCTCGCTCTGCACCTAGTTTCTCTAGGTTCTGAAGCAGAATCCTCCACTGGGGTATCAAACTTGAACAATTTTTATTAAGCCAAAACAAGGAATTATTACATGTAAGGTGATTCCTTCCAATCAGGCGGGTGGCCCATAAGAGGCTTAGGCAGTACAGAGAGCGTAGAGATATTTCGGCGGCAGGGAGCTTACTTAATAGGATTAAGAAGGGTTCAGAGTCATATTCATCCATTGGGGTTGATAACTTACGTTGTAACTTGATTCATTTCGAATTCCCAACACCTTTGTCATGGGTGTCTTAATCCATTAATTGGTATAAATCAATATCGTCTATAAAGAAAGGCCCACCTGATCCAATCAGCCTATTCAATTATTTCTGATTCTGGGCTCCGTATTCAGGCATCCAGGTTGGGTGGGTCCGGTGGATCCTAAAAACGTATCCAAACATGCTTTGGACAAAGGCACGTTAGTGTTCAGGTTTGTAGGCATTTGATTCATCTGGGTTCTAGAACTCCCATTTGAGAAGGGCACCCTTATCAATTATAGTCTCACCAAAAGGTGAGGTACGTAGTGAAAAGTGACTCCATAAAATGATTCTGGTTTCAGAAGGTGCAGTCTAGTCAGGAGAATAAGGTTGGTTCAAAAGCACTTCATGCCTCTGGTCAATTTCAAAGTTTGAATCTCTGGCTTATCTATTCTTTGGTCGTTCCTCCCACCTTACTCAACTAGAGATAGAACTTACCCAACCTTACTTAGAACCCATTCAGTCAGGAAGACCCTTTGAGGGAGGCCACTATGAAGAACCCCCTGCCCCTTGCTTTCCAAACAAGTTACCCACCTGAATCACTTCACTATGCCTGCCTGGTTTCCCTATACCACAAACTTCATGAAGCGGGAGGTATTGCTAGGAACTCCTTTATATTCTACGAGTGGGATGGCATTACATGAAACATACTGTTGAAGTGTGTTTACAAACTACCTACCCATAGACTTAAACCTTTTAGCCGCCTTAGAGCACTGAATGAATGAAGCACTTAGGAGGTAAAATATAGACCCGGGATGGCATGAAACAACCCTTCCCTTTCTTTACCTTTAGTCCACATGACTTTACCAACGACCTTCACCCTAAAAAAATACACAACTTCACCGGCTTACCCTTTACCCTACCGAACTTCTTTACTTTTACCTCACCTTCTCACCTTAACAATCTTTTAGTCACTTACCCAACAATTCCAACCTTTGTACAAGCTTCACATAGAGCTTATTGTACGAGCGTTCAATACAGCCAGGTGTTCACATCAAAAAGATCAGAACATAGGTGCACAGGCATTTGGATAGATATAACACTTGCGTTCAATAGAAGGAATTAATAGCTTAGGAGCCTTATAACTTCTCTTATAAGCACCGGATCTACCTTACCCTTCCCTTCTCTACTACCCAGCATAACTTACCAACAAAAACACTGGTACCCAAGCTTTCATCCACACATTAGCTTATTTATACTATATATACGTAATATTCTTCAATATTTCTTTATGCAATTTTTTTACTTACAGCCTGGGCTTCACCTGGTCATGTTACTTCTGCAAAATCTAGGTCACTGAGGCTATGCACGTCACTTATAAAATGGAAAGAAGTAGGTCAGATGTGATTGGAGGGCCCACGACTATTTGGTGGCCAATGGACGAATGTCCATATGACGTGGCGGGCTAGACACACACTACTTCCTAAGGACCTCTATTCAGTTAGCTCAGCGTAGGCGTATATGACGCTACAAAAAGATGGTGCTTTCAAAGTGATGGATGAAGGCAAGGTGGAGGGACTATTACTAGTAAATCGAGTTGGCAAATGAAAATGATAGTTTTGAACCCCGGGGGCCCCAGATAAATAATCTTACCTAAAAACCCCAAACAACGAATCTTTTCTTATTCAAATGCCGCTCACCCTCCCTTTGGTCGGGCAAGTGACTGAAGGTTTTCATGACCTCGTCATGGGGAAGCGGTAGGAATCAATCAGCCATTAGCGTTATCGAATAACTGGTGACCATTCCGGCAAGCGTTAGCGATCAACCACCAATAAGGAGGCAAGCATAAATGCCTTCATGCGGGAAAGAGAATGCGGGGCTGAAACTGTCCTTCCATTCAAGGGTTTGTTCTCTTGTCGTGTCAGTTGGTCATGCGGGTGTCTTTTTCCCTCCTCTCTTGTGCGGGAATGAGACTCCTTCTTTCTGGGTGAGTGTCCAAGGGTAGGCGGATTGAAAGCATACTGAATGCGGGCAGATTGGTTGAGGTCCAACCCTAAGCTTACTTCTCATCATTCACCGTAAGCTTACTTCTCATCATTTCTCCATCCCACAAAGAGTTCAGTAGTCCGGAGGTGGGGAATCCATCAATATTGAAGAGATCTTGTCCATTCCACTCTGATGAATGAGGGAGATGAAAAGCATATATGGGCATATGTCATTATGGTCATTCTAGTATTTTGATAGCTCGATATACCTTGTGGCTATTATATATGTCATTACGCTTTCGGTGACTTGACTTATCGGCTTGGTGGCTCAGCTGCCTCGCTTGAGGAAGAGTTTCACGGAAATAGGGCCAGGCCAACCAAAAAGTAATGGCGCTTTGGCAGATAACGTTTCTATTATATATGTTGCGGTAGTTTGTTGATTTGGTAAAATCCCCTACCCTAAGAAACTAACCCAATATCTTATATATGTTGCGGTAGTTGCAACATTTTTTCTTGTGTCACGATGTACTAGCCTTTGGATTGTGACCAGTTCTATTATTATATGAGTCACTGGTCTTTTGGTTTGTTGGATCCGTCCAAATGAGGTTCGCCGATAGATTGGGTTATTCCATATATGGGTGAGGGTGCGGCCGCTTTAGCCACCCCCCCTTTTGATCGGATAAGGCATGAAAGGTAAAAGCATTCAAGGTAAAAGGAAGGTGAAGCGGGACTCAAAGGGCAAGCATTCAAGTCACAAGCATTCAAGTGAGAAGTTGGAAGGGTCAATAATCCGTCCACAACTTTATCTCCCTCACTTGGTTGGCATCCGTCCACTTCTATCTATCCCTCCTATAGCATCCATAATGTATCCCCCCTCCTCCTCCAGCTATCATCGGCTGGCTATACCCGAACGGAGACCCGCCCTATATAGATATATGGCTTATTGGTTATACTATCTATTTGGTATTATATCTATCTATATGAGGAAGAAGAAAGAATATGATACTCCCTTCTACTCTATGAGCAAGAATAGGATCAGGAATAGTAGCAATCTTTCACTTTATTAGGATTATGATACTAGATTAGTTATTTCATAATCTTATATAAGATGATTTCCATATTATACTAGCTTAGTAAGATTAGGTTGAGGAATAACTCCCTGTGCTTATGCTCTTGGTACTGCTGGGTACTCATCAGCTGGTGCCATGTTTGGAAGGAGTCTATTCACTGCAAGAAACGGACAGTGGATTTTATCTACACCAATCAATATAGCAATTGAAACAATCTTAGACTATACCTTTCTGTTTCCGCTTTATGTTCGCCATTGGATGGATGTTCGCATTCAGCCAGAAACCATACCGAGTGGTTGTGTTAGGTGGTCACCTATGAACCGAACCACCAATACTATTTGGATTCTTACAATGATGCTGGCTGGCCGTATAGGAGCGGACAAATGGGACCAAAAAAGTCAACTCGTATGAGGGGGGTCACTGAGTCCACGAACCCACATAATGGCATTATGTGTTTACTATTAGCGAACCAGAGCTTAAGCAAGTGATGTTGCCGATGTGAACGAGTTGTTTGTGTGAGGTGGGTGGGTGATTAGCTTTTTCTTGTATGTATTCACATATATAATGCAATCATGGCTTGTGCAGTGAATGAACGGCTTCTTTGTGTGATTGACTTTCTGTGTTTGAACAGCTTTCTTGAAAGTCATTCCAATAGGAGATCATTGCTGCATAGTCGATCAGGAATAGCTGGGCTTGGCTCCCGGGCTCGACTGGGCTACTTGGATCAGCTACCGGTTCTAGAGAACGTCTTAAGTTACTTATTGGGTGGGGGGGGGCGTACCTCGGTCCTCATTCACAATTATTGGCTAATCAAATTGCTACTTTTGGGGGCCAAAGAATCTCTCATCAGACCTCTTAAATGAATTTGTTCTTTACTGAAACATACCCTTTCAGATAGTTTCCCTATGATTGCCAGGTGTCAATGCACTCAATGCCGGTAGTCGATGCCAGGAGTCGATCCACTAGATGCCGTCCATTTCAAGTGTCCATGCCAGGTTTCATTCAATCACTCAATGCCAAGAGGCGATCCCAGGTTTCAGCACCAGTAACATAGCCATTGGCAACAGTCTCATAGCCAGTCAGTGATAGAACTCTGGTCAATGTGTAATATCCTTTAGTTCAACAGGGGGCGGATGGCAGTTGTAGTTGATGGAGCTAGAGAAAGTCGTTGATGGAGGAAGGTCTACCCTCTTCATTACGAGTTAACAATTCCCCTTCCATAGTAGTTGTTCAACAAGCTGGTTAAGACTGCATCTGTACGCTAGCCTGTTATCCAAAAGTGACTAACTCTCACAACTATAGAACAAAGGCTCTACCTTCCCACCCGGTAGGGAATAAGCAGGGCAGTTAAGCTAAACGAACTGCCGGAGGAGGAGTAACAAATAAAGGAGCGGCAAAGAAAGGATGGATGGATAGTTGTCAGATTCTACCTGCTAGATTTGATGAGTGAATGATGGTTTGCTATAAATAAGAATCTATTTCCCACTGGCAAAGAGTATTCGTTCTAGGTGGATGGACTAATTGATAGATCAAATGGAACCTTTAGCACTTGAGTGAATGATGGAATGCTTGCTTGATGAGCTCAAACTGTAACCTTTGGCACTTGATTTGATCAGTGACTTCTTGCTTGATGGAATTAAGAATGCCCACCGGTAGAAAGATTCATCCTTCTGGCTGGATGGACTGATTGGATTGATAGAGAACCCTCTGGTACCTTTCCTTGATTGAATGATGTAAAGATTGATTGATAGTTGGCAGAGTATGCTTTTTGGTTGGATTGAATGAGCTTGGTCTCATTCGCTAGGCATATCTAATGAACCCAGATGGAGATAAACCAAGATGCAGTAGAACCAAGCATTCATCAATCAGATCCCCAGATGAACAGATCACCCTTCAGCTCAAGCATCAAGCTCATGACCCATAATATCACCCCAGAAGCTCCTGGATGGATATGCTGAATCACCCCTTCCTTTCCTCAAAGCTCATGTGTTCAGATCTAATGCCAAAAGCATAAGCCTGTCTGAAGTAGCCCTCATCAACCAAGCATTCAGCATGATCTTCAATTGAGCATGAAGATTCCTGTATTCCTAGAAAAACCCTCACCATATGAATAGTGAGTGACTCTGTCCCTCTCCTGGACAGTCGAGTGTACTTACGCACCCTCACCATATGAATAGTGAGTGACTCCATCCCTCTTTTGGGCAGTCAAGTGTGCTTACGCACCCTCACCATATGAATATTGAGTGTGATAACGCACCCTCTCCTGGACAGTCAAGTGTGCTTACGCACCCTCACCATATAAATAGTGAGTGACTTTGTCCCACAAGCTCAAGTCCTCAGCCAGCCCCAAGCATGAACCAAGCAATACCTCATCTTCAACATGATCCGAGATTAAGCTCCCCTTGCCCTCAGACACGCAAGACCTTTGGACCTTGTATGTTCCTTTTCCTAAAGCCCTTCACCTCAAGCTCATGGTTTGTTTGATGGAATGCCCAGAGATTCCCGAACCTAATCCAAGGTGTGTTGGCGTACATACACCTCTAATGTGTCCTCATGATCATGTGTGTTTGGATGGGAGACTAACAAAATGCAGATGTATGAAACCTACCTACCCATACTAAGGATGTCAGAATGTGTGGGCATACTTCCTCAGCCCCTTGATCCTCACACAAAAGCTCATGTGTTTGATTGGATGAATGTATAACGTAGATGAAGCTACCCACCTTTCCTTCCCAACCCCAGAATCTTTGCATGAATATCAACCTCAAATCTCTGTATGCAGGAGCCTCAAGATGCAGGTTCCTTTGTTTGATTGAATGTCTGACGGGAGATGTGAAAAGCAGTTGAGCCTAGTGCTAACAAGATTTAAGTTATATTATCCATTTTAAAAATTAAATTAGAAAGGGAAATGAATGACAACACTAATAATGTTTTAATATTTTAGGATAGAAAGTGAAAATAATGAGAACACTAATTCCAACACCAATTAACCTTTTATTGAATAATGTGTCATGAATTACAAATTCAATGCACAATAGTAGTTTAAAGGGAATGCCCTTACACATGCTTCCACCTAGGAAATTGTTGGAGTTGGTGGGATTTGGAGGTTCAACAATGCAATTCATCCTCCATAGGTTTCATCTTATAAATGGAATTACTTAGAGGTGTAAGTGTTTGAAATATTCTTTAGAATAAGAAAAAGATAGGTTTTATTTTGTAAATGGAATTACTTAGAGGTGTATGTCTTTGAATCATCCTTTAGAATAAGAAAAAGAATTTATATGATGAATGAGTTCTAGCACACTTGAGAAAATTTATTTATTTATTTATTTATTCTAACAAGAACAAGAATTTTGTATTAAGAAAAAATCTACAGCTAGAACATGCAATTGAAGTACATAGAAATCAATAATTTTATAGGGAAAAGTGCTTCAATGAGTATAAAAAACTAGCCTTCTCCCAATAAAAGAAGAAGGTATGGAGATCCAATATTAGAACTTTTGAGACTTGAGCCTACTATTTCTTGAGAACAAGAGTAGATTCTTACAAGTTGTCGGCACAAAATGATAGAAAAATAAAACATTTTCGATATTTAATCGAAATGGACCCCCCACTAGGACCACGGGAGGTATCAGGGTTTAGGGGTTTCTTGCTTCGATCTTTTTTTTCTTCTCGTTAAATGGAGGGGAATAAAGTTGTTTTCTTTTTAGAACATATGAATGAGAAGGATAAGAAGAGACATAATTGACCTACTTATCTTCCTCCCATCTAGTCTCTTCTTTCTTCATATCTAAAGGAGGGATTTTTTCAATATCCTTAGAGAAGGTTTCTTCCTTGGTGAGTGAGTTGATGTTCTTTGAAGGGACTTGATCTAGGTCTGGCTACTCTTCTTCATCTATGTCTTCGGCCTCCAAGGAATTCAAAACTTCATATATATTATTGGAGGGGGGATGCTAATGAGATTCAAACCTATTGGGATTAGACCTCTTAAATGGATGATTCTTGTGCTTCCTTGAATCTACTTTGAATGCTCCTTGCTCATCATTGCTTTGAGAAGGCGATGGCCAAGACATTGGAGCTTTTGGATTTTTTTTTGAAAAGTGCCCATATTCATTACAAAATTGTATTTAAAGGGAATATATTCATAATCTAAAACCTGAAGATGGGACCATCCCTTGAAGTCAAGCATAATCACCTCAGAGATTCCTATTGCAAAATCCATTTCAACCCAAATTTGAGCACATGAGAAGTCATTTTCCTTGTCCTAATAACCAATAATGTAGTGATGGGGTTTGTCACCTATGGCTCTTAAAATACCATTATCATAACGAAGAAGGGGAAGATACAACAATATAATCTAGACATGAGCAGAAGAAATTTCCATGGTAGAATTAAAATCTAGAGTCTAGTGGTTGAGGACATTCCCTTAAAGCCCATGAAGTAGGGCCCAAATTTGTAGATTAGATCCCTATCCTCTTTGTTTTCCAAAACAAAAGAAAAATAACCATTTCCATATTGTAAAATACCAATGGGCTTATGATCTGCCCAATTTTTAGAGGTACACTCCGAAATAGAGTTGTAATTGGGCCAAAGACTAACAAACTTACCAATCGACCCTCTTTATTAGGGGTGTTAACATGTTTCTTTGTAGAGGAAACAAACCCCAAATCAAGAGAAGGAATTGTATCTGCATTTTTTACAAATCTACCGTGGGGTAGAGAACCATGACCATCCATTTAAGGGTTGGAAAGACCACCCATTGTACAAGCAATGAACTCAAAGGAATTGGCTGAGAGAATAGATCAGCCAAGCCAATAGCAAGTTGGGGCAACAAAAACCCCAAATTAGTAGCATAAACTCCTGATATATTACAAAGAATAAAGCACACTCTTGTCAGATTCAGGTACTTAAGCATGGAACTTATCACATACAAATAGAGAAGATCTCATTCCAAGAGCACTCCTAGAAATCGATTAGTTGAGCAAGCTTGAGATTTGTTTGTCATTAGAGTTCTAATATGAAATCTTAGCTTGGGCTTTCTAGTTTTATTCAATATTGTAGTTACTGGTATGATAGAGCGTTCTAATGTTACTGCACATTGAAATCTATAAGCCATGACGACATGCCCATATGGCCAACACCTCCTTACTTCGCTAGTGTATCAACACACTCACGATAATTGGACATAGGTTTAGTTTGAGTTACTAGTACCAAGGAACGCACTAGTTACTTCCCTTCAAGATTTTTATTTGACCTATATTATTCATTTAGAAAAGTTGTGAGGAAAATTTTCAAGTTTTGAGATAAAGAGTGTTTCCTTGTATATTACTCTTAAACTAACTCTCAAATAAATTGTAATAATTCTCATTAATTTAGAATTAAATAAATTAATTTACCACTCTTAGTAAATTTTCTCGAAATAAGTCATTGAAGGTAGAAATTTCCCTTGATATAATTTAGTGAAGCTTCACATTTCTCACATTTCTCTCTAAAGGAGACAACACTATCAACTATCTATTGATATTTAAGATTCAGAGATATAATAATTACTATGTGTATTAATATAGAATTCTCTCTAAAGGAGACAACCCCATCAACTATCTATTGATATTTAAGATTCAAGGATATAATAATGACTATGTGTATTAATATAGAAGGATAAATGACACATGATTCAAGGATACACCAATGGATATTTGTAGTAATATAAAAGTATAAATGACATAATACACAGTACACCACCATGAAAATTTGATGTTTGTGAAAGAAATTTCTGATTATTATAATAATAATTATTTTTTCCAATAAATTAGCACCACACATAGATGAATTAATGAAATTCATAGATATTCTTGTTGGTGACTCATTTTCAAATCGCCGTAGTCTTTAACGCGACTTTTTGAAAGCCTTTCCGGCGATTTTTTCCGGTGAAAATCCGGCAGTGATTTATGGAAATCCAAGTTTGATAACTAATTTCTGCACAATGAAACTGTCCCAGGGTTTTTCAGGTGCTGAATCCGAATATGCAGTTAAAAAACCATTTTAACTGCAACAAATCATGATTTCAGCTCAATTTCTTCCGCCGGATTCCGTCACTGGAATCTCAAAAAGTCGCATTATAGACAACTCCTTTTCAAATCTATGGAAAATTCGTTTAAGCAATAAAAGCTTAAATTTTTTAAGAATATTTGTTATGTTTATGGTTTGGTGCACGAACGTCAACATGCCGATATCTTATCGTTGGGTAATTAAAAAAATTATAATACGTTAACCCTTCAATTATGTAACAATTAATACCTTTAATTTAATAGTTGGGTAATGGTGATGTTGACCTGCCAACATTTTATCATAAATAGTATTATTATAACCTTTTCATTTACAGATAGGTTTTCTGATTGTGATATGTGAATGCGTGATTAACTTTAGATTCACTTTAATGTTTAAAAAGTAATTAGTTTTGGGGTGGTTTAAGTTAACACGTAGTCTAACGAGGTGGAAGAGTGGAAGAGTTGTCTGGAAAGTTATGGAAATTCTAGTTATATTTAGAGAAAATCCGGTAAGGATTTTTGTAAATCCAAGTTATAGTTCTTAAACTTCAAAATTTTAGCTATCCTAAATGTTTTCGATGGTACTGAATCCATTTCTACCATCAAAAATAAGATTCAAACACTGCTTTTACAAGATTTTTTGAAATTATTTTACCCGGATTCCTGCCACTTTTGGCCGTCCGTGAAATTCCTTCGCCCCGTTAGACGACTCCTTAAGTTAATTGTTTTTGATAGATTGAGAAAATTGAGTTGCAAGTTATTATGATTAAAAGAGATTTTATGATTTCCACGAGTAGATAGATTCTTTTGTTGTTAAATATAACTAATAAAATATTATGAATATAATATTTTTTTAAATAATATTTTTTTAATCTATTTAAAAATAAAAATAATAATTAAATTTAATATTATTAAATTAAATTTAAAATATAAAATATTAAATTTATATTTATTTAATTTAAAATTCTTATTATTATTATAATTTTAAATTTTAATAGACAGAGTTATTTTGAAATAAATTTTTAGAATGATTGTTAAGTAGATGGTAAGAATTTAACTTCTATAAAATATTTTAGAATATTTTTACTAATATTAATATATTTTTATCTCAAAAGTAGTTATGCAATTTTTATTTTTTAATTAAATTGATTAATTAAAAAAATATCATAGGAACAAGTCTCATATGAAATGAACGCGGTATTGATAAGCCATTGTATTTCCCCATAGTATTGTAAGAAAGCCTATTTACAAGTTAAAAATATATATAGTTAAGTGGGCGAATCTTGTTTAAATTTATTGTTATATATCTTTTTTTAAATTTGTGTATATATATGTTTAACTCATATATTAATTCTTTTTATAATAATAATAATAATAGTTTACAATAAAATTACAATTTTATTTATTTTTGATTCTTTAAAACAATTGGCGAAGTGAGATGTATTATCAAGGGAGTAGTCTTTAACTGGCTCTTTGGATTTTTCCATGTATTTGTGGCCATAATCAGGTAAAAACATTTGTGGCCAAATCTTAATTTGTGTTGTTTAAATTTGTGGCCAAATCTTAATTTGTGTCGTTTAAACTGGATGAATTCAACACCCTCAAAACCTCTCAATTGTGAAGAGTTCAATATGAAATACTTTCACGTTTACTATGAATTGAATCTTATGCCTCTCGATATATACCAACCATTTAATTTACATAGCACTACTTTTTATTTTATTTAATTAAAAAAATCAATAATATTAAATAAAAATGAATTCTCACAAATTTCAAATTATTAAATAAGAATGAAATTTCTCAATTTATGGCATCTATAGTTTCTAAAATATTTTGAAATTGGAAATAAATCTCTCTCTCTCTCTCTCTATATATATATATATATTATTATTATTAATGACATAAAGTTATATATATTATTGGTTTTTACTTGTTAATTCTCTACAATTTGGGAAATTAGACCATTGACAAAATAATATAGTATATGCTATTAATTGGAGTTTTCTAGGGTGATTGGATGGAATGACTATAATATTCCCAACCTAGGTTCAAATCTCGTCTAGTGACATGATGAGCTATAATGTCTTCGTAAATATTGTTGTAATGGCTTCATGCCTTGTGAACTCTTTAGTGAGTATATATGAGATGATCATTCATAAAAAAAAAACTATCTAGATATAGCATCATAGCCTTAGCAGGATTGCTACTAAGAAAATTTGACAGAGAACAAACAAGCATGAAATAAATTATGAGGAAATGGACACATCAACCTCAATAAGAATAGGTTCTATAAGGATGTGGCAGCTCAGTCTAGGACTTTGAAGACAAACTTACTTCTATCCTTGCACCATTAATGCTCCTTTATTAACCATTGAGTCTGCCACGCTATTCAAATTCCATAAGGATATGGAAGAATTCGATTTGGTTGAATTTCATTACTTTGAAGAATTATCATTTGTAAAATAGGGGTGATCTGAACCTGACCATTCTTTTGCTTTTAACAATGGATGAATTACAAGCATTGAGTTTCTATATATTGATATTTTTGTAATTTTTTTACTATTGTTATTTCTAAATTTTACTATAGAGCTAGAAATTCTGCTATTTCCAAATCTTACCATAGAGCTAGAAATTCTGCTTGGTTGTTGGAGGTTATACCCAATCCCTAAACATAATTAGTCTCCATTTGATCGTTTAGCGAAGAATAAACCCTCATGCTCTTGCCACCAGTATTTTAAATATAGTATTTTTAATTGATATGTAATAATCATTATATTATATATTTTTAATAATATGTTTTTTTTAATTAAAAGATTATGAGTTCATATATGTAATTCTTTTAATAATAAATTAATTAATTGATAATTAAATATTAATATATATATTAAAATTATTTAATAAAAAAAATATGAATTTTTAATTTATCTTAAAGGTTAAATTTGATACAAATATTTTAAAGACAAAAATGAATAAATTTATGAAGTTATAGTATACCTATTATCAAAGAGTATCTCATAATATTTTTGTTTATAAAAAGAAAGACAAGGATATTGTGGTAATAGTGAAGAAATAAAAATAACTTGGTTTTTTTAGGTTTATCTAGCTGTAAAAGAAAAGAAGCCGAGATAAATAATTAAGCACAAGATAGGTTAATTAATATTAAAGTAAGATTTAATGATCATAAATATGATATAATCAATAAAATTCTAAGTTTAAAAAATAAGGAATTACTTCTAAATGAAGACCTTCTTAAAAAAGACCAAGTTGAATTAAGGAAGGAAGTTCAAAAGGTAAAGGAAACTAGGGAAGAAGAAAAATGGGAAATAATTAGGAATAGGAAAACAATTATTAGCAATAGAGTTCAAAACATATTATAAATAAGAATTTGAGACACTTTGGATCCTCTCTTGGAACTATCACAACTTTCCATGGAACAAAGGTCCAATGTTAATTTGGAACCCAAGTGAAATTGATATTACACTGCACGTTGAAACTTGGGAGCTTGAAGTATCTAAAATCCCTATCATTTAAAGATTTATCTTATACCTGATATGAAACAAGAGATCCTACTACAAAGGAATCCAAACATACTTTATTACATAAAATTAACACTTTTCCTCACACTAGGATTTAAAGAAAAACCCTTCAATTAATACACCTAGATAGAGCTCTCAAATATTGATGCTAAGAAGTTTTATATAAGAATTTGCTATTTCATGCTTGTGAACTTTACTTTTCATAAGAAAAATAGTATAGATAAAAATTGTCCTTACAATGGCTTAGAAAAGGACATTTATAGTATGAGAAATAATGGCATTTTCCACTTTCGAGGAGAATTAATATTAGAACAACTAATCAATCTAATAATAATTTTAACCAATGATTCCAACCTTATTCCTATATTTCTAGATAATGACCTTGTTTCAACTAGTAGATACAAAAGAAACTCTAATGAATTGGTTGAGAATTTGTTTGGTACTGAGCTAATCGAAGTTTGCAATTCTCTAGATTTGATCATTTGCAATGGTCTCATGAAGTGCCCAAAATCCAACTAGATGACTTGTATTCATTGGATTGGTTGTATTGCCATAGATTATGTGATATATAATACCCTTATATACATTTAAATGGTAAATTTTGACCTATGAAATGACCATGAGTCCAACTTTCATCGTAGATCTTTAACCCTACCCCTAAACTTGCCATGCACAAAGCCCCATTTAAGAGAATTTTGGTAACCAAAGAACTTGATTTTCGATAGAAATAAAGATGATATTTTTTTTAAAGTATGTGAATAGTGAACTAAATATCATATTAAATAAGAACAATAACTATGATCTCTATCATAATTTTACAACAACCCTTTCTATCAGGGTGTTGTTAGAAAAGGAAAGTAGAATGACTAACCCTTGGTATGATAAAGCATATAAGGTTGTTAAAAAACCCATCAACGATCCTTCTAATTAGTCCTTAAAATTCGACAAGATAAATACATGTGAAGCTCTAATCAAAAGGGAGAAAATGTATTATATAAACAGAAAGAAAAAAAAAGTTTTTGCATTTATCTACGCTAGATCCTAAGGAATTCTTGAGCTAAAATTTGGCTTGTAAAACTAAAGAAAACATTATGATTTCCTTAAGGGGCTAGAACTTCCACCTTAAAAATCTTTATGAATCCATAATGTTATGGACAACATTCAAACCATTTCTACATAAGAAGAAGTTTTTTCCATATATTACATAAACTTTCGGATTAAATGGCTTGCAAAAAGGAAAGTTAAAGACATTAAATGCTACCAAATATAAATCTTAAAATTGGGGAACTATCCTCATCATTCACGTCCATAAGCTCTTCAATTTACAAGTCAATCAAGACTTCCCTAGACCTTGGAGTCAAAGCCTCATTGTACCTATTTTAAAAAGTGAGGATAAAAACAATCGCCCTAACTATAAGACCATTATAATTATCCCCTTTTTAGCCAAGTTATATGGAATTATTTTAGAAAAGAGGGGCTGGTCGAGGGGCTGGTCGAGTGTTCAAACGATGGTGGCCCCCCTCTCAAATAAGTAACTAAAGGCAGTCGAGCGTGCTTTCCTTGATGCTTATTGGGTGGTGGGCATATGAATGAGTGAGCGACCCCTATGAAAGAGTAGGGATGATGGCGGCCTTTTAGTCGAGCCCTCTCCTTATTAGTCGAGCATTCATACCTCTCCCATAGGTCGAGAGTTCGATAGGCTCACCCTCACCCTGCCGGCCCTTGATGCTTATTGGGTGGCCCCTCTCAAATAAGTAACTAAAGGTTGGTCGAGCCATGCTTCGCATCCTCTCCTTAACAGTCGAGCCATGCTTACGCACCCTCTCTTTATCAGTCAAGTCATGCTTACGCATCCTTGCCCGATGCGGACAAGCTACTTCATTCCTTACCCTTGGACTTTATTTACTTATTCATCCTAGGACATGGAATTATGACCAACCCATTACCTTAGATTAGAAGTACCGGATTGGATGGGGTAGAATAGCCCAGGAAGGACTTTTAGTTGCATGCTCTTGCAAGGAAAGGATTATGGTACCAAGGAAAGAAGGATGGCTTTACCTTTAGCTTAGATCGTGTAAGAACTGTCGGAACCTTTAGTTTATGGGATGGATGGGAGGGGAGATCCTCAGAACTGAAGCTGATATCCTCGGAACTGTCGGATGGATATATTTATTGATTGATTACAGCCATAACGAAACACGGATTGAACGGATGGACTGGATAGATGGGATGCATGGGCCATTAGCCAAGAGGGAGAACTTTCGTAGCTCACCATGCTCCTACAGGATAGGATAGTAGCCAATAACATAGGGTTGACTTTAGCATATAGAGTGGAAGAACTGCTGGATTGATTAGACACATTCTGAACTGATTAGAACATGGATGGCATGGCTGGATGGACGGATGGATAGGTTGAATGGATGGGTGGAAGGAGGGGATTGTTGGGATGGATTTTTGAGTAGCCCATAGCATAGGACAGTTTACTTTTAGCTGATATCGTCTTACTCCTGGCCGGATTCAATTAAAGAAGGCGCAATTCTGAAGATCCCACACCAGTTGGTCCAACCTATCTAACTGACATAGCTAAAGTAGGCACATGATAAGTTGAAGAAGAGAAGGTTCCTTTGGCATATTCAACTGAAGATTAGGTGAGTTGCTCAAGAAGTGAAGTGGTTCCGATTGATATCAAAAACCTGATCACAAATGCTTTTTGTTCTCCGGTCAATACTAAAAACCTTGAGGTTTAGGTTCCTCCTCAGTTGTGATGCATTTCAAACTTTTGACACTCGAATTCGTCGTAAGGTCCACCCCATTGGATGTTGGTGCATAAGCCTTTTCTATCTCATGAAGCTCACTTACTTTAATAATTCCTTGGGCCTGGGTGCCAGAATCAGAAAGTCAAGGGAGGCTTCCTTAAAAGCTTATCAGATGTTGCTCCGCTCCTCGCTCCGCACCTAGTTTCTCTAGATTCTGAAGTAGAATCCTCCACTGGGGTATCAAACTTGAACAATTTTTATTAAGCCAAATCAAGGAATTATTACATGTAAGGTGATTCCTTCTAATCAGGCGGGTGGCCCATAAGAGGCTTAGGTAGTACAGAGAGCATAGAGATATTTCGGCAGCAGGGAGCTTACTTAATAGGCTTAAGAAGGGTTCAGAGTCATATTCATCCATTGGGGTTGATAACTCACATTGTAACTTGATTCATTTCGAATTTCCAGCACCTTTGTCCTGGGTGCCTTAATCCATTGATTGGTATAAATAAATAATGTCTATAAAGAAAGGCTCGCCTGATCCGATCAACCTATTCAATTATTTCTGATTCTGGGCTCTGTATTCAGGCATCCAAGTTGGGTGGGTCCGGTGGATCCTAAAAACGTATCCAAACACACTAGACAAAGGCACGTTAGCGTTTAGGTTCGTAGGCATCTGATTCATCTGGGTTCTCGAACTCCCATTTGAGAAGGGCACCCTTATCAATTATAGTCCCATAAAAAGGTGAGGTACGTAGTGAAAAGCGATTCCATAAAATGATTCCGGTTTCAGAAGGCGCAGTCTAGTCAGGAGAATAAGGTTGGTTCAAAAGCACTCTGTGCCTTTGGTCAATTTCAAATTTTGAATCTTTGGCTTATCTATTCTTTGGTCGTTCCTCCCACCTTACTCAACTAGAGATAGAACTTACCCAACCTTACTTAGAACCCATTCAGTCAGGAAGACCCTTTGAGGGAGGCCACTATGAAGAACCCCCCGCCCCTTGCTTTCCAAACAAGTTACCCACCTGAATCACTTCACTATACTTGCCTGGTTTCCCTATACCACGAACTTCATGAAGCGGGAGGTATCGTTAGGAACTCCTTTATATTCTACGAGCGGGATGGCATTACATGAAACATACTACTGAAGTGTGTTTACAAACTACCTACCCATAGACTTAGACCTTTTAGCCACCTTAGACCACTGAATGAATGAAGCGCTTAGGAGGTAAACTATAGACCCAAGATGGCATGAAACAACCCTTCCCTTTCTTTACCTTCAGTCCACATGAATTTACCAACCACCTTCACCCTAAAAAAATACACAACTTCACCGGCTTACCCTTTACCCTACCGAACTTCTTTACTTTTACCTCACCTTCTCACCTTAACAATCTTTTAGTCACTTACCCAACCATTCCAACCTTTGTACAGGCTTGACATAGAGCTTCTTATACGAGCGTTCAATACAGCCAGGTGTTCACGTCAAAAAGATCAGAACATAGGTGCACAAGTGTTTGGATAGATACAACACCTGCGTTCAATAGAAGGAATAAATAGCTTAGGAGCCTTATAACTTCTCTTATAAGCACCGGATCTACCTTACCCTTCCCTTCTCTACTACCCAGCATAACTTACCAACAAAAACACCAGTACCCAAGCTTTCATCCACACATTAGCTTATTTATACTATATATATGTAATATTCTTCAATATTGTTTTATGCCATTTTTTTACTTACAGCCTGGGCTTCACCTGGTCATGTTACTTTTGCAAAATCTAGGTCACTGAGGTTATGCACATCACTTATAAAATGGAAAGAAGAAGGTCGGATGTGATTGGAGGGCCCACGACTATTTGGTGGCCAATGGACGGATGTCCATATGACGTGGCGGGCTAGACACACACTGCTTCCTAAGGACCGCTATTCAGTTAGCTCAGCATAGGCGTATATGACACTACATAAAGGATGGTGCTTTCAAAGAGATGGATGAAGGCAAGGTGGAGGGACTATTACTAATAAATCAAGTTGGCAAATGAAAATGATATTTTTGAACCCCGGGGGCCCTAGATGAATAATCTTACCTAAAAACCCCAAACAAAGAATCTTTTCTTATTCAAATGTCGCTCACCCTCCCTTTGTTCGGGCAAGTGACTGAAGGTTTTCATGACCTCATCATGGGGAAGCGGTAGGGATCAATCAACCATGAGCGTTATCGAATAACTGGTGACCATTCCGGCAAGCGTTAGCGATCAACCACCAACAAGGAGGCAAGCGTAAATGCCTTCATGCGGGAAAGAGAATGCGGGACTGAAACTGTCCTTCCATTCAAGGGTTCGTTCTCTCGTCGTGTCAGTTGGTCACGCGGGTGTCTTTTTCCCTCCTCTCTTGTGCGGGAATGAGACTCCTTCTTTCTGGGTGAGTGTCCAGGGCAGGCGGACTGAAAGCGTACTGAATGCGGGCAGATTGGTTGAGGTCCAACCCTAAGCTTACTTCTCATCATTCACCCTAAGCTTACTGCTCATCATTTCTCCACCCCAAAAAGAATCCAGTAGTCCAGAGGTGGGGGAATCCATCAATATTGAAGAGATATTGTCCAGTCCACTCCGATGAATGAGGGAGATGAAAAGCATATATGGGCATATGTCATTATGGTCATTCTGGTATTTTGATAGCTCGATCTACCTTGTGGCTATTATATATGTCATTACGCTTTCGGTGACTTGACTTATCGGCTTGGTGGCTCAGCTGCCTCGCTTGAGGAAGAGTTTCACGGAAATAGGGCCAGGCCAACCAAAAAGTAATGGCGCTTTGGCAGATAACGTTTCTATTATATATGTTGCGGTAGTTTGTTGATTTGGTAAAATCCCCTACCCTAAGAAACTAACCCAATATCTTATATATGTTGCAGTAGTTGCAACATTTGTTCTTGTGTCATGATGTACTAGCCTTTGGATTGTGACCAGTTCTATTATTATATGAGTCACTGGTCTTTTGGTTTGTTGGATCCGTCCAAATGAGGTTCGCCGATAGATTGGGTTATTCCATATATGGGTGAGGGTGCGGCCGCTTTAGCCACCCCCCCTTTTGATCGGATAAGGCATGAAAGGTAAAAGCATTCAAGGTAAAAGGAAGGTGAAGCGGGACTCAAAGGGCAAGCATTCAAGTCACAAGCATTCAAGTGAGAAGTTGGAAGGGTCAATAATCCGTCCACAACTTTATCTCCCTCACTTGGTTGGCATCCGTCCACTTCTATCTATCCCTCCTATAGCATCCATAATGTATCCCCCCTCCTCCTCCAGCTATCATCGGCTGGCTATACCCGAACGGAGACCCGCCCTATATAGATATATGGCTCATCGGTTATACTATCTATTTGGTATTATATCTATCTATATGAGGAAGAAGAAAGAATATGATACTCCCTTCTACTCTATGAGCAAGAATAGGATCAGGAATAGTAGCAATCTTTCACTTTATTAGGATTATGATACTAGATTAGTTATTTCATAATCTTATATAAGATGATTTCCATATTATACTAGCTTAGTAAGATTAGGTTGAGGAATAACTCCCTGTGCTTATGCTCTTGGTACTGCTGGGTACTCATCAGCTGGTGCCATGTTTGGAAGGAGTCTATTCACTGCAAGAAATAGATAGTGGATTTTATCTACACCAATAAATATAGCAATTGAAACAATCTTAGACTATACCTTTCTGTTTCCGCTTTATGTTCGCCATTGGATGGATGTTCGCATTCAGCCAGAAACCATACCGAGTGGTTGTGTTAGGTGGTCACCTATGAACCGAACCACCAATACTATTTGGATTCTTACAATGATGCTGGCTGGCCGTATAGGAGCGGACAAATGGGACCAAAAAAGTCAACTCGTATGAGGGGGGTCACTGAGTCCACGAACCCACATAATGGCATTATGTGTTTACTATTAGCGAACCAGAGCTTAAGCAAGTGATGTTGCCGATGTGAACGAGTTGTTTGTGTGAGGTGGGTGGGTGATTAGCTTTTTCTTGTATGTATTCACATATATAATGCAATCATGGCTTGTGCAGTGAATGAACGGCTTCTTTGTGTGATTGACTTTCTGTGTTTGAACAGCTTTCTTGAAAGTCATTCCAATAGGAGATCATTGCTGCATAGTCGATCAGGAATAGCTGGGCTTGGCTCCCGGGCTCGACTGGGCTACTTGGATCAGCTACCGGTTCTAGAGAACGTCTTAAGTTACTTATTGGGTGGGGGGGGGCGTACCTCGGTCCTCATTCACAATTATTGGCTAATCAAATTGCTACTTTTGGGGGCCAAAGAATCTCTCATCAGACCTCTTAAATGAATTTGTTCTTTACTGAAACATACCCTTTCAGATAGTTTCCCTATGATTGCCAGGTGTCAATGCACTCAATGCCGGTAGTCGATGCCAGGAGTCGATCCACTAGATGCCGTCCATTTCAAGTGTCCATGCCAGGTTTCATTCAATCACTCAATGCCAAGAGCCGAGCCAAGAGGCGATCCCAGGTTTCAGCACCAGTAACATAGCCATTGGCAACAGTCTCATAGCCAGTCAGTGATAGAACTCCGGTTAGTGTGTAATATCCTTTAGTTCAACAGGGGGCGGATGGCAGTTGTAGTTGATGGAGCTAGAGAAAGTAGTTGATGGAGGAAGGTCTACCCTCTTCATTACGAGTTAAAAATTCCCCTTCCATAGTAGTTGTTCAACAAGCTGGTTAAGACTGCATCTGTAGGCTAACCTGCTATCCAGAAGTGACTAACTCTCACAACTATAGAACAAAGGCTTTACCTTCCCACTCAGGAGGGAATAAGCAAGGCAGTTAAGCTAAACGAACAGCCTGAGGAGGATTAACAAATAAAGGAGCGACGAAGAAAGGATGGATGGATAGTTGTCATAGTTTTCCTGCTGGATTTGATGAGTGAATGCTGGTTTGCTATAAATAAGAATCTATTTCCCACTGGCAAAGAGTATTCGCTTTGGGTGGATGGACTGATTGATAGATCAAATGGAACCTTTAGCACTTGAGTGAATGATGGAATTCTTTCTTGATGAGCTCAAACTGTAACCTTTGGCACTTGATTTGATGAGTGACTGCTTGCTTGATGGAACTAAGAATGCCCACTGGTAGAAATATTCATCCTTCTGGTTGGATGGACTGATTGGATTGATAGAGAACCCTCTGGTACCTTTCCTTGATTGAATGATGTAAAGTTTGATTGATAGTTGGCAGAGTATGCTTTTTGGCTAGATTGAATGAGCTTGGTCTCATTTGCTAGGCATATCTCATGAACCCAGATGGAGATAAACCCAGATGCAGCAGAACCAAGCATTCATCAATCAGATGCCCGGATGAACAGATCACCCTTCAGCACAAGCATCAAGCTCATGACCCATAATATCACCCCAGAAGCTCCTGGATGGAAATGCTGAATCACCCCTTCCTTTCCTCAAAGCTCATGTGTTCAGATCTAACGCCAAAAGCATAAGCCTGTCTGAAGTAGCCCTCATCAACCAAGCATTCAGCATGATCTTCAATTGAGCATGAAGATTCCCGTATTCCTAGAGAAACCCTCACCATATGAATAGTGAGTGACTCCGTCCCTCTCCTGGACAGTCGAGTGTGCTTACGCACCCTCACCATATGAATAGTGAGTGACTCCGTCCCTCTCCTGGACAGTCGAGTGTGCTTACGCTCCCTCACCATATGAATAGTGAGTGTGCTAACGCACCCTCTCCTGGACAGTTGAGTGTGCTTACGCACCCTCACCACATGAATAGTGAGTGACTCCATCCCACAAGCTCAAGTCCTCAGTCAGCCCCAAGCATGAACCAAGCAATACCTCATCTTCAGCATGATCCGAGATTAAGCTCCCCTTGCCCTCAGAAGCACAAGACCTTCGGACCTTGTCTGTTCCCTTTCCTAAAGCCCTTCACCTCAAGCTCATGGTTTGTTTGATGGAATGCCCAGAGATTCCCCAACCTAATCCAAGGTGTGTTGGCATACATACACCTCTAATGTGTCCTCGTGATCATGTGTGTTTGGATGGGAGACTAACAAAATGAAAATGTATGAAACCTACCTACCCATACTAAGGATGTCAGAATGTGTGAGCATACTTCCTCAGCCCCTTGATCCTCATGCAAAATCTCATGTGTTTGATTGGATGAATGTATAACGTAGATGAAGCTACCCACCTTTCCTTCCCAACCCTAGGAGCTCTGCATGAATATCAAGCCCAAAGCTCTATATGCAGGAGCCTCAAGATGCAGGTTCCTTTGTTTGATTGAATGTCTGACGGGAGATGTGAAAATCAGTTGAGTCTAGTGCTAACAAGATTTAAGTTATATTATCCATTTTAAAAATTAAATTAGAAAGGGAAATGAATGACAACACTAATAATGTTTTAATATTTTAGGCTAGAAAGTGAAAATAATGAGAACACTAATTCCAACACCAATTAACCTTTTATTGAATAATGTGTCATGAATTACAAATTCAATGCACAATAGTAGTTTAAAGGGAATGCCCTTACACATGCTTCCACCTAGGAAATTGTTGGAGTTGGTGGGATTTGGAGGTTCAACAATGCAATTCATCCTCCATAGGTTTCATCTTATAAATGGAATTACTTAGAAGTGTAAGTGTTTGAAATATTCTTTAGAATAAGAAAAAGATAGGTTTTATTTTGTAAATGGAATTACTTAGAGGTGTAAGTCTTTGAATCATCCTTTAGAATAAGAAAAAGAATTTAGATGATGAATGAGTTCTAGCACACTTTTTTCTTTTTCTTTTTTTCTAACAAGAACAAGAATTTTGTATTAAGAAAAAATCTACAGCTAGAACATGCAATTGAAGTACATAGAAATCAATAATGTTATAGGGAAAAGTGCTTCAATGAGTATAAAAAACTAGCCTTCTCCCAATAAAAGAAGAAGGTAGGGAGATCCAATATTAGAACTTTTGAGACTTGAGGCTACTATTTCTTGAGAAAAAGAGTAGATTCTTACAAGTTGCCGGCACAAGATGATAGAAAAATCAAACATTTTTGATATTTAATCGAAATGGACCCCCCACTAGGACCACGGGAGGTATCAGGGTTTAGGGGTTTCTTGCTTCAATCTTTTTTTGCTTCTTGTTAAATGGAGGGGAAAAACATTGTTTTCTTTTTAGAACATATGAATGAGAAGGATAAGAAGAGACATAATTGACATACTTATCTTCCTCCCATCTAGTCTCTTCTTTCTTCATATCTAAAGGAGGGATTTTTTCAATATCCTTAGAGAAAGTCTCTTCCTTGGTGAGTGAGCTGATGTTCTTTGAAGGGACTTGATCTAGGTCTGGCTAATCTTCTTCATCTATGTCTTCGGCCTCCAAGGACTTCAAAAATTGATATCTATTATTGGAGGGGGATGCTAATGAGATTCAAACCTATTGGGATTAGACCTCTTAAATGGATGATTCTTGTGCTTCCTTGAATCTACTTCGAATGCTCCTTGCTCATCATTGCTTTGAGAAGATGATGGCCAAGATATTGGAGCTTTTGGATTTTTTTTTGAAAAGTGCCCATATTCATTACAAAATTGTATTTAAAGGGAATATATTCATAATCCAAAACCTAAAGATGGGACCATCCCTTGAAGTCAAGCATAATCACCTCAGAGATTCCTTTTGCAAAATCCATTTCAACACAAATTTGAGCACCTGAGAAGTTATTTTCCTTTTCCTAATAACCAATAATGTAGTGATGGGGTTTGTCACCTATGGCTCTTAAAATACCATTATGATAACGAAGAAGGGGAAGATACAACAATATAATCTAGACATGAGAAGAAGAAATTTCCATGGTAGGATTAAAAGCTAGAGTCTAGTGGTTGAGGACATTCCCTTAAAGCCCATGAAGTAGGGCCCAAATTTGTAGATTAGATCCCTATCCTCTTTGTTTTCCAAAACAAAAGAAAAATAACCATTTCCGTATTGTAAAATACCAATGGGCTTATGATCCGCCCAATTTTTAGAGGTACACTCCAAAATAGAGTTGTAATTGGGCCAAAGACTAGCAAACTTACCAATCGACCCTCTTTCTTAGGGGTGTTAACATGTTTCTTTGTAGAGGAAACAAACCCCAAATCAAGAGAAGGAATTGTATTTGCATTTTTTACAAATCTACCGTGGGGTAGAGAACCATGACCATCCATTTAAGGGTTGGAAAGACCACCCATTGTACAAGAAATGAACTCAAAGGAATTGGCTGAGAGAATAGATTAGCCATGCCAATAGCAAGTTGGGGCAACAAAAATCCCAAATTAGTAGCATAAACTCCTGATATATCACAAAGAATAAAGCACACTCTTGTCAGATTCAGGTACTTAAGCATGGAACTTATCACATACAAATAGAGAAGATCTCATTCCAAGAGCACACCTGGAAATCAATTAGTTGAGCAAGCTTGAGATTTGTTTGTCATTAGAGTTCTAATATGAAATCTAAGCTTGGGCTTTCTAGTTGTATTCAATATTGTAGTTACTGGTATGATAGAGCGTTCTAATGTTACTACACATTGAAATCTATAAGCCATGACGACATGCCCATATGGCCAACACCTCCTTGCTTCGCTAGTGTATCAACACACTCACGATACTTGGACATAGGTTTAGTTTGAGTTACTAGTACCAAGGAACGCACTAGTTACTTCCCTTCAAGATTTTTATTTGACCTATATTATTCATCTAGAAAAGTTGTGAGGAAAATTTTCAAGTTGTGAGATAAAGAGTGTTTCCTTGTATATTACTCTTAAACTAACTCTCAAATAAATTGTAAAAACTCTCATTAATTTAGAATTAAATAAATTAATTTACCACTCTTAGTAAATTTTCATGGAATAAGTCATTGAAGGTAGAAATTTCCCTTGATATAATTTAGTGAAGCTTCACATTTCTCACATTTCTCTCTAAAGGAGACAACACTATCAACTATCTATTGATATTTAAGATTCAGGGATATAATAATTACTACTGTGTATTAATATAGAATTCTCTCTAAAGGAGACAACGCCATCAACTATCTATTGATATTTAAGATCCAAGGATATAATAATGACTATGTGTATTAATATAGAAGGATAAATGACACATGATTCAAGGATACACCAATGGATATTTGTAGTAATATAAAAGTATAAATGACATAATACACAGTACACCACCATGAAAATTTGATGTCTGTGAAAGAAATTTCTGATTATTATAATAATAATTACTTTTTTCCAATAAATTAGCACCACACATAGATGAATTAATGAAATTCATAGATATTCTTGTTGGTGACTCATTTTCAAATCTATGGAAAATTCGTTTAAGCAATAAAAGCTTAAATTTTTTTAAGAATATTTGGTATGTTAACCTCCATTAATTTTATGGTTTGGTGCACGAACGTCAACATGCCGATATCTTATCGTTGGGTAATTAAAAAATTTATAATACGTTAACCCTTCAATTATGTAACAATTAATACCTTTAATTTAATAGTTGGGTAATGGTGATGTTGACATGCCAACATTTTATCATAAATAGTATTATTATAACCTTTTCATTTACAGATAGGTTTTCTGATTGTGATATGTGAATGCGTGATTAACTTTAGATTCACTTTAATGTTTAAAAAGTAATTAGTTCTGGGGTGGTTTAAGTTAACACGTAGTCTAATGAGGGGGAAAAATTGTCTGGAAAGTTATGGAAATTCTGGTTATATTTAGAGAAAATCCGGTAAGGATTTTTGTAAATCCAAGTTATAGTTCTTAAACTTCAAAATTTTAGCTATCCTAAATGTTTTCGATGGTACTGAATCCATTTCTACCATCAAAAATAAGATTCAAACACTGCCTTTACAAGATTTTTTGAAATTATTTTACCCGGATTCCTGCCACTTTTGGCCGTCCGTGCAATTCCTTCGCCTCGTTAGACGACTCCTTAAGTTAATTGTTTTTGATAGATTGAGAAAATTGAGTTGCAAGTTATTATGATTAAAAGAGATTTTATGATTTCCACGAGTAGATAGATTCTTTTGTTGTTAAATATAACTAATAAAATATTATGAATATAATATTCTTTTAAATAATATTTTTTTAATCTATTTTAAAATAAAAATAATAATTAAATTTAATATTATTAAATTAAATTTAAAAATAAAATATTAAATTTATATTTATTTAATTTAAAATTCTTATTATTATTATAATTTTAAATTTTAATAGACAAAGTTATTTTGAAATAAATTTTTAGAATGATTGTTAAGTAGATGGTAAGAATTTAACTTCTATAAAATATTCTAGAATATTTTTACTAATATTAATATATTTTTATCTCAAAAGTAGTTTTGCAATTTTTATTTTTTAATTAAATTGATTAATTAAAAAAATATCATAGGAACAAGTCTCATATGAAATGAGTTGTGATTTTTTGGGCATGCGGTATTGATAAGCCATTGTATTTCCCCATGGTATTGTAACAAAGCCTATTTACAAGTTAAAAATATATATAGTTAAGTGGGCGAATCTTGTTTAAATTTATTGTTATATATATATTTTTAATTTGTGTATATATATGTTTAACTCATATATTAATTCTTTTTATAATAATAATAATAATAATAGTTTACAATAAAGTTACAATTTTATTTATTTTTGATTCTTTAAAACAATTGGCCATGTGAGATGTATTATGAAGGGAGTAGTCTTTAAGTGACTCTTTGGATTTTTCCATGTATTTGTGGCCAGAATCCGGTAAAAACATTTGTGGCCAAATCTTAATTTCTGTTGTTTAAATTTGTGGCCAAATCTTAATTTGTGTCGTTTAAACTGGATGAATTCAACACCCTCAAAACCTCTCGATTGTGAAGAGTTCAATATGAAATACTTTCACGTTCACTATGAATTGAATCTTGATGCCTCTCGATATATACCAACCATTTAATTTACATAGCACTGCTTTTTATTTTATTTAATTAAAAAAATCAATATTATTAAATAAAAATGAATTCTCACAAATTTCAAATTATTATATAATAATGAAATTTCTCAATTTATGGCATCTATAGTTTCTAAAATATTTTGAAATTGGAAATAAATCTCTCTCTCTCTCTCTCTCTCTCTCTCTCTCTCTCTCTCTCTCTATTATTATTATTAATGACATAAAGTTATATATATTATTGGTTTTTACTTGTTAATTCTCTACAATTTGGGAAATTAGACCATTGACAAAATAATATACTATATGCTATTAATTGGAGTTTTCTAGGGTGATTGGATGGAATGACTATAATATTCCCAACCTAGGTTCAAATCTCGTCTAGTGACATGATGAGCTATAATGTCTTCGTAAATATTGTTGTAATGGCTTCATGCCTTGTGAACTCTTTAGTGAGTATATATGAGATGATCATTCATAATAAAAAAAAACTATCTAGATATAGCATCATAGCCTTAGCAGGATTGCTACTAAGAAAATTTGACAGAGAACAAACAAACATGAAGTAAATTATGAGATAATGGACGCATCAACCTCAATAAGAATAGGTTCTATAGGGATGTGGCAGCTCAGTCTAGGACTTGAAGACAAACTTACTTCTATCCTCAACAACACATTGTTCATTTCCTTCAATTGTGACATGATGTCATTTAACACTAGAAATATTTCATCCTTAGCATCATTCTCATCAAGCAGGATGTGGCACAAAAGCAACTTCATATGCCAATAAATATCAATAACATATAGATATTGGTTTTTTCAACCACAAATATGGACCACATCTAGCACCCAAGCCTCCACTACCACTACGACTTCAAGTTATGACAAGAAATTATGCTCACCAACCACATCATCCTTCATCTCTTGCAACTCATATTTAATGTCTTGTGGGGTATGCTCCTAGTATCATTGGGAGAAAGACTTGGTCCATTACTGAGCCTAATCTCCCCCCATTGAGGCTCTACCACTGCCTCCTCTCCCACACCTTGCTCATTGATGCACCATGGTTGTGACCACGTTGTGACGAGATAGATATGGAGAAAAACCAAACAACAAGAGAGTGCCTCATTGTGATGTATTGAAAACTAAGAAGAGATTTGCATGCAAGAAACCAAAGAGAACATGGGCACAACTAGAGATCTACGACAAAAGCTACAAGGTGACAACCAAATAAAATAGAAAGCACTAAAACAATTCACTGAAAGAACTACATAGATAGATCTCCAACCAACTTAAATAATGAAAATACATGACAACGTACTCGGGAGCCAAACACCATAATAATTATGAACCAAAACTCATTGAACCTTTGCTTAGAGAGTGGAGATCTAAGCTAGTATACTACCTGATGCAATGGAGATGATAACTCGAGATGATAACTAGCATGTTCCACTTAATTTCCTTCACCAAGTCTGAAACCACATACCATATCATGATAAGAGTAAGAGGCCTAATCACCCTATAATATATGACATCTCAATTTTCTTCATACACAAAATATATTATATATCAATAATCTTATTTTTTCATTATTAATATATTAATATATTAATTATTATTATATAAATGATATTAAATATTAATAATATAATTTTTTATTATCATTAGTATATATAAATTATTGAATAATAATAGCCATATACTATATGTGAATCATCACGATTGCATTATTATTATGGAGTTGTCTATGGAGGTGGAGGAATTGCTCAGACAATTAGAAGTGGCTGGAATTCGGGTAAAAAAAATTCAAAAAATCTTGTAGAGGCAGTGTTTGAATCATGTTTTTGATGGTGGAAAGAGATTCAACACCATCAAAAACTTCTAGGACACCTAAAATTATGAAGTTTGACAGCTTTTACTTGGATTTACAAAAATCCTTACAAGATTTTTTCAAAATATGACAAGAATTTCCATAACTTTTAGGGAAACAAAGCATAATAATTAAGCTATGACTATTATTATTAGTAATGTAATGATTTCTAATTATACTTTTTATTTAATGGTACAATGTATCTTTTTATTATTATTTAGAATAATATCTAATAATAAATAATTATATATAATAGAATTCATAACATTTTCAATATATAAATTTTTTGGATAAAATGAAGGTGTTTAATTAGATTAATTTTTATTTTTTATTTTATTTTGATGGAAGTCCTTTATAAAAAATTTAATTTTTTAGATATTTATAAAATATAGTTATTCTATTTTTATTTTAAATAAAAACATCTTTATTTGAAATATGTCTTTGTCGTAGGCTTGGTAAAAGACTCCTAAATCAAAATATATCTACAAAGTAGCATAATTCATAAACTGTAAAACTAACTAAACAAAAGACTAGGTACAGTCAGAGCTCCATGACCATTATAATCGCCTTTAAATGTCCTAGTCACTAACGCACAACGAGTCCTCCTTGCGGAGACTCCTATTTCCACCTCTATAGCAAAGTTAATGCACTCTGACATGTAAGGGGAATAGTGGGTGCCTTGCATTTATATTTCCCTCAAAGTTGACTTTGGCATGTTAGCAGCAAGGCACCCACTATTTCCCTTGCATGTCAAGGTGCATTAACTTTCCTATAAAGGTAGAAATAGGAGTTTCCTCCTCCTTGCAAGGTTGATGTTGGTCCTTGTCACCTCCGGATGAAACTGTCCACCATTATTGCAATTTTCCTCCCATTTGATCACCCTTATCTCAATTGCCGACATTTTGGTCTGAACTTCTACTTGAAATTGCTCCATATTGCCTTTCCATGAGCCATCGACCAAAGCCATTAATATACAAGACTTCCATATCTAGAGAGAGACATCGACGGACCCTATGGAATTTCATTCTAGAAATACAAAGGGATGATCGAATTAACACAGACCTGTTGCAAATTAAATGTTTTACGAGGACCAAGGGACTCATGACAATGCTACATGGCCTGGAATTTATTATACACCACCTTCTCATGCATGTGTGCTTCAGGATGCAAGCTGTGAAATTTTTGAACGATGAGGAAAATGGGTTGTTAATGGTTATGCCAGCAGGATTCACCACGTTCTTTGTTCCAAATATTATAATCTTTCTTACCTATATCATATAAACTTTGATCTGGATTCATGATTAAGGAATGGGAGAATATGTAATCAACCCTTGATCCAAAACAAGTTCTCCTTGCACCATTAATGCTCCTTTATTAACCATTGAGTCTGCCACGCTATTCAAATTCCATAAGGATATGGAAGAATTCGATTTGGTCGAATTTCATTACTTGAAGAATTATCATTTGTAAAATAGGGGTGATCTGAACCTGACCATTCTTTTGCTTTCAACAATTGATGAATTACAAGCATTGAGTTTCCATATATTGATATTTTTGTAATTTTTTTACTATTGCTATTTCCAAACCTTACTATAGAGCTAGAAATTCTGCTATTTCCACACCTTACCATAGAGCTAGAAATTCTGCTTGGTTGTTGGAGGATATACCCAATCCCTAAACATAATTAGTCTCCATTTGATCGTTTAGCGAAGAATAAACCCTCATGCTCTTGCCACCAGTATTTTAAATATAGTATTTTTAATTGATATGTAATAATCATTATATTATATATTTTTAATAATATGTTCTTTTTTAATTAAAAGATTATGAGTTCATATATGTAATTCTTTTAATAATAAATTAATTAATTGATAATTAAATATATATATATATATATATATATATATATATATATATATATATATATATATATATATATATATATATTAAAATTATTTAATAAAAAAAATATGAATTTTTAATTTATCTTAAAGGTTAAATTTGAGACAAATATTTTAAAGACAAAAATGAATAAATTTATGAAGTTATAGTATACCTATTATCAAAGAGTATCTCATAATATTTTTGTTTATAAAAAGAAAGACAAGGATATTGTGGTAATAGTGAAGAAATAAAAATAACTTGGTTTTTTTAGGTTTATCTAGCTTTAAAAGAAAAGAAGCCGAGATAAATAACTAAGCACAAGATAGGTTAATTAATATTAAAGTAATATTTAATGATCATAAATATGACATAATCAATAAAATTCTAAGTTTAAAAAATAAGAAATTACTTCTAAATGAAGACCTTGTTCAAAAAGACCAAGTTGAATTAAGGAAGGAAGTTCAAAAGGTAAAGGAAACTAGGGAAGAAGAAAAATGGGAAATAATTAGGAATAGGAAAACAATTATTAGCAATAGAGTTCAAAACATATTATAAATAAGAATTTGAGACACTTTGGATCCTCTCTTGGAACTATCACAACTTTCCATGGAACAAAGGTCCAATATTAAGTTGGAACCCAAGTGAAATTGATATTACACTACACGTTGAAACTTGGGAGCTTGAAGTATCTAAAATCCCTATCATTTAAAGATTTATCTTATACCTGATATGAAACAAGAGATCCTACTACAAAGGAATCCAAACATACTTTATTACATAAAATTAACACTTTTCCTCACACTAGGATTTAAAGAAAAACCCTTCAATTAATACACCTAGATAGAGCTCTCAAATATTGATGCTAAGAAGTTTTATATAAGAATTTGCTATTTCATGCTTGTGAACTTTACTTTTCATAAGAAAAATAGTATAGATAAAAATTGTCCTTACAATGGCTTAGAAAAGGACATTTATAGTATGAGAAATAATGGCATTTTCCACTTTCGAGGAGAATTAATATTAGAACAACTAATCAATCTAATAATAATTTTAACCAATGATTCCAACCTTATTCCTATATTTCTAGATAATGACCTAGTTTCAACTAGTAGATACAAAAGAAACTCTAATGAATTGGTTGAGAATTTGTTTGGTACTGAGCTAATCGAAGTTTGCAATTCTCTAGTTTGATCATTTGCAATGGTCTCATGAAGTGCCCAAAATCCAACTAGATGACTTGTATTCATTGGATTGGTTGTAGTGCCATAGATTATGTGATATATAATACCCATATATACATTTAAATGGTAAATTTTGACCTATGAAATGACCATGAGTCCAACTTTCATCGTAGATCTTTAACCCTACCCCTAAACTTGCCATGCACAAAGCCCCATTTAAGAGAATTTTGGTAACCAAAGAACTTGATTTTCGACAGAAATAAAGATGATATTTTTTTTTAAGTATTTGAATAGTGAACTAAATATCATATTAAATAAGAACAATAACTATGATCTCTATCATAATTTTACAACAACCCTTTCTATCAGGGTGTTGTTAGAAAAGGAAAGTAGAATGACTAACCCTTGGTATGATAAAGCATAGAAGGTTGTTAAAAAACCCATCAACGATCCTTCTAATTAGTCCTTAAAATTCGACAAGATAAATACATGTGAAGCTCTAATCAAAAGGGAGAAAATCTATTATATAAATAGAAAGAAAAAAAAAAGTTGTTGCATTTATCTAAGCTAGATCCTAAGGAATTCTTGAGCTAAAATTTGGCTTGTAAAACTAAAGAAAACATTATGATTTCCTTAAGGGGCTAGAACTTCCACCTTAAAAATCTTTATGAATCCATAATGTTATGGACAACATTCAAACCATTTCTACATAAGAAGTTTTTTCCATATATTACATAAACTTTGGGATTAAGTGGCTTGCACAAGGGAAAGTTAAAGACATTAAAGGCTACCAAATATAAATCTTAAAATTGGGGAACTATCCTCATCATTCACGTCCATAAGCTCTTCAATTTACAAGTCAATCAAGACTTCCCTAGACCTTGGACTCAAAGCCTCATTGTACCTATTTTAAAAAGTGAGGATAAAAACAATCGCCCTAACTATAAGACCATTATAATTATCCCCTTTTTAGCCAAGTTATATGGAATTATTTTAGAAAAGAGGAGCAACATATAGCTAGAAAGTAATAAAAAGAGAGCTAAATATTAGGATGAATTTAGGATCTATCATTAAATTGTGGACCACCATGTTATGCTTAGGATCATTGCAAAGGGTTATTACAATAATAAAACCAATCTCCTATATTTTTTTTGTTGACTTTAGAAAATATTTTGACACACTATCTAGAACTAACCTTCAGAATAGGTTAGAAGAGCTATAAATTCCTCTCAAGTTGAGAGTTGCTATGATATGGTTGTACTAAATGTCACTGCCAAGTTTAGGACAATGAGAACTAGTTAGAAAAAATAATTGTGATATAGGGATTGAGCAAGGTTATCCCCTATCCCCTACACTTTTTGGCATGTACATTGACAAGTTAGAAGGATGTTTGGAAGAAGCAAGTTGTGTCAACCTAGATCATACTATTATAGTATGCTAATGATAGTATTCATATGGCAAGGAGTCTCTATGATCTTGAATAAATAAACTAAAAATCCTCAAGGACCTTGCTCTAGTATGGGTATGATTGTTAACACTAACAAAACAATGGTTACGAAAATTAAATCCAAAAGGATCAGTTACGCTAATTTCATTAATGATAATAAGAAGTTGGAGGAATTATGGGACAAGATTCAAAGTCGTGGTTTTCAGGGTCCCTCAATCTGTCTTTAATGTATCTCCAATTCAGAAAATGTTAATCATCTTCTCAACAGTTGCAACTTCTCTGCTTCCATATGGGACCACCTTGCTATGTTCTTTTGATAGATTGAGAGAATACAAAATAATCTCCTCTCCAACTTTCAATTTTGGCATGACTCCCCTTTTACTAATACTATTGTTAATAGAACATCGAAACTCTTTTTAGGATTCATACTATGGGAAATTTGGAAGGAGTGTAGCAGATGAACATTTAAGAAAATTGGGCCTCAGACTTTATTTGGCAAGCTATCCCAAATAAAATAAGGGAAACAATTTATTTTCTTCATTGGTCCTCTAAAGATTAGGAATGCAATCAATCTGAGAAATTAATTCTAACAACTCATCCCCTTGACTTGGATTGGAGTGAGGGTATTCTAGAATCCATTCAAACTCACTATCAGGATTTGGCTACGAAGGACCTTATCCCCCAAGGAGGGTGCCTAAGAGTGGGCATTACCACTGTTTGCCTTGATATGATGCTAGATCACACGAAAGGGGGCCACAAATCCCACTATACTTGGTGCATTGCATGCACTCCTATCACTTCATTTATCATGACACGAAACCAATACAAGATTAATAACCATTTGAATATCGCATGCTGCATAAGGAGGTACAAGGGGACTCAACAAGAGAATTCTATCAAATTAGGGAAGTTGGAGGAAAAATTGGCAGTATAGACCACAAGATGGCCATTCTAGCTAGGAGATCATCCAACATCTCCTTCTATTCAGATGAGGGTAGTGACCAACTAGCATGGATGCTTGGAAATTCTTCCCAATCATTATTACGACTCATCGTTTTTTGCTTGCAACACTAGTAGTAGTTTTTGTCTTCTCATGTTGATGTATGTCAAGATATGGCATAGGCAACATGTTTTTATAAGTTTCTATTTACAAGATGCTCTAGTTAGACGAGGTCTTAACAACCTCAAAACTCTGAACTTATGTTACTGGTCTGGTTTCCCTTGAGGCAGACTAGTAGAAAAACATTTTTAGTCTATGTAATACTCATTTGACCTAATACGAAGTGTCTAACTTGAAAAAAAAAGTTGGAGGTATTGAATTCATACATATATTGAAATAATCTTCATCACAAACTTAAGGGAACTATAGCATTGAAAAAAGAATAAACTGAGAGTGGAAAGCTTATTGTAAACTTGATAAAAATAAACTCCTCTTTTAGACTATTGTCACTCTTTTTATCTTATATGGCTGTAAATTCTAAAGCCACAACATGTTTAAAGAATCATGGAAAAAGATAAAGCAAATCCAAAAATGCTTTAAAACTTATAATGTCAAAATTAAAGCCAATACACCCTATCCTAACCTTGTCATAAACAAGTTACCCCACCCCCCTCCCCCCCCACCGTTAAGAGCATGACTATGAATCATTACCTAATGTACAAGAATAATATAAATGACATGGAACACGATAGGCTTCATGAGGTTGCTTCTAACTCTAGTCAAAACCATATACAACTCAAGAAAGGATGGAATAAATATGCCAAGTCTTTGCTAAATCATTCCGGATTAAAGGAAGAGATTACTCCATCAAAAAATGATAATATTTAAAATGTATTGCAATCCAAATTTAAAGAAGAAATGTGGTGCCATAATCAATTAGAAAAAGGAAAATTGAGGAGGTGATCAACCATAATATAAAAGATCTAGAAATCATTTCTCTATTTGAATTATCTTTCTATTTTGACTAGGGTAGAGAAGAAAATCAACATTGCTAAAATAAGAATAAACTCTCACCAGCTCCATAGTTGGAGAATTCGTAAAATGTTGTTGGTCAAAAAACGTTTTATCTTTATAGCACTCAAAGGATTGAATATAAAAAGTATTTCTCTTAAATTTCCTCTAAATCACAATTTCAAAATATTTGTTACCATGCACATCTTGTAAATCTCTTAATTCATCAAAATTCAAAATATTTATTACAATACATATCTTCTTAATCAACTCATCACAAGTATACTAATTTATGAATACTTATCTTAAAACAAACCAAATAACTCCATACCTTTCTTAAGGTCTCATAAAACAAATTTAGTCTCAACACATGTTAACTGTCATCATAATTATTTGTTCTTATTAATATATATTTTAATAATATATTTTTTATTTACTACATTAATTAGCCTAAGATCTAAAAAACTGACACTAAGCTATTAAAATAACTCAAAAATTACACAGAACCTAAATCACACAAACCAACTTTTAACATGTTAAACATTTTTTTGTTGCCTCCTCCTACCTATAACTAATTTCAAACCTTAAAGCCTTAAAATCCAATAGCCCATTTTTCAATAATATATAAATAAAAAATAAAAAATTTAATATTATAATTATCATAATTTTCAATAAATAAAAATAATAAGCTTTCCTTTTTTTCACTTAATAAATAAAAAATGGATGATTATGGACATGTGATAGCTAGGCTCCCTGTGATGAAACGTGAAACATATTGCTTGCATATGAGTTCAATTTTTTCTTGGTCATGCATTTATTCAAAGTACATGTGAGAACATTTGAAGGCATATATAGTAGTTTGCAAATTGATGAAATAGTTGAAATACATTTTTCCAGTGCAAGAATAATCTGCATAGACATTTATGGTATTTTACACCAAGACCAGTTGATGAAAGGCCTGTTCAAACTTGCCCCAAAAAAATAAACACAGCACGCCTGCTCACTGATGCACCAAATTCGACAGAAACCATATTTTTTTTTATCTATTTCTCTTTTCTGCAACGACCAATGGATATTCATTCAATAATACACTTCACAATATCTTCTCATAACATAGCAGACAAAGACATATATTGCACATCTGGCCTGGTCTCATTTGAAAGGAAACCTGCACACAAGGAACAGACAAGAGGTAGTTCAATATCACAAATCATGTAACAAGATCAGAATGCTGGATGCAAGAAGGGGTTCAATCCATCAGATTGATTAGAAGAGAACATATTTTCACAGGTGTGGGTTATAATATACAATAGTTTTTGGAGATAATTATCTTATGGAAAGTTGAAAAGTCTGACTTTTTGGATAAACACTTCACTATCATCCTTTTTTTAGTGAAGATATAAGTGAAATGTTTACCCAAAATATCCTACTATTCAAAGCATCATAACACAGCTATCTCCAAAAACTATCATACACTAGGAAGGGAATACTCTGAATCTCTTTGCTAAAACCAAAGAAAAATGAACAAAGATAGATATACATACCATTTATATTTAAAAAGCTTAAGCTTGCATTTTGTGTTTGACTCATCCAGTGTGGTTTTAGCTTCAGGAACTCCATCACATTGCACTGCGATTTTAATCTTGCCTGTTTTCCACTTACTGATCTTAATCCTCACATGGGTATCCAATTCCACCTTCAAATTCAATTTCTTCTGTCTATACATCAACTTGAGATTAGTGCCATCGAGCTGATCAATTGCTGTGTTCATGGCCTTCACATTTGATATTTTAAGCTCAGTGGTGTTCTGGTCGCCCTGGACAAAAGCTGGAAACGACCCTTCTCCAAGACTCACCTTATCCCTCATTACAGTCACCTTGCTTTCCTCATAGAAGAACTTTAATGCTTTGTTGGGATTCATGGCTTCCATCTTCACAGAGACCTGAGTACTGAGAGTGGTGTCCCCAGATTTGGAAGTAGTAACAGCGAGGCGAGGGATTTGCAGAGTTTTCACAGAGAAATGGGGCTCCTGTGGCCTGTAGATGAAGTAAAGTATAACGCCAGCGATGCCCAGAAGCAAAAGTAAAGATAGCACAACTATAGACAACCAAATACAGAAACAGCAACACAGATTTCGTTTGCTGCCGCGATGCCCTCGCGGACGATAGGCTGTAAACGGAGCTCTGTAAATTTGTCCCTTGGGCTTTGGCTGATTGTTATTTACAAAACCAGGAGGTTTCTGAATCGGCCCAGGAGGCTTGTTGAAGGGATACACTGGCTTCTCCTTCATGGGCGCTGCTGGCACTGAATCTTCCTTGGCGCTCATTTTGGGCACTGAATCTTCCTTGGCGCTCATTTTGGGAACAGTCTACTGAGCCTGCTGAGAGGGCAGGGCAGGAGCGTGAGGAATCAGAAGAATCAGAGTGGAGCGTGAGGAATCAGAAGAATCAGAGTGTAGAAATAAGGAAGGGATGGTAGATGGGAGAATGGAACCTCCGACCAAACGGAGTCCAGCTACACGCTGGTTGCGAAGTGATGGCTATGCGGATCAGTTCCACCTAATTCTGCCTCTTATCTTGGCCTGCAAGGATTTGTTTATATCGATCGTATAACGACCGGCGATCCCAAATGTGTGTGACATGTTAACTATTATCGTCCGTCCCAACATAATATGCAGTCGAAGACGGAGAAGTTAAGTATGCAGTCGAAGACGGAGAAGTTAAGTAGGTTTTTTTAAGAGTGTTTTTGGGTATTGAAATTTAATGGAAAAAATTTGTGGTTAAATTTTAATTTGTGTTGTTTAAATTGGTGTTTGATTATAAATATAATTTAGGTTTCTAAAAAAATTTTGAGACATTTCTACTAATTAGATGAGACAATAAACTAGAAAATTTTTCAAAAAATTTATCTCTCTAAAAAATTTCTTAGACATTTCTACTAATTAGATCAGACAATAAATTAGAAAACTTTCCAAAAAATTTATATTTTTTTTAACATCTACTTTTTCAACTATGTGAGTATCCGATGCAATGAGTGCTAAATGGACTATTCAAAAAATAATGAGAAATTACTCACTTAAAACTACCTCTCATGAAAATGAGTGCTAAATAGACTGTTCAAAAAATAATGAAAAATTAGTCACTTAAAACTATCTCTCATGGAAATGATCATAGAATAACTTACTTAACTTAGTTGAATCCAAAAAACTGATATCTAATATAATGCAACGCGGAAATCCCTCACTACTTAAAAATATTTTAATTATCATTTTTTTATATGCATTTTATAAGAGATAAAACTATAGGTAATGCTGATGTCAATCATATTGCGATGGTTTTCTCATATAATATATTAAATAAAAACTTATAAATCGTATTTTCTCATGAAATTGGTAAACATCATCTTCAACCCTAAACATTACCATTTTAAATTATTGTAATATTTCTTATAAAAATAAAAACTAATATTGATATAAATTTGATTGATTTAAAATTTTATAAAGAAGGAAGAATGAAAATTTTAAAATGGTTGAACATCGTCTTCAAGCTTAATCATTGCAACTTTAAATTATTACAATATTTTTATCTAAAATAAAATAAATAATATTAATATATATTTAGATTGATTTAAAATTTTATAAGGATGGAAGAATTATTTTTTAAGATAACTTTTAATATTATGAGGAAAATTTGATATTTTTAATATTTAATAAAATTTTAAATTAAGATAAATTTATATTAATAAGTTTATCTCTAAATTATAAATAATTCAATCTTAAATATAAATATCTATTATTATTTTTTTTTAAATACATTTTTTATTTAAAATGAGAAAATTAAAATTAATAAATAATATAAATATAAATATAAGTATAGGTTAATTATAAGTTTATATTAATTTAAATATATAGTAAGTGGATTATGATAGTTCTTTCTATTCTAAATAATATATATATATTAATTAAATTTATTAAACATTATTAAAAATTAATTTTATAAGTTGAATTAGTAGAATAGTATGTATTTCTAAATTGTTTTGTAAATATAAAAAGTAAAAAAACCATAAAGACAAGTGTGTTATGAGGAGAAGGCAATTCATGGAGGAATAGGTAAGATAGATTCAATGAAGTTTGAATTAATATTGAGGAGCTCGAACTGAGGCGACAATGGTGGAACCCTAACTAGGGTTTGTTACAGAACCTCTGCCCATGGCGGTTTGCAGTTTTGGCTATCGGTTTATGGGCGAACTGTCGGCTTGAACCGCGGCATCTACATCGGTTTACTCGGAGTTTTGTTCTCATCTGCGGTCCCCCCCTGGGTTCTCTCTGCCGCACTGACTCTTCCATACAACCCGCAGACCGGCCCCCCGATCGAACCCCGTTTACGCCTTCTTACCGACAAGATAAAATGGGTGATGAGGAGTTGGTCGACTATGAGGCGGACCCCATGCCGCATCAAGATATATGGGCTCATACTAGGCGGCCTCAAATGATACCGCGGAGCGTTGCGCTGGGTTTAGTGACAGGTGCTTCGTCACAACAGCCGCACTTGTCCTCTACAGGTAAAAACAAATCTCCGGTTCTCACTCCCGCGGACTCCTCGCCCCTCGACTGTCCACCCCTCTCCCCTGCGACGGCACAGCTCTTGGGCTCATGTTTTCTGAGCTCGCCTTTCCTTGACGCCCCGCTCCAGTACCATCTCCGCCCTGTATTACCTCCGCCCCCTCCGCCTCCGCCCCCATCGAGCTCTCATTCACCATCAGTTTCATTTATGCCGCAGGCACATCAGCCCTCCATTCACCCCACTGTATCCCTTCTCCCCGGCACCAGCTATTCAACCCCTCGCACACCGATTCGCTCTGGGTGTTTCACTACCCCGCCGCTTCCGGTTCGCTCCGCTGCATCCGCCCAGCACAGCTCCACCGACCCGTGCCGCAAACTACTGAAGGGGACTCCATTTGGCAAACGCTCTGAGAAGGTGACAAAAGGTCGATGCCTCCGGGCCATTGATTCTGACTTCAACATCAATTTTGGGCCTGAAGCACCACTTCCGGATGTAATGGACGCTGCTCGTAAGGTCCTGGTTGGCAGAGTTCGGGGCCGAACATACTCTGCGGAGCGACTCAAGCTTTGGGTGGAAGAGATTTGGGGGTCTTTCTTTAAAGAACTTCCAGATATTATGGTACTTACAAGGGGCTGGTTCGCCCTGCATTTTCACCGGCCCGAATACACTCAGTGGGTCCTTACCCAATATTGGCACATTGAGCTCGCGCCAGTCTTGCTCAAACGGTGGGATCCCCTATTTGACCCGGAACGAGAACAACTGGGGGCAGGTCCCATTTGGGTTCGTCTTCCTGGGTTGCCATGGCAATTTTGGAATCAGTATACATTCAAAAAATTGGGGACACTCTAGGCACTTACCTGGAGCACGACAGGACGTACGAGAAATCGGGTATCAGGACAATGGCTCGAATTCTAGTCCATTTGGACACCAGGCCTGGATTGGAGGAAAAGATCACCCTGCACCACAGCCATGTCTCCCGCAAACAGCCACTTGATTATGAAGGCGTACCATTCCGTTGTCGTAGATGCCACAAAATTGGTCACCTCTACAAGGATTGTCCACTGAATTCGGGGGTGACTTCTGAGGACACCAAAGGACCTCGTCAACAGACCACTGTGGATCAAAATGCCGGAGATAATATACCAATGGAAGGTGCACAGACACAACAGGAGACCCCATCCAAGAAGAAGGGGGATAGCGCTTCAATGAATGCTCGACGGAAGGCATCGGCTGCTCCAGGACCGCCGCGGACACGCTCAAAGACCGTTGTGGCTGCTACTAAACCGGCGGAGGCTGCACCTTCTCGTCCGGGTAATGCTTCCACCCCCACCTTTTCTCAATCTTTCTCTATTGATATGCAATCATTTGTAAATTCTTCTTTGCATGCACCCCATTCTGAGTTTGTGTCCCTCCCCTCCATACTCTGCACCATCGCCCCACCTCCACCCGCCATTTCTACCACCCCTCCCTCGCACAATCTGACTCTGGGCGGTTCTGACTCTCCATCCTCTCCGGGTGAATCCGGCTCACATCATTATCACCTGAGACCTCGTGCACGGCCTCGTATATTAGGTCTGGGTTCATCCCCTGGACGCCACCGTAAACAAAAGCGAGGCAGACCCTCACAAATTTCTTCAGCAAAGCTAAATGCTGTTGCAGATGTCGCCATGGGGCGACAAGTTACTATTGAACGGGCACTTAGAGCTATTGAGCCCATGACCTGTGGTGTCCCATGATCTGGCTCTCCTTCAACTGTAGGGGACTAGCCAACCCCAAAAAACGATTGGCTTTGAAAAGACTCCTACTTGAATCTAGGTGTGATATCATTTTTCTTCAAGAAACTCTGTGCACATCTGAGGTGGCGGTGAGATGTCTACAAGCTTTGCTTCCTGGATGGATTTTACATGGTCTGGATGCGTGTGGTCGATCTGGAGGACTACTCATTGGTATCAACCCAAGGAAATGTAGGCCACTCTCTGCCTGGGGGGGCAGAGGATTCCTCGGTATGGATATAATCTTGGGTGACCTGGGTATTCCGATCAGAATTATCAATATTTATGGGCCTAACCAGAATCGTCTACCTTACTGGCAAGATTTCCTCAATGGTAACCATATCACAAGGAATACAGTGATAGGGGGGGATTTCAACTTCTCATTGGGAGCTGGAGAATCCTGGGGACATAATGCTCAGTGTGATCCTATCGCGGATCAAATGCAAATGATCCTAGACTCACATCATCTTGTGGATATTCCCATGAATAAGAAGCTACCTACTTGGCACAATCAGCGCACTGGTGAGGCTGCTCTGGGGAGGCGACTGGACAGGTTTATGATGCATGAGGAACTAATTCAGAATTGCCCCTTATACAGACAATGGGTTAGTTCAGGGGGGCTCTCTGACCACCACCCGATTCTTCTTCAGATTAGTGACAACAATTCAAAGCCGCGGTCTCCCTTTAAATTCTTTGCCGGCTTTCTCCAAGAACCGGAATATATCAATTTGGTCACGGACTTCTGGGCATCACTGCCCCCACTGCGGGAACAGAGGAAAGCGCATGATTTCTGTGAGAGACTCAAAAAGCTCAAAGTATTGACCGAGAACTGGGCGAAATCTAAGAGGAACAGAGATGAACAGATTCTGAAAGATACTGAAGCTCAGATAGCTTCATTGACTGATGAGAGAGGGACTGGTTATCATTCCGACGTTTCCAAAGCACTACTAAACCAATTGCTTGGGCAAAAAGCAAAAATCTTACAAGAAAAGGAGGAGCATTGGAGACTTAAAAGCAGAGCCATTTGGCTCAAAGCGGGGGACTGTAATACAAAATACTTTCACAACCTTGCCAATGGCAGAAAGGCATCAAACACCATTTGGAGGCTACCAAGGGAACCAGATGGATGGGCTACTACTCACCAGCAACTGGCTAGCCTGGGGGTAACACATTTCAAGAGTCTCTTCACGGCACCAAATGCTGTAAACCTACCAGATATCATTAGACTAGCAGAAAAGTTCCCTCGTTTTGTTGGACAGGAAGATATTGAAGACCTCACAAATCCAGTCACTACACAGGAGCTGGAAAGTACACTTAAATGGTTTAAGAAAGACAAGAGTCCGGGACCAGATGGCTGGCCTGTGGAATTCTACCTGGCTTTTTATGATCTGCTGGGTGCGGACCTTTTAGCAGTTGTCGAGGAAAGCAGGATCTCGGGGCACATTCATCCGCCTATGAATCAGACCTTCATTGCCTTGATTCCCAAATCCGATGACCCCTCATCCTTCAATGATTTTCGCCCTATCTCCCTCTGTAATTGCCTCTACAAAATCATTGCCAAGATCATAGCCAACCGTATTAAACCGATCCTATCCTCTCATATATCTGCTGAACAATTTGCTTTCCTCCAAAATCGCCATATCCAAGAAGCCATAGGCACCGCCCAGGAAGCTTTACATTCCATCAAGTTGAAAAACCTCAAAGGTGTATCCTTAAAGATTGACCTTGCTAAGGCTTTTGACAAGGTTAACTGGCTATACCTTAAAATGATTCTTATCCATCTGGGCTTTCCTCATCTGTTCATAAATTGGATTATGGGGTGTGTATCTTCTGTCTCCTTTGCCATCCTCATAAATGGCGCAGCCTCAGATCGTTTTTACATCAACAGGGGAATCAGGCAAGGCTGCCCACTCTCCCCACTACTCTTTCTTATTGTTATGGAGGGCTTGAGTAGGCTCATTGAGGATGCAAAAAGGAATGGGGAGCTAAGTGGTCTCAAAATTACTGATCAATTCTCCCTTACCCACTTATTGTTCGTAGATGACATACTTATCTTTCTCAATGGTAGCGTCCGAGATAGCACTGCTTTATATAATATCCTCCTACTTTTCTGTAAAGCTACGGGCATGGAAATCAACAGGGACAAATCCACCAGATCATTGATGAGATGTACACAACAGGAAACTCAGTTGGCTATGCAGTTCTTTCCCTTCCTGGAAAATAATCTACTGGAAGGTATCAAATATCTCGGATTCAGATTAAGGCCGGATGGATATAAAACTGAACACTGGGTGTGGCTTATTAACAAAATTGAAAAAAGGATCACCTGCTGGCACCACCGATTACTGTCAAAAGCTGGCAGGTTACAGCTGATCAAATCAGTACTTGAGGCCACACCAGTTTATTGGATGTCCCTCACATGGATTCCGAAAGGCATTTTACAAAAAATACAACAAATATGTAACAGATTCCTGTGGAATGGTAATAAAAAGGGAAAGATATTTGCTTGGACAAGATGGTCCCTCGTCTCCATGCCAAAGGAATGGGGTGGGTGGGGGCTTAAATCCCTCTCAGAATTTGCACAAGCTTTAACAACAAAACAGGGCTGGTCACTCCTCAAGATGGACAGTTTATGGGCCGAAGTTATACATAAAAAATACATTTGGCCTTCCAATATCACTGATTGGCTTCGCAGACCATCATGGAATTATCAGGGCATATCTGCGATCTGGAGAGCTACTCTAAAAGCTTTGCCACTCATCAAGGATAACCTATTATGGAAAATAGGTAATGGAGCACAAGTCCGTATAGGGTTAGACCCTTGGCCTGGGTCAGGGAACGCTCACCTCCTGCCGGAAGACCTGATCCGACACCTCAACAATAGGGGCATCAAATATCTAGCACAGGTTGGTGACCCACATCGATCTACCATATTCACTCAGGCATGGGTAACGGATCAACAGTGGCATTTGACAGATGAATGGACCGAACATTGGCAAAGATACATTCAGGCACTCTCTGAAACACATATCAAGCTACATGAGCAGGAAGATGAACTCATTTGGGCACCTGCTAAATCTGGAATATATGCACCAAAGCTCGGCTACTTAAAGATCATTGAGGCCAAGAAGCCTGATATTCACAAAAACTGGTGGTCGGATATCTGGCAGCTTCAAGCACAGCCTAGGGCCAGACTTCTAATGTGGAACATATTGGCGAATAAAATACCAACCGGGGACAACCTCAAAAACCGGGCTTTTGCTGGACCTACCTGGTGTGTACTCTGCAGAAAGGCGGAGGAATCTACGTCCCACCTATTCCTCACATGCGAAGTCACTTTAGACATTTGGCAGCAGGTCAAACAGTCCCTCAATATCACCACCGCTTGGCACGCAGATGATATTCCCACAGCCTGGGCGCATTGGTGGACTGCTGTGACTTCGGAAAAGGCAAGAAATCTTCCGTTAGTGGTGTCATGGTACATTTGGAACAAGCGCAACGACATCATATTTGAGGAGGGCAGGGTTAACTGGCAGCTTCTTCCGCCTTCCATTTGCGCAGCTTACACAGAAATTCCATTTGAAAACAAAATAAATCCTCCCAGGAATATCACGCCCGAAATTATTAACAGGGATATGCCTTGGGCCTATTTCGATGGGGCTGCATCGGCTCATGGTTGTGGAGGGGGTATTCTATTTCATATAACAGAAACACATTATTTCCACCTGAGATTGGGACTCGGTCCGGGTACCAATAATCATGCTGAGCTTATTACACTGAGACATCTACTATATTTTGCACTATCTAAAAATTGTCGACAAGTTCAAATTTTTGGGGACTCAAAGATAGTGATTGATTGGGCAAATAATAAATCTATCTGTCATACATATTCTTTGAAACACATCTTGGAAGAAATTGTTTTTTTCAAAACACATTTTGACCGGATCATTGTTTCTCATATCTACAGGGAAAGAAATACAACTGCTGACCGGCTCTCGAAAGAAGCGGCGGATCGGCCTCTAGGCGATTGGATGATTGAAGAATACAGTCCAGTGGGGATGCACAGGTTCTACCACCGTCCCTATATTGATGGTCTACAACATGGGGACATCCTCCCCATCTGAAATTTTGATCCACTTGTCAATTTTTGTATATATCTGCATGGCTCTGATCGACGTTATTTTGTTAGTTCTTGGCTCGAGGTTTATACACCTCAAAACTCTGCATATTTTTGAACCTCTATGTAATACTGTTATATATTTTTGTACTGGATACAGCCCCATCGTATCCATAGTGACACCTACAGGACAGCTTTATGTAAATATTACTGAACAGTGGCTACGCCACACTACTGCATATGCCTTGGCATCAACAGCATGTAATCTCTATTATCTACTTTTTAATAGAAATTACGAACTCTATTTTCCCTGGAAAAAAAAGTGTGTTATGAGGAGAAAATTGAGGGGACCATCTATCTATGAGAGGGAAACTAAATGGTCTCCCAAAGAGTTTTGAACTACAATGGTGACAAAATGGCACCAAGGTAAAAAAAAACATCATTGAAATTGAGTAAACAAGAGCAACTAGATGACATGTAAAATTGATACTCTGAGAGTAATTGTCCTCGAATGTTTGATTGGCTTGTTCCTTGTCCTTAGTGACCTTGGTCTAGGTGAGATGTGTGTGTCCCTTGGGACCTTGCCTTGCAGATCCTTTTCCTTCCTAGCTTGCTCCCATTGCTTCAGGTAGAGGAAGGGGTCATTGTATCCTTCACGAAGCCAAGGGTGACACTCCCATCAAATAAATGATTTATCGGTATAGGAATCCTCCTCCCTCCGAGAGGGTTATCCCTTGGTTTGACCTTCAGCGCTAGCGTGACTGGCTAAGTTCGTCATCTGTTCAACTAGTTCAGGAGAGTTGTGACCACTAACCATATTTTGTTTCTTGGTTTAAGGTTTTGAGTGTGTCAAAATGGAGTGTCCTTGCCCCTGGTGTGAGGATTCTGTTGCTTTAGTCCCTACATTCAAGTTGGAGGACACCAAAGGAGGGGGAAACGAGATTCCCATCACTTTGGATGGATTTCTTAAGGTCATTCATGTGTGAACTAGGAAGGAATTAAGTTATGCAATTTTTCCTTCAACTCTTTCCCTGACTTATTCTTGCTCTGAGAGTTGTTTGCTAAGCAAATTTGGTCAAACCGATGGCCATTGCTTGTGTTTCTTCTCTCTTAAGCCTCTATGGGCGCAACAAGACGGTGAATATGCATTGGCATGTCCTCATCGAACTATTCTTCACCCTAGCCATGCCAAGGAGGGAGAGGTTGGTGTCCACAACCTATGCCACCTTGTTTGGCTCGTCCCCTTTCCATCACCATGATAAGCAGACTTGCGCAATTGCTACCCCTGACCTGATAGCATTGGAGATTTCCTACCTTTCCTAACCTCCAACGACTATCCTCTCGTAGAGCAGAGAGCAGTGTAGAGTTGAGGGAATGAATGGTAGAAGGAATGTCAAGATCCTTAGTGATGATAGAGTTCATATCTCATTCGAGGTTTAATTATTGTGTCCTTACCTGAAGCATTGCCCAACTGTAATGAATGTGGCTAAAGGTGAATGTAGGGAATGACCGCCACCCAACCATTAACATTTAGTTTTCATGGAGGTTGGCATGCAACAATTATCCCCCCCATTTGTTGTGCGATCACTCGGATTTAGGGAAATAAATCTAAATTAACTAACAAGATTGATTAATTTTCTTATAAAATACCATTTTAAAAAATAATACTAATTTAAATTTGAAATACATCAAACACTAACACAATCAATTTCATTTAGATATAAACTTTTTTTTTCAAAATTTTAAATTACAAAACTTTAATCCTTAAAAAACTAAGTAAATTCTAAATCATAATAAAATCTAAATAATCTGTTGAAAAAAATATGATCCCTCTCATAATTTAAAAAATGTCAAATGAAAACATATATAAATCAACAAATTTACTTGTAATTAATATTTTTCTATAGATTTTAATTTTACATTTTATTTTTTAATTAAAAAATAATATTCACTTAAATTATTTCAATTAAAATTTTATAATACAATTTAAATATATTTTTTTATAAATTTTTTAGAATAATTTTATTCAAAAATTAATCTAAAAATATCTAGACATTTTATACATTTAAAAATATAATTTAAACAACCTAAAATTACAACCCCTCACAAAATCACATAATTATTCCCGTATAAATTTTCCCTGACTATCTAATCATAAAGAATTCACTCTCACTCAAATTAAAATAAATTTGATACGAAATATTTAAGGAGTTGTTTTTAGTGCAACTTTTTAGAAGTTTTTATCGTGTGTTTTTCCGTCAAATTTCTCTAAAATCCTGTAGGAATTTATTGAAATCACAAGTTTGATGGGTAATCTTGTGCAATAGAAGTTTTGGAGGGTGCTGAATCCATATATACAGTGAAAAAACTAATTTAAATAACACAGATCAAGATTTCACCTCAAATTTTACCACCAGATTCAAACACCAAAAATCCAAAAAATCACACTAAAAACAACTCCAATATTTAAATCACAAAAAATTCACTCGCTTTCGCACTAAAAACAACTCCGATATTTAAATCACAGAATTCACTCCGTCGCACTAAATTTCAGATCAAAATAAATCTAGCTGGAAAAATATACAGCTGAAACATACATCCCTCTCTTGTAAGTTGTGGGAGCACGTGGGGGCAGCGCTGGCGTTGGCCCATAACACTCATTATATATACACATAGAGAGAATATACACATTATATATATATGCGCAGAGTCAGTATATTTTGGAATTTTTAGTTTGTCGATGCGTTTCTGTGTGCGCAACCAGATCAGGTGGTGGGAATATTCTTTCATCTACTTACACAAATAAATCCTGCTCATAAACACCTGGGTGTTTAGATTCGGCCACTATTATTTTGAGATGTCGTACCGTTTTCCTAATTTTCTGGTGTGACACTGAACACCTCAATGGGGGACCGGACCAGTGTTTTCATGAGAAGAACTGTTTCTGATTAGAATATGTATGGTTTCATGGGGCACACTTAATGGCGTTGCTTATAATAAGCATAAAATCACCAATGATGGATGTGTTTGAACCCTATTTGATTTGACCTCGTCCCTCAAGGACCCCTCTATGTATAATGTAGGTTGGGCATTATATTCGACACTCTTTTATGCATTTGAAACCGTGTATTTTAAAAGGTTGACAACTCAACTAATATTCATCCACCCACAAATAATGGCAACTTCAATCAGTGCAGTGAAATATATATATATATATATATATATATATATATATATATATTTATTTATTAAAATGTTGGGATGGTCATTAGGTATTACAATTGATTTAAGTTGTTCCGGGTCGTTAACAATAATTTCATTCACTTTGCTTTTATAATGGTCAAACTCTCTTTATAATTGTTGGTTGTATTGACTTGATGCATTTTTTTATGATTTTATTTCAGGAGCATAAGTGGTTTGTTCCATTAATGTTAATGGATTTTTTTTTGTTGGTTGATGATTCATTTAGGGATAATTTTCTTGTTAGTAGTTTTTGACCATTTTTATGTAAATTGCAAAATTCTATAATATTTTGGTAATTTAATGGATATGAGTAAAGTCAATTGTTTGATTTTGCTCATGGTTATGAGATTTCTGAAAAATCTGTAAGTATGTGGTCTTCTTATCGATGGACTCTTTTGATATGGTTCACTAAGCAACAATGCTCATGTTGGTCATCCCCTTATGGATGTCAACTTGTCAATGTTTGACTTTGCTCATGTCTATCATATTTTTCAAATATTTCAAAATTTATAATTGAATTATGCTTTTGTGCATTCCTCTTACTGATAGACCCTTTTGATATGGTTCACTAAGCAACCATGCTTATGTTGGTCATCCCCTTATGGATGTCGACTAGGTTACAACCCCTTGTCAATGGTCCTCTTTTTGATGTTAATGCTTCTTCTTTGACAACCCTCCTTTATTAAACCTTTTGTTGCTAGCCAAGCCTTTGTTTTCCATGCATGGTTTGTAAGTGAATTATGTGGTTGATTACTACCACAAAACCTAATTCTTGGTCTTGTACCTAGTTTATCAATTATCTTTCAAGTTATTTAGTTTTTACTAGATTTAAATAAATTGGGGTTTTATCATCTTGTATACCCTCTTGTCTCTTACACATGAGCATAACATATATCTTTTGTCATAGGGATTGTTATCACCTTGTACTCAGCCATTAATGAGTAAAATTGATTTATTGTTATAATTTTGTTTTTAAATTATTTGCGTTATTTTTGCAAATTATTGTGACCCTTGCTTCTTCTTTACTAATTCAAAATGGGTTTAAGTAATGGATCTAGTTTTACATCAAACAATTGGTTGAGTTGAATATGAGAAAGTAACCATTGTAGAGTCTTACACCAATAAAAATACTTTTAAGGTTTGGGTGAATGCATGAAGATGGATACACTTTTGGGCCAAATGTGGCCATGAAATTTCAAAATTTTACTCTTTTATGGAATTGAAGCTCTCAAAATTCATATAAGCATTGTGAATTTTGATTCTGAGTAAAAAGACAATCTGTGGAGAATTATGTTGTGTCCTAATGATATTTTTTGCAAAAAAATTTAGTGTCTTATAATATGTCAATTTTCCATTAGATGAAATGCTTTTCCTTGCAAATTTTGGTACATCTTAAGAGGTATGTGTGTCTTCACATAGCATAACTTAGTCTAAAATGTTTAATTTTTAAGATATATATATATATATATATATATATATATATTAAATGGAGAGAACTAAGTTTTTCATATTATTATTATTATTTTTTCTATGCAAAATTATATTTTCTATTATTTTTCCAAATTCGGGAAGTAATACTTCAATTGTATTTTGCATACACATGTGTTCTCGTAAGATTTTTTTTCTACTATTTAAATAAATTCAAAAACAAAGAGTGCCCTTTTGAAGAGGACTGGTAAACCAAGATATTTGTATTTTTTGAATTTTTTTAGTTTTGTATATTTTATGTTATTGATTTTTTAGTCAGCCCCTTTGAAACTGTCCAAAAAAAATTCAAGCATTATGTTTAAAAGAAATTAGATAAAAAATATCATATGAATTCGAAAATGCTAAACTCATTTGCTATTGGATAGAGGATTCCTTCCTGAATACAACATGATTAACTTCAGACAAATTCTGCCTGGAGTCCTAAGGTACAAAATGGTGTTGCAGAAAAATCTATAGAAGATGAGCTAAAACTCTATTTTTTAGGCCCTCAACAACTGAATTGAGCACTTAAAACACTAGATCGAGGGTTTATCAAACCTATAGCTCGATAGGACTATCATAATTATTTAAAAAAAACAGAAAAGAAATGAAGCATCTCAATACTTGTCTTTAAGCAAATATAAAATTTATTTATTCCACAAAAATATTTTTTACAAGTATTCAAATGTATTCCAAACTCTAATTTTCCTTACTTATAAATCCAAATTTTATTTTATTTTACCATGAAAATAATTATAATAATACATAGATAAACTTTCTATAAAATATTTTAACTTTGTTTTTTCAATTTTGAAATTCTTAAAAACCTTAATTTTTTATTGTTTTGATTTTAAATATAACATATTTTTATACTTAATCATTTTATAATTTTATTTTTTATTTTTTATATAAATTTTTTTAATAAAAATAAATCAAATTATATATATAAAAAAAACAACAAACTAAATTAAATTATTTCTCACTAGCACTTATGAATTTGTCACGATAGCGTCCTTGAAATATATTCATAGTATAATAAAAATATAAACACTAATTATAAAGATTCTATAGTAGATTACTCATTAATCACTAACAAAAAAAAATCATATATTATACTTTTTGAAATTATTATTTTAAATTTGTAAAATTTATAATATCATTATTTTAAAAATAATTTCTTACGCACATTTAAATTTAGATTACTCAAATTCCATTTAGTCAAATAATATTTTAAAATTTATGATTTCCTTATGTCTTTATATTTTAATTATTTTAAAAGAGAAAAAATTTCTATATATACTTCACACTTGTGCAGACTGATGACAAAATTGAGGATGAGAGAGATTTATAACCACATATACCATTGCATCCATCACAACTATATTAATTATAACTTACAATTATTACACTTGTGTTAATTATTACTGCACTCATTTCTTTGATCTATCTATCTATCTATCTATATAGTTGTATGATTATGACTGGTGGTTCATAGGTTATTAACTCTTCAATGAATGTTATAAAATATGCATTTCCACTAGTGTCAAATTCACATTTTTGAGTTACACTTATTCATATAAAAATTTATAATATTTATTAAAATCAAATTAATAAATTTTCTTATGTTTAATCAAATTATTATTTAAATTATATTTATTATAAAATTATTATTTAAATTATTATATTGAAAATTTAAATCATGTTAAAAACTATTTTTTAAGTTACCAAATTATAAATATAAGAATATTACAATTTCAATTGCAAGTGGGATAGAATCCCTTTTCAAATATATACACCAAAACCCTAAAAATGTAATGAGAAATTAATCCACACCATTGTTAATTACCCATTCAAATGTAATTAGTAATTAAATTTGTTTGTTTTGTTTTTTTTTAATTATCAAATACTTACAATTTTAAAATTTGCATATCATTATTGATATTTACCTAAATTTAAAAATTTCCATCATTAAGGCTCGATTGAGCTCGTCACCTAGGGTTACATAGGAACTTGATTGAGAGTTCATTTTAATGCTCGATTGAGCTACTTTTTTAGCGCTCGAGGAGCTTGATCGACCGCTTAAAATGCTCAATCAAGCCATATTTTTTCATCTAAATGCAACCTCCGTTGCCAAAAAGTGTAACCCAACTCCATGCTTTGACTCGTTTAACTGAGGATGTATAGGTTTAAAGAGTTAGGTTAATCTGCATTCCACATACCTTCTATAGATCAAGGGAATGTTGGATTCTTTGGCATCCAAATATGAGGATAAGGATAAATGATCCTTGAAGGAAGAAAACCCTAGTTTTAAAGGGACAACTAAGTGAGTCACAAGTTGGTGTGTTATCCACAAAAGTATAATATCCCCTTCAATGGATATAACAAAAAGATAAATGAGGCAAAGGGGTAGGTTGGCGGTAGTGGAAGTACATGCTTATCTATGGCTTCAATTCATATGAGAAGGCCAAGTATGCTAGCTACTAATTAACTAAAATTGGAAACTTTTGGTGGGATAATTTAAAGAAAATAGAGAAATTTAATGAAGATAACCTAGCCTAGATTGTCTTCAAGGAGCACTCTAAAGATAAATACTTAGGGAAATGCATTTCTGGGGAAAATAAAAGACATATTATGACCTCAAGCAATAATCATTGGCTACAATGAATATTAAAATGAGTTCATAGAATTGGATAAGTATACACAAAGACTCAATGAACAATCTAGAGTTGGTCAATTTTGTGACAACTCTTTTTGGTTACTCCACTTGCAAATATTTTTATGTACAATTGTGAATATTGTGAAAAATATAAAATGACTAGACTAAGAGGGGGTACATAGATTCATAGTCCTTTGTTGGATGAAACTACTTAGGTATTACTTGGGGAAATGGCAAAGCTCAAAATTGTATTAAATTTCCACCTACATCCCTATGGAGTAAAATAACATAATGTATAGGAATTAAGGAAGAAGTATGGGTGCCTGATAATAGGATGAGTTAGTTCAATTCTCATAAGACGTGTTGTCTCTGGTCAACAGGTAACTGAGAAAAAATGGAAAAAGGGAGAGAAGCATGCTTGCACAGGAACACTTATGTGGATAAGCATGCATAGATAAAAAATGGAGGAGAGAAGATAAAACTCTCTTGACGCAGAGAATTTTGGGTGATAAAAAATAACGTTAAAGTGTGACATCAATGGGTGCAATGAGATGAATCCATGAGGTGAATCAAGTTCTGAGGAAGCACAACGGGAGTAAGACTATGCACAAATTAGCGCAAGTGGAGCAATGGAGGGAACTCAATGTAAGTTATGGCTTGGAAGTTGTTGATGGTTCTGGATACCACCAACATACAAGGGGTCTCCCTGATGTGAAGTATCAATTAGACCTCACACCATTTGGAGTAGAAGCCCCATCCAGAGTATTGACCCATCCACCATAACTTAAGGTTTGCCATGATTTCAATGGATAACATAAGATATTACACACATAATCTTTGAACAAACAAGTAATTTAGCACTGTGTAACACCAATTTTAATGTGTAAAAGGAGGCCTTCACTAGAGGGGAGACAAGATCGAGTCTCTAGAAGGAAATTAATATTACTATCCTAAGAGAGGTAGACGAGATCAAGGAAATATTTTTTAGTTGTCTAGTGAAATAGTTCACATAGACACAACGATCACTAAAGCAAATATAACACACATTCAACAAGATAAGCACCAAAGCCAATGAAGTAGTTCACTTTATTTAGTACATATGAGCATAACATATACAATAAACATTCAAAGAATAGTCTTACAATATTCATGATACATGCATGAAAATGTGTTGGCTCAATGAGCTTCAATTTTTAAGTGAAAGGTCCAAGTACACAGTTACAATGGTAAGCCACTAGCTCCAATAGTGGAACATTAAGTCACCTCTTTCTTCTCCAAAGAATTATCTTCTCTCCTATGCCAAGTTAGATAAGCCTTTGCTAGCTCTCTAAAGCCTAAGCCTCCAAAAGCCTTTTGCTTGAGTTATGAGGTTACTTTTATAACAGGAGGAATGACCTTTCATACCCCATGATTCTTGAACTACCCTCATGACTCTTGAACTACCCTCATGAATCTTAGACTTCCAATGTGACCTTTTCACTACCATAATACTTTTGGACTTTTCCTAATGACTCTTTTGTCCATATATGACTCTTTGGTCCTCATGTGACTTTTCATATTCCACATGTGACTCTTGGACTTCCTTGTATTTACATTTTGTGATTTTCTTGAAAATACATAATTACATCCACAAATGATGTGGCACGACACATTGAAACATATGACATTGTGATGACAGTGGTACAAGCCATAACTTGGTAGTGATGACATGGAAATTCATGATGATGTGGAAATGCAAGTTGCTCCCTTTGTTACTTTGTCTTCAATTTTCATGAAATATATGCTTTGTTATTCATCTTCACCCTCCAAAGAATAATGGATTATCATTGAGACCTTTTGAGTTATCATGAAATGTCTTCATTTTGTCATGGTCCATGATCTCTTCATGTATTCATGATGGTTCTTCTTTGTGCTTCTTCTTTGCAAGTGATTCTTTATGTCTTCTCCTTTACATCTTCCTTGAGCATCACATTTCCCTGTTGAGGAGGTATACCTTCCAATCAATTTCAATCATGACAAGGCAACATTAGTCTAAAAAGCCATGTTATTTATCCTTACTTTTCTCATGGAATAAGTTGCTTGTGATAGGCCTGTGTGAGGAATGAAAGATGGAGGCTTGCTGAGGATGGCACAATTGAGCTCAATAATGGCTGAGAGAAGGCACAATTGCTCACTAGAACTGTGTCATGCGCTATAAGGAGAGGCTCTTTAGGGTCCAACATAGTGAGCAAGTGCAAGAGACAGTATGATGAGCTTGCTTACTAGAACTATGACTTGCACTAGGCTCAAGGGAGTAGGAGATAGTGATAGCACATTTTAGCTTCACAATGATTGAGGGAAGCCCTTAATGTGGACTAGAAATGCAACATGCACTCAGGAGGTAGGGAAAGGTTTAGTGAATGTGCAGTGAGGGAGTCTAGTCGACAAGGGTTGACTACTTGTTGACTAAAACTGCGACATGCACTATAAATGAGAAGCAAGCTTAAGGGAGGGCACATTTTTTCTTCAACAATGATTGACTATCCACTAGAAATGTGACCTATGCAAGGGAGGGAGGCATAACAAGCCTTGGGTGTAGTGAGGGGTTGCAATCAGCAGCACTGCAACTGCGACATGCACTATACTTAAGAGGTAGGCTTCTAGGCTAGCAAATTTTGCTTCCGCAATGGTTGGTTGTCCACTATAAATGCACCATGTGCCTTATGCTAGCGCAATTTTCTTCTACAGTGGTTGACTATCCACTAGAAATTCCCCCTACACTCGAGAAGGCTCACTGGAAGAGGAAATTACGCAATTGGCTAAGGCAAGAAGTAAAAGTCAAGTCACTTTTCCTAGGGAGAGGCTTAATGCACTGTGGGTGGGAAGAGACCTTGTATGGCATAGTTTTATTTTACATATGGCCACTAAAAATTCTCCATGTGCCATACAAGGAAAAATTTCTCAAAACTTAGTGTGGTGAGTCAGTACAAGCAAGAAGGGTTAGGTGACTATGATTTGAAGGTTCTTAATGTTCAGTCATAGGAGATGAACTTAAGAAAGAATCAGTGCACAAGTCTAGGAGGGAGATATCTCATTAATAAGGCTCATGAACAGGAAATTCTCATCACCTAGTGAAGGATTAAAGCTTTCATAACTTGCACTAGTCAGGAGGACTAAGAAGAGCTCCAAAATGGCTAAGTGTTGGATTAGTAGAGTAAGAGAGGGAAAAGCATCCGAACAAGACTAAAACATGGATCACACACATGGATGCCATCAATAAAATCTAGGGGAAACACATGAATCATGATCAATAATCACACCTTGAAACAAAAACAAAGCGACACTTATTTCTAAGTGCGACAGTTGAGACAACACATTGCGACACTTAGAAGACAAGTTACGACACAAGGGTCGATTATGACTAGAAAGTACACTAAGTTGTAGGACTTTGTCTAGTGAATATTCTTATGATATGTGGGACCATTTAATTTAGAAGAAAGCACTAGAGTTTCCTCTAGCGATGTGAAAAAGTGCGGCACATATAAGAGTGAAAATAGTCATAAGAGACACTTGTGACAATGAAAAAATGTGAAAATGACACTTGCAAAAGCTAAAGAAATTGAAAGCAACACATGCTAGAGAAAAGATAACATGAAATCGACACTTTTTAAAATGAAAGCAATAAAAAATGACAATTGCGAATGTGAAAGAGACACTTATGAAAGAAAAAGGTGCGTAAGGGCGATAATTAAGAAAACTCATTGAAATAGAGGTAAAATTGCACCCAAAGTGAGAGAGAGATTGTCGAGAGATGTGGCGTATTGAATATCAACATAGGTTGTGCAATACACTGTGGTTATGGGTTGCACAGTCACTATCAATAGTGATTGTGCAAGCCTTACTTTCAAGAGTTGTGCAACGCCTATCTAAGCTTGCATAGAAAGAAGTGTGCTTGTGAGTTCTTCAAGGACTAAGCATGTGTAAGCAGGTGACTTTAATATTTAGAATATGAGAAGAACACTTAAACAATTTGCAAAACATCAATTGACCATGAAGTAACCATGAGGCAATAGATTGCAAGATCCTCAGTAGGCTCGGAAGGTGTTGATCATAATGTCATTAGGAGCTCACTGAGGGACATTGAGCATGGAAAAGTTGTAGTCATGAGAAGGTGAAGCAAAAATGTACTCTAGACCCTTGGAAAACATGTGGAGACAATGGGTACTCTTATAATTCTCTTGGTTTTTAATAGGTGGATACCCTAAGTGTGGACTGTATATTTCTGCGAAAGCTATCAGGTGAAGGCATAATTTGCTCTAGATTCCTATCAGATTGCAAGTGGAGGCATTGTGAGCTCTAAATTCCTGTAATGTGAATTCAGTAGAGCCACCATGGGATTTGGAATTATATAAGTGACCTTTGGGTGGACTTATATAAGTGACCTTTGGGTGGAGACACTATGCTGTCTGGAATCCTGCTAGATTACAGATGGAGGCACTATGTGATCTACACTTGCATAAGTTATTGGTTGGGTGGAGACTTTATGTTCTTTAGAATCTTTTTAGATTGCAGGTGGGGGAACTTAGTGCAATTGTTTCCCAAGTTTTGTGAATGAATGGTGTAAATTTCCTTAAGCAATCTACTCCACAGGCTCTAAATCTAGCTCGAAGTTGGTTAACTACAAGAAAGAATAATAACGAATCTGGCCTACAACTAGGAGAAGAGTTGAAGTCACCCTCTTAGTTTCCAATCATTTAACTGATAAGTTAAATTTCTTACTTGTATATTTTGGTATTCTTGTGTGATACAAATGATGAATTCTTTTGTTACATAGTAATGGGTGTATCAACACTGTTCATGAGGACTATGGTTTCTTGTGTGATATAATGAGACATATGTATAAATTTTCTCATGGTATGAGGGACTTGAAGATTTGTATAATTGCTTATATTATTTTAGTGATTCGTGAGGTTTTTAATGACTTCTTAAGAATCCATATAAACTTCAGTGGTGTGTGAAATTAGGGTTGGATGGTTTTCTATGGATTATTATAGGTTCCTGTCACTGTATGGTTTATTGTGGTTTCTTTACTCATGGAATAGTAAATAAAATAATGCCATATACACACATGTATCAAAAGAATCTAATATTGTTGTGGCTATAATTATAGGGTATTGATGGCCATGGTTTGATTGTGCTAATGCTTGAGTGGAAGGTTGATTCACATCTTTATGAATGGATTTATTATCACATAAATTCATTGTATTAATGTAAAAATGTATCCCTATGACTATAGATGTTTGGAGGAGAATAAGCCCTTAGGAAAAACTTGGGTTAAAAACTTGGAACACTCGAACAAAGCCTAGAACATTACTTTGAATTCTAAAGGGGAAATTCTCTTGTAGGTGGTTTGGATTCAGGTGGACCAGATATATATGGAAGTTTGGAAGTCTAGAAGGAATGGCAAAGCCACATATTGAAGCAAGAAAAAACCCAAATTGAGCTGAATATTGTTGGCATGATAAGCCTAGATATGAGCTATTTGGTGCAAGGCCTGCTACTAGGATGTATAATGCTATTCAAGGCCAGAATTCATCAAACGTTATATGCATTCGTAGTGGGAGCCTCTCATAACGAGTGGTGCAAACTAAATACGGGTGCAGATAGCAGATGCACCCAGAGGTCTGGTACATCTGGGATAAGTGTGAAGGATCGAGCATGTATGGTCTGGATGTAGGCCAGGTCCTAGGTGCACATGAATGGAAGCTATTCTAGAGATCTGGGAGTCCAAAACATTTGTTAGGTGAAATTTTGTGGGAACACCAGAACTTTGATAGGATAAATATAACATGGAATAATGACTTTACTCATTGAGGGTTGATCTTGTCGGTCCAAGGAGTTAGATGATGTGGCGAGCACAACATGGACTTAACCATGGCCATGTTGGATTCCTGAGATGGCATGGAATACATCCAGGTGAGGTATGGTTACCACATGGGTGCCACATGGTAAGTTGTTGCCTATGTGGCAAGGTTTAAAGCATTAAACTTTAAATGAGCATATATTTTGATTTATGTGTCAGATTGAGATAAAATTTATATCACGAAAAAGATATTAACGAGTTTAATGTGATGGTGTTGTCCAATGTTAATTCCATTAAATTTGGGAAAGGAGGAATTTTGTAACCCCATTTCCATAATGAGACCATGGAAGCTTGGTTAGAGCAAAGTAATACCTCCCATTCATCCTAGAGGGTGCTAGGGGGTGGGAGGGAGTGTTCACAATGGTATGAGAGTTGAAGGTTCAATATTGGACCTTTGGAGACAAGGTTGGGAATTTGAGGCAGTATGATAACATGTTAGAGTTGTACAAGGCAATGTTAGAGCATCTAAGTTCAACACTTGGGCCGAGTAGGCCTAGAAGGATGATTCTCAAAACTTTGTCATAGTGTGCAATAATAATAGTGATTGTTGACGTGTGATTATTGTAGCATTTGATTATGGATTGTGTGTTGTATGAAAGTATTGATTTTGGTAATATTATTATATTCTAACAAGTATGCTAACTTGAGAATTGGTGTTTCATTGATAGCCACATATTATCAGACTTATTGCAGTTGAGCCAAGGTGATGGTAAATATGATTATTTATATTTTTATTAGCTAACAGTGGTATGTGTATGAAAAGACATAAGAATACATTAAGGGGAGCAAAAAAAGTAAAAGGAATGAGCAATAAAATAGTGTAGTATAACATTGATAAATCCCAACATGAACCTGAAGAGGAGTCATTGGAGAAAAGGAGAGAAGAAGGATCCCCTGACTGGATGGATACTCTTAGAAGTCTAAGAGTTGAGTTAAGGAGCTACAAGGTTGATAATGTGAATATTCTAAGAGCCCAAGAGAATTAGGAAGAAGTGAATGCAGTCATACAACAAATCCTATAAGATCTATGAAGAGAATTTTTGTATGAACTAGATGTTAGTTACAAGTTTAGGTCAGGCTCATTAAGACTCTAGAAACAAGAGTTGAGGACTAATGGTGTAGAAAGAAACCAGTCTAAAAAAAGGCACATGTAGGAAAGTGAGGATATAGTGAGAGGTGGAACTCCTCTAAGTACTCCAGAGAAGAGGATATGCAGTCATGAACATATGTGTAGTGTTGCAACTAAAATATATTGTCAGCATAAAAGAAAGGAAAGGGATTTTGTCAGTAGAATTCAAGAAGGTGAAACCCATACATTTGATGGAGAGGTGAAGAAATTCAAGGAAGCAGAGGCATGATTGCTATGAATGAAGAAGTATTTTAGGGTTTATTACTACTCTGAGAATATGAAGGCAAGAGTATCCATTTTCAGTCTAAAAGGAAAAGTTAATGTCTAGTGGGAAGATATGAGGGATGTAAAGGATAATAGAGAGAAAGAATTGTCTTGGAGGATATTTTGAGAAGTACTTTAGGGAAATGTACCTATTTGAGAGGTACTATGATAGAAAGGCCAAGGATTTCGATGAACACAAAGTCAGGGGACTGTCAACTGATGAATATGAAACTATATTCTTCGAGTTGCTAAGGTACGTGCCTTACATCAAGGATGAGAATACGAAGATTCAAAGGTATATCAATGGGCTTAACAAGAATTCAGGGAAATAATATAATTTGATGAACCAAAACCCTTGGAAGATGCAATTAGGAAGTTGAGGTGTTGTTACGAACAATCTAAGGACAAGTCTGATTTTAGGACAGATTGGAAGACAAAGGGAAAACCATTTTTAAAGGGAAAGGAAAGAATTTTGTAGGGAATTAGTCAGGAAGAGGAAGTGCAAAGTTTTCAATCATAGCCAAGGGTGAGTTCTAGTAGAAGAATCCTATTATTGTTAAGAAGGACCGATTTACAAGACTCACAGGAGAGGAATCAAGAGGTCTAGAGGAGGGTAGATGAAGTGTTGGATTTGTGGAGAGAATCACAAGTAGAGGGACTACCCCCAATGACAATGAAGTGGTCTGAGAGTGTACAATGAATAAGAGGTAGATACCATAAGGGATGTGGCTCAGAGTATGCCACATATTCATACTACATTGAATAACTAACAAGCTAATCACCAAGCCTAAGTGATAGATATGGAAGGGTATGATCAATAATCATTTGGTTTCAATTTTAATAGACTCATGTTCTAATTTCAGTTATGTTAGCCCTAATATTATGAATAAGTGTGCATTACCAAAGACAAGACATGAGGAATCGATGTTGGTCCAGTTGGCTATGGGGATTAAGAAATGGGTTGAGCATGTGGTGATGTCATGCCTAGTTATAATCAATAGTACGTCCATGGTAGCTTATTTGAACCTACTACCATTGGGTTCATATGGCATATTAATCAACATGGATTGGTTGGAAAATCATAGGACTAAGTCATTTGCTTTAGCAAGTCAATCAAGTATCTAAGTGACATAAGGGGAAAGGTAACATTGCAAGGAAAATTAAAACCAATGATAGTTTGATGAATAACAATGTTGTAGTCGAAGTGGTGTAGCAAGAAGGGATGTGAGCTATTCACTATCCAGGTGACCATCGACTCAAAGTATGCAAATCTGGGAAGAGCACATGATCTGAAAATGATTCGAGGATGTGTTTCATAAGGATATCCTAGGACTACCGTCACATAGGGAATTGATTTCTCCATAGAGTTATTTCTAGGATCAACACCAATGTCGAAGGCTAATAATGAATGAGTACACCAGAGCTAATAGAGTTGAAATTACAGTTAAAGGAAATGATAGACATCATATACATCAAACCCAAAGTATCACCCTAGGGAACACCTATGTTATTTTTCAAGAAGCAGGACAACACATTGAGACTTTGCATTGATTATAGGCAATTGAATAAAGCCACAAACAAGAAAATATACCATTTGTTGAGGATTGATGATCTATTTAATTAGCCAAGAGGAGTTGCAGTCTTCTTGAAGACCAATTTGAGGTTTGGGTACCATTAGGTATGCATCAAGGATGAAGACATTCATAAAACGACATTTAGAACCAGGTATGGACAATATGAATTTGTGGTTGTGCCGTTTGGACTCATAAACGCCCCAACAACATTCATGTTCTTAATGAATAATGTGTCCAGTCCATACTTGGATAAGTTTGTATTGGTTTTTGCTGATGATATATTAGTTTATTCAAAAAATAATGAAGAACATGAAGAACATCTGACAATTGTATTGCAATTTTTGAGAGAGCATAAGCTCTATTCCAAACTCAATAAGTGTGAATTTTTTCTAGTCATAGATCCAATATTTGGGACATATTGTCTCCAAGGAAGGGGTAGTCATAGATACATAAAAGATCAAATCCATCATGGAGTGGCATACTCCTCAGAACGTGACAAAGGCCACATCCTTTATGGATTTGGTCAGTTATTACTGAATATTCATTCACAATTTCTCAAATATTATACATTCAATCACAACGTTGCAAAAGAAAGAAATTAAATTTCAATGGACGATTAAGAGTGAAATAAACTTTGAGAAATTGAAACATTTTCTCACTTATGCTCCAATATTGAGGATAGCAAACCTAGAAAAAGATTTTGAGGTGTGCACTGATGCCTGCAAGGAAGGGATCTGTCGGGGGTCTCGATGCAAGAAGGGCAGGTAGTATGCTATGAATTGAGAAAGTTGAATGAACACAATCAAAATTATGTCACCCATGATATGGAATTATCAACAATAGTGCATGTGCTAAAAATGTGGAGGCATTAGCTCCTTAGAAGAAGATTTATTTTAATTCCATATCATGGAGGGATAAGATATCTACTCAAGTAGCCTAAAATGAATGTGAAATAGGTAAGGTGATTAGCCTTGATTAGTGAGTTTGATTTTGAAATCAAATACATCAAAGACAAGGAAAATAATGTAGTTGATGCATTCAACAAAAAGGTTACATATAACTCATGGGGTAGCTATAAGTTCTTGTGAGGTTGACATTAAAGACAAGATCAAGGAGGTCATACAACAGGATGAGCATTATCAAAATATCAAAGAATGCTTGGAGCAAGAGTCAGAAGGAGCATTGAGAAAGAACTACTCGCTCACGAAGAATGGACTATTAAAGTTCAAATACAAGTGATACATACCTTGTATGGGCAGATTGAATAAGCTCATCTTGGATGAGTTCCATAAAAGGATATTTTCTGGCCATCCAACATATTATAAAATGATAACAATTATGAAGAAGTTGTACTATTGGCAAGGTATGAAGAAGAATGTAGTTGAATATGTTGCAAAATTCTTGGAGTGCTAGTAGGTGAAAGTGGATTGTAGACACCTAGTGGGATTGCTAAATTCAATCCATATTCTAGAATGGAAGTGGGGATTTATCTCAATGGACTTCATCATGGGACTAACTAGGACAACTAGACAACATGATGCCATCATGGTGGTGGTGGATAAGCTAAGAAAGGTGGCTCATTTCGTAGCTATCAAGTCCACTCATCAGGCAAGTGACATTGCTCAGATTTTTATAAAAGAAATAGTTATGCTATATGGCATACGCAAAAAGATTATTTCGAATTAAGATGCTAAGTTTACATCAAAATTTTGCAAGGCATTGTTTGCTAGTTTTGGGACAAAATTAGCCTTCAACATAATGTACCATCCTCAGATAGATAGGAATAATAAAAGAGTTAATAGAGTGTTGGAAGACATGTTGAGAATGTATGTCATGAATCAACCCAAGAGATGGGAATAATTTCTACTTTTGGTATAATTTTCCTACAACAATGGGTACCATGAGTCATTGAAAATGAGTCCATTCAAGGCTCTTTATGGAAGGCAGCGCAACACACCTATCAACTGGAATGATCTAGTGAACATGGTGCATATTAGGCTATGTATGTTGAAGGAAATGGAACAGGAAGCAATTTCCATTAGGAAACAATCGAAAATAGCTCAAGATAGGTAGAAGAACCATGTAAATCGACAAAGGATGCACAAAGAGTTTGAAGTGGGGGAACATGTTTACCTCCACATCAGGACAAGGAAAAGTTCCTTAAGGATTAGATCTTGTGCCAAGTTGGAACCACGATTTTTTGGGCCATTTAAAACTATTAAGATAGTGATTCTGGTGGCCTATATATTGGCCTTACCTCCTATAATGAAGGCTCATGATGTTTTCCATATATTTTTACTTAAAATGTATGTGCATGATTCTAATCATGTTTTTTATTGTACTGTGATACAAGTGGAATCCATGGGAGAATTCTATCCAGAGCTATTGTGCATTTTGGATTGGAGGCACATTGAGCTCTGAAATTGAGTAATCAATTAGGTCAAAGTGCAGTGGAGGCACTTTGGACCATATGGAGCCATATGGGAAATGCATGAACAAATGAGGATATCGTACCCATTTTTATTTGCTAATTGAGAAAATGTAATGTGCATGTAAATGTAAAAGAGATGCGTGTATAAGCCTCACTGTAAATTCCATGTTCGAGCACAAAACACCAATGATGATGTTCCTCTATGGGGGTTGGGTCTATGCCAACCCTTTTTTGTTACCCCTCTTGTAAATATTTTTATGTACAATTGTGAATATTATGAAAAATATAAAATGACTAGAATGAGAGAAGGGACACAGATTCATAGTCTTGTGGCAGATATAACTGCTTGGGAATTACTTGGGGAAATGACAAAGCTCATAATTTCATTAAATTTCCAACTACATCCCTATGGAGAAAAATAATAGAATTTACATGAATTGAAGAGGGATTAAGGGTTCCTGAGAAGAGTATGAGTTAGTCCATCTATCTTAAGACATGTTGGCCCTAGACAACTTGAAACAAAGAAAATAATGGAAAAGGGGAGAGAATCATACTCACATGAGAACACTTGCGTGCACAAGCATGCAAAGAAAACAAAATAGAGGAGAGAAGAGAACACTCTCTCGATGTAGAGAATTCTGGGCGATTTATACTGTGAAATCAAGGGGTGCGTTGAGACGAAGCCACGAGGTGCACAAGCAGTGAGGAAGCACAATACTAGCAAGATTGTGTACAAGCAATGTGAGTGGAGAACTAGAGGGAAATTAGCGAAATTTCTAGCTTGGGAGCTTGCCGAGGGATTTTTAGCATAGAAAAGTTGTAGTGCTGAGAAGGTGGAGCAACAATGGACTCTAGAATCCTACACATTAGGTGGAGACACTTGGTACTCTAGGACTTATCTTGGTGTTTAACATGTGGAGACTCTACGTGAGGACTCTGGATTTCCATGAAAGATATCAGGTGGAGGCATTGTATACTTTGGATTCTTGCCAGATTGCAGGTGGGGGCATTCTGGGCTCTAGATTCCTGTAGTGTGAATAGGGTGGAGACACCCTGGGATTTGAACTCCTGTAAGTGACCAGTGGATGGAGACATTATGCTCTTTGAAGAAAAGGAAGAAAAAATAGAAAAAAATGAAAGGAAGGAGAAAAATTTATGTTCATCAATTACTCCCGATTCTTTCATTTCCATGTAAATATCATTCCCTTCATGGGTACGTTCTCCTACTCCAAACCCATTCGAAGGAATTTACATGAGTGACTCTCTTTAATGGAATATATTATTTCCTAGAGGCACTATGTGATTTGGAATCCCATAAGTGATTGGTTAGGTGGAGACTCTGTGTTCTCTGGACTCCTGCTAGATTGCATGTGGAGGCACTAAGTTCTCTAGATTCCCATGCGTTATGAATGAATGGTGTGAATTCCCTTGAGAAATTCACTCCACAGGCTCTAAATATGGATCGGGGGTGGTTAACTACAAGAAAGAGAAGTAGTTTAGTTTTCCTATAGTTGGGAGGAGAGTTGAAGTCACTCTCTTAGTTTCCAATCATTTAACTGATAATATAAGTTGCTTACTTGAATCTTTGTGTATTCTTATGCAATCCAAATGATGAATTTTGTTGTTACATAGTAATGGGTGTATCAACATTTTTCATGACAAACGTGGTTTCCTGTGTGTTATGATGAGATGTATGTATAATTGTTCTCATGGTATGAGGGATGTGAAGATCCCTATCACAGTTAATATTATTTTAGTAATTTGCATGGTTTCTGATCACTACTTGAGAATCCATTTTAACTATAATGGTGTGTGAAACCCCATGGTTGGATGGCTTGTTATGGATTATTATAGGTCCTTGTGGTGTATGGTATATTTTGGTTTCTTTACTCATGGAGCAATAAATAAAATAATGTCATATACACATATGTATCAAAAGAATATAGTAGCATTATTGTGGCTGCAATTACACAATATTGATGGACATGGATTGATTATGTTGATGTCTGAGTGGAAGGATGATTCACATCTCCGTAAACAGATTTATTAGCACTTAAATTCATTGCATAAATGTAAAAATTGTATCTTGGCCTGTGACTCTACACGTTTCGGTCAGAATAGGCCCTTAGGCAAACCTTGGGTTAAAACCTTGGAATGCTCGAAGAAAACCGAGAATGTTACTTTGGGTTTTAAAGGGGAAATTCTCTTGTAGGTGGGTTGGATTCAAGTGGAATGGACATATCAAAAATTCCAGAGGTCTAGAAGGAATGGCGAAGCCGCATATTGTAGCAAGACCAGACCTAGATTGGGTTGGAAACTGCTAGCATGATAAGCCCTAATTTGAGTTATTGGGTGTGGAGCTTGCTATTAAGATATATAATGCTATTCGGTACTATACTTCATCAATATTCAAATGAATTTGGAGTGGGGCCCTCTCATAAAAAGTGAATGCATCTAGAGGTTTGGAACATCTGGGATAAGTGCAAAGGAGCAAGTTTGGATGATATAGATGTGGGCCACATCTGAGGGTGTGTGTGAATGGAGGCTAGTTTAACGGTTTAGGAATCTAGAAATTTGTCAAGTAAATTTTTGTGGAAATACCAAACTTCTGATAGGTTAGATATAATGTGGACTGATGATTTTATCATATAAAGGGATGATCTTGTGGTCCCAGGGAGTTAGACGATGTGGTGAGCACCATGTGGACCTAACCATGGCCATGTTAGAGTCCTAAGATGACATGGAACCCATCCTAACAAACATATTTTTTTATATGTGTGTCAGATTGGGATAAAATTTATATCACCAAAAAGCTCTAGGCAAGTTGAATGTGATGGCAATGTCCAAATTTAGTTCTACCAACTTTGGGAAAAGAGGAATTTTGTGGCCCATTTCCATAATGAGACCATGGAGGTTGGGTTAAATAAAATTAACATCCCCCATTTAGCCTAGAGAGTGCTGGGGGGTGGGAGGGGGCATTACAAATTAAATGAGGATTGATGAATCATATATGAGACTGACTATAAACTCTATCCCCTAAGATCTTGATTACGACAATGCAAAGGATTTTACTGTGTGGACTATCATGGATAATGATAAAAATCTAACATGAAAGTAAATTGATATATAATTTCATGCAAAATATAAAAAGGTGAACATTTCCCATTGATTTTTAGTTTGTAATTCCCATGTTTATGTTGTTTTTTAATCCATCAAATTATATTGTACATATATTCATCAATTCATGACAATGGATTTATAGCATGTCATGTATGAAGGTGAAACTTTACAAAGATATGTGGTGTAATGGTAGAAAATATCACACCAAATGGTTGGATGATAGGAAGAAAGCATGTGACAATGGGAAAGCTACAATTTTCCATGTTACTAATTGTTATCACTTCATTTTTTTCTCACAATATACATTTAGATCATGATAATCTAGAAAAGTCATCATTTGGAAACACTATAACATAATAAGGCTTCCCCATAGCTACTTTGAATCACCTCAAAGAGCAAGGGAAAAAAATTACAAAGTGTATTTCTATACACTTGTGTATCCTTCTTTCACTAACACTCATGCAACTTGCACACCTTTTCCATTGAAAGCCATACAAGTCTTCTCACATGAGTGAATGTAACCTCTCGATGCATTTATGGAGGTAGATCTAGCTCAAGTGATTTAGGTTACTGTACAAGAGAAAGGTGAGCTTCCATACCTTTTATGAGCACTACTTTGGCCTTCCAGAGTCCCTTTGAAGTATTGGAATCTCCATTTTGAACAAAGAGATTCACAATGGAACTAATTCTTCAAAGAGTTCATAATTTTTCTATAAATGAAAGTTATGGACCAACTTTTGAAAAAAGGAGAAGAATTGCAAGGTTATGTTGTAGGAATGATATCACAGATAATATAGCTTACTCTCTCATTTATAGTGTTTATCACCCTCATGCTTGTTAGTGTCATTTCCTCAAAGAACAAAGAAAAATACATTCAATATTGTTCGAAAGGTATTTAAAGAAGTAAAATGACCCATCCAAGGAGAGTGTTGAAGCTCATTTGAATTCCACCATTTTCTCTAGGTGTTGTTACTCATGTTCATGCCTTTCATTGTATTAAAATGTAAATATTGATGCTTACCTCCAAGTTTTTATGTTTGAATGGTATAACTGTAATTTAATTCATAGTTTAGTGTTATGCATGCTTCTTTGTTTTATTGTGAAATAGCAATACTTTTGTGCTTATCCCACAACTAATCAGTGTCTAGTGTTTAGCTCACAACTTAGCTTAATAAAGGAGATTTTTCTTATCCATGCAACAAAATCCCCAACTGAAATTGGTGACTCTACTTGTGTTTAGATCATTTCATATCACTTCTTAGGTTGTTTTCATTCATTTTCTAACCTCTACTAAATTGCATACAAGATAATAGGCTTGTACCTCCATTTTGTAACTACCGTCATCAGTTTTTATTCTATAATTTCATTCTCCACTTTGTTAGTTTATTCCATGCAAGTTTTTCACATGTGAGATGATTCCTTATGAAATTGTGCCGTATAACATTGTGCATATACACAATATATGCAACTATCTCTAAAGAGACTTATGCAATCCAATTTAAATCCATTTTTAGGTTGTACTTAGTTTTGTTTATAGGATTAGTTAGCAAGCCTCAATTTTTAAGGAATGTAGGTTAGCATTATCTTTCTCTTTTTCAGTTTCATAAGTAAATAGCTATATTAGAGGGTAGAAGGAGGAATAATTGTTCCTTTCTCTTTCCATGTGGATGGATTCCTTACTTTTCATAGCACATGGATGTATAGTTTAGAGTTATAGTTCTTTTTGTTGCCATGTTTATCACAAATCACGCATAAGGGACCTAAAAGCCTCCTTTACTCTAGCATGCCATTTTCCTTACACCCAAAAGAAATCTTGGGGAAATAGAACAAGGAAAGTGGGTGAAATAAATTTCGTTGTACAAATTTCATTTTTGTGTTATTGTCATTTATTTGCAAAATTCACCAACATCAAGAAATTAATTAGGTAGAGTGAGAACCTTTAAAAGTTCACATATTTTACCTTTACCAAATTTATTCTTATGAAAAAATCATTTTGAGAGTATTATTAATATTTATAGAAATTCACATCACTTAGAAATTAATTAGGCAGAGTAGGAACTACTCAAATTTACATGCTTTTCACTTGATTAAATTTCTTTACGTGTTGCAATTTCATTTTCAAGCAATCTTTTATCAAACATCATTATTTCCCCATGTGTTGAATTTTTATAGAGTCTTTTATTATGATAATTGCTTATAATGAATTTAATTCTTTTTACACATTTGTATCCATGATTTCATCATTAAGAAATTACATAAACGACATAAACCAAAATGCTAGAGGATCATACAGAGATAGCCACAAAAGAACACAATATTTTACCTTAGGAAAACCCACATGGGGAAAAACCCAACAACATTTTCATATAAAAATCTTCAATTTAATAGAGATACATCTTAGTCAACAACTAGGTCAAACTTGGTCCATCCTCTTAGTCAAGTCATAAGTCTGCCTGCTAAAGTGTCTGATTAGGTTTGCAGAGAATTCTTCCTTGTGCCTTCTATAAAAATATTCTTTCCATAGAGATTTGGTTCCTTCACAAAGATTCTGATCAACAGAGGTTTGGCCTTCATAAAAAAGGTATAAATTGTCCTTCCACAAATATTCATCACTTTAGACATTTGGTCTTGTGGTTACATATTCGTCCTCCAACAATCCTTGACTTCATCCTTCATTCTGATTGAGATCCAACTTGCTTTTTACCTCAGGTGATCTGAGTTTTCTCTTGGAACAAATGCTATTCGAGTTGATGCACTTAGGAGAAGGTCAAATTTATTATATATACCTTTTTTTCTTGGCTGAATGGGTGCGTATTTACTAGAGCCAACCTGAACATTTTGAAGAGGTTGAATTGAATAGGAGGAGGTTGAATTCATCTTTTAGAGCCTAAAAATCATCTTTTACAAATTTAAATTTTCTCTTTTTCAACTGACATGAAGAACATGCTTACAAAATACATTAAAGGCTAAAATATACATTATGAAGACCGACCATAGTTACCAAAATCAATGCTCCCTCTTTACTAGGGAGGTATTCATAATGACTATCTAAATGTTCTCAAGTTAACACAATTTCTCTCTGAAAAAGTTATAATAGAATCATCATTAACCTTTTCAACATCTATGACATAAGGTAAATATTTATCATATTTGACATCATCAACATCATCTATTCAACATCTTTTACATCGCTAGAGTCATCATCAATATCATCAAGGTCAGCACTCTTGACCTATAACAATCATAACATCGACTTAGTACCATTATTCAGGTTAGCATACCTAACCTATGGTACATCATCAATATCCACTAGTTACCATCATCTAGGTAGCATGCCTAAACTATGGTACACCATCAATATACTCTAGGTACCATCATCTAGGCTAGAACATTTATCTTATGGTACAACATCAATATCAACTAGTCACCATGATCTGGTCGATGCCTCAACCTCATGGTATACATACTAGTACAAATTTTCGATCACCATAATCAAACCTTAGGGAATATCCACATTCCAACTTTACAGGGTTTGCCAAATCCTAGAGGACATCCACATCCTCACTCCAAAGGATTTTCCATCACCATGGTCAAACCCTAAAGGAAATTTATGTCCCAATTCCATAGGCCCCACTTTAGGCTATCCTTCACAGGCCTCACTCTAGGCCATATTCCATAGGCCTCACTCCAGGCCATATTCCATAGGCCTCACTCTAGGCCATATTCCATAGGTCTCATTATAGGACATGATACTATATGGGCTCACTCAACGACTAATCGAGCCTGATGTTGAAAGGCACCCACTCTTATAGAGTGACCAGGATAAAACACTGAAAGGTATAGAAATTATGATGTATATTTGAAAATTTTCATGAAGTTTAATCAAAATCACAAGACATAAACCTACTCTATTGCTCTACGGGCATTAATTCACAATTTAGAACAAAAATCTCAGACATGCAATAAGGAATCACACACATGTAAATAGTATTTTTTTGGGGAACACAAACTACTAAAAACCCTTATGCCTGCTTGCATTAATATGATGAATAGAGATGTATTACAATTGCTTTGCTCAACTAAGCACAACCTGAAAGTGCACAACCTATCTCTCTACTCACTGAGAAGCTCTGACCCAAACTTGGTCAATTTCTACCTCTTCTTGAGCCCCTATTTCCTTGCACAATTCCTAACAAATTAGGCCCTTATTATTTAGGAATTTCTCCAAAAAGGATTGCGCAATTCCCAAGGTTGATCATTTGATTGCATGCAACACATGTACACTCAAGACTAGTCTACAACCGACGTTACACTACCTTGGAATCTCCACCATAGTTGGGGAACTCGAATTCTCTGTACGCACTAGCTATTTTGGGTTGATTGATTAGTTAACTAGATGATCACTGAGTTTGAATGAAGTCCCACAGTTTAACTGACCTTCCACTAGTTCATCCAAAAGTTGGAACTAGTTTAACTGAAAACAACTTGAGATAATGGAATTTTGATTGCTACAAATTAGCAATCACACATTCTTAAATGAACTCTAACTCCTCCAACTTGAATTTACTAAGTAAGCTAGGTGGCACAATCCATGTCACACAAGTTAACTGCATCCAAGTTGTTTGCTGATGTGGAAATTTGAATTTACTCAATTTAATCAAGGCATAATCAAATTAAGAATTTCTTGTTGCTTTTTTTTCAACACTCCTTCTCAGCAATAAATGGATTATCAACCACCCCTATCCTACACCTGTGGAACTCAAACTTCCCTCTTGACAAGGCCTTTGTCAAAATTTCATCATCTTGTTCCTCTGTTGGAATATATTGTAGCAAAATTATCTGGCTCTGCACACAGTCCCGTAAATGGTGATACCAAATATCTATATGCTTGGATCGATCGTGAAATGTAGGATTCTTAGAGAGCTTGATGAAACTCTAATTATCATAGTAGATCACAATTGGATCCATCATCTGACCAAGCAGTCCAACACATATCTTTCTCATCGAGATTGCCTCACATGTTGCTTGAATTGTAACCATGTCTTCTGCTTCTGTTGAGTTAAGCACCAAAGATATTTGTTTGTTGTTGTACTAGGAAAAAACTATGGACCCAACACTAAAAATTCCACCTGATGTAGTCTTTCATTCTGATGGACTCCCTGCCCAATATGCATCTGTGAATCCACACAAATTTACTCCCTTTATCTGTCTCTACCATAGTCCAAACTAGGTAGTGCCTATGAGGTACCGTAAAACATGCTTAACTTCCTTCCAAAATAATTTGGTTGGCCTAACCATAGATTGGCTCAAATTTTTGACTACATAATACATATCTGGTTGTGTGTTCACAAGATACATTAGTGAACCCACTAGCTGGCGATAAATGGTAGAATCCACTTCCTCACCTAAAATGGCATCCTCCTTCCTCAAGTTGGTCACTAGAGGTGTCTCCATGGGTTTTCAACTCTCCACGCAGAATCTCTGTAATATCTCATTTGCATACTTTCCTTGAGAGACAAACAATTCCCCATCGCCTTGTCATACTTCCAACCCAAGGAAGTAGTGCATAAGACCCATTTCCTTCATTTCAAATTCCTTTGCAAGGTCCTCCTTGCAAGATCTGATCAGCTACTCATTACCTATTAAAATCAAATCATCAACATATAAGACAATAATGAGAAATTTACCTTCTACCAAGATATCATAGAGGTTTTCATTTGCCTCACTTTTGGTGAAGCCCAAACCGGTGGGATAACTATTGATCCTAGTGTACCAAGCACAGGGTGATTGTTTGAGACCATACAATGCATGCTTGATTGTGCACACATGAGACTCTTGATCAAAGTCTCAAAGCCTTTTGGTTTCTCGATGTACACCTCCTCCTTAATAAATCCATTGGGGAATGTTGTTTTTACATCCATTTGGTGGATCTTCCACCCCATCTGCACAGCCAAAGCAAGAATTGATCTAATGTATGAGTACCTTTCTACAAGAACAAAGGTATCCTCATAGTTAATTCCTTCAACTTGAGAGTACCCCTTGGCCACAAATTTGGCCTTATACTTCTATGCTTTCATCTGCTGCCTGCTTCACCTTGAAGATCCATCTCAACCCATAACTGATTTATCTGTTGGTCTTGGGACCACTTCACAAACATTGTTCTTTACAATGGATTCATATTCCTCCACCATTGCATCAACCCATACAGGTTTCTCTACTGCTTCCTCAAAAGAGGATGGCTCAGTCTTTACAATCTTAACCATTTGAGCCATGTAGCCAGTGTATCGATCAGGGGACGTTCTCTACCTGTGCTGATTTAAAGGAGCACCCACATTCTCCCTCGCATCATGTGCAAGTTTCTCAACTTCCCTAGCTCTTTTCATGCCTTCTTTGGATGGTTCTGCTTGAGTGGTTGTCTCCAATCTCTGCTCCTCAATTTGTGGATGCTCTACAACTTCTCAAGGTTCCTCATTTGGAGCTAAAAGCTCCTCTTTTGGTGGGATTTGAAGCTCCCTCTTGAGAGAGCATCACATTTCTTTCTTCTCATCAAACTTTACATCCCTTCGCACAACTGTCATTCTGAGGGATGGAAAGTACACACGGTAGTTGTGGGGAGTTTTTGTGTAACCCAAAAATACCCCCAATTATGTTGTTGGCTCTAGATTCTTCCTTGATTCTTTATAGGCTTGGTAGTAAACAAAGGCTCCAAAAATATTGAAGTGCGACATATCCAGATTCCTCCCCGAGAAAGCCTCCTCTGGTGTAATCATGCCGAGAATCCTATAAGGACTATGGTTCTACAAATAAACTATTGTGTTGCATGCCTCAACCCACAAATGCAGAGGCAAGCCTTGGTCATGCAACATCGCTCTCACTTCACCCACAATGCTACGGTTCTTTCTCTCAACCACCCCATTTTGCTGTAGGTTGTGGGGTGTTGTAAACTCTCCTCAAGTGCCTTCTTTTGCACAAAATTTTTTAAATTCATTCGACACGTACTCACCTCCATTATCGCTCTTGAGAGCCTTCACCTTCTTGTTGGTTTCTTTCTCAAGCAGTTCTTTGAATTCTATGAACTTGGAGAATGTCTCATATTTATTCCCCAGGAAGAATATCCAACACTTCCTTAAAAATTCATCAATAAAAATGAAAATGCGTGGCAGTGGAGGCTGTCGAGAAAGGTCCACAGACATCAAAGTGGATCCTTTTAAGGAATGCATGTGCTTTGTTTTCCCAATCCTAGAATGTGGATTTTTGTTTACTTTCCCAAAGGACATCCTTTTCTTACATCTTGCTACTCAAGTGCTCCTTTGGGAGGGCCAGTGGTTATCTACTACATAAACTTCAGGGTGCCATGATGCAAATGGCCAAGTCTTCTGTGCTAAAGTTCATTGACATCACAGCTCTGCACCTTCTCCGTCTTTGTGCTTAATGAAACATAATATTCCACATCTATCTTATACAGGTTCTTCATACAAACCCCGATTTGCTTCACCTGAATCATGGCTATGTGTCTCAGGAATGCCTTTCAACCTTTGTTGAAGATCACATCATAACCATGGTATTCCAAAACTACAACATAAATGAGATTTTTCTTTAGGCCTGGAACGAACATGACATTCTTGAGCATGAGGGGGTATACTGACTCCCTCTAAAAGGTGATTTTACCAATCCTAATCATGCTATACCTTCCGTCATCCCATGTCTTGATGTGCATTTGCAAGTCTTTTTCCTCCAGGTCACTAAAAAAATATCTACACCCTGTCATGTGGAACTACGCACTTGATTCCAAGTACCACACACTCCCTATCATTGTGTTGGCCATGCATGCAATAAGGGTAAAGTCAACCTCAAACTGTGAAGCAAAGGCTTCACCTACTGCTCCTCCCGAGGTCTTCTTGCTTGCCTTTTTGTATGGACACTTCATGGAATAGTGCTTGAATTCATGACAATGGTAGCATTTAATTTTGGACAAATATTTCTTCTTTCCCCCTTGACTGGATTTTGGTTGAGATTGAGATTTCTTCCCTTTTCCCTTCTTTGCCTTTCTAACCAATGAAAATTTTTCTTCATCCTTGCCCTTGGATGAAGTCCCATCTCTGATATTTCTCCTTATTTCCTCCTGTACCAAATCAAACCATAAGTGCTCCCAATTTGGTAGTTTCTCCCTCCCATTCACCAGTACAAACGGTAGTTGTGGGGAGTTTCTGTGTAACCCAAAAATAACCCCAATTATTTTTTCAGATATAGATTCTTCCTTGATTCTTTATAGACTTGGCAGTAAACAAAGGCTCCAAAAATATTGAAGTGCGACACATCGAGCTTCCTCCCCGAGAAAGCCTCCTCTGGTGTAATCATGCCGAGAATCCTATAAGGACTCTGGTTCTACAATAAACTGTTGCGTTGCATGCCTCGAACCACAAATGTAGAGGCAAGCCTTGGTCATGCAACATCACTGTCACTACTCCCACAATGCTATGGTTCTTTCTCTCAACCACCCCATTCTGCTACAGGTTGTGGGGTGTTGTAAACTCTCCTCAAGTGCCTTCTTTTGCACAAAAATGTTTAAATTCATTCGACATGTACTCACCTCCATTATCACTCTTGAGAGCCTTCACCTTCCTGCCAGTTTGTTTCTTAAGCAGTGCTTTGAATTCTACGAACATGGAGAATGTCTCATCTTTCTTCCCCAGGAAGAAGATCCAACACTTCCTTAAGAATTCATCAATAAAAATGACAATGCGTGGTAGTGGAGGCTGTCGAGAAAGGTCCACAGACATCAAAGTGGATCCTTTTAAGGAATGCATGTGCTTTGTTTTCCCAATCTTGGAATGTGGATTTTTGTGTGCTTTCCCAAAGTACATCCTTTTCTTACATCTTGCTACTCAAGTGCTCCTTTGGGAGGGCCAGTGGTTATCTACTGCATAATCTTCAAGGTGCCATGATGCAAATGGTCAAGTATTCTATGCTAAAGTTCACTGACATCATGGCTTTGCACCTTCTTCATCTTTGTGCTTAATGAAACATAATATTCCACATCTATCTTATATAGGTTCTTCATACAAACCACGATCTGCTTCACCTGAATCATGGCTATGTGTCTCAGGAATGACTTTCGACCTTTGTTGAAGATCACATCATAACCATGGTATTCCAAAACTACAACATAGATGAGATTTTTCTTTAGGCCTGGAACGAACATGACATCCTTGAGCATGAGGGGGTATCCTGACTCCCTCTAAAAGGTGATTGTACCAATCCTGATCGTGCTATACCTTCCGTAATCCCACGTCTTGATGTGCATCTGCAAGTCTTTTTCCTCCAGGTCACTAAAAAAATATCTACACCTTGTCATGTGGAACGATACACCTGATTACAAGTACCACACACTCCCTATCATTGTGTTGGCCATGCATGCAATAAAGGTAAAGTCAACCTCAAACTGTGAAGCAAAAGCTTCACCTGCTACTCCTCTCGAGGTCTTCTTGCTTGCCTTTTTGTGTGGAAACTTCATGGCATAGTGCTTGAATTCATGACAATGGAAGCATTTAATTTTGGACAAATCTTTCTTCTTTCCCCCTTGACTGGATTTTGGTTGAGATTGAAATTTCTTCCCTTTTCCCTTCTTTTCCTTTCTAACCAATGCAAAGTTTTCTTCATCCTTTCCCTTGGATGAAGTCCCATCTTTGGTATTTCTCCTTATTTCCTCCTGTACCAAATCAAACCATAAGTGCTCCCAATTTGGTAGTTTCTCCCTCCCATTCACTAGTACACACGGTAGTTGTGGGGAGTTTCTGTGTAACCCAAAAATACCCCCAATTATTTTTTCGACTCTAGATTCTTCCTTGATTCTTTAGAGACTTGGTAGTAAACAAAGGCTCCAAAAATATTGAAGTGCGACACATCCAGCTTCCTCCCCAAGAAAGCCTCCTCTGGTGTAATCATGCCGAGAATCCTATAAGGACTCTGGTTCTACAAATAAATAGTTGTGTTGCATGCCTTGACCCACAAATGTAGAGGCAAGCCTTGGTCATGCAACATCACTATCACTCCTCCCACAATGCTACGGTTCTTTCTCTCATCCACCCCATTCTGTTGCAGGTTGTGGGGTGTTGTAAACTCTCCTCAAGTGCCTTATTTTGCACAAAAATGTTTAAATTCATTCGACACGTACTCACCTCCATTATCACTCTTGAGAGCCTTCACCTTCTTGTCGGTTTCTTTCTCAAGCAGTGCTTTGAATTCTACGAACATGGAGAATGTTTTATCTTTCTTCCCCAGGAATAAGATCCAACAATTCGTTAAGAATTCATCAATAAAAATGACAATGCGTGGCAGTGGAGGCTGTCGAGAAAGGTCCACAGACATTAAAGTGGATCCTTTCAAGGAATGCATGTGCTTTGTTGTCCCAATCCTAGAATGTGGATTTTTGTGTACTTTCCCAAAGTATATCCTTTGGTTACATCCTGCTACTCAAGTGCTCCTTTGGGAGGGCCTGTGGTTATCTACTTCATAATCTTCAGGGTGCCATGATGCAAATGGCCAAGTCTTCTGTGCTAATGTTCACCAACATCGCGGCTCTACACCTTCTCTGTCTTTGTGCTTAATGCAACATAATATTCCACATCTATCTTATACAGATTCTTCATACAAACCCTGATCTGCTTCACCTGAATCATGGCTATGTGTCTTAGGAATTCCTTTCGACCTTTGCTGAAGATCACATCATAACCATCGTATTCCAAAACTGCAACATAGATGAGATTTTTATTTAGGCCTGGAACGAACATGACATCCTTGAGCATGAGGGGGTATCATGACTCCTCTAAAAGGTGATTGTACCAATCCCGATCGTTCTATACCTTCCATCATACCATGTCTTGATGTGCATCTGCAAGTCTTTTTCCTCCAGGTTACTAAAAAAATATCTACACCCTGTCATGTGGAAGGATGCACCTGATTCCAAGTACCACACACTTCCTATCATTGTGTTGGCCATGCATGCAATAAAGGTAAAGTCAACATCAAACTATGAAGCAAAGGCTTCACTCGCTACTCCTCCTAAGGTCTTCTTGCTTGCCTTTTTGTGTGGACACTTCATGGCATAGTGCTTGAATTCATGAAAATGGAAGCATTTAATTTTGGACAAATCTTTCTTCTTTCCCACTTGACTGGATTTTGGTTTGGATTGAGATTTCTTCCCTTTTCCCTTCTTTTCCTTTCCAGCCAATGAAAAGTTTTCTTCATCCTTGCCCTTGGATGAAGTCCCATCTCTAGTATTTCTCTTGATTTCCTCTTGTACCAAATCAAACCATAATCACTCCCAATTTGGTAGTTTCTCCCTCCTATTCACTAAATCTTGATAGTTATGCTAGCTCTTGGGAAGGCCCAGAAGGGCTAGGATTACCCCGTCTTCTTCAAGAGCATTAACACTGACCCCACCAAGTTCATCACGAAATTTTGTGAACTTGCTCAGATACTGCAGAATAGTGTCATTACTCTACATTTTGATACTTCAAAGTTTATCCTTGAGCACCAACTTCCTGTGGTCACTATTATTCTCGAAAAATTTTGTTAGTGCCTTCCACATTGCAAACAAAGTTTCTTTTCCATGGAGGTTTGAGACAATGTGATCCCATACTCCCTCCAATATTATTCTCCATGCCTTATCTACATATTTCTTCCATTAAGCAAGGTTCTGGGCATCAAAATCCTATGGTTTTGCAATATTTGTCTTGATGTATTCTAGCAATCCATTTTCATCCAATACCACCTCCATGTGATCCTTCCATGCAACAAAATTAGACGTTCCTTCCAAGGCATACTCTAGCCTTAGTCCATTGAAGGCCATATTCTTAGCTCTAAAGAAATTCTACTACACTGAGCTCCAAATTTAAACCTCCTGAGAAACTACTTCAAAATTCCTGTTCTCATGTGAAATTTTCTCTGATACCATGTAAACATTATGACATATATTTGCAACTGCTCATGAAGTTTTAATCAAAATCGCAAGACACAAACATACTCTACTTCTTTGTGGACATTAATTCACTATTTAGAACAAAACTCTCAAACATGCAATAAGAATTCACACACATGCAATTACTATTTTTCCTGGGAAAAAAAAACTACTAAAAACCCTAACGTCTGCTTGTATTAATATGATGAATAGAGGTGTATTACAATTTCTTTGCTCAACTGAGCACAACCTGCAATTGAAAAACCTATCTCTCTACTCACTTAGAAGCTTTGACCCAAACTTAGTCAATTTCTGTCTCTGCTTGAGCCCCTATTTACTATGTAATTCTAGAGAAATTAGGCCCCTATTATTTAGGAATTTCTCCAAAATGGATTGCACAATTCCCAAGGTTGATCATCTGACTGCATGCAACACCTGTACACTCAAGACTAGTCTACAACTGATGTTACACTACCTTGGAATATCCACCATAGTTGGAGAACTTCAAATTCTTTGCATGCACTAGCTATTTTGGGATGATTGATCAGTTAACTGGGTGATCACTGAGTTTGACAGAAGTCCCACTGCTTAATTGACCTTCAACTACTTCCTCCAAAAGGTGGAACTAGTTTAACTGAAAACAACTTGATATAACTGAATTTGATTTCTACAAATTTTCAATCCCACATGTTTAACTAAACTCTAACTACTCCAACTCAAATTTACTGAGTAAATAGGTGACACGTGCCATGTCACACAAGTTAACTGTGTCCAAGTTGTCTCCTGATGTGTAAATTTGAATTTTCTCAATTTAATCAAGGCAAAATCAAATTGAGAATTTCTTGCCGCATTTTTTCAACAAAAAGCACCCACTCTTTCAAGTGATCGAGCGTTGAGGACCATTCTTCCTATTCCAGGTCAACACACTTGACCTAGCAATAATGATCATCCTCTATCACATCACCATAAATCCCTCTCACTAAGAGAGGTATCAACAAGTCCCATATTGTCCCTCAAGTACATAAAATTCACCCAAGACAGAGGCTTTTCCAGGATATCAACTATCTGCTCATCAATAGGAATATACCAGAGCCTCATTACTCCCTTTTGAACTATGTCAAGAATGTAGTAGTACTTAATCTCGAAGTTATTTGAGCAATTAGGTTTCAATATACTCTACCTCTGCTTCTTGCTTATTGAAGAAATCATAGTAGAATAGAAGAAGATTCCAAATGAACTCTTCATGTCTTTCAACATTCCTTTCCCAATCAAAAATGTAATCCTACAATTCCATCTCATTGTTTGAGATACATCTCAAACCATAGTATCATGCAGATATCTCAATACATACTTGAAATAAAATGTCTAGCCTAATACAACAAGGAGAAATTAAACTGCTTACACTCACAATCTCTTATTTTTTTCACCACGAGAGTAGACATGGAATTACAGTCCATCATTCCAAACTTCTAGTCCCAAATAGTAGTGCATCAAACACAAAATCCTTCATATCAAATTCAGTAGCCAACTCCCTCTTAATCTATAACATAATCAAATCTTTATACCACGACTGATCCCTTTGACATTGAGTCCTCAAGGTCTCGAGGTAGCCCTTATGTACACTTCTTATCTCATTGAGAAGGATGATCTCTACATTCGTTTGCCAGGTATGTTATTCAAAAGAAATCATAAAAATAAATTTTAAGAAAAGGATCTTGTTGACAGTACTGGACCCGCCAACATGTCAAGGGGATATCCCCGGTAAGAAGTCCCAATTAGACCTCAGACCTTTTGGTGTAGGAGTCTCAGAAGTGGGTTGTAAGGTAATGCCTTGACCACGATGTCGAATAGAGGCAAGTAAGATAACTTTGTCAGTAGCAAAGGGTTTGACCACTGCAGTGAGTCAAGGAAGGTGCATGAGAGGTTCTAACACAAAGCGGGGGGGGATGAGCGCGCCCCTTGAAAACTTGTATCAGTACTCAGATAGTAAGGGAACATACGAGCGAAGATGCATAACAAGCTGGAAAGAAGAGTAGCTGATAATCCAAAGTGATGGTTAAACCAAAAACACATTTGCAACAATATTCATATAATTGCATACGAATTAGTTCATACACAAATACGTAAGTTAAACAACATATATCATTAAGGAAACCGGAACAGTCCAACTACAATAACAACATATGCATGAAAATGTGTTGGCTCTTATTATATAAAGAAATGTAAGTTCCAATCATACAATACATCCATGTAAACCTACTAGCCCCACTAGTGGAATGTTACAGCCACATCTGCCTACTCCTCCAAAGAGATGAACTAGCTCCGTGCAGTGGAAAAGCCAAGGTGTGTTACAATACTGTCTAAGCTCTTTCCAAGATAGTCTTATCAGAAGCTTGGCTGACCAAAAGCCTATACAATGAGTTATGAGGGACTATTTATAGCAAAGGGTGGGGTGACCCTTGACATTCCCCTTTGTGACCATTCAACTACCCTCATGACTCTTCACCTACTCTATGACTGTTACATCCACTATTGACACTTGACTTACACTTGACATGACTCAACGTTGTGTACCCATGTGAAAAATGGCTTGAACAAGTCAAAGTAGATGTCATTCTAACTTAGAAAACTATAGAAGTCCAACTGCTCGACATCCTCATGCTGATCAACAGTAACATATTGATGCCAATATTGGTAGTCCTTGATAGTGTCTGTGTGTTCTGCTGCGATATCTGTCTGAAACCTAAACCTTGCCTCCATAGCATCCAGGTACACTGCTCAGGCTCCTCTGTCCAACTCGTCTGAAAGCATGTGCATCATTGTATTCAATGTGGTGAGACCAACAACAGACTTGCAAATGATGTCTATACTGATAGGTAAGTCTGGGTTGGTGGCAGTGCACATCAACTCATCGAAGTACGAGTCAAGCTCCTGTTGGACCTACTTCTTTGTCTTCGCCTGGGTGAGAGTCCCAAGTGATGGGATTGCATGTGTGTGCACCACAACATCCATGCTCTTGAATACTCGTGCATGGGAAGCCTATATGTTAGTGATGAGTTGTGGTAGGTCCTCATAGTTCTGGATCTGATTCCAGATACGTGCTTGCAACTCAACCACATTGGCCCTCATCATCTTTGGTAAGTGAAGCGAGGCTCCCTTGTACTTCATCATCCATGCTTGCATGCTATCAACAATAGCATGTATGTTCTTCAAGATGAGTTCTCTTCTTGCACATTGTTGCTATCATCCATGGAGATGGACGACTGCTTGGTGCACAGTACCAAACTTGGAGTACAATGCTCGCATAACTGTATCAAGGGACAATACTTCATCTAGTATTGCCTTCTTTAGTTCATCTCGGGCGGACATTGTCACCAAGTCTCCTCCTTGCTTGGCCACCTGGAGTTCCTTCACCATTCGCTCATTCTCAGATATGAGGAAACGAACACTTGAGCTAGTGGCTTCAACATACACTCTGGTTGCATCGGCCAAAGCAGTTGGATGCTTGTGCACATTAGTCACAATCATTCGTTCTTCAACTTGCACAGGGGATGTTTGGTCCTCCAGAGTTGGTGCTCTCTGAGACTGCACAACTCTGTGATGATATTCGTCTAAGGAGATGTTGTGCATCTCTGCTTATGACTAACCACCAAGGATCTCAGTGCCTCCTTGGTCATTTGAGACCTTCTCATCATCTGGATGTAATGAAGTAGGTAAGTTGACCTCTTTGTGGTGAGGCATGAGGTTGGTGTCCTGTTCCAACTCCTACTGCTCCATGTCTACATCCAACTATTCAAGCACCTATTCTATCTCATGAGAAAAGTCTTGCCCCTACAATGGTTCACCCTATTCGCCCGATGCCAGTTGTTCAGACGAATCAACTACTTGTATGAGCACCGCTTCTTCCATTTGCACATGATATGCCCCCTGCTATATCTGTTGTTGCTGCACTTCCCTCTCCTATTGGTGCAACTCTTGTTCTTTCCAAAGTTTCTCCCACAACTCATGCAACTCCTTCTCTACTTCTCCCATTCTCTTCTTATCCCTCTGCCTTCACGCAATTCACTTTTCGCGTTGTTGCCTCTTTGCCTAAATAGTCGTAGCTTCTTGTTCTACAAGTGGATCTTCTCGAAACTTGCAGCTTTGTTCCTCCTCCATGTGATCAACAATCTTCCTCTTCCCTTTGTCACGCATAGGTATTCTTGGCTCTGCTACCTTTTCTGTTGCTGCTACTACTGGTTCTCTCTGTAATGATGCTTCATGTTTCTTTGCTAACCACTCCATGGCAAAGCCAACCTATTCATTGGGTCTGGAGGAACTGTAGCGATACCTCCATGAGTCTTCCTCGACCCAATGAAATGTCCCATGGCTCTAGTTGAACTGAACTCTCGAGCAATGATCCTTCACAATGCAATGTGGGTCATACAAGTTGAAGTTTCGGAGGTCAAATGGGCACTTCTTCATTTGTTCTGCTTCAACATCCTCTTCCTTGATACTCCGGATCTCATATAACCCAATACGCAATGGAAGAGCGGGCCAAGGTGCCTTCTTATTCTGTTGTATTCTAGCTGCCAATCCTACCAAGATGTCATATGCTACTTCCTGCATGACAAGTACGTCCAAGGAAAAATTTGGCAGAACATGTGGAGGCTTCCCCACACTGAACATTTAGATGAAAGTGCCGGACGATGAGGCATACCAATCTGCAAGGCCTAACAACGCCTCCATTTCTTCCTCTGAAATGCAGGGTGGATCCTGTTCGAATATCATCTTGTACACTGGGCTGAAAAAATGGTCAGGCAGCCATATGATTACTCCTATGAAGCTGCATTCAGACAACAACTTGAAATATGTGTTCACAACAGTCTCCGCCGGTGACCATGCCCACTCCAAGCCCGGGAACTCATGTCGGGCACAGACTGCATCTAGGATATAGGTGTACATGTAAATCTCTGCATTCATACCTTCGTGTGACTGTTGAGCCTTCATGACTCATTCCTTCAGCTGATGAGCCAGTGTGTCGGACCAATTGCATGGTTTACCTTCTCTAGCCAGTTGGTCCAACGTGATCACCCAACTCTGAGGAAAGGTTTCATTGCTTGCTTAGCCACTCAGTCAACATGCGAATATGACAAAGTACTGGTACACCCTCCTCAATATCTTTGTCTTGTAGATCTGGTTGGGTGTCATCCTGAAGTGAGTTGGCTCCTTAACCCACTCCTTCAGAATGTCTCTAGAGTTAGCTCTGTTGTTGGGTAAGTTAAATGGAGGAGTCATGACAGTCACAGACTCTGACATATGATACATCTCATCATAATCTCGTGCCCAGAAGGTAGCAAGCTTCCTCCCACTGACACTGCTCACGGGCATAATCTCGGGGTTAGTGTGAGAGATGATCTAATGAATCATGTCTGTGCATGGGAATGCGGTGTATCTGCATGCAATCCGGTACAAGCCAGACTTGTGAATGTTCATGTAAATTTGACGGTATTTGAGGTCTTCCCCAAAAGTGCTTGCGAATGTTTCATGAACATCTTGCCACTTTTGTTTGATGTCCTTGTCTAGATACAACTTCGTATCTTCATAGATTGGCAGACTAGAGGACATCTGCTCAGCTACTGCTCCAAATGCACCTCCATCGGTGTCTTATGATCCTATTCTCTTGGAAACCATTGAGACAGATGAACACATGAAAGATCTGGAAACAAGCAACATGCATGGCAAGAAATAAGTTAGTGGAAACAAAGCAAATCCAGGGAAGGACACAGCACATACCTGGGAAACTGATGAGCAAGATTGTGCAAATTTTACTGGGAGGCTGAGTGACTGGCTACTAGAACTGCGCAAAAGGAAATTTGGGTTTTCTGGGAGGAAGGACTGGCTGCTAGATCTATGAAATGCGTAATCCAGTCAGGCTATTGGCTACAAGGATTGCACAATGTGCAATTCCAGCTGGGAAGGACTGCAGGTCGAGGGACAGATTTGCGCAATTTCTTGGGCCAAGAAGCCACTATCCTCCAGAAATGAACAAAACAGTCCCGGAGGCTAGTGCTGGGCAGGAATGCACATTTCTGGAGAGGAAGGTGGGCCTTCCTTCCCCAAATTGCGCATTGCAGCCTTGGTGAAGGCAGAGTCCGGTCCAAGGTTGGCCCGACTCACCGACGGGCAACTGAAAGAAAATAATAAAATGAATGCATGGTGACACTGAGTGATAGCAGAAGTGATTGGCAGTGCATGCAAAACATGAATGAAAGATTTAGCAAACAGATCAACATGCATGTGGGTGAGGCAGTTCACTGGTTGGGCGAACGTCTGTGCAAAATAGTTTCATGCATGTGACAATAGTGAGATAGCAACAAAAAATGAAACAAAGCTAGGAAAAGCTAGTATACATGTAAACGACAACAAGCATTCAAAGAAATCAAGCAAATAACACTCACACAAGTGAATACACAAAAAGCGATAGAAATGATGAAAAAGACAAGTTGAGGCCACTTACTCGTGAATAGCTAAGCTGGATGTGTTGAAGAGTCCTAGATGTGTTGTGGGATGTCAAATATCCAAGATCGATGTGAATGAATGAGCTCTGATGCGTGAAATAAATAAGTTTGGTCTCATGACGCGCATGCCATAAATCTAGGAAAAAGCGACACTTGGAGGGAAACTTCTAAAACAACTTTTCATGTAACCTCTGGCTGCTAAAAATAGCTCCCTAAATCATGGGATGCCTTTTTCATGTTGCCTCTTGCTATTCCAGGAAGAGCAAGTCATGCATGCATGCAAGTCAAGTCTCCTTGGTCCTAGGTGGAACTGGTCAACCAGACTGCTCATGCATGTAGTTGCTCAACTGCTTGGGAAAAATGCGCATTTCTGGCTGGAGTTGGGTTGACTGCCTAGGAGGTTTGTGCAATTTCTAGGCAGAGCAACTGACTGTTGCCCAGATTTGTGTAAATCCTGGGCTGAACATCCCTGCTGGGGAAATTTGCACAAATCTTGCTGGGAGTGTTCGTTGGCATGATTACACAATCCTAGAGCCCAGTAGGCTACCAGAGAGGATTGTGCAATTTCTGGAGGGAAGGCGAGTTGCCCTCCAGAAATGCGCAATTTTCAAGGGGAACTTGCTCAGCCTGCAACTAGACCAAGTTCGGGTGAACAACCTGTGAGGGGAATGGATCAACTATGATCGACAGGCTGCCTTTGTGTGAGGAGAACACTTGAAGCTTGAGTACTTGACAAAGCAAGACAAAGTGCTGTGAAAGGTTGGTAGGGAGGCTCCAAAACAGACTAAGGAAAAATTTTGGAGGGTGGTTGTAGCCGCTACAACACTTGGCGACACACTGGTAGAACTCCAGCTCTCTGAATGGACCTTGTTCATGAAAAGCAAGTCTAACACCTTCGGAAGTATTGTTCAATTCTTAGCTCATCTTGGTTTCACACTAACTTGATTGTAAGATGTAGCATCTGCCAGACTCTTGGTCGATTGACACAGATTCCAAGTCAAGGCAATGCAATTTTTTCGATTGGGGTTGAGGGGTATATAAGTGCACAAGCAGTATAGTCGTCAGAGTCTTAGTTTCATCTATGGTGTTGCTCCACTGCCAGCAATCCTAGATAGTACCCCGGTGGAGTCACATAGGAACATAGGCATGGCTTTGCTGCCAGCAAGTCAGTACCCCGACGGAGTTACTTGCATCACCTCCTTGTGTAGGAAGCCTTTTTCTTCTTTTGCCTTATTCATTTTTCATTTTGAATTTTTTGACTTTCCATTTTTTTCATTTTTGTAACTGTGCATATAACTTATCAATTTAGAGGCGGAAGAGGGATCCCAACTTATTGAGAGCAGAAGAGGTTGTTCTAGAAGAGAAGTAGTTTATTGTATCTTTGACGTGCCTGTTAAGGTTTTCCCCATCACCTTACTCTACTTGACTGAGCTGACAAGGGTTAACCCAAAAAAAACCGACTAGAGAAGGTGACACTAGTTAACGCACAAGCGTTGTGTTCTCACCAAGGTTCACTTCAAACAATACATATTTTCCTTTGGCGTTTCATGGACTAAGAATAACAAGCTCATCATACAGAGGTAAGATGACAGATAACCAAGTAGTGATAGTTGTGCAAGCCCTCTTGTACTTTACCCAACTTGCTTCAAGAGTCATACATGGTTTCATGCAAAACTAACCTACAAACAAAACAAGTGAACTGACAAACAACAAAGAAAAGAAAGAGCAGAAGAAAAAGTGAAAGCGAAGCAAGAAAAAAAACAAGCATGCAAGCAAACAAATGAAAGCAAACACTACTACTCCTACACTAACGATGCATGGGCCTGACCACGTGAAGTGATACTTCTAATGCAGCCACCGACACATTGGTGGACCCATGATGGTGAAGGCTTGGTCCGCGAACAACCCGGTTGTGCAAACCAGCAAGCAAGAAAGATATAACAATGAAGACAACCACACTTCATTTTTCAAAGTGCTCACAGGACATAAGTGAGTGCATGTGCATGATGGGCAGTCCGTGGACTTATCATGGTGCTGTGTGACACTACGTGCAACTTTGAAGCACAAGCACACTCTTGACTGTGACATGCAAGCAAATGAAAGAAACAAAGTTAACTTGCATCGCACACAAGTTCTTGCAATGTAAGACTCCTCCAATGCATGAGCAATGGGATTGTAAATTTCAAGTGGAGGAAGTGTGAATTTCGAGATGGATCTTCAATGCATATAGATGAGTGATGAGGAGCCTTGGGTGATTGAACAATTTAATGATCAGAGGTGAGACTAACCCCAAGAGAGCAAGGACCTGACATAGCCATCAGCTCGGGCTGAAGTGCCTTGACAGTCTTGGGTGTCTCAACTTCATCATTAGGTAGATCATCATAAATGGTGGCTTTGAAAGATAAAATGCGATAGATTCATGATAGTGATTAAAAATGGAAACAATGGATCACGACCGCCATGATCAGTAAAATCAATGAATTCATCAGCATCCTCATGATCAGATAAATCAAACAAAGGGGTAGATGAACAACGAACAAACTCATCCTCTGTGTCTCCGGAAAAGACAGATGAAGGATCAAGTGGATTTTCAACGAATAGCTTATCCTCTTCATTGTCAAATGATGGACTAACATCCGATGATTCTTGCGAGTGATCAACAATGGGTCCATCCATGGATGAAGACACACATGCAAAATCATGCATGGCAGGTTCACCAAAGAGGTTAGGAAAGAACAGAGGGGGCTCGGATAGAAGGGAGTCATCCTTCGCCAAGTGTTGATGCTCAAGCTCCCACTCATACTCTTCATGAATGACAACACATTTTGGTTGCGAAACACCAACTCCGTCAATGGGTTGTTCCTCGCTCACAACAAGTGAAGAGTCTGGAATGGACGAACACAAGACAACATCATCCGAAGGAACACCCGAGTGCAAAGATGGAGGTCGTAGAAAATATTACATGTTGGAACTCAAAGGAATACAACCAAATCTGTGCGAAAATTGAGTGAAGTGATGTTGGGAGAATGTGAAAGATGAACAAGTGCATGAGCATGATCATTAACATCATTAGGTAGTGGTGGAGCTGTTGAATGAGAGGGAGGTGGATAGTCAATGGAGACAGTGAGCACATCCACATGAGAATGTGCAGCTCCATCAATGAAGAATGTTGAGCGAGGTTTGATCTCAAGCTTCTTCTTGGGACGGGAAGATTTCTTAAGGCAATACTTGAACTAGTCCCAAAGATAAGAAAATTTCATCTGGCTCCTCGAAGCTTGAAACTGCAAGTCACAGAAGCACTGCCAAAAATAAATAACCAATTCATGTAGAGCCTTCTGTTGTTGTAACAATTTTTGGTCAAGATGGTCTGGATCAAAATGATAGAAAGTGTCTTCAATAAGATCATAGGAGTGCTCAAATGAGTGCACGCTGTCAGCTGGTAGGTTGAGTAGCGAAAAAAATGGAGATTCGCGAAACATGTATGCAAGCAGAAAATAGGCCTATTAGTCAGAAAAGTCATCTTCCTCGTGAAGCATGGAAATAAATTCATGTAAGTACTCAGGCTAGGCCACTTCACCTTCACCATAAAGTGGACAAGAGATCGAAAAACTCCCTTGTGATGGAGACATCTTCACGATTTGAAAAACACCATGGGGGAAGAAGAGTGCAAAACTCCACGAAAGGTAAGCAGAGGTTCAAAACCAGATGAGAGGACACAACTTGTCATTAGGGCCTCCTTCTAGCGCTAGAAATGTTGATGGTGCTCGACTTGCCAACATGTCAAGGGGATCTCCTCGGTAAGAAGTCCCAATTAGACCTCAGACCGTTTGGTGTAGGAGTCCCAGCAGTGGGTCATAAGGTAATGCCTTGACCGCGATGTCGCATAGAGGCAAGTAAGATAACTCTGTCAGTAGCAAGGGTGTGGCCACTGCAGTGAGTCAAGGAAGGTGCATGAGAGGTTCTAACACAAAGGAGGGGGGGGATGAGTGCACCACTTGACAAATTGTATTAGTACTTAGCTGGGAATGGAACACACGAGTGAAGATGCATCACAAGCTAGAAAGCAGAGCAATTGACAATCCAAAGTTATGGTTAAACCAATTGCACATTTGCAACAAGATTCATATAATTGCATATGAATCAGTTCATACACAAATATGTAAGTTAAACAACATATATCATTAAGGCAACTGGAATAGTCCAACTACAATAACAACATATGCATGAAAATGTGCTGGCTCTTATTATATAAAGAAGTGTAAGTTCCAATCATACAATACATCCATGTAAACCTGCTAGCCCCATCAGTGGAATGTCACAGCCACATCTTCCTGCTCCTCCAAAGAGATGAACTAGCTCCGTGCAGTGGAAAATCCAAGGCACGTTACAATAATGTCCAAGCTCTTTCCAAGATAGTCATATCAAAAGCTTGGCTGACCAAAAGCCTGTATAATGAGTTATGAGGGACTATTTATATCAAAGGGTGGGATGACCCTTGACATTCCCCTTTGTGACCATTCAACTACCCTCATGACTCTTCACCTACTCTATGACTATTACATCCATTATTGACACTTGACTTACACTTGACATGACTCAAAGTTACAATGCACATGTACCCATGTGAACAATGGCTTGAACAAGCCAAAATAGACATCATTATGACTTAGAAAACTATAGAAGTCCGACTGCTCAACATCTTCATGATGGTCAACAGTAACATATTGATGCCAATATTGGTAGTCCTTGATAGTGTCTGTGTGTTCTGCTGTGACATTTGTCTGAAACCTAAACCTTGCCTCCATAGCATCTGGGTACACTGCTCGGGCTCCTCTATCCAACTCGTCTAAAAGCATGTGCATCATTGTCTTCAATTTGGTCGGACCAGCAACATACTTTCACATGATTTCTGCACTGATAAGCAAGTCTGGGCTGGTGGCAGTGCACACCAACTCATCGAAGTACGGGTCAAGCTCCAGTCGGACCTGCTTCTTTGTCTTCGCCTAGGTGAGAATCCCAAGTGATAGGATTGCATGTGTGTGCACCACAACATACATGCTCTTGAATACTCGTGCATGGAAAGCCTATATTCTAGTGATGAGTTGTGGTAGGTCCTCATAGTTCTGGATCTAACTCCGGATACGTGCTTGTAGCTCGACCGCATTGGCCCTCACCATCTTTGGTAAGTGAAGTGGGGCTCCCTTGTACTTCATCATCCATGCTTGCATGTTATCAACAACAACACGTATGTTCTTCAAGATGCGTGCTCTTCTTACACATCGTTTTTGCCATCCGTGGAGATGGACGACTACTTGGTGCATGGTACCAAACTTGGAGTACAATGATCGCATAACTATATCAAGGGACAATAATTCATCTAGTATTGCCTTCTTGAGTTCAACTCAAGTGAACATTGTCACCAATTATCCTCCTTGCTTGGCCACCTGTAGTTCCTTCACCATTCACTCATTCTCAACTATGAGGAAACGAACACTTGAGCTAGTGCCTTCGCCATACACTCTGGTTGCATCAGCCAAAGAAGATGGATGCTTGTGCACATCAGTCATGATCACTTGTTCTTCAACTTGTGCAGGGGATGTTTGGTCCTCCGAAGTCAGTACTCTATGAGACTGCACAACTCTATGATGAGATTCATCAAAGGAGATGTTATGCATCTCTCCTTCCGCCTGACCAACAAGGATCTCAGTGCCTTCTTGGTCATTTGAGACTTTCTCATCATCTGGATGCAATGAAGTGGGTGAGTTGACCTATTTGTGGTGAGGCATGAGGTCGGTGTTCTGTTTCAACTCCCGCTGCTCCATCTCTGCATCCAACTGTTCAAGCGCCTATTCTATCTCATGATAAAAGTCTTGCCCCTGCGATGGTTCACCATGTTCGCCTGATGCCATATGTTCAGATGAATCAACTACTTTTACGGGCGTTGCTTCTTCCATTTTCACATGATGCACCCCCTGTTGTATCTGATACTATTGCGCTTTCCTCTACTGTTGTCGCAACTCTTGTTCTTTCTGAAGTTGCTCCCTCAACTCATGCAACTCCTTCTCTGCTTCTTCCATTCTCTTCTTATCCCTCTGCCTTCACACGATTCGCTTGTCGCGCTGCTACCTTTTTCCCTAAATAGCCATAGTTGTTTGTTCTATGAGTGGATCTGCTCAAAACTTGCAGATTTGTTCCTCCTTCATGCGATCGACAATCTTCTTCTTCCCTTTGTCGTGCACAGGTATGCTTGGCTCTGTTGCCTCTGCTACTGCTGCTATTCCTGGTGCTCTCTGTGATGCTGCTTCATGTTGCTTCGCTAACCACTCCACAACAAATCCGACCTGTTCATTGGGTTTGGAGGAATTGTAGCTGTACCTCCATGAGTCTTCCTCGACCCAATGAAATTCCCCATGGCTCCAATTGAACTAAAATCTCGTGCAATGATCCTTCAGAATGTAATGTGGATCATACGGGTTGAAGCTTCAGATGTCAAACGAGTACTTCTTCATCTGTTCTTCTTTGACATCCAGCTAATTGATACTTTGGATCTCATATAACCCAATCCGCAATGGAAGAGCTGGCCAAAGTGCCTTCTTCTTCTGTTGCAGTCTAGTTGTCAATCTTGCCGAGATGTGATACGCTACTTCCTGCATGACAAGTACGTCCAAGGAAAACTTTGGTAGAACATGCAGAGGCTTCTCCGCATTGATCATTCAGATGAAAGTGCTAGACGGTGAGGCATACCAATTTGCAAGGCCTAATAATGCCTCCATTTCTTCCTCTGACATGTAGGGTGGGTCCTATTCAAATATCATCCTGTACACTGGGGTGACAAAATGGTCGGAAAACCATATGATTACTCATCTAAAGCTACATTTGGACAACAACTTGAAATACGTGTTCACAATAGTCTCTGCCGGTGACCATGCCCACTCCAAGCTCGAGAACTCATGTTGGGCACAGACTGCATTTAGGATATAGGCGAACATGTAAATCTCTACATGCATACCTTCGTGTGACTGTCGAGCCTTCGTGACTTGTTCCTTCAGCTGATGAGCCAGTATGTCAGACCAGTTGCAAGGTTTACCTTCTCTAGCCAGTTGGTCTAATGCGATTATCCAACTCTGAGGAAGGTTTCAGTGCTTCCTTGGCCACTCAGTCGACATGCGAATATGACCAAGTATTGGTATGCCTTCTTGAATATCTTTGTATTGTAGATCTAGTTGGGTGTCATACTAAAATGAGCTGGCTCCTTAACCCACTCCTTCAGAATGTCTCTGGAGTTAGCTCTGATGTTGGGCAAGCTGAATGGAGGAGTCGTGACAGTCACGGGCTCTGACATCTGATACATCTCATCAGAATCTCACGCCCAAAAGGTTGCAAGCTTCGTTCCACTGACACTACTCATGGTCATCATCTCGGTGTCAGTGTGAGAGACGATCCAATGAATCATGTCTATGCATGGGAGCGCAGGGTATCTGCATGCAATCCGGTACAAGCTAGACTTGTGAATGTTCATGTACACCTAACAGTCTTCAAGGTCTTCCCCAAAAGTGTCTGCGAATGTTTAATTAACCTCTTGCCACTTTAGTTTGATGTCCTTGTCCAGATACAACTTCATATCTTCATGGATCATTAGACTAGAGGACATCTGCTCAGCTGCTGCTCCATCTGCAACTCCATCAGTGTCCTGTGATCTTGTTCTCTTGGAAGCCATTGAGATAGATGAACACTTGAATGATCTGGAAACAAGAAACATGCATGGAAAGAAATAAGTTAGTGGAAACAAAACAAATTTTGGGAAGGACACAGCACATACCTCAGAAACTGATGAGCAAGTTGCTTACTGGGAGGCTGGGTGATTGGCTTCCAGAACTGCGCAAAAGGAAGTCTGGTCTATCTTAGAGGCAAGATTGGCTACTGGATCTGCGAAATGCGCAATCCAGTCAGGCTGTTGGCTGCTTGGATTGTGCAATGAGCAATTCTAGCTGGGAAGGACTACAGGCCCAGGGACATATTTGTGCAATTTCTTGGGCCAAGAAACCACTTCCCTCCAGAAATACTTCATCTAGTATTACCTTCTTCAGTTCAACTTGGGTGGACATTGTCACCAACTCTCCTCCTTGCTTGGCCACCTATAGTTCCTTCACCATTCACTCATTCTCAGCTATGAGGAAACGAATGAGCTAGTGGCTTCAGCATACACTTTGGTTGCATTAGCCAAAGTAGCTAGATGCTTGTGCACATCAATAAGGATCACTCATTCTTCAACTTGCGCAGGGGATGATTGGTCCTCCGGATTTGGTACTCTCTGAGACTGCACAACTCTGTGATGCGATTCATCAAAGGAGATGGTGTGCATCTCTACTTTCGGCTGACCACCAAGGATCTCAGTGCCTCCTTGGTCATTTGAGACTTGCTCATCATCTGGATGCAATGAAGCGAGTGAGTCAACCTCTTTGTAGTGAGGCATGAGGTTGGTATCATGTTCCAACTCTTGCTACTCCATGTCTGCATCCAACTGTTCAAGTGCCTGTTCTATCTCATGAACAAAGTCTTTCCCCCGCGATGGTTCACCCTGTTCGCATGATGCCAACTGGTGAGATGAATCAACTACTTGTACAGGCACTACTTCTTCCATTTGCACATGATGCACCCCCTGCTGTATCTGCTGCTGCTGTGCTTCCCTCTCCTGTTGGTGCAACTCTTGTTCTTTCTGGAGTTTCTCCCTCAGCTCATGCAACTCCTTCTCTTCTTGTTCCATTCTCTTCTTATCCCTCTGCCTTCACACGATTTGCTTGTCGTGATGCCACCTCTTTTCCTGAATAGCCATAGATGCTTGTTTTATGAGTGGATCTGCTTGAAAATTATAGCTTTGTTCCTCCTCCATGCGATTGACAATCTTCCTCTTCCCTTTGTCACGCACAGGTATGCTTGGCTCTGTTGCCTCTGCTGTTGCTGCTACTGCTGGTTCTCTCCATGATGCTGCTTCATGTTGCTTTGCTAACCACTCCATGGTGAAGCCAACCTGTTCATTGGGTCTGGAGGAACTGTAGCAATACCTCCATGAGTCTTCCTTGGCCCAATGAAATGCCCCATGGATCCAGTTGAACTGAACTCTCATGCAGTGATCCTTCACAATGCAATGTGGGTCATACGGGTTGAAGCTTCGGAGGTCAAATGGGTACTTCTTCATCTGTTTTGCTTCGACATCTTCTTGCTTGATACTCTGGATATCATATAACCCAATCCGCAATGGAAGAGTGGGCCAAGGTGCCTTCTTCTTCCGTTGCAGTCTAGCTGTCAATCCTGTCGAGATGTGATACACTACTTCCTGCATGACAAGTACGTCCAAGGAAAACTTTGGCAGAACATGCAGAGGCTTCTCCACACTTAAAATTCAGATGAAAGTGCCGGACGGTGAGGCATACCAATCTGCAAGGCCTAACAATGCCTCCATTACTTCCTCTAACATGCAGGGTTGATCCTATTCGAATATCATCCTATACATTGGGGTGACAAAATGGTCGGATAGTCGTATGATTACTCCTCTAAAGCTGCATTCGGACAACAACTTGAAATACGTGTTCACAACAGTCTCCGTTGGTGACGATGTCCACTCCAAGCCCGAGAACTCATGTCAGGCACAGACTACATCTAGGATATAGGCGGACATGTAAAACTCTACATGCATACCTTCGTGTGACTTTCGAGCCTTTGTGACTTGTTTCTTCAGCCGATGAGCCAGTATACCAGATCAATTGCATGATTTACCTTCTCTAGCCAGTTGGTCCAATGTGATCACCCAACTCTAAGGAAAGGTTTCAGTGCTTGCTTGGCCACTCAATCGACATGCTAATATGACCAAGTATTGGTACACCTTCCTCAATATCTTTGTCTTGTAGATCTGGTTGGGTGTCATCCTGAAGTGAGATGACTCCTTAACCCACTCCTTCAGAATGTCTCTGGAGTTAACTCTGTTGTTGGGAAAGCTGAATGGAGGAGTTATGATAGTCATAGGCTCTGACATATGATATATCTCATCATAATCTTGTGCCCAAAAGGTCGCAAGCTTCCTCCCACTGACACTACTCACGTCATCGTCTCGGGGTCAGTGTGAGAGATGATCCTGTGAATAATGGAAACGCGGGGTATCTGCATGCTATCTAGTACAAGCCAGACTTGTGAATGTTCACGTACACTTGATGGTCTTCGAGGTTGTTCCCCAAAAGCTATTGTGAATGTTTCATTAACCTCTTTCCACTTCAGTTTGATGTCCTTGTCCAGATACAACTTCGTATCTGTGTAGATCGGTAGACTAGAGGACATCTGCTCAACTGCTGCTCTAGCTGCAACTCCATCAGTGTCCTGTGATCCTGTTTTATTGGAAGCCATTGAGACAGATGAACACATGAAATATCTAGAAACCAACAACATGCATGGCAAGAAATAAGTTAGTGGAAACAAAGCAAATCCGTGGAAGGACACAACACATACCTGGGAAATTGATGAGAAAGATTGCGTAATTTTTACTTGGAGGCTGGGTGATTGGCTGCCAAAACTATGCAAAAGGCAGTCTGGGCTATCTGGGAGGTAGGACTGGCTGCTGGATCTATGAAATGCGTAATCTAGTCAGGCTACTGGCTGCTGGGATTGCACAATGTGCAATTCCACCTGGGAAGGACTGCAGGTCGAGGGATAGATTTGCGCAACTTCTTGGGCCAAGAAGCCACTGTCCTCCAAAAATGCACAAAACAGTCCTAAAGGCTAGTGATGGGCAGGAATGCGCATTTCTGGAGAGGAAGGTGGGCCTTCCTTCCCCAAATTATGCATTGCAGCCTTGGTGAAAGCAGAGTTCAGTCCAAGGTTGGTCCGACTCATCGACGGGTAACTGAAAGCAAATAAGATAATGAATGCATGGCGACACTAAGTGATAGCAGAAGTGATTGACAGTGCATGCAAAACATGAATGAAATATTTAGCGAATATATCAACATGCATGTGGGTGAGGCAGTTCACTGGTTAGGCGAACGTCTGTGCAAAATAGTTTCATGAATGCGACAACAATGAGATAGCAATGAAAACTGAAACAAATCTAGGAAAAGCTAGTATACATGTAAACGACAACAAGCATTCAAATAAATCAAGCAAACAACACTCACACAAGCGAATACACAAAAAATGACAGAAATGATGAAAAAGACAAGTTGAGGCCACTTACCCATGAATAGATGAGCTGGATCTATCGAAGAGTCCTAGATGTGCTATGAGATGTCAGAGCTCCAAGATCGATGTGAATGAATGAGCTCTGATGCATCAAATAAACAATTTTTGTCTCATGACGCGCATGCCACAAATCTAGGAAAAAGCGACACTTGGAGGGAAACTTCTAAAACAACTTTGGATGTAACCTCTTGCTGCTAGAAATAGATCCCTGAATCATGGGATGCATTTTGCATATTTCCTCTTGCTATTCCAGGAAAAGAAAGTTATGCATGCATGCAAGTCAAGTCTCCTTGGTCCCGGGTGGAACTGGTCAACCAGATTACTCATCCATGCAGTTTCTCAACTGCTTGGGAAAAATCTACATTTCTGGCTGGGAGATGGGCTGGCTTCCTAGGAGGTTTGTGCAATTTTTGGGCAAAGTAGCTGACTGCTGCCTAGATTTGTGCAAATCCTGGGTTGAACAACCCTGCTGGGGAAATTTGCAAAAATCTTGCTAAGAGTGTTGGCTAGCACGATTGCGCAATCCTGGAGCCCAGTAGGCTGCCAAAGAGGATTGTGTAATTTCTAGAGGAAAGGTTGGTTTCCCTCCAAAAATGTGCAATTTTCAAGGGGAAGCTGCTCAGCTTGCAGCTGGACCAAGTTTGGGTGAACAGCTTGTGAGAAGAATGGATCAACTGTGATTGATAGGCTGCCTTTGTGTGAGGAGAAAACTTGAGGCTTGAGTACTTGACAAAGTAAGACAAAGTGTTGTGAAATGTTGGTAGGGAGGCTCCAAAATAGACTAAGGAAAAATTTTGGAGGGTGGTTATAGCCACTACAATAGATCCTTGATAAGATGTCCCTTCATAGTTTTTTCCTTCTTACTGAGATAATCCTTCACTTTGTAATTCTCTTAAGTTGCTTCATCTCAGAAGTCATCAATAACTTCTATTTGGCATAGATGAAGACATAAATATTGATGATCGGCCTACTCCCTATGAATCTATGTTTCTTCTAGTATAATATCTATCGATACAAGTCCTCTTGTCACAAGATTCACTTTGTTCTTTCAATCTTATCATCTACTGCAAAAGCCTAGGAAACCTTCACCATGTACCTACAACCCTCACTAGGAGGTCATGGAAGAACAATTACAACCAAGAAAGGAATACAAATACAAGAGACTAACTACTAGTGAAATCAACAACATTAATAATAATCAAATAAGAGAGATATAAAATACTTATCTTTGAGAAGAATTGTTAGGTCCCTCTTGATATTTGTCCTTCTTGCACCCATCTGCAACTTTATTCATATCATCATCATCATGTCATTCCTTCCTTGCAAGAGCTATGGTTTCTATTTTTAGCATAAATGTCTAATCTCTAGATTTTGTCCATAAACCCTAGGGATTTCTTATCCAAGCCTTGTTTCTTGCTAGGGCTTACAAACTCTAGATATGCATTCCAAACCCTAGATTATGTTATCCTTGTCATTGATCAACCAATGATCATCCTCAACCAAGTTGCTTGACTTCTTCAAAAGCATTGTAGCAACAATAATTGTTCTTACAATGTGCAAGGAATAAACTTCATCATTCAAGGCTAAACATCATCTTCAGTACCCAAACACCCATAGCAATAAATGAAAAACTTCAATCGAATATGTCTTCAATAATTTTCTTCCATGCAAATTATTTTCTCAATAGATCCTTTAATTTATAATCTTGAAGCGAGACTCAACCTCTTTTACACTATAAGAAATATTCCTTCAAGGGCATACTTAGTGATAATGACACCTTATTTATTTAACAAAGTCCATGGAAACAAGTGTTGTTAATTATTTGCCATTTTTGTAGCCTTAATATCTTCAAACATTTAGACTATGTTTTATTGCTTTGATCAATAATCTGATTTGAGATATTGGCATGGCTTCTTACAATAAATCAAGATATGTCATACCATACTTTTCTTCATTCAACTCTTTATACACCATTCCAGTTATAGTAGATGCATGCATAACCATCCTCAATATTTTTATATAATGAATCTCACATTCCAAAGGTTTTAGAGACATTAACCTTCACACTTAAGCTCTTAAACATTTGACATTGTAGCATGATTTACAACTAGGAGTAAAAATGTCAATTCTACTTTAAGTATTTGCGCGAAACTCCTTTCTGAGATCAAAATGTTTTAGTTCCACATGACTTCAATAAACCATATAAGGCCTTTTGGTCATCCATAGTGGGTCTAATATGAGGATTTTCTACCTTGCATAGAACACAACTTACTTCTTCAAGTAAGGCTTTGGTGGTCCCTTTTTCAGCCTAAGCAAAGCACAATTTTTCCATAGGAATTCATTCTAACTTTTGATCATAGATCCAATTATGATGAGTCTCAATCTTATCTTCCTTTTAACAAGACCATCAATGCCTTCTTGAAGAATCTACATCTTAAAGGATGGACTAAGGCATTGTATTAGACTTCTAGACCTTATTCATAGAGGATTAGATTATGTTCATGATAATTCTAGAACAAGATAAGCCCATGCTTCATGATTGAACAAGATATGTTGTAAAAAAAAATGTAGTCTAACCTTTAAATTGGTCGAGACAAATTTTTTATCACTATCTAAGATATTTTGGATCTCCTAAGATTTCTCGATCACTGTAAGAGGTCTCTGAGATTTTTCATCCTCCATTAACTAAGACTCTTTCGTTTATCTCCTGAGGATCTTGGTTGAACAAGAATGAAACCTTGGTATTTTTCAATGAGATATTCTTGGCCTTGTATTAGTCTAGGATCAAAGTCATTTTTATTACTAAGAATAAGGCCTTCTAATTATTTCAAGCCTTTATCAAATTATAACAATTATGATGATAATCCTTCGGCCTACTGAGGGTTCTCCTAAGGTTTTCATATAGAGACTTAAAGTAATCATTGGCCCACTGAATGTAATTTGAGGCTATTTTGACTTTTGGGACTTTTTCCATACTGCAATACATATGGAGGTCTAATATATACTTGGACTTCTTTAATATTCAGTTCATAGGAAAAGACTCCTTTTATAACAGACCCACTGCGATTTAGTTCTAAGGTAACCTTTGATCTTGTAGAGATAGGATAGAGACTTCGACCTATCTACAACATATATACTCGGAGGTATGATGCCTAGGATTTTTGGCCTTCTTCAAATATTTTTTTTATACCAGCAAACTATGAACTTGAGGTCTCTTGGTCCTCTAAGTATAGATGTAAAATAACAATTTTCTTTCGACAATGAATCTTAAACTAAGGCACAAATTTTCAGCCTACTGTGCTTTGGTATTTACGGATGCTCTTTCATCCATACCACCTATGATACCATGTTGATTTTTATAGTCTTTTATTATGATAAATGCTTCTAATGAATTTAATTCATTTTACACATTTTATGCATGATTTCATCATTAAGAAATTACACAAAAGATATCAACCAAAATGCTAGTGGATCATAAAGAGACAACCACACAAGAACACAATATTGTACCCTGTGAAAACCCACACCCAATAACCTTTTCAATAAAAAAAATCTTCAATTCAACAGAGATACATCTTAGTCAACAACTAGGTCAAACCTAGTCCATCCTCCTAGTAAAGTCATAAGCCTGCCCATTGAAGTTTCTGGTTAGGTCTAAATAGCCTTCTACCTTCTATAGAAATAATATTTCCACAAATATTTTGTTCCTTAAACAAAGGTTTGACCTTCATCGCATAGGTATAAATCATCTTTCCACAAATATTCATCACTTTAGAAATTTGATCTTTTGCTTACATATTCATCCTCCAACAATCCTTGACTTTGTCCTTCATTTTGTTTGAGATCCAACTTGTTTTCTACCTCAGGTGATCTGATTTTTCTCTTGGAACATATGCTATTCAAGTTGTTTCACTTAGAAGGAGGTTCAATGTCTTATACATACCTTTTCTCCTAGTTAAATGGATGTGTCTTTATTGGATCTAACTTGAACATTTTGAAGAGGCCAACTTGACTAGGAGGAGGCCGACCACATTAAATTTATCCTAAACACACTTGAAAACACTTGATTTTCATCTCTCATACATTTTTTCAAACACTTTACATGTAAACCTTTCTACAAATACTTTATGTGCAACCAATGAAGTAGTATTTTTGTTCTATAGATTTTGTCAAACATTTTGAATCATTAGAGAAATTTTGAGGTAAAAAATGGGCCTAAAAAAAGTACATCAAAAACCAACTTTATAAGAACCAATAGGATTCAATATAAGAATGTCAACCATGGGGGATGATTCACCATTTTTGGAGTGAAAAGGTAAAAAGCTTAAAAAAAAAAAAACTACTTTTTTAACTCGTATTGTCAACTTATCTCCCTACAATTTTACTCAAATTTCAAGGAGGATCACTCGTTGGATGCAAAATTTAATTTTGCGTCCAAGGAGTAACCATGTTGCATACTTTCGATGAACCCCACTACACGAAAAATGTGAAATACATGAAAAACATGATTGCAATTATGTGTGTTCATGTATTTCACATTTTTCGTGTAGTAGGGTCCATAGAAAGTATGCAACATGGGTGCCCCTTGGATGTGAAATTAAAGTATGCATCCAATGAGTGTTCTCGCTCAAAATTTTAGTAAAATCATGGGAAGATAAGTTGAAAATAGAAGTTAATTTTTTTTTTCTTTTTTCCCTTAAAAACTTGATGAGGTAATCTAATCATATTTTATTATTTCCACTATTATTTTATAGTATTTCTTAGGAGACCCATTTTAGACCTCAAAATTTCTCTAGTGGAAATAAATTCAAGAACATGGCTCTAATTCCACTTGTAATATACTAATGGAAACATACCACTGAATCATGCAACTTTTGATTTTTGTCTTTGAGGTATTTTATCAAATAGTTTGCATGCAAATCGTAATAAAACACCTTTAACACATTCTGTAAATTCTTTGCATTCAAATAGCCATATATATCTACAACAACACTATCATACAACAATAATATCCCCATCCACAAAAAAACATTTTCATTGGGGCATTTCATCAAATAGTTTGTATGCAATGAATCATTAAACCATTTAAGCATTTCTTCAAACACTTTTCAGGAAAACTAATATAGAAAATTATCTACATGCAAATAGACATATATCACCTACAACAATATTGTCCGCTTCCATAAAACGACATTTTCATTGGGGATTTTCATTAAACAATTTGTATGCAATTAACCATTAAACCATTTAAGCATTTATTCAAAAGTTTTGCATCCAAACTAATATAACAAATCCTTTGCATGAAAATAAGCATATATCATCTACAACAATACTATCATACGAAAATATTTTCCCCATCCATAAAACAATATTTTTCACTAGGGAATTTCATAAATGAGTATGCGATGAATTATTAAACCATCTAGGGATTTGTTCAAAAACTTTGCATGCAAACTAATATAGAAAATTCTTCAGGGAATATATCCTAATGTATAACAATCCAAGTTCTAAAAATTGACCCAAATGATCAATTGGATTTCCCCTCACTATGTTCAGATTTCAACCTCTAGAACGTCATAGATGAAAAGGTATAACATAAGTGCTAACATGGCCTTTTTGACGCATGATTTTAGGAGCACTAAGGAAGCTCAACTTTCTCTATTCATATATCCTAAAATATCATGACACAAGATATGAAATTTGGACCAGGTGATCAACAATATTTTCCCTTACTATGGTCCAAGTTTTAGCTTCTAGAACCTCCTAGAAGTATAATTATAACATAAATTCCAACATGACCTGTTTGATGCACAATTTTAGGAGAATTCAAGAATATCGACTTCCTTTGATCAAATCTACTAAAATATCATGACACATGATATTAAATTTGGATCAAATTATCAATGGGATTTTCCCTCACTGTGGTCCAAGTTTCAGTTTCTGGAACCTCCCAAAGGAAAAGTTATAGCAGAAATTCCAACATGACTTGTTAAATATGCACTTAGGAAGCCCAACTTCCTTTGATCATATTTATAAAAATTTCACAATCCAATATTTGAAAACTAGACCAAAGGATAAACATAATTTCCCCTTAGCATGGTCCAATATTTAGCTTCTAGAACCTCCCAGAAGAAAAGTTATAACAAAAATGCCAACATGAACTGTTTAAAGATACATTTAGGAAATCCAATTTCCTTTAATCACATTTCCTAAAATGTCATGATCCAATATTTGAAAACTAGACTAAAGGATCAATAGGATTTCCCCTCACCATGGTCCAAGTTTTAGATTTTGGAACCTCCAAGAAGAAAATTTATAGCTGAAAAGTGAGAAATTGTAGTCATAGAGCCATGCAAAATTATCATAGAGCTATACATTAATTTCAATAAAGAACTAATAATCATATTCATAGCTCACAATTAATAATATTTGTTTGAAATCTAAGGACAGTTGAAACTAAAGCGGGACCTCGATTTTCCACCCAACCATAGACTAGTTGTAGCAAGGATAATTTTAGGGGTGAATGTTCGCCCTTTGGCGAAATTAAGGGGTTTTAAATTTTTAGTGGGCGAATATTTTGTATCATAGTACATTTTTACAAATCACCTCAAATAGCCCACCTTATTTTAAGAGAGAGGGTAAAAAAGGTAAATTTAGCCCTTGAAATTAAGACTTACAACCTTCCATTCGCCCATTTTCAAGAATAGGTTTTATTTAAGTGAATCCATTCACCCATTTTCAAGAATAGGTTCTATTTAAGTGAATCCTATGGGCCAAATACCATATCTATAAAAGAGGTATGGTAAAATTAATAAAAATATAAATAAATGAGAGGTATGGTAAATAAATAAAACATTTTTTATAAAAAATAAAAATATAAGTAAAGTGGAGGTATGGTAAATAAATAAAACGTCTTTTTATACTTACTCAAAAGGTATGGTAAATAAATAAAATTTATACTTACTCAAAAGGTATGGTAAATAAATAAAAATATAAATAAACTAGACGTATCGTAACTAAATAAAACCTCTTTTTATATTTAGTCCATAACCCTCGTTCTATTTATGAAGGCTCAAGAAAGAGGTTTTATTTAAGTGAATCCTATGGGCCAAATACCATATTTGTAAAAGAGGTATGGTAAATTAATAAAAATATAAATAAACGAGAGGTATGGTAAACAAATAAAACATTTTTTTATATTTACTCCATAAGTCACCTTATATTTACGAACACTCAAAAAATGGGTTATATTTAGGTGAAACCTATGGCCAAAATACTATGGGACAAATACCATGGACTAGATTGTTATTAATACCATGAAAAAAACCATTATTAACCCTAATATTAGAATTAATAAAAATAAAAATGGCACATGGTATTGACCCATGGTATTCACCTGGAATGTAGCCTATTTAAATGGGGGAATTAAACCAACATGTAGCCTATGCTAAGATTCACTAGGACTTTACAAAGTTTTATTATTTAGTGAAAGACTCGCCAAGATCTTACAAGATTTTATAATTGAGTAAAATATTCGCCATGCCTGGTGAGAGATTCGCCAAAAAATTATATATACATATTATATTATTGATAAAATTGCCTTCCATTTTTCCTATATACCATGGAGATTCGCCCATTTATTATATTTATAAATTTAGGGGGGGTTCTTAAAATTTTCCCTGAGTTGTAGCCTATATTTCTTTAGTAGTCACCCCCAAACCATATCGACGATCAATGAGGATTTTTCAAGCAAACTCAGTTGGAAATCATGATCAACACTAGGAGTATGGGAACTTTAGTTACAAGTGGTTTATCAACATAGAAATCCAATCTTGTTCTTCATCCAATTTCCTTCATCCCGAGAGAGAGAGAGAGAGTGAATGCCCTTTTTTGTTATTTGAATGAATTTTATCCTTTTTCATGTGTGCCTCTTCATGTTCTTCATGGAATATTGTTCAATATCTTTCTTACTAGATGCACTTTTGATTAATAAGTGGTGCCAACTAACACCACTTAGGTTCTTCTTCCTTTTACCCCTCAAATCATGGATATGTGGTCCCACTCTTTACGTCATTCAAATAAATTTATAATAATTTATAATCATAATACAATTACATTAAAAAATTTAGGGGGGAGTACACCAAGGGTGTTACACCATCATCCTGGACTCTAATGTAATCCCCATGCCCCCATCGTCATCAATATAATCATCATAATTGTCTTGCATATCATCATCATCATCATTTGTAATGATGTCTCATCACTACCATCCTCATCTGCTACATGTGGTCCTAGTGACAAGCTCATAACCCTATCTATCAAATTATCCATAATATTTGCATGCTACAACATAATAGACTCTACGTGATCTAACCTGTATTATGCCTCAATGCTTGGATGCCCATCCTCCACATGTACATATTTCATCCTAGCATCTTTCACTCTTAATGTATGGACTACAACTAGGTCCCACTCTAATAGAATGAATAATCACTCTAGAAATGATACAAATATCTCTCCTATCAAGAAATATTGTATAATACCACATCATAGTCATCTAGCGATACAATCGTGATGCTAAGTTACCCCTTCCAATCTCCCTTTTGAACGGGAATATATTTGACTATTCCAATGACTTTTTTATCCTTGCATTTTACTACCTTAAAGAATGTGTGAGCTAGTATAATTTGCAAATGTAGTTGTCTCACCACATCCTCCCTCATAAAGTTGTGAGTCACACATCAACCATAGCAATCCACTGACTCCCATCAATGTCCACACACATAAAATTTAGTTTGTTCTAGTTTTGGTTGTGTTTTGGAATGGAATTATTCATAGAAGTTGTCCCCAAAACCTACATCACTATCATAAAAGGCTTCTCTTCTTTCTACATAGTAGCTAACTTCTACCTCAATGGACAATTCCTCCCCATATGATCCTTCACACAAGTCCAACATGGAAGAGGCTTCTTCTCTTTCATTGTACGACCTTGTTTCGGTCCATCCTCCTTTAAAAACTTCGCCTTTCTATTTCCATCCTAATTCTTTCCCTTTTCACCATCATGCTCCCACCCTTATATATTTCCTTCTCCAAATAAATCCAAAAGTTTATCTGTCGCAGTGATAACTACTGCAAGAGTCTAGAAATTATGTCTTCTCATCTCAATTTGTTCCCTTAGCTACAAACCAACCATAAAAATGAAAAACCAATCGTCCTCTGACATATCATTTATATCCAACATGTGCCCTAAAAAATCCTTGATGTATACTTGAATGCTTCCTACTTTAGATTCTCAACTTATTCCTTGTAACCCAAGACTAATTCCTTGGTATGAATTACACATAAAAAGATTAGTTCATTTCTTCCCACATGGTGATACTTTCAATGATGTATCTAGCCAAAAAATGTCCCACCTTGGATCTCCACCATAACTTCACTCTCATGTCAAGTATGTAGCAATAATCCCAACTTTTGATTCATTTTAGTATCTGCTCATATGACACAAACACTGCTACATATCGAAACAAAATTTCCCTAATACCTTTGTACTCTTGATACCATCGTATGTCTCTAGTTCTTTACCCTTTTCCCTTACTTTGGTGTTGGAAGAACTCTATCCAACCACCATCCTAACAAAACTGCCTTTGACTGCTCATTGACCAAACTCATAAGATCATTCACCTTCTCTTCAATTTGATCCACTCTTTCTCCATCTCTTTGGATTTTATTGATCAAGTAAGAGATCATATCAATAAAAAAAATTCCCAGCTACATCACTACTCTTAGTATGTGAACCAACCATCTCCATCTTCTATATAAATCCCAGTCAATGATCCTATAAAATCCCCTGATAACCAAGCCCAATACTTCCCTTCTAAAAATCAATTAAGGAAATTACGTTCTCATCATAGATGGTGGAGATCCTCTCAACCCACAAGCTGTGTAAATCACCTCCTCAAAGTGAAGAATCACCTCCCAAACAACTTTTCTCCAATATTGCCTCCCTGGTGAAGAATATACCACCGCAAATTAAGCTCTAATACCACCTCCCGGTGAAGAAGATCCCACCAAAGATTAAGCTACAATACCACTTATGTGCGTTGGAGATAAACCCAAACCAATTAAGCTTTTATACCACCTGTCATGCTCCAAGAGCATCCCCCCAAGACAAAACATGTTAGGACCTCTAAGCATGCATCACTAGCATGTTTCCCCCATAATGGCACAACCAACTTGTGGGTACTTCACTTGGACTACACCTCTTCTTTGTAATTATTAAGTGTTTAGTTAACTCTTGTAGTGATATTTCAAGTAACTAAAATCACAAGTACCATCACATGACATGCAATAGCCCGTCACATTCATTAACATGTATCATATACGAATCATTAACATAACTATGAAACAAATAGACATACGAAATATAGGGTGGAGGGATGTAACCTCTAAATTCTCTTATAATCACTTAAATTATATGATTCAATGTAAAATACAATGTTACAATACTTGGGGAATGGATTAGGTCACTCCCCTACTCGACCTCGCAAAATACAACATGAGAATAACCTCCAAAAATACATTCAAGTCACCCCTTAAGTGTTCCCACCCAACCTGTCCACCTGTCAAGTGGAAGGATAGACCCTGTGGACCTACTCCCATGTGACTTTCATTCCTTTAGTACTCTTCACTAGCACCATCAATGAGCCACACCCTTTTCTCAAGAGCTAAACCCATCCAATCTTTCCCTTATGGGTAGGAAGGACACGCTCATCCATGCAAAGTATGACCTATGGCTATGTGAATCACTTGCCCAATTCTCCTTGTTCTACTTTTTCATTTAATAGTTATGTTCCATTGACTCCTCTCTGGTATATAACTTGTGGGTGTAATGTGAAGCGATAGGAGCCTTTGGTTGACTTGGCCCAACCCTTTGGATATCATGTCACTTTGTTTACTCAAAAATTATGTGCGGTCGGTTATCATTCTGTATTTTTGAGGTTGCAGGAGTAAATACATTGGACAACATCAAACCACTTTTGAATGCTGGGATCTAACCCTGCCAGCTTTCAAAGAGGGCTCTCTCTTTATGATTTAACTTGGTTTTTAGGTTGATTTTAGGCTAGTTATGATTATGCTTGGTTATTTTTCTTGAATTTGGTTGGTTGGTTGGTTAATCTGATCAAATCACTTTCTTTCCAATGGGCTATGGAGTCAAATAAAACTAGAATGCTACACCAAAAGTTCAAAAGAGTAATCACAGGGAAAACTAGCTAGATTTACTGGATATTTTAAATTAAATTTTGGAAAGGATAAAAGGTGTGATTCAGCAGGGATTGAGAAGCATTTAAGAATTTCTCAGTCAGACTTTCAGAGGAAAACATACATATTGTAAACGCAGTCCAAATAAGGTGTTCAAAAACATATCCTATTTTTCACATGTCCTGTTTTACAATTAGATTTCAGATGAATAACATAAGAAGAATAACAATGAAAACACAATTACAGTAGGAAAAAAATCACCAATATTTCATAACACAAGTATCCTGCAAAATTCTTTTCATTAATGGTGCTCCAGCAATGTGAAAAGGGTACAGTGCTTGATAGAAAGAGTTACAATGTTCAGGGACCAACCCTCAATACTTTGACAGAATGAAGTATTTAAACAAAATTTACAAAAAATTACAATTAATGCCTCAGTGACCGGACATTCTATTATTAACTTCGAACTAACAGAAATGAAATAATGTGATCAAAAGGAATGAATATGGTGAAGTGATCTGGACGTCTGGCGTTACTTTGGTGGAGAACAATTGCTGAGTGGCCATTATTCGGGTGTTGTGTTGGTGAAGCTAATCTGTCTTTTTAATCCTAGAACTCACACAACTTATCTCACCGCTCCTCATCTGGAACGGAAATTTTTGTTACCTTGCGGTAGATCTCATCTACCTCAATATACCGAGAAAAAGTGGGCTTTACTACAAAAATGTGTTTTATCTCATGTTGGATAAAACTCATGTTGCTGATAGCTTCATAAAAATCTCTCCCTGTCATAGTACCTTTGATGTGGGAAGACTTGGTTGTGTCCTTTGCAATGTCTTGAATCTTATTCTTGTAGTCTTCCCTGGTCATTAATTTTTCATTGATCACAAATAAAGAAGGCATGCCTTTCTTGTTCAATGCATATATTCTAGTGAAAAACTTGTTAACTGCTACCTCCAGAGTGTGACATTTATTTGTCAGCTGTACAACCACGTTCTTCTTTGTTAGAAATTTCTTTACTTCGAGGATCGTTTTTGTTCTGCCATCTACTCCCAAGTCATCCAACTCATATATTTTTTTGGAATTGAGGAACTTTATGATGCGGTTGGCTGTGTCAGACATTTCTCCAAGTTCTGCATTGATAGTGGAAATGGTTTGCTTGGATTTCTCCATCAATAATAACTTCTACTCGAATATAATCTGGATACATGGCTAGATTTCATCTATTTCTTCAATGATATTGTTCCATATAATTTCTTTAACCTAGGCCAATGTATAACCAATAGAAGACTCAGTTGCTAATTTCCTCCATACTTCTGTATAGTTTTGAGCTCCTTGTAGCTCTACTGCATGGAAAGTCTCAGTCTTTGTTTGATGATCTTGTAGAAGATTGACTTGAGCCTGCAATATTTTCATCTCTTCTATCTAGAGAGACATCTTCTACACTACATTTGTCAACTGATCTGCAACAGCTCCTATGCTTGTTGTAGAAGATGTGGCTATAGGAATGGCTGTGATAGGGAGTGCTTCCAAAGGGAAAACAAATACTTTGGCAGCTTTCTCCTTTTATTTAATCATCTTTTCCATCTCTGTCTCCATTTGCTTCAACTGTGCACTCTGCTCCATGATGAGCTTCATCATGTCTGCCTTTTGTGTCTCTGTTTCTTCAATATCCTTGTCCAGGGGATCTTCTGTAGCTGGTAAATTCAACTGCTTCTTTAATGCTGCTATGTCTAAATTTTTTTCCTCACCAGCTCTTTTGCAACATTGATGTTTGCAAGGTCATAACCCACTTTGATCACCAAGTCCTCCAAAGTTTTGATCCTAGTGTCTTTGGCAAGTGCAGAGACTTTTTCCATCTTCAATTGTGATTGAACATTGGCTAATGTAACCTGCAATTTAGATAAACTCATAGCAGTGTTAGTGACAGTGGAGAAAATCATTTCCCCAGTCTGCTTGTGCATCTCCATTTGGTCAATGGGATGCATGTCTTTCACATCAAATTCAAATTTTGTCATCTTGTAATCTGATGCTTCCTTGGGTTGGGAAACATGTGCTTGGAGAAATGCCATCTGCATTTTACCTTTATCTGAATCAAAGGCTGATAGCAACTGCTTTGAGAACTGGAAGTTTGCTTCCAAAATTGATTGTAGGTGTTGATCTTCAAGGCCTCATTCCTCACATTAATTTCTTTAAAAATATCAAATATACTTTTTTCTGTCTCCCCTGTGGTATATGTGTTGGTCTGCATAACCTACTTCTGATCTTTTGAAGCCATAGAGGTAGTGGGAGACAGTGTGGTATGATCACCTACTAATGAGGAAACAAATGGCTCATTAGTTGTGATAAAATTCCCCTGTTATGAATCCTTGTTGAGGCTTAGTTTTGAACTGAGTTTGGCCTTCTTCCTATACATGATTTTGAAACCTTCACTTAAAATTTCAGTCCTTGAAGGGGACTCTTCTTATCTTCTTCTCTGCTTCTCTTTGTTGTTTTCTCCTACATGGTAGGAGTCTGTACTGTGGAGGATGACACCAGCTGCTCCTCTGCCTCTTGTAGGGTGTTCTCAGTCCATTCTAGCTGGTTTTTATACTTTTCTATCTCTGGTCTGGCTGTGTGAAAATAAGCAGTGGATTTGTTTTCCACTCTTAACTTAGAAATGACCCCTAATGGATCATATGACCAGGTGAAACTAAGGTTGAACTGCATTTATTTTAGTAGCTTATCTGCTTCTTCCCCTACTACCCTACTGTTGCAAATGAAAGGCCCTATCTGTGTTTTAATTTTGAATTGGGACTTCTTCTTAGCAGCTACAAAGTGGATCTCATCCATATTGAGCATTTGCCTTATGTACTCTAGAGAAAAAATCCTCATTGGGAGGAATTTAGGTAGCTTGTAAGGTGCAAGCTCACACCAAAATATTCTCAATTCTGTATAATTCTGATAGAGGTACCAATCCCCTATCTGGACTTGGTTTGATAGGTGCAAAACCTTTCTAATTTCCTCATTGGTCCTTGACTTTGTCCTGCTTCCTAAGATACTGATTGTTGGATGCACAAACATCTCTATGAATTGTTTGTAAGAGTATTCTTTTTGTTCCTTCATCACCAAAGTAGTCGAGAAGATGACTGACTATTAATTTCCTTCTTCATCCGGCTTTTGTAAAGCATGCTTGATGTTGTCTTCCTAAAAAGATAAGAACATATGAACTAACACGGAAGAATACTTGAATACCTCCTCAATCTGGAATTTGATAAACTACTCGTAAATAGAATCTGCAAGAAATTGTCTAAAGTTAAACATGATGGAGGGCTTGGAATCAACAGAGAAAATGGAAAGAAATCCTATGATGGCCTCATCTACCCACTGATCTGAGTAATAGCCAAGGAGGTAAGAGATGATTGTGATAATTTTCTTGGCTCTCTCAGGGAAAATAAAGGAGGGATAAGGAGGATTTTTCTTTGGAAATGGGGAATCTTCTGTCAAGAAAAGCTCAAGGGTTTTGGCCCTCTTAGCAAAATCCAATTTCTGGTACAATTCAACAAGTGCTTCATAGGAAAAGGGGGTGGTATTCTAAACTGTAGGGGCTTACATGATCTAGGTGGATGTTGGTGGCCACCTACCTATCCCACTTGGACACCCACAACTATCTCTTTCAGTTTTTCAGTTTCCTTAATTGTAGCACAGTTTACTATTTTTAGTAGTTTTTCGAGTCCCAAACTTCTGGAGCCATTTTGAGGCCCTGAAAGACGTTTTTTGGGAAAACTGGGAGAAATATGGGTCCATGGATTGATTTGTCTCATCCCAAAGTTGTATTCCTCAGATAGATCTTTCTAATGAGGTATTGTGCACGCCAAATGGAGATCGTATGCCAAAGTTACAACCCCGGGAAGTTGATGTACCAATTTATCCAAATGGGGCCCATTGTATGGCGTCTCATATCCTAGGGTTAGGTTTTTGGATGTTTAGAGTTTTCCATCGTTTCTCAATAATAAATAGGCCTTCGAGCCTCATTGTAACATAGTTCAGAGGCATGTAGCCACCACATCTCTTCTAAGAGATAAGCTACCATCGCCCTAGCTGGTTTATTTCCATTTATGTTTGTAAGCATATTTCAGTATTTTACATTAATGAAATGAAGTATTATTTCTGCTGCATCTATGTATTTATGGTTATATCTATAATTTTTTGCGTTCCCATTTAAATTCAGATCAGTGGTATCAGAGTGGTTTTCTCTTTCTCAATTTTTCTTTGCATGTACTCAACGAGGTGGGGATATAAGGAGTTAGGGCTTGAACTGGTCGAAACATTGCAAGACTAGACTCGCAAATCCCGATGGCCTCCCATGGCAGATGAAAAGAAATACGAGGGAGCAAGAGATCCTATCTTAATATTGCTTGAAGAAGCCCTTGAGCGACAAAGTAACGAGATGATGGAAAACTTTGCCCAGATCCTTCAGCGGCTACCCAGGGGCGACACATTTGCTTCCAACATCTACTCTGGAAACACCACACCCTTTAAGGTACAAGTTAACTTTGAAATCCCCATACTCGAGGGTCAGATAGATGTAGATGTTGTAGATAAATGGTTAAATCTATTAGATGGTTATTTTTCTGTTCATTAGTTTTCTAGTCAAGAAAATATCACTTTTGCAGTTCTAAAAGCAGTCCCCCACGGCAAGGACTAGTGGGAAGCCTACTGTGAGTAGAAGGATGAAAGTATAGGCTTACTATTTTCAGCTGCACCCACTTGGAATTCATTCTGGGATGCCATCAAGGAGTAGTACTACCCTGTCAAGAGCTATGAGGACAAATACATAAAGTGGACCATGCTGTGATAGGGAAGGGACCAAGATGTGCCAGAGTTCACAAATATTTTTCATACCCTTCGCACAAAGTTGGGTATTAAGGATTTTGAGCTACATTTGGTACTCAAATACCATGACTGCCTACATAGATACATCCAGGATGAGATGGAGTTCCTGAACATCTCCTCGCTCGACACGACATACCGATATGCTGTCAAGATCGAGCATACGTTTAAACAAAAGAAACGAGACTTTGGATCTAGGAATATGAAGAAAAAAGGACAAAGCCAAGGCGGGGTGACCCAAGACAACCCGTCGAAGCTGTAAGAAAATAACAACACCACAAAGTCAAATAAGGACACAAGAAAGTGGTGTGAGTTCCATAAGAGCCCCACTCATAACATAAGTGAGTGTCGGACCAAGCAGTTGTTGGTGGCCGAGTTGAAGGTTTCAAAATCAGATGCATGTTTCGACCCTGAGTCAGAACCCAACAAGGGGAATGACAAAGGGAAGCAAATCATTGATGTGGAGACCAGCACCACTGTTGCCACTGCCAAGGTCCAAAAGATTGAGCTCGAAGATCCAGAAGAGGGAGAGCGTCTTTTCCACTCACAAATGTGGGTGAACGGTTCACCACTGCAATTCATTGTCGATAGTGATAGCCAAAAGAACCTCATTTTAGCAGAGGTCGTGAAGCGGCTAGGACTACCAACCATACCACACCCGTAACTATACAGCATGGGGTGGCTTCACCAAGGACGAGATCTCCAAGTCCGCTAGCAGTGTCGCCTGCCCTATAGCATCAAGCCCTTCACAGATGAGGTATTGTGTGATGTTGCACCGCTTGATGTTTGTGATGTATTATTAAGCCAACCATACTTGTGGAAGTGACATGCTATGTATGAGTCAAGACCTCGCATTTCTATTATTTCTTTGTGTAATACATTATACAGGATACTAGAGATACCCCCACCTACCGCCACTTCTTTAATCTCTGCTAAGAAAGGCAGTAAGATCATCTCCTAGACTAGGAAATTTATTTTCTGTCTGGTTCACTCTCAAAGTAAGGGGAAGATAGTAGTCACATCCATGGTCCTCGGGAAGTATTCCTCCACGCAGCAAAAGTAGGTGGATACGGTCATGAAATAAGATAGGGACATCTTCTCCTCACCGAACAGGGGTGTTGTTGCACTGTCAGGTCAAGCATTCGTCCGATTTGACTTCCGGAGCACCTCTACCCAACAAGCCGATCTATCGCCACTCCATTCTGGAAAATGCCAAGTACAAGAAGCGACATGATCAGCATCAGGTACCACACAAGTTTCAAGTGGGCGATAAAGTCTGGTTGCATATGCAGAAAGAATGCCTTACAAGAGCTTATCAGAAGCTCAGACCACTCTAATATGGTCCTTCAACCATTACCAAGGTTGTGGCAAACAATGCTTTGGAGCACAACATTTCCCCATTCCTTCACTTGCACTGAGTGTTCAATGTGGACCATCCTCAACCATGCTTCCCACCATTACTGGACACATCAGAGGTTGCAGAATAGCTCACCAAGGACCAAGTTCAATAGAAGTTTCCTCATCTCATGGAGGAACTCAACACAATGGGGACCATTGCTTCCTAAGGGGGGAGGAATGATCCAGGTGGATGTTGGTGGCCACCCACCTATCCCACTTGGACCCCCACAACTATCTCTTTTAGTTTTTCAGTTTCCTTAATTGTAGCACAATTTACTATTTTTAGTAGTTTTTCGGGTCCTGAACTTCTGGAGCTGTTTTGAGGCCCTAAAAGACGTTTTTTGGGAAAACTAGGGGCAACATGGGTCCATGGATTGATGTTCCTCAACCCAAAGTTATATTCCTTGGATAGATATTTCTAACGAGGCATTGTGCGCGTCAAATGGAGATCGTATACAAAAGTTACGACCCCAGGAAGTTGATGTACCAATTTACCCAAACGGGGCCCATAGTATGGCGTTTCATATCCTAGGGTTAGGTTTTTGGATGTTTAGAGTTTTCCATTGTTTCTCAATAATAAATAGGCCTTCGAGCCTCATTGTAACATAGTTCAAAGGCATGTAGCCGCCACATCTCTTCTCAGAGATAAGCTACCATCACCCTAGCTGGTTTATTTCCATTTATGTTTGTAAGCATATTTTAGTATTTTACATTAATGAAATGAAGTGTTATTTTTGTTGCATCTCTCTATTTATGGTTATATCTGTAATTTTTTGTGTTCCTATTTAAATCCAGATCATTGCATCATCTGGTCTATAGCTTGAGGAGTGATAGTGAACAAAATTTCTCCAATGGGGGCAATGATGGCTCTTTGGCTTGGCAAATAACATGCATGACACTTCCTAACAAATTCTGGGGTGTTGTGGGTACGGGGAAAATATAGTGGGGAAAATTGGATTCCCACAGTTGAATGTCATCAGATTTATCTATATATTTGTCCTCGAGCCAGTAATACATCTCAAAAAGGTCAAATTCACAGAGAGTTTCATGGATCTTATAGTCTTTGTCTGCCAAAGGGATGTGGTGGAAATCAATGGGAGGGTGGATCAGAGGACTCACAGGTTCCTCTGGTCCCTTGTCTTTTGGAGGCATCTTCGGATAAGGCTATGGACAGTGGTGAAAACTGGATTACAAGTTTAAGTACATAGAGAAGACTTAGGATTGGCGGACAAAAATAGAGGTAATAGCCTGGAACTGAGTGAGCAAGCAATGTTCCCAGCCTAGTGAAGTGTTTGTAATTTGGAATTGTACACCCATAACAGAGCGATAACAGTGGCAATGTAAAAAATCAGTAACTGGTTAATGATCAAAAGGAGGGATTATATAACACTCTGGTTTTCTCGTTGATGGTGGCATGGGTCCGTTGAATTAACGGTTAAGCGAATTGATTGCTTAACGACTTAATTTTAGAGGGAGCGGATGTGATTGGCAGAGTCAATGGGAAAATGACGTGGTAGAAGGTGAGTGGCGGGAGCGCAACAGATAGAAGAGTGGTTTCGGGAGGTGAAGAAACTACTTTTTGGATGGGGGGAGGGTGGTAGTTAATGGTTTCGCCTAAGGGGGGTGAGAAATAATGGAGTGCTGACACGTAGCAGCAGGTGTGGTTTCGAATACTGCCCATTTCGGACCACCCCCGCGACAGTAAAGTTCAGATGGTGGGGGGGGGGGGGGTGGCGAAATACACCATCGACCATCGGATCTTGGGAGGTGGCCGTAAATGAGGGGATAGGTGGCAGAGTGTCAATGTGACGTGATAGGGATTTTGTTGGGGTCGGCGGGAATGAATCCAATGCATAGTGGGGAATAGTTAGATTGTATGGTGGGGTAATAAAGTTTAGGAATAGGGGGGTTAATACACCAAAAATTTATTGATATATTAAACTTTAGAATAAAACTTTAATCGTTTGTATTTTTCTTCTGCACATGAAAATAATACCTGACATTTGACTGTAGGATAAATCTTCATGTTTTTCCTCTAACCACCATAGTGCTTCTACCTACCCTTTTGCATTCCATTCTTTTTCTAAGCTAACATTTTCTCTTCTTGCTTTGTAGGGTGCACTTAAGCTAGCAGACCCAAATCATTTTTATTTTATATACATCTACCTTATCCTATCACTTATTTCACCATTGACTCAAATTAAACTGTTGAGTCAATTTTATCTCTACCTAGCTACTGATTTACCAAGTTTAAATTGTTTGGTAAACCTTCATTCACTAATCTATTTAACAAAAATTTAAATGTGTTTAGTCATGATTAAACTGTATGACCTGAATAGAATTTTAATCATTGTGGCATTTAAGAATAGTTTGCACACAATCGTTATTTTGAAAATGGAATAAAAGATATAACTTATTAGTAGTGGAACTTGGACTTGTAGCACTTTCAGTCTTATTTTCTATTTTTCTTTCTTTTGTGGGGTTCTTATTTCCTTTTTTTCTTCTTATTTTTCTTTTTAACATACCCTCTTTTCATTTTCTTTTTTTATATTTTTTGGAAATCATTTGAATATTGAAATTTATGTACAATATAAAATTACATATACAAAATACTCAATCACCTTGAGATCCTATAATTTATAGGACCCTAACAGTGGCTCCAGTTGGGGATGGCATTTCTCCAAGTGAAGTGTCAAGAACATAAGATCAGTAGCCTTGTGTACTCCATGTCTGTAATGTCTTCATCTGATTTATTTGTTGTTAAAGATACTATGGAAACTCATTAATCCAGGCTTAGGGCCTTCACTGCGGGCTTCAACCTTTGTTAGTAAGTTACCCAATCAAAACCATAAAGACTATGATATTCACAATGATGAAAGGAAAATCTATAGGCTAGGAAATGTAGTGCTTCAGCATCCTACCATGGACAGGACCTCCAGGTATCTCTGCTCCATCTAGGTCTTTAAGGTAGAATACATTAGCATGAACAACATATGGCCCATTCCAAACACTATCAAACTTTCCATGTTTTCCCTTGTCTTCTCTCCTTGAATTCCATCTCAAAACTTGGTCCCCAATGTTAAAGTCATCATCTTTTGTTCTTTTGTCAAAAATATTTTTAACATTTTCTTGGATAACTTCGGTTTTGTTGCATACTTCCTCCCTGGACTGCTGCAACTAGATAGTTTGATTAATCCTTCTATGTACATCATTGGGTTCAGCTTGCAGTTCTTGTATGATCTTCATCACTGGGACTCCTAAGGAGGATGGAAAAACATCATCCATCCCATAGACCAATTGGTATGGTGACATGCCAATGGAGTTTTTAGTAGTAAGTTTGTCAGCCCACTGTGCATTGACCAACTTGTTGTGCCAAGACTTTTTGTTGTCCTCTAACATCATTTTGATGATGTTTACCAAAATTTTATTTGAGGATTCAACCAACCCATTACCTAAGGGTAATAAGCTATTGAATGTCCCAAAGTGATGTGGTATTTATGGAAGAATTCAACCATCTTTTTAGAATTGAAGGCTGCAACATTATCAGTGATGAGTTTTATAGGACAACCAAATCTGGAGAGGATATTATTCTCAAAGAATTTAATAATGACAACATCAGTGGCATTTCTGGAAGGGGTGGCCTATATCCGCTTGGTAAAGTGGTCAGTGGCCGTAAGAATCCACTTATGTTGGGCAAAGGAAGAGGGATGAATTTCACCTATGAAATCCAATCCCCATTGCTAGAAAGGGCTTTCAACAGACATAGGCTTTAAGGGCAGGGGAAACAGTTTTCTCTTTCCCTAAAAAATATGGCATTTATGACATGAAGTGACTTGTTTGTGGATGTCAGGGAATAGGGTAGGCCAGTAGAAACCAGCTCTAAGGATTTTATTGGTCGTGGTTTTCCATTAAAGATGTCCACCACAACCACCTTTGTGGAATTCCTACATAACTTTATTTGCATCATTCTTCAACAAGCATTTAAGTAAAATACCCCCAACATCTTTCCAATACAATACATTGTCTGTAATGCAAAATTTGATTGCTTTTAACTTTATAAATCTTGCCTTTATTTTTGTCAAACCAGGAGGAGCATTTAAATTAAATAAAACATAAAGCAAGTCTACATACCAGGGTGAGTTAAGAAATGCCTCATCGATTTGTGTAGTCGCATGTTCCTCATGATTATCTAATGAATCAACAAAGTTAATGTCTAATGCATGGAAATTTGACTCAGCAATCACTTTGGTTAGTCCTTGCCCTTTGATTAACTTGGTGGGCTTGATTTCTAAGTCATATTCCAGAATGACAACAATCCATTAGCCTCGCTTCCCATCAGGTCCATTCTGTGTCAAAATGTCTTTAACCACTCAATTAGGTACATAAGCAATAATATGGGAATGCAAAATATATACTCTAAAATATTTTAATGCTTTGACTAATGCAAAGGCCTATTTTTCCATAATATTGTATTTCACAGATGCATCTCTTAAAGCTATACTAAAGAATGCAATAGGCTATTCAAAGCCTTTACTGTTTTTCTGCAGTAAAACTGCTGCAATGGTGTGTTCAGAAGCAAAAGAGAATATTATGAAATCTTTGGTAAACCCTGGGCTGATTAATACTGGTGCCTTGGTCAATGCCTATTTAACTAAGTCAAAGGATTGTTTAGCCTCAATACTCCACTTGATTTCAGAGTCATTTTTAAGCATGTTTGTTATGTTTCTAAGAAGTTTTGCCAGGTTAGGAATGAATCTCCTTAGGAAATTTATTTTGCCAATAAAAGACTGAAGCTCTCTGATGTTTCTTGGATGACTGATTTTCATAATTGCTTCAATTCTACTGGGATCAATCCTAATTCCATCCTTCGAAATAATGTGACCAAGAATTTTTCCTTCCTCAAGGCCAAACAATGTGTTTTTAGCATTGACTGAAATGCCAAACCTTCTACATTTTTCAAACACTCTTCTAAGATGTGCTAAATGTTCCTCATCAGTTTTTGAATAGACTATAATGTCATCTAGATAAATCACAATAAAATGACCAATTTCATCAACAAAGGCAATATCCATTGCTCTTTGGAAAGTGGCTCTAGCATTCATTAACCCAAAGGGTATTTTCACATACATGAAAGTGCCCCATGGTGTAGTGAAAGTAGTTTTATCCTGATCATCAAGATGCACTAAGACTTGGTTATAACCTAAGAAACCATCTAATAAGGAAATCCTACTATACCCTACTACCTTTGGTAATATATGATCCATTTTAGGTAACACGTAGTTGTCTTTAAGGGATACCTTATTTAGATTTCTGAAATCAATACACATTTTGATTTCTCCAGTTTTCTTTCTAGTAGGGACAATGTTAGACACCCATTTAGAGTATCTAATAGGAAGTATAATTTTTGCATCATACACCCTTTTTACTTATTTTTCAACCAAAGGCTTCAAGACAAGATTGATCCTACGAAATTTTTGCTTGAATGGTTTTTTATCCTCTTTTATTGGGATTTTGTGTTGTATGATACTAGTGTCATATGCTTTGAGATCCTCATAACTCCAGGCAAAGACATTCGTGAATTCTTTGAAAAGAGCTATATATTGTTGTTTTGTGATAATAGTCAGTGATTTTGAGAGTTTTACCATTTTGGGATTCTGTTCACTACCTATATTGCATTCTTCTATGTCTGCCCCTATGGGTTCCATTTTTGGCTTTTTTGCTACATCATTAAAATAAAAAAGTTCTTCTAATGGAGCTATACCCCTTGGAAGAACATTATCTTTAAGATGAAGTACTTCAAATTCTTCTTATTCTGGATCAATTTCATGTAATTCTAATTTATGTACATCTATATTTACATTTGAATCATTAAGCTGTTTATCTACACTAATATATTTAACAATATGATTTTCTACTTTAGAGTCTAGAAATTCAATAATTTGATCTTCCTCTTCACAGTATGAATCTATGCTATTGTCTTCATACTCCTCGGATTGCTAAAAATTTTCAATCTGCTTATCACTTCCAAATACCTGCCAATGTCTCATATTATCAGGTAGAGCAGGACGATGTTTAACCTCTACTGTATATTGCTTGTTTGGATGGGGCATTTGGCATGTGCTAGATGAATAAGCTAAACCATTAGGAAATACATTCCGATTCCTTGGAATGACAAAAAGATCATATTTTTTAAAAGTTCTTAAAAAGTGAAGGACAACATTCCTTTAGTTTCTCAATCTAGGATGTTTTGCAGCATATTCTCCCTTGATCTGTTTAATAATTAATTTGGAATCTCCCTGAACAACAATTATTTAGCACCTAACTTCTTCAATAGTTGTAATCCTAAGAGAAGTGCCTCATATTCTGCTATATTATTGGTGCAATGAAAATTGAGTTTATAGGAATGACCTTGTACATGATTATTCCCTTAATTGGACACCCAAACACCTACCCTTGAACCTTCTTTGCCACAAGAGCCATCAAAGCTCATGTTACAAAAAGGTTCAGTTTCATTGTTTTGCTGCACAATTCAAGTCCGATTTTCCTATTTTTCTTCAGTATCATTTTCTGCTTGAGTAACCTGTGCATCGATGCCCTCATCATTATAAATAATAAAAGAGTCCAAGTCAAAATGAATAGAGTAAAGAGGGTAGTTATGTGGTTTATCTTGACTGCTGACCATATACTTCATTAAGGTTTCCCTATACAGTCTTCTATGTTGACCAAACACTGGTATAGTGGCATAAGTCATGTCCATTTGTAGGGTTCCTTGTAATTTTTCTCCCCATGAGTGTGACAACAACATGCCATACTTTGGGGGAATGTATGCAACCACTATATCCATCACTAGAATTTTAGCAGGGATTTGGGCTAAAGTGACACACAAGTCTTTGATAAGACCTAGGCACCTGACTTTGCTAGAGTCAAAGGAATACAAATCTTTGTATTGTCTAGTGATATCTAGTCCTAGTTTCTCCATGACTTCTTTGGGCATTAGATTATGGGATGCACCTGAATCTAGCATAGCATTATGAAGTATTTTATCATGAATATTCAAAGTGACATAAAATGTAGGGACTCCTCCTTCTTCTAGTTTGCCTTCTACGTCGAGCCCAAATAGGAGCTCAGGTTGATCATCACTCAAATTTGCATCATTAGTTTTCTCCCCTATGTTTAATGCCTTCAGAGTCTAAGTCTTGTATACATTCTTGTTGACTAATCAGTTAAGGGGATAGAAATATTCAACTTTTCAAGTTCATTTTCTATATTGAACGGTGTTTGATTTTTAAGCAGATTTCAAAAATCAGACTTATCAACAATTAGTTTTGTGGCAAGTTCAATTTGTTGGCTGGTAGAAGGTAGATCAGTTTGAGTATTTTTAGAAGTGGTATCAATGGTCCTTTTTGTAACAGGTCCTGGAGGCTTCTCTCCAAGAGTTTCTGCGGTTTTCTTAGGGGGATTTTCTTTTGTTTTCTTTGGATTAGAATCAGAGACCTTTTTGACAAGATTTTCAACATTCTTTTTAGTTTCAGTATCTTGATTTTTCTTACTTCTAAGATTGTACTTCCTATGTTCCTCCATTATTGCATTTTCAAATCCTTGTTTGTATTCCTCTGACTCTTCAGAATCCATTTCAGTCTGGGCTATAAGGAAAAGCTCTTGTTCTTCCTGAGTGAGGAAAACTGCTTCATCATCACTAATCCCTACAAAATTAATTTGGTTATCATCCAAATCTTCCACAATATTCCCCCACAATATTCCCCTCATCATATGTGTAATTTTCCTGAAAAGGAGGTTGTATCTGCTGATATGGTCCCTTTTTCTCTCTTTTTTTAATTTGGGGAGCATTTCTTCTAAAATTTCGGTTTTTGGTTTGTTGAACATTTTTGTTTTGGCTTGTTTGATTCTGTTCATTAAGGTTCACTCTTTGCATCATTTGATTCACCACTTTGACTAGGTTATCAATCTTATAGTCAACAACATAAGTAGAAGGTTCTTCTTTTATGGTTACTCTGTGTTTAGACTTCAATTTAGTTTTTTTGGCCAGAATGTTGACTTCAACTTTAATTGCATTTTCTTGCATTTCTTCCAAAGTTGTCGAGTCTCTTTCCCTAAGGTTATACTCCATATCTACATCGAAACCATTTGGAAAATCAATCAAGGCTAGACCAGGGGAGGGATTGATGTTTTTGTGGGATGGCATTGTAAACAATATTAAATCTTTCACAATACTCTTCTATAGTTTCATTGGGTTTTCTTTTTAATCTTTTGTATTCATTGAGTAGTTGAAGTGGTTCTTCTTGATCTCCCATCTAGCTAGAAAAGCTTGATGGACAGAAAAAATATTGGCTATACTTCATGTAGGTAAACCCCTACAACACTTCTTCACATCACCTCCTAAGCTTTGGGAAAACAATCTCATTTTAACATCTGCCTCATCCACTTCTTGGGTATCAAACAAATCATTCATCATATCTACGCGTTGTTGGGCAGTGTAAGCACCCGTATTATCAAAGGTCACGATTTTGGATGGATAATATGTAGGCATAGCATTCAGCTGGCCTGGTAACACCAAGGGTGCATACCTTCCTGCCATGACTGTCCTAATAGATTGAGTTGAGGATGGACCTAGTGGAGGTGTAGTTTGGATAACTACAGGGATAGTAGGTATAGTAGCTTGAGAAACCAGAGGTAGGGAAGTTGAGACTACAGAATGAGTAGGACTAGGAGGTTGTAAAAGTACAAAGTGAGATGACTAACTAGACAAGGAGGTTGCTGCAACAGTTAAAGCAGAGAACTCAACAGACTACTGAATGAAAGCTTCTTCTATAGCTTGGTCGAATACTGAAACCAGACCTTGTAATTTGGAAAATTTTTGTATAGGTTCAAGACCAAGATCTGATTCACAGTCTTGGGCTTGGGAGATATATAGTTGCAGTATGGATTTATCTATGACAGTTTGATCTATGAATGCTTCAGACTTGGATCTAAACAAAATTTGCTGAAAAGGCAAATCAAATTCTAAGTCTTGGAAAGTTTCAAACTTCTCTGGAAGAGAATTTGATCTTGACAAAGGAGTATTTTCCAGAGGAGAATTGAATCTAGATAGGGGACTATTACTACCTTGACTCTCGGTAAGGCTTCTTTTTCTCACTAGTTTCCCAGGGTAATCAACAATTTTAGCAGGGTTTGGATCCGGATGAGATCTAGTATAAATTCTTCTAGGAGCCAGGGTTATGAAAAATCATCACACAAAAATCAAAATCAGGATCTATAATCTAACAGATATCTACAAAAGCAACCTCAGATCATGTATTTCATATTGACATAGCAATTGCTTACTGAAATACTGATTTTTAAACCAGGGAATAATAATGTTTTGGATTAAAATGTATTCTTCCCTAGTATGGTCGCCACTATGTTATTGTTCTGTATTTTTGAGGTTGTGGGAGTAAATACATTGGACAACATCAAACCGCTTTTGAATGTTGGGATCTAGCCCTACTAGCGTTAAGAAAGGGCTCTCTCTTTATGATTTAACTTGGGTTTTAGGTTGATTTTAGGCTAGTTATGATTATACTTGGTTGTTTGTTTGAATTTGGTTGGTTGGCTGGTTAATCTAATCAAATCACTTTCCTTCCATTTTTCTATGGAGTCAAATAAAATGGAATGTTGCACCAAAAGTTCAAAGGAGTAATCACAGGGCAAGCTAGCTAGATTTACTGGATCTTTTAAATTAAATTATGGAATGGAGAAAAGGTGTGATTCAGCAGGGATTGAGAAGCATTTAAGATTTTCTCAATCAGAATTTCAGAAGAAAATATACAGATTGTAAACACAATCCAAATGAGGTGTTCAAAAACATATCCTATTTTTCACTTCTCCTATTTTACAATTAGATTTCGAATGAATAACATAAGAAGAATAACAATGAAAACATAATTACAGTAGGAAAAACATAACCAATATTTCATAACACAAGTATCCTGTGAAAAGTATTTTCATTAATGGTTCTCCAGCAACATGAAAAGGGTACAGTTCTTGATATAAAGAGTTACAATGTTCAGGGATGAACACTCAATACTTCGATAGAATGAAGTACTTAAATTTTTTTTACAAAAAGATTACAATTAATGCCTCGGTGACCTGGCATTCTATTATTAACTTAAAACTAACAGAAATGAAATAATGTGATCAAAAGGAATGAATCTGGTGAAGTGATCTTGACATCTGGCACTGCTTTGGTGGAGAATAGTTGCTGAGTGGCCACTATTCGGGTCCTGCCCTGGTGAAGCTGATATGTCTTTTTAATCCTAGAAGTCACACAACTTATCCCATCGGTTCTCATTTGGAATGGAAATTTTTGTTACCTTGCGGTAGATCTCATCTACCTCAGTATACCAAGAAAAAGTGGGTTTTACTGCAAAAATGTGTTTTATCTCATGTTGGATAAAACTCATGTTGCTGATAGCTTCATAAAAATCTCTCCCTGTCATAGTACCTTTGATGTGGGAAGACTTGGTTGTGTCCTTTGCAATATCTTGAAGCTTCTTCTTGTAGTCTTCCCTGGTCATTACTTTTTCATTGATCACAAATAAAGAAGGCAGACCTTTCTCATTCAATGCATCTATTCTAGCGAAAAACCTGTTAACTGCCACCTCCAGAGTGTGACATTTACCTCTCAGTTGTACAACCAAGTTCTTCTTTGTTATAAATTTCTTTACTTCGAGGGTCGTTTATGTTCTGTCATCTACTCCCAAATCATCCATCTCATATATGTTTTTGGAATTGAGGAAATTTATGATGTGGTTGGTTGTGTCAGGCGTTTCTCCCAATTCATCATTAATAGTGGAAATGGTTTTCTTGGCTTTCTCCATCAATTCCTTCTACTTGAATATAATATGGATACATGGTGAGATTTCATCTATTTCTTCAATGATATTGTTCCATATAATTTATTTAACCTGGGCCAATGTATAACCAATAGAAGACTTAATTGTTGATTTCGTCCATACTTCTATCTGGTTTTGAGCTCTTTGTAGCTCTACTGCATGGAAAGTCTCAGTCTTTGCCTGATGATCTTATAAAATATTGACTTGAGCCTGCAATCTTTTGATCTCTTCTATCTGGAGAGACATGCTCTACACTGCATTTTCCAGCTGATCTATAGAAACTCCTATGCTTGTTGTATAAGATGTGGTTGTAGGAATGGTTGTGATAGGGAGTGCTTCCAAAGGGACAACAACCACTTTGGCATATTTCTCCTTTTCTTTAATCATATTTTCCATATCTATCTCCATTTGCTTCAACTGTGCACTCTGCTCCATGATGAGCTTCATCATGTCTGCATTTTGTGTCTCTATTTCTTCAATATCCTTGTCCAGAGGATCTTCTGTAGTTGGTAATTTCAACTGCTTCCTTAATGCCGCTATGTATAATTTATTTTTCCTCACCATCTCTTCTGCAACATTGATGTTTGTAGGGTCATAACCCACTTTGATCACCAATTCCTCCAAATTTTTGATCCTGGTGTCTTTGGAAAGTGCATAGACTTTTTCCATCTTCAATTGCGATTGAACATTGGCTAATGTAACCTGCAATTTAGATTAACTCATAGCAATATTAGTGATAGTGGAGAAAATCATTTCCCTAGTCTGCTTGTGCATCTCCATTTGGTCAATGGGATGTATGTTTTTCACATCAAATTCAAATGTTGTCTTCTTGTAATTTTATGCTGCCTTGGGTTCGGGAATGTGTGCTTGGAGAAATGCCATCTACATTTTACCTTTCTCTAAATCAAAGGTTGACAACAACCTTCTTTGAGAACTGGAAGTCTGCGTCCAGAACTCATTGTAGGTGTTGATCTTCATGGTCTCATTCCTCACTTTAATTTATTTAGAAATATCAAATATACTTTTTTTCTGTCTCCCCTATGGTAGATGTGTTAGTCTGCATAACCTGTTGCTGACCTTTTGAAGCCGTGGAGGTAGTGGGAGACAATGTGGTCTGATCACCTACTAATGAGGAAACAAATGGCTCATTAGTGGTCATAACGTTCTCCTACTCTGAATCCTTGCTGAGGCTTAGTTTTGAACTGAGTTTGGCCTTCTTCCTATACATGATTTTGAAACCTTCACTGAGAATTTCAGTCCCTGAAGGGGACTCTTCTTCTCTGCTTCTCTTTGTTGTTTTCTCTTGCATAGTAGGATTATGTACTGTGGAGGATGACAGCAGCTGCTCCTATGCCTCTTGTAGGGTGTTCTCAGTCCATTGTAGTTGGTTTTTATACTTTTCTGTCTCTAGTCTAGCTGTGTGAAAATAAGCAGTGGATTTGTTTTCCACTCTTAAGTTAGAAATGACCCCTAATGGATCATATGACCAGGTGAAACTAAGGCTGAACTACATTTCTTTTAGTAGCTTATCTGCTTCTTCCCCAGCTGCCCCTTCGTTTCAAATGAAAGGCCCTATCTGTGTTTTAATTTTTAATTGGGACTTCTTCTTGGCAGCTACAAAGTGGATCTCATCCATATTGAGCATTTACCTTATGTACTCTAGAGCAAAAATCCTCATTGGGAGGAATTTAGGCAACTTTTAAGGTGCAATCATACACCCAAATATTCTCAATTCTATATAATTCTGATAGAGGTACCAATCCCTATCTGGACTTGGTCTAATAGCTGCAAAACCTTTCTAATTTCATCAATGATCCTCGGTTCTATCCTGCTGCGTAAGAGACTGATTGCTGGATGCACAAACATCTCTATGAACTGTTTGTAAGAGTATTCTTTTTGTTCCTTCATCACCATTGTAGTCCAGAAGATGACTAACTGCTGATTTCCTTCTTCATCCAGCTTTTGTAAAGCAAGCTTGATGTTGTCTCCCTGAAAATATAAGAACACATAAACTAACACGGAAGCATACTTGAATACCTCCTCGGTCTGGAATTTGATAAACTGCCCATGAATAGAATCTGCAAGAAATTGGCTAAAGTTACACATGATGGAGGGCTTGGAACCAACAGAGAAAATGGAAAGAAATCCTATGATGACCTCATCTACCCACTAAGCAAAGTAATAGCTAAGGAGGTAAGAGATGACTGTGATAATTTGCTTGGCTCCCTCACGGAAAATAGAAGAGGGATAGGGAGGATTTTTCTTTGGCAATGGGACATATTCTGTTAAAGAAAAGCTCAAGGCTTTTGGCCCTCTTAGAAAAATCCAATTTCTGGTACAACTCAACAAGTGCTTCATAGGAAAAGGGGCTGGAATTCTCTACTGTAGGGGCTTGCAACATCTGGTCTATAGGTTGAGGAGTGATAGTGAACAAAATTTCTCCAGTGGGTTAAATGAGGGCTCCTTGGCTTGGCAAATAACATGCATGACACTTCCTAACAAATTCTGGGGTGTTGTGGGTACCGGAAAAATTATAGTGGGGCAAATTGGATTCCCACAGTTGAATGTCATCGAATTTATCTATATATTTGTCCTTGAGCTAACAATACATATCAAAAAGGTAAAATTCATAGAGAGTTTCATGGATCTTATAGTCTCTGTTTGCCAAAGGGATGTGGTGGAAATCAATGGGAGGGTGGATCAGAGGACTCACAAGTTCCTCTGGTCCCTTGTATTTTGGAGGCATCTTCGAATAAGGCTATGGACAGTGGTGGAAACTGGATTACAGGTTTAAGTACACAGAGAGGACTTAGGATTTGCAGACAAAAAAAGAGGTAATAGCTTGGAACTAAGTGAGCGGGCAATATTCCCAGCCTGGTGAAGTGTTTGTCATTCAAAATGGTGCACTTGTAACAGAGCGATAACAGTGGCAATGTAAAAAATCAGTAACCGGTTAATGATCAAAAGGAGGGATTATATAACACTTTGGTTTTCTCGTTGATGGTGGCACGGGTCCATTGAATTAGTAGTTAAGCGAATTAATTTCTTAATGGCTTAATTTTGGAGGGAGTTGATGTGATTGGCGGAGTCAATGGGCAAATGATGTGGCAGAAGGTGAGTGGCGGGAGCGCAACGGATAGAGGAGTGGTTTCGGGAGGTGGAGAAACTGCGTTTCGAAAGGGGGGGGGGGGGGAGGCGGTTAATGGTTTCTCCTGAGGGGGGTGCAAAATAATGTAGTGTTGACACGTAGCGGCGGGCACGGTTTCGAATACCACCCATTTCGGACCCCCACCCCCCTCTCGACGGTAAAGTTCGGATGGTGAGGGGGGGGCCGAAATACACCATCGGTTGTTGGATCTTGGGAGGTGGCCGTAGATGAGGGGAGAGGTGGCGGAGTGTTAATGTGACATGATGGGTATTTTGGTGGGCTCGGCGGAAATGAATCCAATGCATAGTGGGGAATAGTTAGAGTGTATGGCGGGGTAATAAATCTTAGGAATAGGGGGGTTAATACACCAAAAATTTATTGATATATTAAACTTTAGAATAAAACTTTAATCCTTTGTCTTTTTCTTCTGCACATGGAAATAATACTTGACATTTGACTTTAGGATAAAATCTTCATGTTTTTCCTCTAACCACCATAGTGCTTCTACCTACCCTTTTGCATTCCATTCTTTGTCTAAGCTAAAATTTTCTCTTCTTGCTTTGCAGGGTGCACTTAAGCTAGCAGACCTAAATCATTTTTCGTTTATATACATCTACCTTATCCTATCACTTATTTTGCCATTGACTCAGATTAAAATATTGAATCAATTTTATCTCTACCTAGCTACTGATTTACCAAGTTTAAACTGTTTGGTAAACCTTCATTCACTAATCTATTTAACAGAAATTTAAATGTGTTCAGTCATGATTAAACTGTATGACCTGAATAGAATTTTAATCATTGTTGCATTCAAGAAAAGTTTGCACACAATCCTTATTTGAAAATGGAATAAAAGATCTAACTTATCAGTAGTGGCACTTGGACATGCAGCACTTTCAGTCTTATTTTCTATTTTTCTTTCTTTTGTGGGGTTCTTATTTCCTTTTTTTCTTCTTATTTATTTTTTTAACATACCCTCTTTTCATTTTCTTTTTTATATTTTTTTGGAAATCATTTGAATATTGAAATTTATGTACAATATAAAATTACAGATACAAAATGCTCAATCACCTTGAGATCTTATAATTTATAGGACCCTAACAGTGGCTCGAGCTAGGGATGACACTTCTCCAAGTGAAGTTTCAAGAACATAAGATCAATAGCCTTGTGTACTCCATGTTTGTAATGTCTTCATCAGGGCCTTCACTGTGGGCTTCAACCTTTGTTAGTAAGTTACCCAATCAAAACCATAAAGACTATGATATTTATAATGATGAAAGGAAAATCTATAGGATAGGAAATGTAGTGCTTCAGCATCTTGCCATTGACAGGACCTCCAGGTATCTCTGCTCCATCTAGGTCTTTAAGGTAGAATGCATTATTTCCCCTGAAAGCATGAACAACATATGGCCCATTCCAAAGATTATCAAACTTGCCATGTTTTCCCTTGTCTTCTCTCCTTGAATCCCATCTCAAAACTTGGTCCCCAATGTTAAAGTCATCAGCTTTTGTTCTTCTGTCAAAAATATTTTTAACATTTTCTTAGATAACTTGGGTTCTGTTGTATACTTCCTCCCTGGACTGCTGCAACTAGATAGTTTGATTAATCCTTCTATGTACATCATTGGGTTCAACTTGCACTTCTTGTATTATCTTCATCACTGAGAGTCCTAAGGAGGATGGAAAAACATCATCCATCCCATAGACCAATTGGTATGGTGACATGCCAATGGATTTTTTAGTAGTAAGTTTGTTAGCCCATAGTGCATTGACCAGCTTGTTATGCCAATACTTTTTGTTATCCTCTAACATCTTTTTGATGATGTTTACCAAAATTTTATTTGAGGATTCAACCAACCCATTACCCTGAGGGTAATAAGTTGTTGAATGTCCCAAAGTGATGTGGTATTTATGGAAGAATTCAACCATTTTTTAGATTTGAAGGTTGCAGCATTATCAGTGATGAGTTTTCTAGGACAGCCAAATCTGGAGAGGATATTAGTCTCAAGGAATTTAATAATGACAACATTAGTGACATTTCTGGAAGGGGTGGCCTCTATCCACTTGGTAAAGTAGTTAGTGGCTATAAGAATCCACTTATGTTGGGTAGAGGAAGAGGGATGAATTTCACCAATGAAATCCAATCCCCATTGCTGGAAAGGGCTTTCAACAGAGATAGGCTTTAAGGGCAGGGGCAACAATTTTTTCTTTCCCTAAAAAATCTGGCATTTATGACATGAAGTGATTTGTTTTTGGACGTTAGGGAATAGGGTAGGCCAGTAGAAACTAGCTATAAGGATTTTATTGGCAGTGGTTTTCCAATAAAGATGTCCACCACAGTCACCTTCATGGAATTCCTGCATAAATTTATCTGCATCATCATTCAACAAGCATTTAAGTAAAATACCCCCAGCATCTTTCCAATACAAGACATTGTCTGTAATGCAAAATTTGACTGCTTTTAACTTTAGAAATCTTGCCTTTGTTTTTGTCAAACCAGGAGGAGCATTTAAAATAAATAAAACATAAAGCAAGTCTACATACCAGGGTGAGTTTAGAAATGCCTGATCGATTTGTGTAGTCACCTGTTCCTCTTGATTATCTAATGAATCAACCAAGTTAATGTCTAATGCATGGAAATTTGACTTGCCCATCAGTTTGGCTAGTCCTTACCCTTTGATTAACTTGGTGGGATTGATTTCTAATTCATATTCTAGAATGACAACAATCCATTTGCCTCGCTTCCCATCAAGTCCATTCTGTATCAAAATGTCTTTAACCACTGCATTAGGTACATAAGCAATAATATGGGAATGAAAAATATATACTCTAAAATCTTTTAATGCTTTGACTAATGCAAAGGCCTGTTTTTCCATAATATTGTATTTCAAAGATGCATCTCTTAAAGCTTTACTAAAGAATGCAATAGGTTGTTCAAAGCCTTCACTGTTTTTCTGCAGTAAAACTGTTGCAATGGTGTGTTCAGAAGAAAAAGAGAAGATTATGAAATCTTTGGTAAAATCTGGGCTGATTAACACTGGTGCCTTGGTCAATGCCTGTTTAACTAAGTCAAAGGATTGTTTAGCCTCAATACTCCACTTGATTTTAGAGTCCTTTTTAAGCATGTTTGTTATGTTTCTAAGAAGTTTTGCCAGGTTAGGAATGAATCTCCTTAGGAATTTATTTTACCAATAAAATACTGAAGCTCTTTAATGTTTCTTAGATGACTGATTTTCATAATTGATTTAATTCTGCTGGGATCAATCCTAATTCCATCCTTGGAAATAATGTGACCGAGAAGTTTTCCTTCCTCAAGGCCAAACAATGTCTTTTTAGGATTGAGTGAGATGCAAACCTTCTACATTTTTCAAACACTCTTCTCAGATGTGCTAAATGTTCCTCATCAGTTTTTGAATAGACTATAATGTCATCTAGATAAATCACAATAAAATGGCCAATTTCATCAGCAAAGGCAATATCCATTGCTCTTTGGAAAGTGGCTCCAACATTCATTAACCCAAAGGGAATTTTCACATACATGAAAGTGACCCATGGTGTAGTGAAAGAAGTTTTATCCTGATCATCAAGATGCACTAAGACTTGGTTATAACCTGAGAAACCATCTAATAAGGAAATCCTACTAGACCCTACTACCTTTTGCAATATATGATCCATTTTAGGTAATGGGTAGTTGTCTTTAAGGGATACCTTATTTAGATTTCTGAAATCAATACACAGTCTGATTTCTCCAGTTTTCCTTCTTATAGGGACAATGTTAGACACCCATTTAGAGTATCTAATAGGAAGTATAATTTTTGCATCGTACATCCCTTTTACTTAGTTTTCAACCAAAGGCATTAAGACAGGATTGATCCTATGTAGTTTTTGCTTGAATGGTTTTTTATCCTCTTTGATTGGGATTTTGCGTTGTATGATATTGGTTTCATATGCTTTCAGATCCTCATAACTCCATGCAAAGACATCTGTGAATTCTTTGAAAAGAGCTATATATTGTTGTTTTGTGATAATAGGCAATGATTTTGAGAGTTTTATCATTTTAGGATTCTGTTCACTACCTATATTGCATTCTTCTATGTCTGCCCCTATGGGTTCCATTTTTGGCTTTTTTTCTACATCATTAAAATCAAAAAGTTCTTATAACGGAGCTAGACCCCTTGGAAGAACATTATCTTTAAGCTGAAGTAATTCAAATTCTTATTTTTCTGGACCAATTTCATGTAATTCTAATTTATGTACATCCATATTTACATCTGAATCATCAAGCTGTTTATCTACACTAAGATATTCAACAACTGATTTTCTACTTTAGAGTCTGGAAATTGAATAACCTGATCTTCCTCTTCATAGTTTGAATCAATGCTATTGTCTTCATACTCCTCCTTGGATTTCAATTTTTTTTCAATATTCTTATCACTTCCAAATACCTGCCAATGTCTCATATTATCAGGTACAACAGGACGATGTTTAATCTGTATTGTATATTGTTTATTTAGATGGGGCATTTAGCATGTGCTAGCTAAAAAAGCTAAACCATTAGCCAATACATTCTGATTCCTTGGAATGACAGAAAGATCATAATCTTCAAAAGTTCTTAAAAATTCAAGGACAAAATTCCTATATTTTCTCAACCTAGGATGTTTTGCAGCATATTCTCCCTTGATCTGTTTAATAATTAATTTGGAATCTCCCTGAACAACAATTCTTTTAGTGCCTAACTTCTTTAGTAGTTGTAATCCTAAGAGAAGTGCCTCATATTCTGCTATATTATTGGTGCAATGAAAATTGAGTCTGTAGGAATGACCTTGTACATGATTATCCCCTGAATTGGACACCCAAATACCTACCCTTGAACGTACTCTGCCACAAGAGCCATCAAAGCTCATGTTCCAAAAAGGTTCAGTTTCATTGTTTTGCTGCAAATTCGAGTTTGATTTCCCCATTTTTCTTCAATATCATTTTCTGCTTGAGTAACCTGTGCAATGATGCCCTCATCATTATAAAGAATAAAAGATTTTAGGTCAGAATGAACAGAGTAGAGAGGGTAGTTATGTGGTTTATCTTGACTGCTGACCATATACTTCATTAAGGTTTCCCTATACAGTCTTCTCTGTTGACCAAACACTGGTATAGTGGCATAAGTCATGTCCATTTGCAGGGTTCCTTGTAATTTTTCTCCCCATGAGCGTGACAACAACATGCCATACTTTGGGGGAATGTTTGCAACCACTATATCCATCACTAGACTTTTAGCAGGGATTTGGGCTAAAGTGACACACAGGTCTTTGATAAGACCTAGGCACTTGACTTTGCTAGAGTCAAAGGAATACAAATCTTTGTATTGTCTAGTGATATCTAGTCCTAGTTTCTCCATGACTGCTTTGGGCATTAGATTATGGGATGCACCTAAATCTAGCATAGCATTATGAAGTATTTTATCATGAATATTCAAACTAACATAAAATGGAGGGACTCCTCCTTCTTGTGGTTTTCCTTCTACCTCGGGCCCAAATAGGAGCTCAGGTTGATCATCACTCAAATTTACATCATCAATTTTCTCCCCTATGTTTAATGCCTTTAGGACCTAAGTCTTGTATACATTCTTGTTGACTAATTCAGTTAAGGGGATAGAAATCTTCAACTTTGCAAGTTCATTTTCTATACTGAACGGTGTTTGATTTTTAAGCAGATTTGAAAAATCAGACTTATCAGCAATTAGTTTTGTGGCCTACTCAGTTTTTTGGCTGGTATAAGGTAGATCAGTTTGAGTATTTCTAGAAGTTGCATCAATGGTCCTTTTTGTAACAGGTTCTGGAGGCTTCTTTCCAAGACTATCAATGGTTTTCTTATGGGGTTTTTCTGTTGTTTTCTTTGGATAAGAATCAGAGACCTTTTTTACCGGATTTTCACATTCTTTTTAGTTTTAGTATCTTGATTTTTCTTACTTATAAGATTGTACAGCCTATGTTCCTCCATTATTGCATTTTTAAATCCTTGTTTGTATTCCTCTGACTCTTTAAAATCCATTTCAGTCTGGGCTATAAGGAAAAGCTCTTGTTCCTCTTGAGTGAGGAAAAATGCTTCATCATCACTAATCCCTAACAAATTAATTTGGTTATCATCCAAATCTTCCACAATATTTCCCTCATCATCTATGTAATTTTCTTGAAAAGGAGGCCGAATCTACTGATCTGGTCCCTTTTTCTCTCTTTGTTTAATTTGGGGAGTATTTCTTCTAAAATTTTGGTTTCTGGTTTGTTGAACATTTTGGTTTTGACTTGTTTGATTTTGTTCATTAAGGTTCACTCTTTGCATCATTTGATTCATTACTCTGACTAGGTTATCAATCTTATGGTCAACAACAGAAGTAGAAGGTTCTTCTTTTATGGTTACTCTGTGTTCAAACTTCAATTTGGCTTTTTTGGCTAGGATGTTGGCTTCAACTTTAATTGCATTTGCTTGCATTTCTTCCAAAGTTTCCGGGTCTCTTTCCCTAAGTTGATACTCCATATCTACATCGAAACCATCTGGAAAATCAATCAGGGCTAGACTAGGGGAGGGCTTGATGTCTTGTGGGATGGAATTGTAAACAATATTGAATCTTTCACAATACTCTTCCACAGTTTCATTGGGTTTTATTTTTAACCTTTTGAATTCGTTTAGGAGTTGAAGTTGGTTCTTCTTGATCTCCCATCTAGCTAGAAAAGCTTGATGGAAAACAACAATATTGGCTATACTTCCTATAGGTAAACCCCTAAACCACTTCTTCACATCACCTCCTAAGCTTTGGGCAATCAATCTCATTTCAACATTTGCCTCATCCACTTCTTGGAGATCAAACACATCATTCATCATATCTACATTCTATTGGGCAGTGTCAGCACCAGTATTATCAAAGGTCACGATTTTGGATGGATAATCTGTAGGCATAACATTCAGTTGGCTTGGTAACACCAAGGGTGCATACCTTCCTTCCATAACTGTCTGGATAGATTGAGTTGAGGATGGGCCTAGTGGAGGTGTAGTTTGGATAATTACAAGGATAGTAGGTGTAGTAGCTTGAGAAACCAGAGGTAGGGAAGTTGAAACTACAGAATGATTAGGACTAGGAGGCTGTAAATGTACAGACTGAGATGATTGACTAGACAAGGAGGTTGTTGCAATAGTTAAATCAGAGAATTCAATAGACTGTTGAATGAAATATTATTCTATAGCTTGGTCCAATAATGAAACCAGACCTTGTAATTTGGCAAATTGTTGTAAAAGTTCAAGATCAGGATCTGATTCACGGTCTTGGGCTTGGGAGATACATGGTTGCAGTATGGCTTTATCTATGAAAATTTGATCTATGAAAGCTTCAGACTTGGATCTAAAGAAACTTTTCTGAAAAGGAAAATCAAATTCTAAGTCTTGTAAAGTTTTAAACTTCTCTCGAAGCCAACAATGTATTGAGTTTTTGACAAAATCTCCATCAAGCCCAAGGTAAGAGACATTGAAAACAACCTTCATGTTAATTTCATTTTTGGTTTACTACCACATTTTAGGAAATAGATATATTATTTATTATTTTCCTTTCATGTAGCGTGCCTTCTTGTATGCTTCCAAAATAGAGGTTAAGTTTTGTAAAACCAATACTATTACTCAAAAGAAGTTGGTTTTCTTTTCTCAACCTAAATCGATGCTAATTCCAAGGGAAAACCTAATAGTAGTGGGTATAAATCAAGGTATACCAATAGAGAACTTGCTATTGAATCACAAAACAAAAGGAACTGGTGCTCCTACCACAAAAGGTATGGACATTATGATGATGAAGCATAGTTCTCACACCATCACTATGAAGGATAAGACCCTTCTTGCTAAATAACAACTTGTGTTGGGACGTAGATGTAAAAATCACAAATCCCACCTATACAACTCTATATTTAATACCGATGGCCGTAAATTTAGTGTTATTTGGTTCTAAGGCAATGCAACCCTCCCGTCTAGCATACATGAGGTTTCTAGTTGGATCTCTCCCACTAGTTCCACCTAGATTGCAACCTAATCAATTATACGATTAGAATTATGTACATACTTTTTAAAATATGAGACATGGAAAATAATAAATGTTCTAAAATTAGGAAATATGTAAGCTTGTAATCTACTAGTCCCATTTTTTATAATTTCAAAGTGTTTGCAATATCAGGATGTAATCCTATCACAAGTTCCAAGCCTCAAGGTACTATTTTGTGGATTAACCTTGAAATACACATGATCTCGAACTTTAAATTCTTTGTGTAGTATATTATTATTTTCATAACTATTCTTTATATATTGGGCTACTTTCAAATTTCATTTAATTTTAATGGCTTCCTATTTTATTTCCTTCAACATCTATATTCTAAGCAAAGTTATGTCCATTGGATTATGCCAATAGTTCAGGGTATTGAATTTTCTGCCATAAAGTGCCTCGAAGGGAGTCACCTTCAATGATGCATTATAGCCATTACTATAAGAAAATTCTACCTAATATAGGTGGTCCCCCATCTTATTTGTTTTTTGATGACATATATTTGAAGCATGTCCTCCAATATGTATTTTCTTCTTTGAGCCTTTCCATCTATCTAGGGATAATAAGTAATGTTGAAGTTTAATTGAGTTCAAAATACATAAAAAAATGATTTCCAATAAATCGATGTGAAATTTTCATCTCTATCATAAATGATCACTTAGGCATACCATGCAATCTAAAAAAATTATCTCTTTAAAATTTATGCATTGTTGGTTGCCTTGTGGATTCACTTTATAGGAATAAAGTGAGAAACCTTATTTAATTTTCCAATTGCAACCATGATTCCATCATGTTTCTTTATAATCTTTGGAAATATCATGATAAAATCCATTGGTATAACTTCCCATTTCCACTTGTAAACTGGTAAGAATTGTAATAAACCTATTGGGTATTTATAATTAGTTTTGACTAGTTGGCACTTTATGCATCTAGCAATCCACAATTTCCTTTTTCAGTCCAAGCCAATAATGATGCCTCTGTATAGTAGTAATCATATTTTAGTCACTTGGGTGTCCTAAGTATAGTTTCTTGTGTATTATATCCATAATTAACCTCTTCAACTCTATTGAAATGGTTATTTACAATCTCTCTTTAGAGGTGAACACTAGTCTTAGTTATATGGTAGCCATCATTTATGTTTTGATGGTTCATGCTGCAAAAAATCTTTTGTTTAAGTTCCTATCAATGGGCAAGTCTTCTTCTATCTTAGTCTTCATAATGGATTCACAAGTACTATTGGTCGCCATGTGAATCAATTGTATGCTTTGGCTGAGTGCATCTACTACCATTTTTTCCTTATCTTTTATAGATTTTATCTCAAAATCATATTCACTAATAAGAACTAACCATACAACCTATCTAGTCTTCAAACGAGGCCGATCAAATAAGTGATTCAATGCACTATGATTTTTCATCAATACAAATTTACAACTAATCAAGTAATGGCACCACATCTTTAGATCATAAATTATGGATACAAGTTCTAGGTTATGATTCACATACTTTTTCTCATGCTCTTTTAGCTCCTTGACTTCTACCTCACCATATGGCCATTGCATAAGGACTTTGCCCAACTCTTCCTTTACATGCACCTACACACACTATAAAATATTTGTTTAGGTTTATAATCTTTAGAATTGGTGTACTTGTAAGAAGGTACTTTAATGATTGAAAACTTTATTCACATTTTGAAAATCACACAACCCTAATCCTTTCTTCAACAATGAAAGTAATCAAATGGTAAATTTTGGAGAATCCCTTAATGAAATCCTTGATAATAGCTTGTCGGTCCCATGAACAATCTCACATCCATCACATTTTTTCAAAGTTGGCCAGTCTGTAATGGCCTTAATCTTTTCTAAACCCATAGCAATTCCTTGTTATGAGATGAAACTTCCCAATAATGAATATATTTATGATATAAATTATATTTTCTAAATTTGGCATACAATTGATGCTATCTTAGCACCTATAAAGCCATTCTAAGATTTTCTCATGTTCCTCTTCAAATTTAGAGTAGATGAGGATGTCATCATTAATAACCTGTACAAACTTATCCAAATATTTACTAAGGACACTATTTTTAATGGGCATGAATGTTAATGATGCATTAGTGAGTATGAATGGCACTAATACTACTTCATAATGACCATACTTTGTCCTAAACATTGTTTATGATTGTCTTCACTGATTGCGAAAATGTCGAGGTCTAAAATGGGCCTCCTAAGGAATATTATAAAATAATACTAGAAATAATAAAATAAGATTAGATTACATCAAATTTTAGAGGGGAAAAATGAAAAACACTAATTTTTCAACTTGTATTTTCAACTTATCTCCCTATGGTTTTACTCAAATTTCGAGTAAGAGTATTCGTTGTGTAGCTAAAGTTGACTGAAATTGATATGACATTAACATTTGTTTAGCCCTAAGGCTCACACTTTATTCTTTGAGGATCTCAGGTTGAGGATCCGAACACTTGACTCTTTTATTAATGGATGTGATGGTTATGTTTGTTTCCTAGTTGATATTATGATGACGATATGATTGATGCGTATGTATGTTCTCTATTGATATTATGATGATGATAACATTGATGGATATGTATGTTCTCTATTGATATCATGGTGATGATAACATTGATGGATATGTATGTTCTTTATTGATGATATGATGGTGATAGCTTTGATGGATATATATGTTTTCTATTGATGTTATGATGATGGAAACTTTGATGGATATGTATGTTTCCTATTGATGTTATGATGTTGATATCTTTGATGGATGTGTTCCTTATGTTAGTTACTTACATTAGTTCTGGTTCACGATAAACAATGATGTGAATGACTAGGGCATTATTGATGATGCTATTATGACAATGACTAACACTGAGAAATATTTTTACTAATGATTATCGAGTATGACAAGAAACCACCAGAGGCACTCACATGTGATGAGTCGATGACATTTGGTTTGATGGAAATGAATATTTTGTCTGAAATTCTAAGTTTATTTTGAAACCTACTATATATTCTAATGATATGTTAATGGTTTCAGGCACAAGTTAGTTGCTTGGCCAAATGAAGCACACATGGATGATGGGGTTGTACAATTGGATGGAACTGCATGGGAGGGGTGGGATAATGTCCCTGATTTCACCCGCTAGCACTCCCACTATGACTTGGGCTGGAAGGGTTGGAACACGTTTTCCTTGAAGATCACGATTCCATGGGGGAAACTCCCAAATTTGGGTCGCCCACGAGGATTCTACTAGGGGTACACATCAAGGCAGATTCCTTGATCCCCAACACCATTAGTCTCACTATAGCGGACAACATAAGATATGATAGTAGTCTCTATCCTTGCACCTATACTTTCCCCTCGTAGCCACTAGATGCTTGAAGGGAAAGTGGCGTGGAACCTTTGAAACTTCAAGGGAAGTTCTTGAAGGGAATGAACGACTTAGCACCCTTGGCATCACAAATAAGCTATTAGGCATGATAACCTTGGAAACTTGAAGGGAATTTCTTGAAGGGAACAAACAACTTGGCACCCTTGGCATCATTAAAAAAAAGATAATAAATATAATCAAGATATGAAAATCCTACAAATTCACATCAAGAGGTAAATGAGGTTAGAACCAAGGCAATTAAATCAAGAATAAAACTTGGGGTAAAGGGAGAATAGGAAAAAATAAAAATATTTTACCTTGAGAACTCTACCCTTCCCATGTTGAAAATATTAGATAGATAATGTACATAAGTAATTTAATTAGGTAAAAGGGGGAAGCATGACATAAAGTTAATTATAAATATTAATCCTAAAATAGTTAAACTTCATTAAGGGAAGAGAGTGGTCAATTAAAATAAGATTAATAAATTAAAATTTGAGAAATTTAGAGAACCTCCATGTGGCAAGAGCCAACATAAGAATATCCATCCAAGAGTTAAATTGAGTTAAATTAGGAGGTAGTTAGGGGACCAAATCTGAGACTTATCAATTGATATTAATAATGAACAAAAATTAAGGAGTGGAGAAGGGGGATGAAGAAACAACTAGGAGAAGAAATAGGAAGTCTTGTTGGCGTGAGGAAAAATATTATTTTTGAAATAAAATTTAAGTAAATAATTTTAGAGAGCCTTGGTAAGAGGGTGACACATGGGTGGGTGAATAATCAAACATTTGGATTAATAAAGATAATTAATTATGCATGAAATTCCAAGTGTCACCTATGAATCCTCCTATAAAAGAAGGGGCAAGCCATGAGAGAGGGGACTCTTTGCTTACCTTATTGTTGGATTGATGAGATTATGTCATTGTGAGTGGCTACGAGATATAATTGAGTTTGGTGAGATAGAGGAAATTAGAGAGGGAAATTTTGAGCCAAGGAGGGCTCACCTCTATCATCTAGCACACTTCTTCCATTGTATAACCCCATTGCAGCTCGAAGGTCTTCGGGGAAGGAGAGTACCTAAGGAGTAGGCTGGGCGGTCAACCGGTGGGTCACTACATTCAGTCAGAGCACATCAACATTCACACTTGGAGGCGTGCAATAGAAAGGGAATGCAAGTAGTGGCAAGATCAAGATCAAATCTCATCTCTGGTTGAACGGTACCTGTGTTATTTATGATGTTTTTTTATCTGATTTCATTGTGCCTATAGTTAATATAATGTAAAATAGATGATATGTGTCATGTATTGCAATTCATGTATGTTTGATATAAGTTCTTTAATATTTATGAGTTCCCAATGCCTATTTTCTTATGGTTGTATTCCTAGTTTATTGTATTGTTCTTTATTAAAGAAAAAAAAAATATCATCAGGTTCGTCCCCTACATTTGGTATCAGAGTGCCAAGTTCAACCTCTAGGATCTATGGACCCTTATTTTTGCTTCTTTCTCAATTTGTTTCTTTAAATTATCTCCTCTTAAATACTCTAATTATTTTGAAGCTCACAATCCCTCTCTTTGGGTGTTTATTTTAAAACCCTTTACAAAATGTGCACACTCCTTTCAGATTTTGATTCCATTGGGAGGGTGCATCTATGTCCATAAGAGATGATTAATATAGTTTTGATTGTTTCTCAATTTTATGTTGATTATTTGATAAGGTGTGATATGGATGTTATAAAATCATGTATTATCCACTACCTCATTCAGATATGAGAGTTAGTTCATGGTAAGTAAAAGAAATTGTGGTATTTTGGTGCCAGGAATGAGTGTCATGCCCTCAAAAATACCCTACACAAGCTTGCTTCCTGAACATATCAACACATGACTATATTTGGACTGAAAATATGAAGTTAGAGTAAATTATGATTTATTCATGGAAGAAAACACTTCATGATGAATATTGAGTGCCTATGTCTCAGATTTAATGTCTCCAAGAATATTATGTTGACCTCATCAGTGATGAAGAATTCTTAGGGCTTTGCAGAATTGAAGTGGTGATGCTAGAGGATGTTGAATCCCTAGACGATTGGCTCCAAGAGGAGCTCATCATCCTCATATTCATAATAGTGTGCCACCTTCTCTCTGCATTTATTTTATCACCCAACTCCTAACCCTTGTTTTTTTCTAGTAAAAATGAGCCAATGACTCACTGCAGATAAATCTTCCACTATTTAAGCTACACCACACGACCCCTTTGTGCCCGGAAGATGGTCGCACGAGATCTGCTACTGACAGGTTTCCAAGACTTACCTGAGGTTTTAGATGAGGTTGTTGCAACTCCCATTTAGAAGGAAATTTTCTAGGGTTTTAGGTGCATCAAAAAAATTGGTGTAGTGTATACAAATTTTGATGTCTTTTGGCTACAAATGATCTGAAGGAGGCTCTTCCCTGCTTCTATGTAGATTATTTTTTTACATAAATTGTAGTTACTATTTTATTTTTATTTCTTGAAATCATCCCCACCATGTGAATGACGACCTCATCGACCCCACATCCATTCATCTTGAGGATGTTGACAAAAGGTCAAAGAGTTATATTTTTTGCATATTGTCTTTGATCTTGTAAGGGGGATGTTGGAAGTTGTAGATTCTTTAAAGAAAATGCACAGCCAAACATAGACTAGTTGGCTTTTTAAAGTAGAAAATCTTAACCAACGACTGCCAAAGGTTCTTTGGATACCTTCATCTTCCTTATGCTTCACTTGCAAAATTTTATTCCACTTCAGGGTTTTATTTTCTCTTTGCTTTTAGGTAACATGGCATAGCAAAGAAGCTTTAAGTTCATGGCATTTGGGAGTTTTGTTCAACTGTCTAGGAATCTCTTATCATTAGTTGAAACATTAATAGGAAATGACTAGAAAACTCCAGTTTTAGGATAGTCCTCCTTAGATTTCCCTGTGAAGATGAAATACAATATTGCAAACTTTTTATGTATTTATTGTAGGCCAAAAAAAATCGCAATTATGCCATTTTGAGAAGTTGTGGTTAACCACGTTTAAACAATAGCCAAGGGTAATATATACTTATAGAAGAATTTCATTTATTTTTGGTCTTGGGCTTCATTTGAGTCTAGGTAGAGTAAAATACCACAAGAGAAATACATAATGTTGAAAGAGTCTTGGTGTGTTACCAGAAGCTTGAATTAGAGACCAGCTTCTTGTTTAGTTTGTTTCAATCCTCTGGCACCACAATACATTAGTACATTACTAGTCATTTTTATGTACATATTGTATGATGGGAGGGGAGGTGGATTTGCATGTTTATCGGTTGAAAGTTTCTAGCCACATTTTTAACTCCCTTTCTATTTCCTATTATGTTCCCTTTTCCTACTTTTGGTATTTTAGGTGTGCCTTTTAGAGAATCCGTTAATTTCATTTCAAAATTTGATTTATGTTCTAGGACTTGGATTAATTCATTCGAGAGTATCAACTTTTATGTTTAAAAAAAAATTGCAAATACCTTCTCACCAACCTGTGACCCAACTATTTAGAGTGTGCTCATCCTTGGTAAGCCAAATTTTGAATATTTAATGGCTTAAGTTCAAAAGTGTTTCCATAAGATGCCTTGTCCAAAACACTTCAGACTGCTAGCTTGCCGTCTAATTACAATAATAGTGATGGACCCGAAATAAGCAGTAGTACCTTAACTGAAATTCGAAAACTAAGTTAATCACATATATGCCCTGCAAATAATCCTTGATCTTGTAGTGTGATGTTACCTATGAAAGAGTTCTTAGTGGTCATTGCCTATGGATTTGGGGTATTTATGTTGTTGATACAAGGGACTGTTAATCCCCTTCTTTTGGAGTATTTTCAAGGTTTGTTCAAACTTTTTCCCCTTATTTTGGAGTATTCTCAAGGTTTATTTAAACTTCTTCCCCTTCTTTTGGAGTATTTTCAAGTCTTGTTCAAACTTCTTCCCCTTTGTAACATTCTTCATTGGCATGAACAATGAAGTTGTAATGATTATAAATTTTATATGTTCCCTTGCCATTTGGTTTGGGTCTATAGCAGAATATACAAAGTTGGGTAAACTTGCCATTAAAGAGAAGGATGACTCTACAAAACGAAACCACAAGTTTAATAATTACAATCTATGAGAACTATACTTGAAAAAAAATGTGAGTTCTTTGAGCTCCAATATCAAACTTGTCTTGGCCCTGCCCCTTAGTGAAATTGACTGCCTACGAAGGGAAAAACTAGCTAGTGTCAAATATGAATGCAAAAAAATAAAAATAAAAATTATAATTAAATAAGGATTGAATTCAGTTTGGAGCAGGAAGTATGGATGATCTTATTGGTTTCTTTAGAATTAGCTCTGATGGTTTTAACACCTTTTTTTCCCTTGTCAATTTCTGTGGTGAAAGATTCCACCCTTGCTAATTTCCCATTGATTCCTTGATAAGTGAGTAGAGTTGTAAGTAAGTGTTTGTAATTTCATGTTGGAATTAATATATGGTGGGAGTGAAATGTTGACCAATTTAGATAGAATGTGAGGTTCTTACTTGTGTTTTTGTAGAAATGAAATTTATTTTCTCTTTCCAATTAAATTAAGGCAACTGGATGTTGATTTCAAAATAGGTGACATGGCTAGAAGAGGCGCAAGGAAGAGTAGGGCTACTAGAGGGTGAAACATGGAGCCACCAAAGAAGCCAACTCATGTCATCCCACCCAATGATGGGGAACACATTGCATTACAATATTAGGTTCCTACTTGTAACACCCTCATCCCACATCTACCCAAGTAATTGGCCAATCAGGGTAAATATGCGATGAGATGCCACTATAATGGGATTCAACCTCCTAAGTCACCTTAAGGAAGTGGAATCAATAGAAACACGCCACACATACCTTCCACATCAACAACAGAACTCCTAGGAGCCATTCCAACCACTCATGTAACCAACCCTTGAGACCAACTGAAGTTTTAGTGCATCAAACGCTAGGACACTCCCTTGATATGGACAAGGGTGCATCTAGGAGGCTCTAGTCACTCCCACAGTAAGGCATGGGTGAGTCTGGGGACTTTTCTCCTTAGTCTTGTTCCTACAACTCTGGGGTTTGTGCCACTTTTTCATGCCCAGAGCCTAGGTCACTGCCCAGAACTCAACAATACTTTCATAACTAAGAGACAACAACATAATAATGATACAAATGCAATTACTTGAACAAGGCCATGACAGGACCCCTACTAGCCATGACAGGAATTTCTTTAAACATGTCACAAATATGTAATCTACAAGTTTAAACAACATACCCAAGCATAGGGGTCTCATACTTATCTAAGAATCACTAAGAAGCATCGTTCCCTTATATCATTAGTTGCATTATAATATATTAGGTCATAGGGACATTGTCCATTAACTTACAAATCAAAATATGAGGAGAGCCATACATCATCACTATCATAATACATGTTTATAACTAGAATAATAACAACAAAAATATCAAGGATACATTAGCCATAGAATCCACATATAAACCAATATATTTACACATAAGATACCAAGGAAAGAGCCTCTTATTAATGAATGCAAAAGACAACCCAATATGGGACTACCATGTTCCACCTGACCATAGATTGGATGAGCTAAATCTCTCTTCATCCAACCAACCTCGTGCCATATTCCAAGCATGAATGTGGGACTCAAACCAAAAGAACCAGTCAGGGCATCCTGATGTTAAACCACCTCACCCTCATCAATATAAACTAGGATTTACTACAATCCACACTATATCACTAGGCCAAAACAATAAACATGTAATAATAGGCTTTACCATGATCTCCACTAGAACACTAGGCCAAAACAAACATGGATGCCACCAGATTTATCCACCTACACCATGAGGAATTTTCTTGTCTCCTAGTCTCTATGCTTTACCACAATCCACACCGGATCACTAGGCCATAACTGAGACACCAGTCTATGGGCTTTACCGTAATCCACACCAGATCACTAGGCCCTAATCGAGACTCCACTCTCCAAGATTTACCATATTTCCCATTCGGGATTACTAGGCATGATGGAGAGCACCCACCTCTAGGCTTTAAAGTATATCCCGCCATTCATTGGTCGAGGATTCGTAGGCCCACCGAGGCAACACAAAATTTAGCTTTACCGCAACCCACAGTCTGGTTTAGGGGTTACTACAACATGTGTTATTTTGTTAAGAGATCCACCTCACTCAGCTCCGAATCCATACAACAATCCAGCTCAACCAAATCATGAGAACCCCATCATATCATGGTTGTCCATAAATGGCAAGGCTAGGCTATAAACATTGTAAGACCTGGAGAAACCCATGCCATGACAAAAAATAACCACATGCAATACAATGCATGCCAAATATATCAAGGAAATCACACATGCAAATCGATATCTGCAAAGAATCCTACTGTAGCTACTTGATCTTGCTCTTCCTTGCTTGCTCCTTCCTTCCTCTTGTCTTATTTTCCTTTCTTGATCCAATGCTAAAGTGCTCCAAGAAAACTCTAAGTGTCCAAGAGTGAGAGAGAGAGAGAATAATGAGAGAGCTCCAAAAATGAACTGACAAATACACTAACCAAGCCTTGAGCAAAAAGACTACAAATTGATCCTCAAAAGCCATTTTATCAATGAGGCCTCTGTTTTCTTCAATTTCAATTATTTTCCTTCATTTTCCTCCTCACATGCAACTTGTGACCTTTCACCTTCGTTTTCTTCTATTTTCCTTTATTTTAATAAAAACATGTGCCAAAAGTGCCATTTTTCCTTTCCAAAGCCTTTACCACTTCCTTTGCCAATTTCCTTTAGCCATAATAACTTAAATGAACACCCACTAGGATGTTTTTCCCACCATTCAGCTTGGAATACGTGTCTCATGACCATGGTCTTATATATTTGTACATGGATTTTTAACCAGGGCTATTACAGAACCCTCCCCCTTGGGGGAACACCATCCTTGGTGTTCAATGACACATATAACCAGAAAGACCACTGAAAACAAAACATGTTTCCCATGGAGCTTTATAACATAACTCATTGCAGTATTTACAATGACCATTTATTAAACATGACAATCATACCATTTACAGGAGCTTTATAACACAACTCATTATGGTATTTACAATAATAACCACATATACTTAAGCACATTTGCTTCAACCAGCAAATAACCATACTATCTGTGCACCTTTATAAACCATCTTGATACAATATTTATAATAATATACACATATAGTCATTTTCTCAACCAACAAATAAAAGGATACAATGCTCGTATCAATCAACAAGGGAATCCAGAGGCTCACACATCTGCCCTCAAAAGTAGTATCAAGATTCACCTTCTTCCCAGGAAGTCCATAATCCACTCTCAAATTCAAGTTCCATCCAATTTCCAACACTACAATCCTACACCACTTATCCTCTCAGTGAACAGTTACCGACTTTTGTTCCAAGGCACACTCCCAATGTGCATTTGATTCCATCTGGAAATGATAATGACCAAAACAAATATATACCTGGTCTTCCCTTATTTGCTATATAGTCCCTCGGGATATCCGGTCACCCCCTTCCATACATTCAATCACCTTCGAAATTCCCCAACATCCCCTATCCCAAGAAATCCATCTCTTGGCAAGGCTTCCTTGCATCGGAAGGTCAAACAACCAAGTCATACACCTACCACAAAACCATCATACCAGTCATAGCATGCTGATGGCAATCAACAGACATTATTGGGTACCAGTGTCCCACAATGGCCCTACTCCTTAAGTCCTTTACCATCATACTGCTACCTGTTCCAATTTCTTTCATTGGTGTTTCTAATTCTTGCAATCAGTTTCAACCACCTAACTGGGAATTTCATTCTTTCCTGTAAGAAGCACATAATTTCCATTAGATTTAAAACAAATTGAAATAAATTCACATCATACCTCATTGGTAGCTCGCTAATAAGGTACACTTTCAATCCTGTTTACGTCCTGTCACAACAAGTCAAAATAGTTGTTCGATCAAATCATCATGTATAAACATATCACATCAGGTTAGCTCAAAATGCAACCATCATAAATCACATGTAACCATCATAAACCAGAATCATAGATGTCATGTAATCATCATAGACGAGAATCATAAATCACATTCATAATAAAACTGAAATAAAATACCGATACTTATCCTTTAATCAATCCTTAGCTTCTACCTTCGTCCTTATTCCATACGCACTCCAGATCGGTTGCCACACCCAACAAACACCCAGTGCCTTCTCCTCAACCATGTGCACATACACATAATGTGCATCTCACACATACAACCACACATGACATACAACACCACACATTGCATACACTTACACTTGATATGCATCACGACATATACAGCAACACCTAATATACGTGACAACACATACACCCACACCTGATATACATCACGACACATACACCTACACCTTGTGTACAACACAACACAATACATACTCCTACATCTGACGTACACCACCACACAATACATACACCTACACCCGATGTACAACACAATACATATAGGTACACATAGTACAACACAATGAATACAAATCTCATGATACCGTGACTACACAATGCACATACATAGTACCGCATGCCCACAACAAATCAGGTTTGACATGCGCACAATACCACATGTACACCAATACCATATGTATAACATTTACATATTACAACATGTACATAGTACCACATGTACACAACACCACCTACACAACGTGTACACAATGCCATATGTACACCGCACCACCTGTACAGTGTGTACATAATACCACATATACACAACACCATATGCATGACATATACACAATGCCATATGCACGACATGCACACAACGCCACCTGCACACAACACCACGTGTACAACATGTGCACAACACCACCTACACACAACACCATAGGTACATAGCACTGCATATACAACATGTACATAACATCATATGTACATAACATGACATAGCCAACATGCGCACAACACCATATGCACACAACACCACACATACATCATACACATAATATGATATGTACACAACACTACATATCCAACATGTACATAGCATCATATGTACACAATACTACATATACGACATCACACATCACCATAGGTACAATCACTAAATATACAACATGCACAACATATATATATAATAATAACACTGCACATCCAAAACCATACTACCTCTACCAAGCAACCTTGCTTCTAGTGTCTCTCCGCCATCCATGCTTATCCTCATATATTTTTCATAACTACTCTTACCACTTGATTCCTCATAAAACAAGAACCTCTTCATGCCATTCACCTACATAGGAAATTAATCCTCCACAAGAATGATCCTTGGTGACTCTGTCAGACAACGACATACATACATACATGTATACATATAAACGTCAACATAAAATAATCACAATCACAATACAAATACTAGATCCCAAGGTCAAGATTAAGATAACTTTATTCATGCACAACATGCACAATGATGAGAACAACAGTTCCCAAGATAGACAAGGCATCTGAAACATCAATCCGTTTAGTTTACCCTTTCTGTTACCTTTCTCATGATTGTCCTATCATTATCTGTTTACCTCAATGGACCCAACCAATCCAACTAGTTGTCATATGCTTGCCTTCAACTGCCCTTATACATTCCCTAAGCTTCATTCAGGCCTACATCACCTGTTGGGTTTCATCTGAATCTTCTTGAACTCCATTAACTTTCCTCTTTCCCAAACCAATTCCCAAGACTCAAAACTTAAAAGGAAATACGAAGAAGTAAGCAAGAGAAAACCATGAAAACCATGAAAACCATTAACAATATGACACCACAAACAACACGATATGGCCATATTGTTGTGTAGACAATCCTTTCTATTGATAGAAAAATCCTTGTAGTCCTATGGGAGGATCTAGCAACACATAAAGACAAATATGTGCAAAATTTCTTAGTTTATACTAGAAAACAAAAAGGGGGATAGATGACCTACCTCACTCTGATGCTAACATCCGTTGGTGTTGTCCTTTATTCTTTCGCTTCTAAGCTAAATATCTTATTTTATGTTATGGATGAATACCTGCAAGGAAAATTACGTGGAGACAACAAACACATACATAGAAAAAACCATTTTGATATAAACCATATAACAGATCAAGGAGTATTATACTAAATGAGCAATGATTGACACATTTATGGAAAGCAAACACATAATGTATTATTAATAGATGGTAAAGGGATCATTACAACCACTTAAGCCTTGATGTTGGAAGCCTCCTTTAGATGAGTTTCCAAGTCCTAGCCTTAACCTTCAAGCACTCCTTTCTCCTTAGCAAAATGGGCAACATTTGGGCATAGTTTAGCACTAGGAAGGAAACCAATAAATAGCCAACCAGTTGTGGATAGTAGGGATATCATTTATAGGGAAGGAGAGGGAGTTAAGGATCCATAAAAGGAGGGAGAGGTTCCACATCTTAAGGGAAATATCCATGAAAGTAGGATCAAGGACCAAGAATGGGATATCTCATTCCAATCCGTATTCACCTGTAACCAACTCACCATTCTCAAGACTTCTAGTAAGAGAAACTTCTCCTCCACTTTAGGAAAACTACCTGAAGAGGTTCAATGCAAGTTTTCCTGATAAAATCTATGTTAACAGTGCTAGGGAAGTATAGTGCAACAAGGTACAAACACAGATCACTAGTGATGCAAAAAGCGTTGATCCTAAAAACAAAGTTTTTTGACAAGTTTCTTTAGAATTCTTTCAAGGCAAGCTTTCTTCTTTTCTTCATGGATGCTTCTGAACATGTTTCATGGTGAATACACTAACATATTTTGTCATATTGACACTTCAGGATATGAGATGGGGAGTGTGACAAAATAATGTATAACAAATTCCCCCTAAATCATGAAGGAAGAATGAGAAGTGATGGTTGAAATGATTTACAAGTCAAGGCAAGGACCCAGAGAAACATCGTCAGGAGGCTTGCAAATCAAACATGATATAGGATATTTAACATCTTTGATGCAAGCAGGCCTAATAATACATCTCTGAGTAGGCATCTAACAATACATGAATCCACGACATGGACGCAACCATCTGAATAGAAAGGATCATGTGTATGGATCCATGACATGGATGCAGCCATCCGAATAGAAGGGATCATGTGTACAATCATGAATATATAATAACTCCATGCAACCTAGATTTATCAGACAAAACCTAGGGTCTTCATCTCTGTCTCGATCCAACCAAAGTACGAATCCCACCATGTGAATAGATGTGTCAGAGTCGAACATGGTAGAAACCACCTGATTACCGATCAATGATGTGAACCGTTAACATGCATGATAGAAACCACCAATATGACGATGGTTCTCAAGGTACACAAGCACAATCCATGAGTGTGAACAATGAAGCTGAAGTCGAACACTCGCAGAATCATTCAATCGAAGGCCAATGATGTGAACCTATCATCGAATGCGAAGAATCATTGAGGCATGCAAGCTCCAAGGTACTGAAAGGGAGTTTCTAGATCATCTTCCTGGATAATGAGTTGGAGTCGACAGGAAGTGATCTATCGAAGGAGGGTCATAATGTTTCCCACATAGAAACATAGGATATTTTAGAGTTGGAAAGAATGATTCAGGATTGTTTCATAAAAGTAAAACAGGGTATAAGTGGTTTGAATTGTAGATGGGACTTCTCTTGAACATATCAGCGACACAACTCCGGAATTTGGTAGCATTTGACTCAACATAGGATTAGAGGTCATGGTGAAAATAAGATATAATCAAATGAGAGGAAAATGGATTCCCCAAACCCAGTAATACAAGTGACAAAGTGAGGATTTCCCAAATTTGACATGAGATACATATAAGTGTCATGTTCAAAAGCGACATACTGCCTTTCATACAAAATACAAGACATATGTTTCTTTCCATTCCCCCCCACTATTTCTAGTGAGTACCTCTTTATTTTTAATCTCAAGCTTGAAGAGGATACCATATTCTTGTCATATAAGTTCACCCTTCAGATGAATCCATACTAGTATTTATAACTATCCCTAGGAAGGAGTATCTCAGTCTCGTCATGGTGATAAGTCCTTCGTCGTTTCAGTTTTATGAGTCCGACAGATTGGTAACTCAAAATCTTTTTCATTTTTAGAGAGTTTGAAAAATAGGTAAAAATAAAACTCTAGATGTCTCTTTTCATAAATAATATCTTAAGTCTGAAAAGGTAGAAAACAATACTCAAGAGAACCTCTTAGCCATGTTCAACTAAGGTATTCCTTTTTCATATCTAGTCTATCTCAATCCAGAAAAGGGTTAAACTTATACTGAGTAGACGTCTTTTAATTTACTTTTACGAGTTCGAAAATCCAAGTGCTCGACAATCTTTTCATATTTTGAGATTCAAAAAAGAGCTAAAAGAGGGCTCCTCCTAGAGGAACGAGTGGTATAAAGAGTAGAAACTGGTTCTAGTGATGATGGAACTGCTCAAAATATGTAAAGGTCAAGGGGCTAGCTAATAAGACCACTCATCACAGATGTTCCTCAGGCAAGGGTAAAACAACCAAATGAAAGTGTTTGATCGGTTGAAGAGATGGTGATGATGGAACGAAAAAACCAAGGCTCATCTAGCAAATATAGGTTGATAAAAATGGCAATCGCGAGAGGTAAAATGGGAATGGTTTCATTTTTACACAACCATAAAACATGGGAAACTACGGTTGAGGATACTTGAAGATGGTTTCATTTTTTCACAAGCTTGAAACATGAGAAAAAACTATGATTGAATTTGGTTTCATTTTTACACAAGCTTGAAACAAAGACAAACTATGCTTGAGATTAGTTTCATTTTTACACAAGCTTGAAACAAAGAAAAATTATTCTTGAGTTTGGTTTCATTTTTACACAAGCTTGAAACAAAGAAAACCTATGCTTGAGATAAGTTTGCATGTCCCCAGCATAATCACTGTGTTGAAAATAGCAACAAGAAATGCTAAAAATAGAAATTCTATAAATAGCATTGCTATAAATAGCATTTCAGGTACAATGTTGAAAATAACAACAAGGAATGATACAATAGAAATGCTAAAAATAGCATTGCTATAAATAGAATTTCAGGATAGATTCGAATTTTAATTATTCCCTGAATTAAAATTGAGAATTAAAATTCGAATTTGGTCTCAGCAGCTGTTTGAAAAATAATTAATTAATTCATCTTGAGTATGCAACAATTATCCCTTTGATTGAAGAAGTTATCCCTTAATTAAGGAGATAAGGATGAGTTGTATTTGAGTTGTAATTAGTTAGCTCAGTTAACTGAGTTAAGTCCAGTTAAATTAGTTCCAAACAGTTGGAGGAACTAATTGTGAGTTCAATCAGTTAATGCATGCATGCATGCAACTAGTGTTCTCTAGATAACTGAATATTCTCTCATAAATAACTCATACATGTCAGTTCAGAGAAAGACCCAGTTAAGATTAAAGGAAGGGACATTGTACTATTAGTTGGAGGAATTTTCCTATAAAGGAAACTCATCCTTGCAGAAGGAATTCACTGCTTCAGGATTGCGTAGTTATTTCAGAGGTCAGTGTTGAGGGAAAATTTTAAGAACCCCCCCTAAATTTATATATATAATAAATGGGCGAATCTCCATGGTATATAGGAAAAATGGAAGACAATTTTATCAATAATATAATATGTATATATAATTTTTTGGCAAATCTCTCACGAGGCATGGCGAATATTTTACTCAATTATAAAATCTTGTGTTTATTGAATACACAAATGAAATCATTTCATTTCTTTAAAATATCTTTTGAAATCAAAATTACCAAAATTACATATCGATAACCTAGTGGGTGTAGGATAAAATTCACCCGTGTCATTCATAGAAAGCATGAGAAAAAACCTAATACTATATATAAAACCAAGAAAAATTCGAATTCATCACTTCTATGGAATACACAAGTATGTTCCTATTTGCAGTTAGAAAAATTATCCAAATTACAATCTGTTTACTCCAGCATATGCTGGAATGACTAGTGCAATCAATCCATTCCTTTTAACCCTGGAGTTGTTTCAGTTTAAAACAGAAGTATACAAATATACTTGTCCAATGTCTATGCTTTAACCATTCACCTTAAGATGTTTTTACAATATAATTTCCTAAGTCTATTTAATATCTTCATTATCATAAAAACCAACCTATATCCATCTTAAATCCACATCTACCACTCTTAGGGGGATGAAATCTATTTATCCCTCTGAGCACTTGGTAGACCCAGAATTAAGATGGATCTAAGATGATAGAATTTTCCCTTTAAATAGTCTATGCTCACATGAATACCATAGTATTACCATGGGTCAATACCATGGGTTATCATAAACCTGGAGCTTAAAAATTACTATTAGTAATTTATAAAAATTAATAAAATTAATAGTTGATTTTTATTTTATTTTTTATTTTAACCAAGCCCCGAGAGGGATCAAATATTTTTTCACTCTATGCTAGTTTGCATATCACGATATTTGATACCTCTCGGGGGTTAGTAGATCCAGAGTAAAGATGGATCTATGCTGGTTTAATTCCCTCATTTAAATTGGTTTAATTCCCCCATTTAAATAGGCTGCATTCCAGGTGAATACCATGGGTCAATACCATGTGCCATTTTGGTGAATACCATGGGTCAATACAATGTGTCGTTTTTATTTTTATTAATAATAATGTTTTTTTGCATGGTATTAATAACAATCTAGTCCATGGTATTTGTCCCATAGTATTTTTCCCATAGGTTTCACCTAAATATAACGCATTTTTTGAATGTTCGTAAATATAAGGTGATTTATGGAGTAAATATAAAAAAATGTTTTATTTGTTTACCATACCTCTCGTTTATTTATATTTTTATTAATTTACCATACCTCTTTTACAAATATGGTATTTGGCCCATAGGATTCACTTAAATAAAATCTCTTTCTTGAGCCTTCATAAATAGAACGAGGGTTATGGACTAAATATAAAAAGAGGTTTTATTTATTTACCATACGTCTAGTTTATTTATATTTTTATTTATTTACCATACCTTTTGAGTAAGTATAAAAAGACGTTTTATTTATTTACCCTACCTCCACTTTACTTATATTTTTATTTGTTTACACCCTTGCAGGTATATAAGGTGACTTATGGAGTAAATATAAAAAATGTTTTATTTATTTACCATACCTCTCATTTATTTATATTTTTATTAATTTACCATACCTCTTTTATAAATATGGTATTTGGGCCTTTGGCCCATAGGATTCACTTAAATAAAACCTATTCTTGAAAATGGGAGAATGGATTCACTTAAATAAAACCTATTCTTGAAAATGGGCGAATGGAAGGTTGTAACTCCTAATTTCAAGGGCTAAATTTACCTTTTTTACCCTCTCCCTTAAAATAAGGTGGGCTATTTGAGGTGATTTGTAAAAATGTACTATGATACAAAATATTCGCCCACTAAAAATTTAAAACCCCTTAATTTCGCCAAAGGGCGAACATTCGCCCCTAAAATTATCCTTGGGACTCAGTGTTGTGTGTGAGGTGAGAATCACACAGGTTGCAGCTGGGGGACCCAAGAGAAACTGCGCAAGGAAATAGGAGGCTTGGAGGACTAAAGGAAGGCATATGTGTTGTCTATTCTCTCTATGAGCAATAGTGAGGGATTTTACTGAGAGTTGGATAGCTTGAGAGCTAAAGATTTGTGTAATCCTGAGATATTTCCACTTGTATGATAATACAGATAGCGGGGTTTTTAGCTGAGGCCTTCCCCAGAGTATTCTTCTGTGTTCATGTGTGATTGATTTCTCCTTCATCTGTTATATGTGTTCCGATTGATCTTGCTCAAATTGATTAAGCTTCCGCAAAGTTTGTTTGTAGAAGTAGATCAAGTATTTTGCTTTAGTTACATTACAATATCAGGTGATCTAAAATGAGAATTTCTACATGGTATCAGAGGTATCTGATCCATAGAGAAATTTCTACATACTAAATTTGAGGTACATGGCCCCCAAGATTCATTTCATTCACCTAAGTAGACTACTGGTTACTAACAGGTGGATGGAATGAAGGTTCATTTACGAGATCAAGTGAAAGACTTGACTGGGAATTTACGAGATATAATCAAAGACTCGAATTGGAAGGGGATTTGTTTCATTTTTTAATGAGCTTGACATAGGAAAAGAACCATGCTCATGACACCTTGTTTCATTTTTTAACGAGCTTGACACAAGTAAAGGAACTCTACTCTGGGAACCTTGATTCATTTTTTAAGGAGCTTGACACAAGACCAATAACTCTGCTCCGAAGACCTTGATTCAGTTTTTAAGGAGCTTGACACAAGACAAGGAACTCTGCTACGAAGACCTTGATTCATTTTTTAAGGAGCTTGACACAAGACAAAGAACTCTGCTTCGAGGACCTTGATTCATTTTTTAAGGAGCTTGACACAAGACAAGGAACTCTTCTCCATTTATAGCAATCCTTTTCGATATATACATAGTTCCTGTTGATCTAAAGATGATTTGAGGTTGTCGTTGATTTCAACCCAAGCAGCACCAAGGATGACCCTGAACTTCCATGGCACATTGGGCATCATCATTCATGTTTCTTGTCTTATAACCATTATAGGAATACTCTACTCAAAAATATATTTCTATCGGTATATAGCTCTCCTCGTAATTCCTTACGGTTTGTAAGTTATTCAAGATTGAAGTTAGTAACCCCAATTAGTGGGCTAAAACCCCATGGGGTTGTGGAATGGAATTTATCATTGAATAGTCAATAATTAATAATTTTTAAGCTCCCAAAATCCCTCCAACATTCTCTATAGAAGCCCCTCTCAACTCTATAAAAAGAAATCTCATATATCCTCCAAAAGTAGTGATTGTGAAATTTTCTCTATAACTTTATTTCTGTGAAGTCTTAGATGTGGAAATTAAAACCCATTTGAGCCGTAATCTTGATGAACATCATGGCCAAACTTCAGATCTTGGTTCACTATATTTTAGGATATATGATCTGTGGATGTTAGGGATTTTGTAGGCTCCTGAATTTCATCTCAAAGAGTTGACCTTGGGAAAATCATCATAACTCTCTCTCTGAGAAGCGGATTGGAATTATATAAATAGTGGTAGATAGTGCACATAATTTAGTTTTCTGTCTATCACTTTCAGAGCTGAAGGAGGAAACAGTGACACGTGGAACACCGTACAATTTCGCTCTACTGAACTAGTCTATAATTAGGTCATTGTGAGAGATTGGGCATAACTTTGCCTTGAAGAATCCAAATCAGGTCAGACCTATGGAATTGGAAATAAGACTTAGAGGGATACTACAGGACCGAATATCACATATTGGGGATCTGAAATCACAAAGATACATCAAATTCAATATCGTGCTCCTAGAAGGCAAGAAAAAAAACTAGATCAAGTGTTGTGAAGGGGTGCAAAGGACCAGAATTTCTAGGGAAGCAAAGAGAAAGGTGCAAAAAATGATGCAACAGTGGTAAGCTCCAAGTAAGTATCTTCTGTATATGTATGTTCATCTCTTAATTGCATTAGGTTATTTTTATTCTAATTTTTTGTTTTTGTTTAGCACTGACATATGCTCTACAGGATGAGGTAAGTTTTGCTATTATCATGTCATGGGTATTTCCTTGAAGACTTTTTGCAGGTATTATATATTCATCAAGAGAAGACTCAATGCATAATATAATGTTCTCAAGAGTGAGAAAGGATAGCATGACAAGAGCAGCAATCAAGGTGTAGAACAACAGTAAGAAGTTCACCACATGAAGTCTTCAAGTGGGCAACACTGCATACAGTGATTGTAAAAGTATCATTGTACAGAGTCATTTTAAAATCATCATTGTAAAATTTGTACAAGTGTCTATCTACCAATATTTCAAGAGGCGGTGTCAGGAGGTCTATGATCATCATTAGGTGGTTGTGTCATAGTTGGGGTTATGGTATAGTGTGTCTTCTTCTTCTACATCATTCTATATCATTTTAAAGTGGACGATTTTCCCTGGTACGGGAGTCCATTCTTATTTTATTCTTCTATATGGTAGTAGGGTGGTGCTAGGTTGGTGCATGAAGTCACCAACAGGTTCAAGCCTGTAAAACCTTCAGGGTGGTAGGGTGGTGCTAGGGTGAGTTGTAGCTCATTGGGTGTTAGGGCATCCGTTCAGTTGACTATTGAAGAATCTCGAGCGTTGGAGCGTCCATCTAGTGGGAGCTGGAGAAGAATTCTTTTCTAGATTCTAGGAAGTTGGAGTTTTCTTTTCAATTGGAGTTGAATATTAAAAAATTATTAGAAAAGCGTTCAGTTGGTTTTTTTCCCAGAGGGGGTTTCCACCTTAAAAACTGTGCGCATTTGTGTTCCTTTTGTTTACTACTATCATTGTACAAACACTGATAATAATTGAAGATTAACTAATGCTCTAAAATATTAATTATAACACTAATTGAAAGGAATACTGATTCACCACCCCCCCTCTCAGTATTTCCAACAGTTGGTATCAGAGCTTGGTTCATTCAATAGCAATTTAACAACAGGAAGGAGATCATGGAGCATACCAAGAATGATGTACCTTTGTTCAATGAAAATAATTATGCACTCTAGAAAGGAAGAATGGAGGTCTATCTCTTGGCGCAAGGTTACGAAGTATGGGACACTGTTCAAAATGGCTTTACTAACCACGGAAGAACAAGGTAAGAAGAATTTGGTAAATGATTCAAAAGAAAAGAATATTATTATTAGTGGACTTATTGAATCTGCTTATCATAAGGTGTTGGGTTGTAAAACTACCAAAAATGAATGGGACAAGCTTGAGAATATATATGCACGGGACTCAAATGTCAAAGATAACTCATCATCCGATGAAGATAGTGACAGTGAAGAAGAAGCCAATGAGAGAGTATTGTTTATGGCAAAGAACAATAAACAAGAGGTATCAAACAACGAAGAAGAAGGGTTGACCATAGAATAATTTTCTAAGGAGGCAATCAAGCTTATAAAAGAGCTCAAGGCTGAGAGGATCTGTTCCAATACTCTTGAAGAACAATTTCAAGGTCTCAAAATTGAAGTTGAAGAACACAAATGTATTGAAGAGTCACATCAAAAAAAGTTGGAAGAAAGCAACCAAGAAAGGGAAGCATTAGAAGCCAAAGTAGTCTCGCTGCGTAAGGAACTAAAGAAGGGAAACACTGTCCAAAACTATGCCAACAGCTCAAGGGTGTTGGAAGAAATCAATAATACAACGACACGAGACCTCAAGAGAGAAGTCCAATAGAAGCAACAAGAACTCGACACAACATTTGCAGAGATTAACAGGATCACACAACAGATGCAGGAAGCAAAATTAAAAGGAAGGAATTTGATCAAAGATACATATCTGTTTTTGACCAAAAGAGAAAGGAATTAGAAACATCTTAAATATAAATAAGTAGGCTCATGATTGAAAATTAGAAGCAGAAGGAACATATGCAGGTTCTTAATAGAGTAGAGAAGACCACTCTTCTCAAGCTACAGGTTGAGGAGGTAGAAAAAAGAAGGAAGATCTTGGAAAGATGGTTTCAAGAAGATATTTCTCAAAAGCAGGAAGAACTCGATGCAACCCATGATGAGATCAACAAACTCAAGGGATCGCAAAAAGAGCACTTACAAGATAAGACAGATGAAGAAGAAAAAATGAATGCAATTAAAGATGGTAAAACTCCAGTTGATGAAGGTACAAGCTCCACAGCTTCGCAAGATGATTCTAAGAAGGAAGTTGGTCAAAGTGAAAAGCCAAAGAAGAATGTTGCAACTCCAAAGAACAAGACCAAAGCAATCAAGAACAAAGGACCACAACAAACTACAACACTACCTCCAAAGAAGAATGAAAAATCTTCCAGGTATGTTCGTTTATTTAATGGTTATTGCTTTTTATGTGCTAACTATGGATATATGGCTAAGGATTGTGAAGTTTTTGACAGGTACAATCATTATCTGCAAAACCCTAAAAGCAAGTTTGAAGGATCACAAGACAGGTTCCACGATGATTTTGTCAAAAGAGAATACGTGCTAGATGGGACAAATATTGAATATTTTAAATTCCATCTATGGCCATAGTGCTCGCGATTGCAGATATCAGATGGAATCACCTATGGACAACATTGAATGCTTCAAGTGTCATAACTATGGGCGCATGTCTCGAGATTGCAGGAATAAGAAGGTCTGGAAAAGGAAACAGGTACAGGAAGATAAGGCAGATAACAAGGTTTCAGCAGTTATGCTTTCAGGATTTGTAAAAGCAAAAGGTCATGAGGAATTAGCAGTTGCTTTAGATAATGACTCAAGTTAAGATGGCCCGTTAGGTGACTTACTATTTTGAAAAATCTGGCTTGTTGACTCCTTAATGTTTGTACAAGAGGAGTCTATGCAGCAGTATATGGCACAAGTCTATGATTGACAGGAAGGTAGTTTGAACAAGATGGTAGTTTCATTAAAGGTTCAGGGGGAGCAAAATAGTTGAAGGATTACAAGTTACCAGAAACAAATCAAGATTGGTTTGGAAAGGCTATGCACAAGTGGAAGGAATTGATGTTGACGAAACATTTGCACTAGTTTCCATAATGGAAGCCATCCAGATGTTTCTCGCCTATGCATGTTCAAGAAAAATATAAGTCTACCAAATGGATGTTAAGTCAGCATTTTTGAATGGCGAATTAGAAGAAGAAGTTTACATGAAAACCTGAAGGTTTTATACTATCAGAAAAAGAAGACTATGTTTGCAAGTTAAAGAAGGCTTTGTATGGTCTCAAGCAAGCTCCCAGAGTATGGTATGCTCGTCTGGATGGATATCTATGTCAAAAAGGGTTTAAGAAAGGTACTGTTGATAGCAATCTTTACGTACAAATAGATAAAGATAATTTAACAATCGTTCAGGTATATGTGGATGATATAATATTTGGTAGCAATCATGATCGACTAAGTAAGAACTTTGCTACAAAGATATAAAGTGAGTTCGAGATGTCTTCACTTGGTGAGTTGACATACTTCTTAGGGCTTCAAATATCTCAGCAAGAGAAAGGAATATTTATATGTCAAGCCAAGTACATCAAGGAAATGCTCAAGAAATTAAAAATGGAAGATTGCAAACCCGTCCTTACTCCGATGGTAACAGGTTGCAAATTGAGCATAGACGACTCATCTAAGGATGTAGATCAAAGGTTGTATAGATCTATGATTGGTAGTCTTCTATATGTAACAGCCTCTCGACTAGATGTTATGCAAGAAGTTGGACAAGTAGCAAGATTCCAAGAAGCACCAAAAGAATTCTTCGATATCTAAAGGGCACAACAGAATATGGCTTATGGTATCCCAAGGGAAACAATCTCATTATTCAAGCCTTTAGAGATGCAAATTGGGTAGGAAGTGTTGATGATCATAAGAGTACTAGTGGAGTAGCATTCTATCTAGGTGGTTGTCTTGAGAAAAAAGCAAACCTCAATCTCGTTATCTACAGCGGAAGCAGAATACATTGCAGTGACAGCTTGTTGTACTCAAGTCCTTTGGATGAAACAAACTTTGCAAGATCTTCAAGTACAATTCAGTGAGCCTATTCCCATCTTTTGTGATAACACTAGTGCCATCAGCATCTCCAAGAATCCTATCATGCATTCAAAAACAAAACACATTCCGATCAAATACCATTTTGTTAGAGAAAAAGTCGCTAAAAAGAATATCAAACTTGAATATGTTGGTACAAAAGAAAAAATTGTTGATATCCTCACTAAACCTTTACCTCGTGAAGCATTTTAATATCTTGACCACAAGCTTGGGATTCTCCCAAGTTCTCATTAGATTTTCCTTATTCACAAAATAAAGAGGGAGTGGAAGTGTGTATAGGTCCGCAGGATGGTTGTGTGTTAGGGGGAGTTACCCTTTCCCATTGATGTCAAAGGGGGAGAGAAGGCAGTAGGAAGAGGTGCCTTGATCACAGGGGGAGTACTTGTGTTGTCATCAATGCCAAAGGGGGAGATTTTTGATCTAAATATGATTTGAGGTTGTCATTAATGTTAACCCAAGCAGCACCAAGGATGACCCTGAACTTCCATGGCACATTAGGCATCATCATTCATGTTTTCTCGTCTCATAACCGTTATAGGAACACTCTACTAAAAAATATCTTTCTATCGGTATATAGCTCTCCTCGTAATTCCTCACGGTTTGTAAGTTATTCAAGATTGAAGTTAGTAACCCCAATTAGTGGGCTAAAACCCCATGGGGTCGTGGCATGGAATTTATCATTGATTTTTTTCAATGAATAGTCAATAATTAATAATTTTTTAAGCTTCTAAAATCCCTCCAAGATTCTCTATAGAAGCCCCTCTCAACTCTATAAAAAGAAATCTCATATATCCTCCAAAAGTAGTGATCGTGGAATTTTTGCTATAAATTTATTTCTGCGAAGTATTATATACAGAAATTAAAACCCATTTGAGCAGAAATCCTGATGAAAATCATGACTGAATTTCAGATCTTGGTTCACTATATTTTCAGAGATATGATCTGTGGAAGTTAGGGTTTTTGTAGGCTCCCGAATTTCATATCAAAGAGGTGACCTTGGAAAAATCATCATAACTCTCACTCTGAGAAGCAGATTGGAATTCTATAAATAGTGGCAGATATTTTATGGACTATATTTTTTTGTCTATCAATTTCAGAAACAAAGGAGGAAACAGTGACACATGGCACGATGTACAAGTACGCTCTACTGAACTAGTCCATAATTAGGTCATTGTGAGAGATTGGGCATAACTTTTCCTTGAAGAATCCAAATCGGGTCAGACCTCTGACATTGGAAAGAAGACTTATAGGGATACTACAGGACCGAAGATCATATATTGGGGATCTGAAATCACAGATATACATCAAATTCAATATCGTGCTGCTAGAAGGCAAGAAAAAAAACTAGATCAAGTGTTGTCAAGGGGTGCAAAGGACCAGACTTTCTAGGGCAGCAAAGAGCAAGGTGCAGCAAAATGATGTAGCAGAGGTAAGTTCTAGGTAGGTATCTTCTGTATATGCATGTTCATCTCTTAATTGCATTAGGTTCTTTGTATTTTAATTTGTTGTTTTTGTGTAGCAATGACATATGCTCTATAGGATGAGGTAAGTTTTTCTATTATCATGTCATGGGTATTTCCTTGAAGACTTTTTGCAGGTATTATATATTCATAAAGAGAATACACAATGCATAGTATAATGTTATGAAGATTGAGAAAGGGTAGCATGAAAAGATTAGCAATCAAGGTGCAGAACAATAGCAAGAAGTTCACACATGAAGTCTTCAAGTGGGCAGCACTGCATACAGTCATTGTAAATGTATCATTGTATAGAGTCATTGTAAAAGCATCATTGTAAAAGTTGTACAAGTTTCTATCTGCCATGAGTTGAAGAGGTAGTGTTGGGAGGTCTAGGATCATCATTAGGTGGTTGTGTCATAGTTGGGGTTATGGTCTAGTGTGTCTTCTTCTTCTACATCATTCTATATCATTGTAAAGTGGACCATTTTCCATAGTACAGGATTTCATTCTTCTTTTATTCTTCTATAGGGTGGTAGAGTGGTGCTAGGTTGGTGCATGAAGTCACCAATAGTTTCAAGCCTATGAAACTTCAAGGTGGTAGGGTGGTGCTAGGGTGAGTTGTATCTCATTGGGTGTTGGGGCATCCATTCAGTTGACTACTGAGGAATCTCGGGCGTTGGAGCATCTATCCAGTGGGAGATGGAGAAGAATTCTTTTCTAGATTCTAGGAAGTTGGAGCTTTCTTTTCAATTGGAGTTGAATACTAAAGAATTATTAGAAAAGTATTAAGGTGGTTTTTTATCCCGGAGGGGGTTTCCACCTTAAAAACTGTGTGCATTTGTGTTCCTTTTGTTTACTGCTATCATTGTACAAACATTGATAATGATTGAAGATTAACTAATGCTCTGAAAGATTAATAATAATACTAATTGAAAGGAATACTGATTCACCCCCCCCCCCCCCCCCCAGTATTTCCAACAATTCCTTTCACATGGAAACAACAAACACATATGTAGCAAAAACCATTCCGATATAAACCATATAGCATATCAAGGAGTATTATACTAAATGAGCAATGATTGACACATTTATGGAAGGTAAACACATAATGTATTATTAATAGATGGAAAAGGGATCATTACACCACTTAAGCCTTGATGTTGGAAGCCTCCTTTAGGTGAGTTTCCAAGTCCTAGCCTTAACCTTCAAGAACTCCTTTTTCCTTAACAAAATGGGAAGCATTTGGGCATAGTTTAGCACTAGGAAGGCAACCAATCAATAGCCAACCAATCAATAGTTTCATTGTTACACAAGCTTGAAACAAAGAAAAACAATGCTTGAGTTTGGTTTCATTTTTACATAAGCTTGAAACAAAGAAAAACTATACTTGAGATAAGTTTGCATGCCCCCAGCATAATGACTGAGTTCAAGGTACATAGCATACAACAAGGAACTATGTATGCATTTGTTGTCCCCAGCGGAGTCACCATTTTTTTGTGCAGGAAATCCTTTTTGTGGATAGGAACGGTCCCTCTAGTCCTATGGGAGGATCTAGCAACAAACAAAGACAAATATGTGCAAACTTTCCTAGTTTATACCAGAAAACACAAAGGAGGATAGATGAATTACCTCACTCTGATGCTAACATATGTTGTTGTCGTACTTGATTCTTCCGCTTCCAAGCTCAATCTCCTCTTTTCTGTTATGGATGAATACCTGCAAGGCCCTATCACATGGAGACAACAAATGCATACATAGAAAAAACCATTCCGATATAAACCATATAATAGATCAAGGAGTATTATACTAAATGAGCAATGATTGACACATTTATGGAAAGCAAACACATAATGTATTATTAATAGATGGTAAAGGGAGCATTACAACCACTTAAGCCTTGATGTTGGAAGCCTCCTTTAGGTGAGTTTCCAAGTCCTAGCCTTAACCTTCAAGCACTCCTTTCTCCTTAGCAAAATGGGCAGCATTTGGGCATATTTTAGCACTAGGAAGGAAACCAATCAATAGCCAACCATTTGTGGATAGTAGGGATCTCATTTATAGGGAAGGAGAGGGAGTTGAGGATCCATAAAAGGAGGGAGAGGTTCCACATATTAAGGGAAATATCCATGAAAGTAGGATCAAGGACCAAGAATGGGAGATCTCGTTCCAATCCTTATTCACCTGTAACCAACTCGTCGTTCTTGAGACTTCTAGTAAGAGAAGCTTCTCCTCCACTTTAGGAAAAATTGCCTGAAGAGGTTTAGTGTAGGTTTTCCTGATAAAAGTTGCGCTGGCAGCACTAGGACAATATAGTTCAACATGGTACTAGCACGGGTCACTAGTGGTGCAAAAAGTGTTGATCCTGAAAACAAGGTTTTTTGACAGGTTTCTTTAGAATTCTTTCAAGGAAAGTTTTCTTCTTTTCTTCAGGGATGATTTTGAACATGTTTCATGGTGAATACACTAACATCATTCGTCATTTCGACACCTCAGGATACGAGATAGGGAGTGTGACAAAATATTGTATAACACATACACCATACGTAAACAAAGCCACAATCAAGCACAACAAATCACAAAAGACCAAAATAACAAGCCTAGCAATAGACACCATGACTCCATCCCCATGGTTGCTAGTGCCTCCAAGTGAAAGCTCAACCCGAGCCTTCCTTAAGATTTCGTGGAAATCTATTTTTCCATGCAATCCCCTGCATCATACTGCCATAAAAACATAACTATATTTGCATAAGTAAACATAACAACATACTAGTTACCTTACCTTGTCATACTAATTCCAAGCGTGTTACCCTATAATTGCTCACACATGTTAACCACGTATTCCAAATATCAAGAATATCATATCCATCAATTTGAATTCAACCTTTACCAAGACTAACAATCATGTCATAATCCATAGTCAACTCATAGTCATTAGACATAATGCTACAACTGTCAACTATCTCAACATGTGTGAGAAAAACCATCTTAAAACAATATCATTTTTTGATGCAATCTTATAGACACATACTCATATCATGTGATTAATCAATCATTCAACAAAAGATAGACAACATAATAGACACCAATAGTCAAACACCAAATAGACGACATAATCAAACATTCAAACAAACTATAAATGTACCATGTTAGATAAATCAACTATACGACATAAGCAAGCTCATACCTTAATGTATCTTAAGGGAGACTATCTTGTCCACACAATCAATCTAGATTAGCATGATATAACTTCACGACATATCAATTCAAACATAAATAAGGTCATGATCCATAATAGTCACTAGATAACATGTTCACATCATAATCTCATAAATATTTGACGTTCATTCATAAAAATCATAACCATGATCATTTGCATGGGCCAATCCAATTTAGCATGATACATATAACATCAATATCTTAGTTGCTATAACCCTGATCAGAAAGTTAAATAACATATAACATACTCATCAACAACATATAACATAATCATCAAGTTATCTACCATAAAACAACAACAGAAATGCATACAACCATAAGTTATTATCATTCATGACTATCTGACACATGTGCATATGACTACACTATTCAACTAGCATCTATCATGTATGTAACCATAACATCAATAGAATGGAAGGCATACACATAACCATAATGCATATAAAAATCTTTAACCTACATACCTACATGCCCAACATACAAACCTGTATGATGACATGCTCTTGGCTCGAGGTCCAATGTTGCAACTTCACTTTGATGGTTTGCATCTCTTGATTTACCCCATTCAACACATTAGCATCATAACATACCAATATCATCATGATGACCTAATTGCATACAATGAACTCACAATGCATATCTAACCTACTATCAATGCATAACCATAACTGTGACAATGCATGTGTAACAACATATAGACACTGACATGCATAAAAAATGCATATACAACTGACTTGCATTCATGACAAACCCAACCCTACAACAACATTATCAACTCCTACCTGGAAACACAACCGTGACAATGAACACTACCATGCATAAATAACAAGTACATAGACCACAAGCATAAGGACATATATGCAACCAACATTTATGCATGAAAAACACATGTCGCCCATCCAGTCCAAGTGTTGAACCACACTCTGATACCACTTTGTAACACCCTCATCCCACATCTACCCAAGTAACAAGTCAATCGGGGTAAATATGCGATGAGAGGCCACTAGATTAAACCTCCTAAGTCACCTTAAAGAAGTGGAATCGACAAAAACACACCACACATACCTTCCACATCAGAAACAGAACTCCCAGGAGCCATCCCAACCAATCAAGTAACCAGCCCCTGAGACCAACTAAATTTTTAGTACATCAAACCCCTGGAAGCTCCCTTGGTCTGGACAAGGGTGCGCCTGGGAGACTCCAGTTTCTCCCACAACAAGGAATGGGTGCATATGGGGTCTTTTATCCTTAGTCCTATGCCTACAATTCTAGGATTTGTGCTACTTTTTTAGGCCTAGAGCCCAGGTCACTGCCCAGAACTCAATGACACTTTCAGAACTGAAAGATAAAAACAAAATAATGATACAAATGCAATTAATTGAACAAGGAATTGACTATACCCCTACTAGCCATGACAAACATTTCGTCAAATATGTCACAAATATGTAATCTATAGGTTTAAACAATAGACCTAAGCATAGGGGTCTCATACTTATCTGAGAATCGCTAAGAAGCATTATTCCTTATATCATTAGCTACATTATCATCTATTAGGTCATAGGCACATTTCCCATTCATTTACAAATAAAAAAATGAGGAGAGCCATACATCATCACTGTTATAATACATGCTTATAACCAACATAATAAGAAAAAAAATATCAAGGATACATTAGCCATAGAATCCACATATAAACTAGTACATTTATACATAAAGAACCTCTTATTAATGAATGCAAAGTCAAACCTGGTATGGACTACCATGTTCCATCCGACCATAGATTGGCTGAGCCAAATCTCTCTTCATCCAATCACCCCCATGCCATTTTCCAATCATGAATGTGGGACTCAAACCAAAAGAACCAACTAGGGAATCCTGAGGTTAAACCACATCACCCTCATCAATATAAACCAGACTTTACCACAATCCACACCGGATCACTAGGCCAAAACACTAAAATGTAATAACAAGCTTTACCATGATCTCCACTAGATCACTAAGCCAAAACAAGCATGGATTCCACCAGATTTTTCCACCTACACCATGAGGAGTTTTCCTGTCTACTAGTCTCTAGGCTTTACTATAATCCATACCGGATCACTAGGCCATAACCAAGACACCAGTCTCTGGCCTTTACCACAATCCACATCGGATCACTAGGCCCTAAGTGAGACTCCACTCTCTAGGATTTACCATATATCCCACCATTCACTGCTCGATTATTCCTAGGCCCATCGAGGAAACACAAAATACAGCTTTCTGCAACCCACAGTCTGGTTCAGGGGTTACTAGACCATGTGTTCTTTTATTCAGAGATCCACCTCACTCAACTTCAAATCCATCCAAAATCCAGCTCAACCAAAACATGAGAACACCATCACACCATGGCTATCTGGAAATGGCAAGGCTAGGCTAAAAAAATTGTCACACCTGGGAAAACCATGCCATGACAACAAATAACCACATGCAATACCATGCATGCCAAATCTAGCAAGGAAATCACACATGCAAATCAATACCTACAAATAATCTTGTTGTAGTTGCTTGATCTTGCTCTTCCTTTCTTTCTCCTTCCTTCCTCTTGCCTTCTTTTCCTTTCTTGATCCAATGCCAAAGTGCTCCAAGAAAACTCTAAGTGTCCAAGAGTGAGAGAGAGAGAGAGAATAATGAGAGAGCTCCAAAACTGAACTGATAAAAGGTTACACTGACCAAGCCTTGATTAAAAAGCTTACAAACCGATCCTCATATGCCTTTTTATCAATGAGACCTCTATTTTCTTCAATTTCCATTATTTTCCTTCATTTTCCTCCCCACATGCAACCTGTGACCTTTCACCTTCCTTTTCTCCCATTTTCCTTTATTTTTATAATTAAATGTGCCGAAAATTCCATTTTGCCTTTCCAAAACATTTTCCATTTCCTTTGCCAATTTCCTTTAGCCATAATAACCAAAATGAACACCTACTAGGATGTTTTTCCCACCATTCATCTTAAAATACATGTTCCATGACCGTGGTCTTATATAATTTTACATGGTTTTTTAACTAGGGTAATTACACTGCTAGAGAAGTATTCAACTTAATGAGGTCATTCTAGCATATTCCCAAGGAAGTGATAAACCATTTGGAATGGGAGCATGGAGGAAATTTCATACAAAACGAAGCAACCCAAAACACCGAAAGAAATGATGTACGTCGAGATTTGGAAAAGGTAAAATTTTCAAATTTTTGGGGGTCTATAGATGGTCAAACTGTAGAGCCATGGTTAGAAAACATGGCTATGTGCTTTACCCTAAGAGATTACACCTCAAACCTAAAGGACAATATGGGTATATTCCAGCTAAAGGAAAACACACTAATTTGGTGGAAGATATTATTACCCCAGTTGGGGGTGGATATCTCAGAAGTAACTTGGGAATTATTTGAAGAAAGTTTAGAAAACAATACCTATCAGAGGAGTTCCTCGAGAGGCAATTAAATGAATTCATTGAACTAAAGCGGGGTATTTGCTCAGTACCATAGTATGAGGCTTGTTTCATGGAACTACACCACTATTCCCCTCACTTAAACACAGAAAAGCTCAAGGCGAAAAAATTTGTGTATGGACTAAATTTTAACGTCCAGACCAAGGTTAGGATATTAATGCATCATACCTTACATGAGGAAGTTCAACAGGTGATCATCGCATAGAAGGGGATCATGAATAATAGACCTAGTAAGACAACAAGGCCCATAGGACTAGGAGTGCCTAGTGGAAACAATATGGAACACATAAATTTTATAAGGGGTCAAATGCTCAATCATCAAAAGCGGTCAATAGGAAATCAAATAACATTATATAGACATCCATCTCAGTAGCTGCATAGGGTACCTTAGCAAAATCATCAACCACAATAGCACAGTCATATGCAACAACACTAATGTAGAAAATTCTCTACAAATCTCGCTCTAATACCATGTAGAAAATCTGGTTGTAGGTTAACCCGATAATGCAATATAAATCAAAGCAGAATATTATAACCTACTTCTACTAGCAACTTGCGGAAGCTTAAAGATTGAGCTGAACAATATAACCCGAAGAAGAAGAATCAATGCACAATACACATGAGAATACTTTGGGGAAAGCCTCAACTAAAAACCCCACTATCTGTATTATCATACAAGGTGGAAATACATAGGAATCATACAAAGCCTTAGCTCTCATAGCTAGCCAGCTCTAAGTACAATCCTCACAAATTCTCACATGAAATATTGGCTTCTCTCAAGCCTTCCTCTCTACCCTCCAAGCTCCTACTTCCTTGCGTTGTTCCTATGGGATGATCTCCTTCAACGAAGTGGACCACTATCTCACACACTGTCAGAACTACGCAATCCTGAAGGAATTATTCCTTATGCATGCATGAGTTTTCTTTATAGGGAAACACATGCAATTGATAGTACATTATCCTTGTCTTTAATCTCAACTGGGTCTTTCTCAGAATAAACATGCATGAGTTTCTGATGAGGGAATATTTAGTTAACTAGAGTACACTAGCTGAGTGCATGCATGCATCAATTGATTGTTAACTCTCTATTAGTTCCTCAAACAGTTTGGAACTAATTTAACTGGACTTAACTCAGTAAACTGAGTTAAATAATTACAACTCAAATATAACTCAATCTTATCTCCTTAATTTAAGTCTTATCTCCTTAATTTAAGGGATAACTCTTACATGACTTCAGAAAGACTTCTAACTTGAATTTCTCCAACTAATTAAGTCAAAATAACTTAATTAATTATTTCCAAGTAGCTATTAAGACTAAATTCAATTTAATTCACAATTTAATTCAAGGACAAATTAAATTGGAATATTCTTGTTGCCAAATTTCAACACTCCCTCTCAACAAGAAAGGGATTATTTGCCACCCCGATCCTGTCTCTATGGAACTCGAATTTACACTTTGACAATGCCTTTGTCAAAATGTCAGCATCTTACTCCTCTATCAAAATATACTACAGCAACATGATCCTCCCATCATCAGTAGCTTTCTTTACCTTGTAAAGCCAATGGGAACTCACAACTGACTTGTTCTCTGGTCTCAGAACCACGTCCCAAACACTGTTATGAACTATGGATAGCATCAACCCAAATTGGCTACTGCAATGCTTCCTCAAAGGAATATGGCTCGGTCTCAACACATTCCCTAGTAAGGGCCATGTATCCAGTGTACCTCTCAGGTGACCTCCTCTGTCTGCACTAAGAAAATGGTGCTCTCTCTCTTGCATCCTCCAACAATTTGTCAGCTTCTCTTGTGCGCTTCCGTCCATCTCTGGAAGACTCTACTTGAGTGGATGTCTCCACTCTTGGAACCTATGCATGCGGCTACTCCACATCAATCTGAGGCTCCTCCTCCTTAGGAACCAACAGTTCCTCCATAGCCTGTAGTTGGAGCTCCCTCTCAAGGGAAACTCGCATGGCCTTCTGCTCATCAAAATTGAGATCTCTACGAACAACTGTCCTCTGACTAGTAGGCAAGAACACCCGATATTTATGAGGTGTATCAGTGTAACCCACAAGTATCCCCAACTCTACTTTAAACTCATTCTTCTTCAGTGCATCCTTTGTCACATGGAAATATACCGATGAGCCAAAGATCCTGAAGTGACCCACATCTGGTCTCTTACAGGAGAAAGTTTCCTCTGGTGTCTTCATCCCAAGTATGTGATGCAAGCTTCTATTCTACAAATAGACTGTTGTGTTGCATACCTCAACCCACAAGTGAAGTGGTAGGCCTCGGTCATGCAGCATTTCCCGTGCTACCCCTATAATAGTTATGTTCTTTCTCTCGGCCACCCCATTTTGCTGTGGGTTGTGAGGTGTCGTCAACTCTCATTTAATTCCTTCCACTGCACAAAAGTCCTTAAACATTTGAGAGACATATTCTCCACCATTGCCGCTTCTCAAGGCCTTGATCTTCTTCCCTGACTCTTTCTCGACCAAAGCTTTGAAGTCACAAAACTTTGTAAAGGTTTGGTCCTTCTTCTGCACAAAATAAATCTAGCATTTACGAGAAAAATCATCAATGAAAATCACATAATACCTGTGCTTTGCTATGGATGCCATCGAGAATGGTCCACACACATCAGTATGAACTCACTCTAAGATAGCCTTTGCTCGATTGTCTCAATCATGAAAGGAAGACTTGGTGTACTTTCCCAAGGTACAACCTTTGCATGTTTCAACTTGCTCGAGTTTACCTTTGGGAAGTCTTGTAGATATCTGTTGCATTACCTTCAAAGCCCCATGATGCAAATGGCCCAACCGCCTGTGCCACAACTCACCAATGCCTTGGCTTTGCACCAATTCTACTTTCGTACTCAATGGTGCACAATCATCTACCTCTAGTTTATAGATATTCTTCACCCAAATCCCTATCCTCTTGGTCTGACCCGTTGCTATGTGTCTTAGGAACGCCTTTCCTTTACTAAAGACAACATCGTATCCTTTGTCCTCCAACATCGCGACCGATACCAAGTTCTTCTTCAGTTTGGGCACATACTTCACATCTGTCAAGGTGAGCGGAACTCCATGCTCCCTCTGAAAAGCAACCGCGCCCACTCCCGAAACACTATACTTTCCATTGTCACCCATCTCTATGTGCATATTGAGGTCTTTCTCCTCTAAGGCACTGAATAAAATTTTATCGCCGGTCATGTGGAATGAGGCTCCACTTTCAAGATACCAAACACAACCCATCATTGATGACACCATGCATGCAATGAGGATAAAGTCCATTTCGAACTGAGAGGCTAATGCCTCACCTTCCGATCCTTCTGAGGATCCCTTCTTGGACTTCTTCGATGGGCAATTAGTCGCATAATGTCCCATCTCGTGACAATTAAATCATCTCACTTTAGACTTGTCACCCTTCTTCCCTCCATGAGAAGAATTCGATTTGGAATGGGACGCCTTCCCCTTCCCTTTCCTTGCCTTACTTGCTAAGGCAAGATTTTCTTCATCATCATCCTTGGATGAAGAACCATCTCGTGTGCTCCTCTTGATCTCCTCCTGCATCAGATCCGACCATAGTCGTTCCCAATCCGGCAGTTTCTCCCTTCCATTCACAAAGTCCTGGTAGCTATTCCAACTCTTTGGAAGGCCAAGGAGAGCAAGGCTCACCATATCATCATTGGCAGTAGTTATTACCACACTGCTAAGCTCATCTCTACAGGTTGTGAGTGTTGAAAATGGTAACAATAAATGCTAAAAATAGAAATGCTAAAAATAGCATTGCTATAAATAGCATTTCAGGAACCAGTGTTGGACATAGCAATAAGGAATGAAAAATGGAAGTGCTAAAAATAACATTTCGGGATAGATTCCAATTTTAGTTAGTCCTTGAACTAAAATAGAGAAGTAAAAATTCGAATTTGATCTTAGCAGTTGTTTGTAAAATAATTAATTAATTCATCTTGAGTTAATTAGTTGTAGAAAATCAAACATGAAGTCTATGTGGGGACATGCAATAGTTTCTCCATTGATTAAGGAATTTATCCATCAGTTAAATAGATAAGGATGAGTTGTAATTAGTTGGCCCAGTTAACTGAGTCAAGTCGAGTTAGATTAGTTCAAATAGTTTGTTGAATTAATTGTGAGTTCAATTAGTTAATGCATGCATGCTTGTAACTACTGCACTTTAGATAACTGAATATTCTCTCATAAATAACTCATGCATGTTAGTTCAGACAGAGACCCAGTTGAGATTAGAGGAAGGGACAGTGTACTATCAGTTGGAGGGATTTTCCTATAAAGGAAACTCATCCATGCAGAAGGAATTATCTCCTTAAGGTTTATGTAGTTATTTCTGAGCCAAGCGAGCAGTGTGAGGTGGGAATTCACACAAGTGGAAGCACTGGACCCCAGGAAAAAATGTGCAAGGCCATAAGAGGCTTGGAGGGCAGAGGAGAAGGTTGTGAGAGCCTTTGACTGTCTATGAGCAGTATTGTTTGATTGCAGAGAGAGCAAGATAGCTTGAGAGTTGATTCTTTTTGTAATACTGAACATATTTCCACTTCTATGATAATACAGAGATTGGGGTTTTAGGCTGAGGCTTTCCCCAGGTTATTCTTCTGTGTTCATGTGTGATTGATTTCTCATTATTAGTTATATGTGTTCTAATTGATCTTGGTCATATTCGATTAAGCTTCCGCAAAGTTTGTTGTAGAAGTAGATCTTGTATTTTGCTTTAGTATATTGCATAATATGTTGATCTACAGTGGGAACTTCTACATGGTATTGGAGCAAAGGTGATCAATGTGAAGAACAGTATACAAAGAAGGGAGAAGTTCAAAGGTTGAAGTTCCTAATTATATAATTTGAATTCTTATCACATCTCAAATTTCCCCAATGGCGTTCAACGGTTTAAGACTAGAGTATGCCCTTGATCGCAACTCGAATTATATAGCCTGGAAGGATCGCATGGAAGCAGTATTAGAGGACAACAATCTAAAGGACTTCATTGATCAAGATGTCCCCACGCCGGTAGTAGCTAATGCTACAGAATTTGTGGAATGGAAGAAATGTGTGGCTAGAGCGAGGAGAATCCTTTTGGAGGGAGTTCGAGACCACATAGTCTCGAGTCTCCATGGGAAGGAGACACTGTTTTCAATGTGGAAAACATTGAAATATCTGTATCAGAATAGCAGCAATTAGAGGAAGCTGGCACTGAAAGAAAAGCTTCAGAAAATCAAGTGTGAAAAGGGTGACACGATCTCTACATATCTGAACAAGCTCACCACCTGGAGGGATGAGCTTGGAAGTGTAGGGATCACAACTGTTGATGACGACATGGTGAGTCTAGCTCTCCTCAGTCTTTCTAAGAGTTGGCATAGCTACCAAGACTCGGTAAACGGAAGAGAGAAACTGCCAGATTGGGAACGAATTTGGTCGGATCTAATGCAAGAGGAGATACGGCGAAGCACCAGAGATGGATCTTCTTCATCCAAGGAGGATGAAGAAAATTGTGCCTTAGCAAGTAAGGAAAAGAAAGGGAAGGAGAAGGATTCTCATCCCAAATCCAATTCTTCCCATGGTGGGAAGAAGTTTGACAAATCGAAAGTGCGATGCTTTCATTGTCATGAGGTGGGCCATTTTGCTACAAATTGTCCACTGAAGAAATCCAAGAAGGGACCCTTGGAAGGATCAGAAGGTGAGGCACTGGCCTCACAGTTCGAATTGTATTTCACCCTCTTCACACGCATGGTTTCATCCATAGTGGGATGTGGTTGGTTTATTGACAGTGGAGCTTCATTCCACATGACCGGCGATAAGAGTTTGTTCAGTACCTTGGAGGAGAAAGATCTCCAGATACTCATAGCGATGGGTAATGATGAAAAGTATAGTGTCTCAAGTGTAGGCACGGTTGTTTTTCAGAGGGAGCATGGAGCTCGCATTACCTTGACTAATGTGAAGTATGTACCAGGACTGAAGAAAAACTTGGTATCAATCGCAATGCTGGAAGACAAAGGCTATGATGTAGTCTTCAGTAAGGGAAAGGTTTTCCTTAGACACATCACCATGACATAGGTGAAGCAGATCGATTCATGAGTCAAGAACATGTATTCTCTTGAGGTTCAAGATGCATGCAAAGCCTTGAGGAGCAAGGCAACTATTGGAGACTTGGTGGCTGAGAGGGAGAGTACATTACCTCTCAACATGCAACGCTAGAAGAAGTCTCAGACAATTGTGGAGGAGCCACAATTGGTGAAGCAGCTTCAGGAGGTTGTGGAGCAGCCATAACTGGAGAAGCAGAGAGGAGACCAAGTGGAGGCATCCAATCATGCAGAGACCTCCGGTAGGGGGAAATTTCGAGCCAAGTGGGTAGAGGGAGCACATGCATCCATACCTCCAGGTAGGAGGTGGGGCGATGTGGAGTGACAATCCCAAGAAGGCTGGAATATTGGCAGGATCATTGAGGTACCCAACCTCTTTGATTAGACCTTGCTATGGGAGCCCCGATAAGGAGTAGCAGGACTGGATGAGTGGGTAGAGACAGATGCCGATGGAGTGGTAGAGAGAGCTATAATGCAGGAATCCCAAGACAGCGCAGAGCTAGCAGGCTGCAACAATGCGATAGGCACAAGAGTGTTGCACTAGTGCAGGATGGCACAGAGAGGTGTGAAATGGTGTGAGTTGCATGGAGTGTTGCAGCAACTCAAAGGTCATAGAGGGAGCACTTGTCAGTAGCAGAGGAAGCTTCAGCATCAGAGTATGTTTCTAGCCCAACGGAGAGGTCAGTTGGGATTTTTTTTTTGTTTCTAGAGTTGCTAGAGCAATAACACTTGGGAGAAGTATTGCATGCAGAACATTCCATAGGTTTAGGATCGAGTTTGAGTTGAATGCCTTTCTTATAGAGAGGGAGTGTTGAAAATGGAAACAAGAAATGCTAAAAATGGAAATGATAAAATAGAATTGCTATAAATATCATTTCGGGATAGATTCCAATTTTAGTTAGTCCCTGAACTAAAATAGAGAAGTAAAAATTCGAATTTGATCTTAGCAGTTGTTTGTACAATAATTAATTAATTCATCTTGAGTTAATTAGTTGTGGAAAATCAAACATGAAGTCTATGTGGGGACATGCAACAATTTCTCCATTGATTGAGGAATTTATCCATCAGTTAAAGAGATAAGGATGAGTTGTAATATTGAGTTGTAATTAGTTGGCTCAGTTGACTGAGTCAAGTCCAGTTAGATTAGTTCAAACAGTTTGTTGAATTAATTGTGAGTTTAGTTAGTTAATGCATGCATGCATGTAACTTCTGCACTTTAGATAACTGAATATTCTCTCATAAATAACTCATGCTTGTCAGTTCAGACATAGACCCAATTGAGATTAGAGGAAGGGACAATGTACTGCCAGTTGGAGGATTTTTCGTATAAAGGAAACTCATCCATGCATAAGGAATTATCTCCTTCAGGTTTGTGCAGTTATTTTTGAGCCAAGTGAGCAGTGTGAGGTGGGAATTCACACAAGTGGAAGCACTGGACCCCAGGAAAAAATGTGCAAGGAAATAGGAGGCTTGGAGGGCAGAGGAGAAGGTTGTGAGAGCCTTTGACTGTCTATGAGTAGTATTGTTTGATTGTAGAGAAAGCAAGATAGATTGAGCACTGATTCTTTTTGTAACACTGAACATATTTCCACTTCTATGATAATACAGAGATTGGGGTTTTAGGCTGAGGCTTTCCTCGGGTTATTCTTCTGTGTTCATGTGTGATTGATTTCTCATTCTCAGTTATATGTGTTCTAATTGATCTTGCTCATATTCAATTAAGCTTCTGCAAAGTTTGTTGTAGAAGTAGATCTTGTATTTTGCTTTAGTATATTGCATAATTTGTTGATCTACAGTGGGAATTTCTACAGTGAGCTTGTTCAGATATGTAGAAATAGTATCGCCCTTCTCCATCTTGATTCTTTGAAGATTATCCTTGAGCACAAATTTCCTCTGGTCGCTACTGTTCTGGTAGAGGTCCTTCAATGTCTTCCACATTGAAAATGGAGTATCCTTCCCATGGAGACTTGAGACAATATGGTCTCGAACTCCCTCAAGGATGATCCGTCTCGCCTTCGCCACACACTTCTTCCACTCAGCCAACTCTTGTGCATTAGTTGAAGCTGGATTTTGGATTTCTTGATCAATGAATTTCTTCAAGCCATTGTCTTCTAATACAGCCTCCATTCTATCTTTCCATGCTATGTAATTCGAGCTACCTTCCAAGGAATAGTCGAGTCTCAAGCCATAGAATGCCATTGGCCAACCTTGAAGTATGATATGAATTCGATTTGCACCTGCAACCTCGAACTTCAAACTTTGAATTCTCTTCTCAGTACATTGTTCACATCTTTTATAAAATTGGCTCTGATACCATGTATAAAATTCTCTACAAATCTCGCTCTGATACCATGTAGAAAATCTGACTGTAGGTTAATGCGATAATGCAATATAAATCAAAGTAGAATACTATGACCTACTTCTACTATCAATTTGCAAAAGCTTAAAGATCAAGCTGAATGATATAACCAGAAGAAGAAGAATCAATGCACAATACACATGAGAATACTTTGGGGAAAGCCTCAGCTAAAAACTCCACTATCTGTATTATCATACAAGGTGGAAATACATAGGAATCATACAAAGCCTTATCTCTCACAGCTAGCCAGCTCTCAGTACAATCCTCACAGATGCTCACAGGCAATGTTGGCTTCTCTCAAGCCTTCCTCTATGCCCTCCAAGCTCCTATTTCCTTGCGTTGTTCCTCTGGGATGATCTCCTTCAACCAAGTGGAACACTATCTCACACACTGTTAGAACTGCGCAATCCTGAAGGAATTATTCCTTCTGCATGCATGATTTTTCTTTATAGGAAAACACATGCAACTAATAGTACATTGTCCTTGTCTTTAATCTCAACTAAGTCTTTCTCAAAATAGACATGCATGAGTTTCTGATGAGGGAATCTTCAGTTAACTGGAGTACACTAGTTGAGTGCATGCATGCATCAACTGATTGTTAACTCTCTATTAGTTCCTCAAACAGTTTGGAACTAATTTAACTGGACTTAACTTAGTAAACTGAGTTAACTAATTACAACTCAAATATAACTCAATCTTATCTCCTTAATTTAAGGCTTGTCTCCTTAATTTAAGCGATAACTCTTGCATGACTTCAGAAAGACTTCTAACTTGAATTTCTCCAACTAATTAAGTCAAAATAACTTAATTAATTATTTCCAAGTAGTTGTTAAGACTAAATTCGATTTTAGTTCACAATTTAATTCAAGGACAAATTAAATTGGAATATTCTTGTTGCCACATTTCAACAACTAATCCACACCACCTCAGCACTGATCCCAATAGTCTGGCTCTTACCAGCAAAGTTCCACGCCAGCTCTAAGTTCATGGTGGTAGCTCTAAGTGATAAGAGAGATTATCAAAACCTTGAAAAACATCCAATTCTTGCAGAATTTAAAGATGTATTTCCTAAAGAACTACCTGGGATACCGCAAAAAGGGAAATCGATTTCACCATCTACCTTAAACCTGGCACTAAGCCTATTGCAAAGGCACCCTATCATATGTCAGCTCCAAAGCTAAAGGAGTTGAAAATCCAATTATAGGAACTATTGGACTTAGGGTTTAAACGACCCAACATATCTGGATGGGAGCCCCTATGATTTTTTTAAGAAGGATGGGTCTTAGTGACTGTGCATCGACTACCACCAGTTAAACAAGGTGATGATCAAAAATCAATATCCTATACCGAGGATAGATGACTTTTTTGATCAAATGAGGGGAGAAACTATGTTTTCAAAGATAGATATGAGGTCAAGATGTCATTAGTTGAGAAACAAGGAAGAAGATATCTGAAAGACAACCTTTATGACAAGATTTTGGCATTATTCATTTGTAGTTTTCCCATTTGGATTGACAAATTCCTCAAGTGTTTTCATGAGTTTGATGAATGTAATATTTCAGGATTACTTAGACCATTTTGTACAAGTCTTTATCAATGAAATATTGATCTACTTAGAGACCCTAGAAGAGCATGACAAGCACTTGAGGCTAGTTCTCCAATGTCTTTGAGAGAACCAACTATATGGGAAGTTGTCAAAGTGTTCATTTTACCAAACCAAGATTAATTATCTTGGGCACATTATCTTTGGGGAGGGTATAGCGATAGACCCAAAGAAGATCGAGGCCATCATGGAATGGCCAACACCAAGCAATGTTCATGAAATTTGAAGTTTCATGGGCATGACAGGATATTATTGTAGATTTGTGGAGGGGTTTTCGATGATCACAATCCCCATTACCGGGTTCCAAAGAAAGAACAAGAAGTTTGTTTGGACAGAAAAATGTGAAGAGGCATTCCAAAGGTTAAAGGTATTGCTAATAGTGGCACCGATTTTGAAGGTACCAGATATGGAACAAGAATTTGTGGTTTGCATCGATGCATCTAAGGAAGGATTGGCATGAGTATTGATGCAAGAAGGAATATTAATACCATATGCATGAAGGAAAATAGAACCCATGAAGAGAAATACACAACCCATGATCTAGAAATGGAAGCAATTGTTTACACCCTAAAGATTTGGAGAAACTACCTTCTAGGAAGGAAGTTTGAACTTAGGACTAACCATTGTGGGCTACAACACATATTCACTCAAGACCACTTAAATCTAAGACAAATATGGTGGTATGAGCTAATCAATGAATATGGTTTTGATATTACTTACATAAAAGGAATGGTAAATAGGGCGATTGATGCTTTAAGTAGGAGGCCTCAGATATTTTCAGTGATTCCATTAAATACCAACTTGAGGAAGAAGTTGCTTGACTTACAAATTAAGGACATGTGGTACTGGGAGGTTAGCAAGAGTTTGAGGGAGGATGAAATGATGTTCCCAAAGTATGAAGGATACTCCCTTCATAGTGATGGACTACTACGATTTCATGGGAGGATATATGTTCCACTGAATGAAGATATATGCCAATTAATCTTGAGCGAAGAACATCAAGTGGTGTACATGGAACAACCTAGTGTTAACAACCTGAAACCACTCTTCTTTTGGAAATGGATGAAGAAGGACGTTGTAAACTTTGTAGTGATATGCTTAGAGTGTCTGTGAGTGAAGGTTGAACACACACATCCAACAGTATTACTACAAACCCATGAGATACCAGAATCTAAATGGGAAGTTATATCAATGAACTTTGTCGTGGGACTACTAATGATCTTAAGAATACATGATTCCATATTTGTAGTGGTGGAAACATTAACCAAGAGAGCCCATTTTATACCAACTAAGAATACATACAAGGCACTAGAGATAGCCAAAGTCTTCCTTGATGAGATTGTGAGATTAAACGAAGTGCCTAGGAAGATCATATCCAATAGGGGAGCAATGTTTACAACAAGGTTTTGGACCAGTTTCCAAGAGGGCTTGGAAACCCAATTGAACTTTAGCACTTCTTATCACCCTGAGATAGATGGTTGAACAAAGAGGACTAAGAAAATCCTCAAGGACATGCTACAGATGTATGTGATGGATCAACAAAAGAGATGGGAGGAGTCTTTATCGTTAGTAGAATTTGCTTACAACAATAGCTATTAGAGTTCCATCAAGATGGAACCATTTGAGTTTCTATATAGGACACCCTGCTGAAAACCTCTTAGTTGGGACCGCTTAGAGGATCCTGTGTCAATAGGACTAGAATTAGTGTAAGAGATGGAGGAACAGATGACTGTGATTAAGTGGAGGCTTAAAGAAGTGCAATATCAATATAAGAGATATGCTTATGCCCATTGGATATATCATAGTTAAGAAGTAGGAGGTATGGTTTTTTTGAGAGTAAGGCCCCAAAAAAGCTCAATAAAGTTTAGAAAGGGAGAAAAATTTCCCCATAGTTTTTGGGACATTTTAAAATATTAGAAAGAAAAGGGTCAGTGGCATATAGACTTGCTTTACCGCCATCTCTAGTGTGTATGCCTGACGTGTTTCATGTTTCTATTTTGTGTCATTATATTTCAAATCCTTCGCATGTTATTGACTTGGGTCATTTGCAGGTTTTGGACGAGGGCAAAATGATGTCCAAACCAGTTCACATACTAGACCAGTGAACTCTATAGCTTAGATGATGATTGGTGGACTAGGTTAAGGTCTAGTGAGAAAATTATGTCCCAGTTCAACCACTTTGGGGGATGCTAAGGATATGTGTCACCGTTTTCCTTACCTATTCCAAGGACTTTGAGACGAAGTATATTATTAAGAGGGGGTGTATGTAGTACCCCACTCTAGTTGACTGACATTGATATGAAATTAAAATTTATTTAGCCCTAAGGCTCACACTTTAGTCTTTGAGGACCTCAGAATGAGGATGCAGACACTTGACTCTATTATTAGTGGATGTGATGGTTATGTTTGTTTCCTAGTTGATATTATGATGATGATAGCATTGATGAATATGTATGTTCTTTATTGATATCATGATGATGATAACATTCATGGATATGAATGTTCTCTATTGATGATATGCTGATGATATATTTGAAGGATATATATGTTTTTATTGATGTTACAAGGATGACAACTTTGATGGATATGTATGTTTCCTACTGATGTTATGATGATGATAGCTATGATAGTTTTGGTTCAAGATGAACAATGATGTGAATGACTAGGTCATGATTGATAATATTATTATTATGACAATGACTAACATTGTGAAACTTTGTTATTGATGATTATCGAGTATGACAGGAAACCACTAGAGGCACTTGCATGTGATGAGTCGACGACATTTGGTTTGAAGGAAATGAATATTTTGTCTTTGAATTTTAAGTTTAGTTTGAAACCTATTATATATTCTAATGATATGTTAGTGGCTGTAAGCACAAATTAGTTGATTGGTCGAACAACTCACACATGGGTGATTGGATTGTACAATTGGCTGGAACTACATGGTACGGGTGGGACAATGTCCCTGATTTCACCCACTAACACTTCCCCTGTGACTTGGGCTAGAAGGGTTAGAATAAATTCGCCTTGAATATCATGATGCCATGGGGGCAGGTCCTAAATTTGGGTCTCTCACGATGATTCTACTAGGGGGCATGCATCAAGGAAAATTGATTGATCCCCAACACCATTAGTCTAACTATAGCGGGAAACACAAGAGATGATAGTGGTCTCTATCATTGCACATGTACTTTCCCCTCATAACCACTAGGTGCTTGAAGGGAAAGCGATGTGGTACTTTGGGAACTTCAAGGGAAGTTCTTAAAGGGCATGACCGACTTGGCACCCCTGGTATCACAAATAAAATGTTAGATGTGGCACTCTTGGAACTTTGAAGGGAAGTTATTGAAGGGCACGACCAACTTGGCATGATTAAAAAGAAGCTAATAAATATAATCAAGATATGAAAATACTACAAATTCACATCAAGTGGTAAATGAGGTTAGAACCAAGGCAATTAAATCAAGAATAAAACTTGGGGAAAAGGGTGAATAGGAAGAAATAAAAATATTGTACCTTGAGAACCTACCCTTCCCATGCTGAAAATATTAGATAGATAATGTACATAAGTAATTTAATTAGGTAAAATGGGGGAAAAGGGACATAGATTTAATTATAAGGATTAATCCTACAATAGTGAAACTTCATTAAGAGAAGAGAGTGGTGAATTAAAATAAGATTAATAAATTAAAATTTGAGAAATTTGGAGAACCTCCATGTGGTAAGAGCCAACATAAGAATATCCATCTAAGAGAAAAATTGAGTTAAATTAGGAGGCAATTAGGGGATCAAATGTGAGAATTATCAGTTGACTTCAGTGATGAACACAAATTAAGGAGTTGAAAAGGGAGATCAAGAGACAATTAGGATACGAAATAAGAATTCTTGTTGGGGTGAGGAAAAATATTATTTTTGAATTAAAATTTAAGTAAATAATTTTGGAGAGCCTTGGTGAGAGGGTGACACATGGATGGGTGAATAATCAAACTTTTGGATTAATAAAAATAATTAATTATGCATGAAATGCCAAGTGTCACCTATGAAGCCTCCTATAAAAGAAGGGGCAAACCATGAGAGAGGGGAATTTTTTCTTACCCTATTGTTGGATGGATGGGATTATGTCATTGTGAGTGGCTATGACCTATAGTTGAGTTTGGTGAGGTATAGTACATTAGAGAGGGGACTCATGAGTCAAGGAGGTCTCACCTCTATCAAGCAAAACACATCCTCCATTGTACAACCCCATTTCAACTCAGGGGTCTTTGGGAAAGGAGAGTACCCAAGGAGTAGGCTAGGAGGTCAACCGGTGGGTCATTACATTTGGTCAAAGCAGGTCAACATTCACACTTGGAGGTAGATGACAATAAGGGAGTGTAAGTAGTGGCAAGTTCAAGATCGAATATCATCTCTGATTGAACCGTACCTATGTTATTTATGATGTTTTTTATCTGATTTCATTGTGCCCATATTTAATATAATGTAAAACAAATGATATGTGTAATGTAGTGCAATTCATGGATGTTTGATGTAAGTTCTTTAATATTTTTGAGTTCTCGATGTCTATTTGCTTATGGTTGTATTCCTATTTTATTGTATTATTCTTTATAAGAAAAAAATAGCATATGGTTGGTCCCCTACACATTGGATGTTGAATTTAATTCATAATTCAATGAGTACCCATGTTGCATACTTTTAATGGACCCTGCTACACAAAAAATGATAAATACATGGAAAACATGATTGCAATCATTTTTTCCATATATTTCTCATTTTTCATGTAGCAGGGTCCATCAAAAGTATAAAACATGGGTAGTCCTTGGATGAGGAATCAAATTCCATATCCAATGAGTTCTCCCACTTGAAATTTGAGTAAAAACGTGGGGAGATTAGTCGAAAATACAAGTTAAAAAGGTAGCTTTTTATATTTTATATTTTTATATTTTTTTTTATCTTTTTACTTTTTTACTCCAAAAATGGTGAATCGTCCCCCATTTGTTGAAAATGGCAACAATAAATGTTAAAAGTAACATCTAGAAATTCTAATTTAATTTTTCCTTGAATTAAATTGTGAATTAAATTGTAATTCTATTCTCATAGAAACTTGTAACAGTTAACTAAGTTTAGTTGACTTAGTTGGCTCAGTAAATTCAAGTTGGAAGTCTATCTATAGTCATGTAGAGTGATCCCTAAATTTTAGGGGCCCAGGTTGAGTTCTTTTGATTTGTAATTAGATAACTCAGTCTAACTGAGTTATAGTCAGTTAAACTAGTTCTAATTGTTGGAGGAACTAGTAGGAGTCTAGTAGTGGGGAAGTGCACCAATGCATCCTCAGTGCCACACTAGTTAACTGAAGATTCACTCATAAATAACTCATGCATGTAAGTTCAGAGGAAGACCCAGTTGAGATTAGAGTTCAAGGACAGTGTATTATCAGTTGTATAATTTTCTGAGTTGTATAGATGGTGCATGCAATCAGTTGAGGGTATATGGATGGATTGTGCAGTTATGGAGAGTGGATTTCCCAATTAAATATGGGCTAATTCTCTCAGTGATTGCACAAGGAAGTAGGGGCTTCGAAGGCTAGGAACTTGGCTAAGTATTGGCCAAAGGAAGTTAGTGAAGCAGAGGATAGGAAATACTTGTGCAGGTTGAGCAGAGCATATTGTATTCATCCCAGACCTTCCTAGGAAGAAGAGAGATAGATTATACTTGTCCAGGAATTATTCGGATTGAACAAGCATTGTATTTTATTCTCAAATCTATTGGTTAATGAAATATAGATAGTCAAGGTTTTTAGTAGTTTCTTTCCCTAGAGAAATATTGTGTTATGTGCTATTAATATTCTTCCTTTTCTGCTTATTGTTTTATCAATTTTGGTTTCCGCTAAAGAGTAGAGTAGAATCTTGTCTTGTATTTTAGCAAATCACATAAGTTTTTGAATCTACAGTGAAAATCTACACCATTGTTTACATTTTCATCTTGAATCCTATTGGTTCTTATAAAGTTGATTTTGGTAGTACATTTTTATTTTGATGCCCATTTTTGACCGAAAAATTTCTCTAATGTCCTTGAATTTAACTCGCAAATATCAGGATATCAAGTCAGTATTTGATAATATTGTTGCCCCTCTTAATTTAATGAACATGTTATTAATATGGGGTAACAAATAATTATTTTTCATGATAACTTGATTTAGTTGTATGCAATCAATAAACAATTGAAGGGTAGCATCCTTCTTCTTTACAAACAATGCTAGTGCTTCATAAGGGGAGACACATGGTTTGATGTATCCTTTTTCCAACAAAATATTTAGCTCTATAAGTTCAAGAATAGTCATTATGTATAGATTTATAGATATAGGTACAAATCCTAGCATGAGGTCAATTAAAAGGTCAATGTTCCTCTTGGGAGGTAAACTAGGTATCTCATTTGGAAACATATCCTTGAATTCTTGAAGTATTGGATAGTATTCAAATTTTGAACTTTTGTTTTTTATTGATTCTAATACCCAAGTGACATACACTTGGAAATCATTTCTAAAACTCTTCTTTAGTTGTAAGGTTGAAATGTCATACAGAGATAGGTTTTGAAATGCATCTAATTGTTGTTGGGCTCCCATGATAATTTACAAAGTCAAAAGTTTTGTTATAGTAATCCTGTTTGACTTTATGTGTCACTAGCTAGTCCATGCAGATCAAGACATCATATGAACTTAATGGAAAAATATTCACAATTACCCATGTAATTATTTTGTTCATTTCTAATGGACATGCCCCCACCAATTCATTCACTTTTCTCTTAGTTGTTATAACCAGTTGCACTAACCATGATTTCTTCTGCTTACACTTTTGAATGGTGCAAGAATCAACCATGTGAAGCGCAACATAGTTGCGATGAGATTCTGGACCAGTCAAAATATAAACAGATTTCATACCAATCTTACTTTCAACTTCCACCATTGATGGTTGGTGGTCTACTTCTTGATCTTCTACAACAACACAGATTCTAGGAACATTCTTGGTTTCACCATTGATTGTTGTAACTTATCATTTATTGTGGATCATCTTGTTATTTTCCTATCTATGGGGACAATCTTTGAGCATATGTTCTTCTCCACATCCCCAACATTTCATAGGCCCTTTACGTTGCTTCCTCATCCACTCCTCCATTACCTTTATTGGCATGTTTCCACTCTGAGATGGAAACTTTAATTGGAATATACTATATAATGGGTAACTTGGTTTAGGACTCTTTTTCTGATTCCTATATTGCTGGGCCCTAAAGATTTCCTTTCTCTATTCAGACTTATCCTTTCTATTTTCTTTTGAGACTTGGTTGAATTTCTATTTACCCTTGGTTTACTCATCATAGTTTTTTCCTTTTGGATTTTATTTTTAAAATATTAGGCTCATCAAATTCAATCCTATGTTGGTAGGATTGAGGCATTTTACTAAGAAAGTGTTGAATTATCACTTTCTCATATATTTTATATAGAACATATCTCAGAAGTTCCATAAATCTATTTACATAATCATTCGTGTTTAAATGTCCCATTTTAAGTTCATAAAATTCTTTGGCCTTACCATCATAATACCACTCTGAAAGGTATTGTTTTCAAAATATTTCTTGAATTAGTTCCAGGGGACTTTCTTCTCACTAATCATCTTCACATTTTTAAGCTCTTCCCACAAAATTCCAAAATTAATTGTGTACCTAAAAATATTTGTTTAATCCAAGAAGCCATGCTTCAACTTATTTTCCTAATTTCACCTCATCATCAAAGAAAGATGGGTTTACTTTTTTGAACTCCTTCCATAAATGGTCTTTGGAATTCTTCTTTTTATGTTTACGAAGAGTAGGCTTTGATACATTGTTGTGAATTGTCAAAAGCACTTATGTGTTTGTCTAATGAGTCTAACAATGTCCCTTCTAGATGTTTGAGTCTTAATGTTGTGGAACCTTTTCCTTAGAGGTATTTTACCAATGTTACTTGAAATTCATATTTGATGTAATTGTTCTGAATTTTAGTAAAACTTTGATCTCTTATTATGTTTTCATTATCTAGTCTAAAACTGCAAAGTTGTGTGTTCAAACTTCTCTTGGTTTCTGCCATGTTTGAAGTTTCAATATTTCTTCCTTCATTTGACTTGACTTTATAAATGTGTGGTGGCACCTCCATGATAATACTTCCTAAGCCTAAGTTCCCATAAATGCTTGAACATTGTTCACTCCATTGGAACAAAGAAAATAATATATTTGTTTTTTTTTAACATAACATCAAAATTATTATCATTCCCTCTTTGCTAAGCTTGTATAGCCTTTAGGGATATAACCTTGGCTATTGTTCCTGGCCCATGTTGGTTGAATGTTTGTGCCAAAGAAATGAAAATTTTGTTTATATGGTCTATCTCTAGCCCATATAGATCTAATAATTAAACCACAACTTTCATACCACTATGTCACATATCTAGTCCCCTCTAACCATACCTTTTTTAAAATGTGGTTCATGGACCCCAGAAATCGATGACCACTATTTCCATGGAATATTTGTACTAGGAAAATCCACCATAAGGGATCACTTCTTGAAAGCTCAACCACAAACCTTGACCTCAAGAGTGTTGAGAGAATTGAACCCATGACCTCTTAATAACAAAGATGCTTTAACAACAGGGCTCGACCAATTGAGCTAACCCTCAAGGCGATTAAATTTTTGGTCATTAAGTACCACCTGGTGAAGAAATTTAGCCTCCTTCTTATCCTAATGGCATGATAGAAGTTGTTAGTACTAGGACAATCTTCAATATAGATTCACTTAAGATCACAACAAAGTTATTATGTTCTAGAGCATCAACATGTCAACTTACAAGACTTGAACCTGGGTGGGGAGTATAACAACTATTCTACCCAACCACCCAAGATAAACTCAATTGAACCCTTCCAACCATACTTGACGAATATGAGATAATAAATTTTTTTCTTCATTCAAATTATGTGAATGATCTAATACTAATTTTTCTTGACAATATTTATGAAATGAGGATAAAATGAATAGTCTTATTATTTATTGAGTTGTTTTTTTGGATATGTTAAGATCATCTTTGAGGACCATTTTTATTTCTTAAGAAGTCTAGTATTCCAATATCATTAATAATGTCACAAGTTGGCTATACACCTCAAAGCATTTGGAATTTCTTCCTATATTCTAAAATCCAAGTAAGTTATGGCCTCATAAACTTCTTATCATTTTATACTTGCTTACATCAGTGTGTCTACAGGGCACTTGGGCTTAGGCTTACTAGGTATGGCACATGCCAAAAAACGTGGAACTTTTCTAAGATCATTCTTCAAGATGTTGATAAAGAATCCATTCCAAGAACCATTGACAGGAAAAGTTTAGGATGCTAATGAAAATTCCATTTCAAGCATCAACAACAAAGAAAATCGAGGATGTCGATGTCAAGGAAAATTTCGTCACCGTACACCAAGAATTTTCTAGGGCACTAATGTCAAAGGAAATTAAATCATTGAAGGCCAAGAAATGTATAGGGTGTTGGAAGAAGGTCGACTCATAGTGCCACTGCAAAGGATAGGTCCAAGCGTTGATGCAATTTTTTCTTGCTAATCACCAATGGGACAAATCTTTCCAAATCATCTATGACAACTTTATTAGTCCCTAACTCACTAGGGACTATTGCATCTACCTCACGATCAAACTCAATTTACTCTCAATTATTTTTTCCAAATTTTGGTGACTTTAACCAAAGTTTCGGGAAAATGTTGAATATTTCTATTTTTGCGTAAATTAAAAAATAATTTTCAAATTTTTGGAAATATTATTTATAATTTTCCATTAGTTGAGCAAGCCTTAATGTGACATAATTCCCATGGAGGAGGGCAATTTATTTTGGTATTTGTCAGTGCCTGACAAATAAATTTAAAATTAAAAAACTTTAATTTTGTAAGTGGTCATTCCGTTGGTGAGTGCTCTAGCCTTGATACTGGAAGTACTATTGGTATTCCTAATGATGATAGAACTAATGGGATTATAGGTCGCTTATGAAAGTGAGTGGGTGGGGGGTGAGGATTGGGTGGGGTGGTTAACAAATCTCCATAATGTTTACATTGTGTAGAGTGTGGAGGTGTGGAGGAAGAAATGCCAGGGGGTGGGGGGTAGGGGCTGAATAAATCTCCATAACGTTGATACATCGTGTAGAGTGCATAGGTGCCGAGGAAGATAATGATTCTTCATCAAATCGGCATGCTACATACTATCCCACAAATCTCGTGTTTTTAGCTACCCGAGTGCAAGAAAGGCTGACATACTAAATTATGTCCCTGGTATTGTACAAAAAATTTAAAATGCAAGTCATTTATTCAAATGAATAGAAATAATGTTCCTACCTATTCAGAATACCCAGTGATCAAGCTGTCATGAACGAAGCTCTTAATCTATGAAAAAAAATTACTACAATTAAAAAGCATGCAATTAATGAAATTGTGCTTGATAGGATCCGGAGCAAATATAATGCATGGTTATGGAAAACATGGGAATAAAGTTATCCTAAATATGTTATGAGAATTTTTAAAATTCAACAGGAAATCAAAGTGATGAAACAAAGTTATTTAGCAATTAAATTCTAAAGTTAAAACTAGATCTATACTAACATAGAAAATTCATGGTCCCATCAGTGATGAAAAATCCTGGAAGTACCAACCAAAGCTAAAATTGGAACATGTTGATGGTGTTGGATACTACTAACATACAAGGGGTATCCCCAATGTGAAGTCCCAATTAGACTTCACACTATTTGGAGTAGGAGATCCATCTGGAGTATTAGCCTGAACACCATAACTCTATGGTTTTCCTTGGTTTCAATGGATAACATAAGAGATTAAACACATAACCTTTGAACAAACAAGTAAGTTGACATTGTGAAAGACGAATTGCAATGTGTAAAATGAGGCCTTCATGAGAGGGAAGACAAGAGCGAGTCTCCAGATTAAAATTAATAGTACTACCCTAATAGAGACACACGATAGCAAGGAAATATTCATTAGTAATCTAGTGAAGTAGTTCACATAGACATAATGAGCATTAAAGAAAAAACAACACACCTTCAACAAGATAAGCACCAAAGCCAATGAAGTAGTTCAATTTCTTTAGTACATATGAAAATAACATATACCACAAACATCTAATGAATAGTCTTACAATATTCACGGTACATGCATGAAAATGTGTTGGATCAATGAGCTTCAATTATTAAGTAAAATATCCAAGTACACGGTTACAATAGTGATCCACTATCTCTTGTAATGGAACATTAAGTCACTTCTTTCTTCTCCAAAGAATAGTTTTCTCTCCTATTCCAAGTTAAAGATGCCAAGGATAGCTCTCCAAAGCCTAAGCCTCCAAAATCCCTTTGCTTGAGTTATGAGGTTTCTTTTATAACAAGAGGAATGAAATTTCATCTCCCCTTATGACTCTTGGACTCCTAAATGACCTTTGAACTTCTATTGAGTCTTCAGTCCACATGTGACTTCTCATATTCCACATGTGACACTTGGACTTCCGCACATTTACATTTTTTCCTTTTCTTGAAAATACATCATTACATCCATAAATGATGTGGCAAGACATATTGAAACATGACATTGTGATGACACTTGTACAAGCCATAACATGGAAGTGAAGACATGGAACTTCATTATGATGTTGCAATGTCAAATTTCTCTCCTTGTTGCTTTGTCTTCAATATTCATGAAATAGTTTCTTTGTTCTTCATATCCACCCTCCAAAGGGTAATGGATCAACATTGATACATTGTGAGGTATCATGCATTGTCTTAATTATGTCATGGTCCAGGATCTCTTCATGTATTCATGATGGTTCTTCTTTGTGCTCCTTCTTTGAAAGTGATTCTTTGTGTCTTCTCCTTGACATCTTCCTTCAGCATCACCTTGCCCTGTTGAGAAGGTATACCTACCAATGAAGTTCACTCGTGACAAGGAAAGATCAGTCTAAAAACCATTTATTCTATCCCTAATTTTCTCATGGAAGGAGTTGCTTGTGATAGGCCAATGTAAGGAATGAGGAGGAAAGGCTTATTGAGGATACCTTAGTTGAGCTCAGCAGTGGCTAAGAGAAGGCACCACTGCTCACTAGAATTGTTCCATGCACTATAAGGAGGAGCTCTTCAAGGACAATGTTATGAGCTTGCGGATTGGAACTGCGCCATGTGCTAGGATTAATGGAGTAGGAGATAGTGATAGTGCAGTTGAGCTTCATAGTGACTGAGGGAGGCCATGACTATGGAATAGAAATGTGACATGCGCTCAGTAAGCAGGGAAGGACTTAGTGACTGCATAGTGAGGGAGTCTAGTGGACAAGGGTTGATGGCTTATTGACTAAAACTGTGACATGTGATATAACTGAGAGACGAGATTAAGGGAGGGTGTAGTTTTCTTCAGCAAAGATTGACTGTCCACTAGAAATGTGACCTGTGCCAAGGGAGGCATGAAAAGAAAGTCTTGGGTGTAGTGAGGGGTTGCAGTCAACAATGGGAGCAAGACTAGGCACTACAACTGTGACATGCACTGGGCTTAAGGGCATGCTTCTATGCTAGTGCAGTTTTCTTCCGTAGTGCCTGACTATCCACTAGAAATGTGCCATGTTCCATATTCTAGTGCAATTTTCTTTTGCAGTGGTTGATTTTCCACTAGAAACTCTACTTGCACTTGGGAAGGCTCACTACAAGAGGAAATTGCACAGTTGTTTAAGGCAAGCTGCAAAAGTCAAGTCACTTTTCTCAAGGAGAGGATTAATGCACTGTGAGAGGGGAGAGACCTTGTATGGTGCAATTTGAATTTACATAGGGCCACAAGTAATGCTCCATGTTCCATACAAGGTAAAAATTTTCAAAACTCAATGCAGTAAGTCAGTACAAGAAAGAAGGATTAGGTGTGTTGTTCCTTAAGAAACCAATTTCCTGGTTGTAGGGAAATTGTGCTTAAGAAATTAATAAATATTATTTACTATCACTTATTTGTCACTTAGACATATGTTGTTTCTTTAAATGAAGGACCTAGAAACTTGGTCTTTAACCCTTAGTACATGTATGACCAGAACATCTCAGAATGCCATTTGTTGCTAGATATAAATGATGAATGAAGAAAGCTTGAAGGAAAAGTTAAAGATAGTATGCTGATCTTTCACAGAAACTACTATCCATCACTTAGAAGAATTATGGAAATGAGAACTGAATCATAGACAATATGTTGCTTAACACAGAAACTACTATCTGTGACTCTAGGAGAAGTTAAAGATAATATGTTGGTCTTTCACAGAAACTATTATCTATAACTTAGAAAAGAAGGTGGGAACTTCAAGTATAGGAGTGCTCTTTTAAGGGATTTTAACTTTATCTACATAAGAAAATAAAGACCTGCAACTTCATTACTATACTTGAAAGAAGAAAACATAACATGACACATAATAGAGAAGGTTACAAAATTATACCCAACAACTCATGGAAACTTCCGATTCTTTCATTAATCAACGATGTTATTAGGAATATAGTGGCCTAGTCTCCAGATTCTCCAAAATTCCAACAACCCTTTCTCTGTAAATTTTCCTCTTCTTATACATTATGAAACAGTTGCTGATCTCTGAAACTGTCAAACTACTAAACTGTTTCTCTAACTATCTGAATTAAAAACTATTACAGGATTTTACAGAGGGTAAAAGACACCTCAAAGAACATGAAATAACAGGAACATAACTGAATTTGGAAGAGGATGATAACTGTTGGCTTGCTCTATTAATCTATTGCCGAGTTCCTCTGCAAACGCTTTAATAATAATTAATCCACTTTTACCATAATTAACTGCATTAAACTTTGACTTGTGCGAAGACTAGGGCTTGCATATATATCGGGTGCGCTTATATTGGCCAAAACATAAAGAAAACATGCCCATCTGCCTTTTCTTCGGACTTGGCTTTAACATTGATTTTTCCCTTTACCAAGCGAAATTAACGCAAACCTTTAGTAACTGCGGAACTGAAAAAGTATTAACTCTGCTTCATAAATCCATTGGATCCGCCTTTTCAGCGCTCCGTTGACTTCCCATCACAATTTGAAATCAGCCCCTTTCTAGTGGTGCATTAACGTAATGTTGGACTTACGCATAATTCCTTCATACCTGCGCTTTTCTATTATATACCTTTAATAATGAAAATATACCATAAAGCATGATTTTTCCGCTTCTAATGCAGGCTTTGCACAACTATCAAGGCATAGCTTTATCACAATCGCAATCGGCCCTTTTCAACGTTGTATTTACCCACTTCTTAACAATCTGCGATATGATGGACGCGTTGAGTTATAAGATATATCATATAAAATATCAGGTCTGGAATCCCCATCGCTCATCGCAATCGACGCTTTCCATAGATATATATATAATATGTTATGCGACATGATGGACCCGCCGCAATTATAAAACATAATATATATAGTTTCGGGTCCAGCCCGCGATCGCAAATCGCAATCGGCATAAGTCATAAACATTATGTGATAATCGCAGACCCGACGGAGTTATAAATCATGGCGTAATCAATATCGGGTCTAGCCTATTGTTATTGCGGACCCATCGGTATTATAAATATAATATATATCCTTTCGGGTCCGTCATCGCAAATCGCGATCAGCGGAACCCATATGCATGTATATAAAGGGCTTTTCGATATAGCGGACCTGCCGAACTTTTAAACACAATGTATATATTTCAGGTCCGGCTATATATGTTTTAACACTTGTTTCCTTTGTAAATCTGATATATTTCTTTATTTTTTTCTCGTTTCAATATGCACTTATATAGATATATATATCGAGTCTAGTTCTATATAACTGTTTATATAATGACTTGATTTGTTTGTATAGCAACTTTGGCTACTCCGAGGCTGATTATTTTACAGTTCTTTTAGCAATTCCGCTATGCCATTATCACTTCTTCATCTAGCTTTATCTCTTCTTTTTGAGGTATTTTCAAGTTCTTGTATGAAAAATGAATATTAAAGGTAACAAAAAATGCATGTTACAACATTTAGCTCCACCTGGGGATAGTGATTCTGCCACAGAAACACTAAGAACCGTAGATTAGTGCCTTATATATTGGGCATGGAGTCATATTGCTTCTCCAAACTTAACTATGTGAAACTTTTGTACAGTGATCCCATGCCGATATCTATAGTGATAAGATGCTTGTTGAGAATCGTAGACTAGTGGCCTTAGTTGGGCATGGAATCCAAAACTGTGAAAGCCCTGAAACTTGACAAACTGGAACCTGAGAATCTTGAAGTCTGAAACCTCTGCAAACCAGTTTCCAACTGTGAAAGTCACCCTTATTCATCAACTAATGATTAAACTGAAGAACTGCAACTGGAAACCAAATGCTCAACACCTGAGCTTATTTATGTACAAGTTCTTACATATGTACATGATTGACCTCAATCAGGTGAAGTCAATCTTCCAATGGTACCAAGTTAGCATTTGAGTGCATAATCTTGAACCATTCTACCAGTGAATTTTTAAAATACAATTCATCCTAAATGAAAAATAAACTATGCATAAAGGCAGCTCACAACAAAAATTAGAATAATATCCACAAAATGATATGTGTAGACTGTTGATAAATTTTTCCATGTAATCTACCACAAGATCTTCAAAAGTATAAGAAAAATTATGATCCTAATCAGCTCCAAAAAAGAAATTCTCTATGTAGGAAGGTTCTTGCCCAAACAGACCTTTTGTTGGGATAATATGCTTAATAGAACAATCAGTAACATCTTTAAGAAAATGATCTATGTCACTTTCATGTTTCCAGTTTTCATCTCTAAGCTTTGATTGAAATAACTTGTAATTGTAACTTTAGGAGGAAAAAGGAATTTTTTCACATTACTATAAGACATATGATCAACTTCAAATAGATTATTTACCTCTGATCCATGGGCATCATTGTGTTCTTCAATGCATCGATATACAATCTCTTTATCAACTTCCTTTTTACATGAGATAGCCTCTTTTTCTATGATAGATGGCTCAATATATTTTTGTCCAACATATCCCACTTGTTGGTTTCTTCTTGTATGTTCAACACCCAACTGATGCACTTGAAGAGCTTCATCTTGTTCCCCATTTAAACCATTTTCATTATAGATAGGAGGATCATCAAATTTAACAAAATAAGAACTCTGGGGATTTATTTTCAACTTAATTATTTCTTCCTCCTCTCGACTGCTGAGCAGAAATTCTTGATGCATGCTTGAACTTTCCTCTATCTGAATACTCTCTTGATCTACTTGGAATAGAGTCAACCCATTCTCTGCTTGGGAGATTATTGAAGAAAACTGTTTTATAACCCTCTCTGCATCATTTTGAGAACATGATAGTTCCTCGCTTTCAGAGACTTGCTCATAACTCTGAATGCTTGATATATTATCAACAAAATCATTAGTTTCATCAACAAGATTATCTTGAGCCTTTAAAGTTTCTTTAGCATCATAATATTCACAACAACCTTCAAAAAGAAACTTGTGTGGATAATAAGTTCTACAAGAAGAATTGAATACTGAATGGAAATATTTCAAAGATGAAATGCTTGAAAGAGGCAGAGACCTAAACCAAGCCCTAGCTTCTAGGTCTAAAGAAAACAAAAACAACTTCATCTTCACATCTTCATGAATGATGCCCTGTTGCTCCATGCATTCATGAAACTCTTGGAGATGCTGAGCTGGATCTTCATATTCCTTTCTACTGAATTTTGGAAGATACTCATTCCACACAAAAAATGCAGGCATATCATGAGGATAGCCAGTGATCTCAGTAAAATAAAATGGATCAAATTTATGGACTAAGAATGTAGGGAAAGCCATTAAAGCCCAGAAAAGAAAACTTCAAAGTCCAGTGGAGTCACCAATCAATGTGCTAAGTGAAAATCACAGGTGTGAATGTACAACCAACTGCTGAAACTTGTCATTCTCAAGAATCAACTTCAAACTTAATGAACCCAAGAAAAGTGTTTTTATTCTATTGCTTTGCAAGTTGTGGTCTTTGTTACAATGGAGTCGCCTTTTATTGCTTTTATTCGAAACAGCCAAGTATTTCCTCCTCACTGAACAACTAGAGGAAAACATGAAAAACCTAGGGAAAAGTGTTCTTGTCTTCTCTCCCCAGCAGCGGCGCCAATTAATGTTGTTCCTTAAGAAACCAATTTCCTGGCTATAGGGAAATTGTGCTTAAGACATTAATAAATATTATTTATTGTCACTGAGATATATGTTGTGTCTTTAAATGAAGGACCTAGAAACTTGGCCTTTAACCCTTAATACATGTATGACCAGAACATCTCAGAATGCCATTTGTTGCTAGATATAAATGATGAATGAAGAAAGCTTGAAGGAAAAGTTAAAGATAATATGTTGATCTTTCACACAAACTACTATCCATCACTTAGAAAAATTATGGAAATGAGAAATATATCATATACAATATGCTACTTAACACAGAAACTACTATCTGTGACTCTGGGAGAAGTTAAAGATAATATGCCAGTCCTTCACAGAAACTATTATCTGTAACTTAGAAAAGAAAGTGGGAACTTCAAGTATAGGAGTGCTCTTTTAAGGGATTTTAACTTTATCTACATAAGAAAATAAATACCTATAGCTTCATTACTATACTTGAAAGAAGAAAACATAACATGACACATAACAGAGAAGGTTACAAAATTATACCCAACAACTCATGGAAATTTTTGATTCTTTCATTAATCAACGATGATATCAAGAATACAGTGGCCTAGTCTCTGGATTCTCCAAAATTCCAACAACCCTTTCTCTGTAAATTTTCCTCTTCTTATACATTATGAAACAGTTGTTGACCTCTAAAATTGTCAAACTACTAAAGCTGTTTCTCTAAATATCTAAATTAAAAACTATTACAGGATTTTACAGAGGGTAAAAGACACCTCAAAGAACATGAAATAACAGGAACATAACTGAATTTGGAAGAGGATGATAACCGCTGGCTTGCTCTGTTAATCCGCTACCGAGTTCCTCTGCAAACGCTTTAATAATAATTAATCCGCTTTTACCATAATTAACTACATTAAACTTTGACTTGTGCAAAGACTGGGGCTTGCATATATATTGGGTGTGCTTATATTGGCCAAAACATAAAGAAAACATGCCCATCTGCCTTTTCTTCGGACTCGGCTTTAACATTGATTTTTCCCTTTACCAAGCGAAATTAACGCAAACCTTTGGTAACTGCGGAACTGAAAAAGTATTAACTCTGCTTCATAAATCCATCGGATCCGCCTTTTCAGCGCTCCGTTGACTTCCCATCGCAAATTGCAATTGGCCCCTTTCTAGTGGTGCATTAACATAATGTTGGACTTACGCATAATTCCTTCATATTTGCGCTTTTCTATTATATACCATTAATAATGAAAATATACCATAAAGAATGCTTTTTCCGCTTCTAACGTGGGCTTTGCACAACTATCGAGGCATAGCTTTATCACAATAGCAATCAACCCTTCTCAACGTTGTATTGACCCACTTCTTAACAATCTGCGATATGACGGACGTGCTGAGTTATAAGATATAGCATATAAACTATCAGGTCTGGAATCCCCATCACTCATCACAATTGGTGCTTTCCATCCATATATATATATATATATAATATGTTATGCGATATGACGAACCCGCTGCAATTATAAAAAAATATATATATTATGTTTTATATGTATACTTTCGGGTCCAGCCCGCGATCGCAAATTGCAATCGGCATAAGTCATAGACGTTATGTGATAATCGTGGACCCGTCGGAGTTATAAATCATGGCGTAATCAATATCGGGCCTGGCCTATCATTATTGCAGACCTACCGGCATTATAAATATAATATATATCCCTTCAGGTCCGTCATCACAAATCGTGATCGACGGTACCCATATGCATGTATATAAAGGGCTTTTCGATACAGTGGACCCACTGAACTTTTAAACACAATGTATATATTTCAGGTCCAGCCATATATGTTTTAACACTTGTTTCCTTTGTAAAATCCGATATATTTCTTTATTTGCTTCTCGTTTCAATATGCACTTATATATATATATATATATATATATATATATATATATATATATATATATATATATATATATATATATATATATATATATATATATATATATATAGATATAGATATATCGAGTCTAGTTCTATATAACCGTTTATATAATGACTTGATTTGATTTGTTTGTATAGCAACTTTGGCTACTTCGAGGCCGATTCTTTTACAATTCTTTTAGCAAATCCGCTATGCCATTATCACTTCTTCATCTAGCTTTATCTCTTCTTTTTGAAGTATTTTCAAGTTCTTGTATGAAAAATGAATATTAAAGGTAACAAAAAAATGCATGTTACAACAAGGTGATTATGCTTTGATGGTTCTCAATTATGTAGTGATAGGAGCTGACCTTTAAGAGGACTTGGTGCAAAATAATTGGAGGAAGGTATATAATCAATGAGTCTCATGAATAAGATTTTCTCATCACCTGGTGAAGGATCGAAGCTTTTATAACTTGCATTGGCATAAGGACCAAGAAGAGCTCCATAATGGCTAAGTGTGAGACTAGTAGACTAAGAGTGGTAAAAGCATCCAAACGAGACACAAACATGGATCACACACATGAATTCCATTGATAAAAGCTAGGGGAATGCATAGGACTCATGATCAACAATCACACCTTGAAACGAAAACAAGCTAGGGGAATGCATAGGACTCATGATCAACAATCACACCTTGAAACGAAAACAAAAAGACTCTTATTTCTAAGTGCAACAGTTGAAATGCCACATTACGACACTTAGAATATAACTTGTGACACAAGGGTTGACTACGACCAGAAAGTGTGCTAAGTTGTAGGAATGTGTCTAGTGCATAGTCTTATTATATGTAGGACCATATAATGCAAAAGAGTGCGCTAGATATGCCTCTAGTTATGTGCAAAGGTGTGACACATACAAGAATGAAAATAGTTATAAGCAACACCTGCAACCGTAAGAAAAAGTGAAAACGACACTTGCAAAAGATAAAGAAAATTAAAGCGACACATGCCAGAGTGAATATAACATGAAAACTCCTCTTGTTAAAGTGAAAGCAAGAAAAAATGACATTTGTGAAAGAGAAAGTGACACTTGTGAAAGAAAAGTTGTGCAAAAGCATCAATTGGGAAAACTCATCGAAATAGAAGTACAATTTCAACCAAAGTGAGGGAGACTGTCAATGGAGAATGTGCACCGACTGTCGACATGAGTTGCATAGTACACTATTCTTATGGGGTCTGTAGTCACTGTCAATAGTGATTGGGCAAACCTTATTTTCAAGATCTGTGCAATGCCTATCTAAGCTTGCATAAAAAGATGTGCATTTGTGAATTCATCAAAGGTTGAAATTGTGTAAGAAAGTAACATTGACACTTATAACCTAAGAAGAATATTGAAACACTTAGCAAACATTAATCAATGATGAAGTGACCATGGAACGACAGATTGTAACATCCTTAGTATGCTCCAAAATTCAAGTGTAAGAAAAATTTTGGAGGGTGTTGATCACAACGTCAACAAAACTATACTAACAAGTGAAATCTTGAGAGTAGCAACAACCAACGTAGACACATATTAATTTCTAATGGAGAATTATCACACTATGCATTGGTCTCCTACTTCATGGAATCATTGTCATTAATGTTCATGCCACTTATCATAGAAATTTTTTTATTGTTTCATCACACCCAAAACTTTGGTTGCCTACTGAATTTATTTATATAGTTGAATGTCATGTAATGGTGTTAATGTGAATCTAATTTTTACTTATGTCAATGTATTTATTTCATTCAATATCAACATAGCTTCATTATGCTAAGATTTCATTGTGCAAAGCTTGCAATGAAAGTTTTCATTATGTGGAGGAAGCTTCCTCCACACCTTTACACTCTGCATAGCGTAAACCAATGGGGTTACAAAAAATATACACAATGAAAGATGATCAACATAGATATAGTCATAAGTAGCATGAAAGAAGACACATCTTAATTTCTAATATTGTAACATTCATAAATTGCATCTTAATTTAAAAACACATCTTATTATCTAATGTTTTCAAAATTCATAAACTTACATCTCAATTTATTTTGATGTTTCCATGTTTAAATTCTAAATTTAAAACTAGATTAATACTAACATGGAAAATCGTGGGAGTAGCAGCCATAGTTAAAACTGGAACCATACTATCAATGACACCTTGAGAGAAACAACAACCAGAGAAGATGCATCTTAATTAAACTCTTGCTGCCCTAAATTAGCATGTGGTTGTTTTACTGATTCTTCATATGTTTTTTCAAGTTCTGTTGGATATATACACATATTGTAGATTTGGTGATTGTTTTCTTGTAGGTTCGACACCCATAAGGATTCCAGTCATGTCAGTTTCTTGGAGTAAGGACCAAACTCTAACTTTATATATTGTGCTCTGTTCCGAGCCCAACTAAACTCTAGCTCAGTTTACTATGCATATATTCCAGATCATTTCAGTGACTGGTGTCAAAGAATATGGAGAGTGCATTACATGTTTGAGGTAGATCTTAATAGAAGGAGATACAACTAATTTTCTCAAGATTTTGTTTGTTCTATAAGTTCATTGTGTGGAGTGTGGAGGTCCTCCACACTCAACACAATGAAATTTGAAGACTCCACACCTCCACAACATTTTGAATTCGTGGTTATAATGAAATTAAAATCTAGTCCAATCTCTAAACAAATCAAAAGAAATAATAAACAAGCTTTGTTATTTCAAAAAGTTAATTTTGTAGCTCTAGTGTTCAAAAATTTAAATATTCCAAACGAATCTTTCTGCTCATGCTTCAATGTTCAAAGGTTTTAAATATTTGAAGTGAATATTTGAACTTATAATGCTTCAATGTTTATGAAAATTAAATATTAAAAGAAATCATTAGCTATGAGAACAATAAAAAATGTTCATTATTATGACACAGAAAATCTCATGACATTTCCTTCAAATCTTAGAAGTAGAGAGACATGTCCAATCCACTAATGAAACTCTTTTGTTGCAATAAATAAATATAATCATCATGTCTTTCTAGTTAAGGAACAATGGAATTTCAAATTGCTTCAAATATGTTTATGAAAAACTGTGATCAAGGGGCGGAATGGAGGAATAAGCAGTGAATGCAATCGATGATATTGGATGAGAGTTTTTACAATAATGAAATGAAACAATATTTTAACATCCACAAGACTAAAAATAGTCTATGGGACCATCAATTCCCTTCTTTTCTCCTTTTGTAATTGAATCGTTTTCTTATTCAAATTGATACTGAGTTGGCCCAACCTTCCAACAATCACGTCGCTGAAAAGACGATGCCAAGAAACCGATGCTAACATATTCCCATAAATTTCTCTGATGTCTTTGAATGCATCACATTCCAAAATGAATTTTTTTTTTTATTCCACTACCCCGGCTGTGCAAAATGTACACACCTATTCTTCGCAAGTTTCTTTAGGCCTTTTCCACCATCCTGTTTCACACCGAAGTTGATGTGAGCTGGTTCTTAATTGAGAAATAAGAACCTTTTCCCTCCACATAATTCTAGATCCAATTAACCCTTTTTGTTGTATATTACACATAATGTTGAATTCCTCAATGTAGTACTTATTTTTTCTACCACACTCTTTTCCCCATACCCATTTATGAAACTTCTACATAACAAACTTCTTTAGCTCCTTGCTACTTGTGGGACATGCATTGAGGTAGATATTTGTTAGGGTCCAACCCTAACCCCTTTATTTATGTAATAAACCCAATGGGCCGAGTCAGAGTCATAGTTAGTTAGAGAGTCAATAAAGACCACAGTAATAATTGTAAGTGGTTGACCGACATTAGAGAAAAGGGGCCACAGTTACTTGTAAACGAGTCATAGTTAATAAATAAAGTAGTTAACCCATGTTATGTAACTTGTAAGGAACCACTAGTGTTAGGGCTTTGGATGTCATCTAGCTATAAATATTCTTATTTAGTAAGGGAAAGATAATTGAGTCTTATTGTAATTGAGCTCTACTTTGTTGGAGATTTCCGCCTCGAAGAGGCAAGTGAACATTGAATTTGTTTCTGAATGATAAAATATTTTCCCATTTTTCTCATTTCATGTGATAATTCTATGTTCTAGGTTATATTTCTTCGTATTTCTAGTATTCTAGATTTCTCGTAGGTCAAGAGTATAACAAGTGGTATCATAGCACTTTCCAGGGCCAATTGTACCTCCAATTTTAGGGGAATGTTCAGGCTAGAGACATGTTTCAAAATGTTTAAACCATGTGATCTATCATTGAGTGCATAAACCTGCAAATCTGGGGAGGAATGCACGCAAGAACTACAAGATGTGGTCACGCTTTTTAGATTCCCTTGTAACCCCTATGGGTAACCATTCAAGTAGTAGTGCATTAGACAAAACCACACACGGACTGCACTTCCACATACCCTTGGGTATATCGGAAGCCCCTTAGGATCACCTAAAACCTAACCTTAGATAAGTCATTGGCCATCTTGCTGCTACAGTATAGTGAGAATAGCACTCGGGGAGATTACTCACACGTACAATAGGGTAGTTAGGTAGTACGACTAAGGGTACGGTTGATCCTCCTTAGTTTGCGCCCTGAAATATTGGGTTGAGTACTATTGTTGGACCCTTGCATATATTGCAATCTGTAGCACTTGACACTCCTTTGTGACCATATTTCCCTCTGCTATCTGAAGATCGCCCTTTACCTTGTCTTCCAGATCAGATCCAACATTTAAGGTTTTGCAACCACCATACAAATCAGATTCAGTAGTTGGGGTTTTCATAGTGCAGATTAGACTCTTTGTGCAGTGAGGGTTTTGGCTACCATAGTCCTGATCAAATTGTCACAGCACATTCGGTAGTACCAAGACCTTGGGATTTATGTTACTATAGTTTAAGCCTGATTTTTGCAAGACATTAGGTAGTATTAAGCTTTCTAGAATTCGGCCACTGTAGTATTGATCACTAGGAGTAAAAATCATTTTGGCCACTGCAGTTTTGATCACTTGCAAGATACATCCCTAAGATTCAGGATGACGAACTGGTCACAGTGGTACCATTCACTTGTAAGGCCCCAATTTTTCGGCGGTCCCAAATTTTTTCCCAACGCGACTTCAAGTGACCCACGTCATTAGACTCTTGAGCTTTCCCTCTTTCCAAGCAGACTAATCTTAAGTAAACTCAAAAAAATTGATCGGGATTGGTGTATGTTGGGTACCAAATCTCAAGTTATGGATGCAGAAAAGGCAGTCGAGAGGGTCACCCACTTTGAAGAGATATTCGAGGCATTCGAGGCCAATATTATCAAACAGATATCAGAACTAGCATCCCTTATAAGAATGCCTCATAGGGAGGAGCCTAGTGTTGATGCACACATAGAAGGAGAATCCAGCCGTCACATTCACTTCCATGGAAATCACCACTCTTCTGACCACCGAAAACCCAAGCTAGACATGTACAATTTGATGGCTCTAACCCTGCAGTATGGGTAGCACAAATGGAACAATATTTCTCCCTTAATAATATCTGCGAAGATGAGACTAAATTACATGTGGGAGCCCTTTATTTGGACCAAGAGATATGGTAGTGATGGCAGTGGCATTAGAAATGTTATCCAGGGAGAGAAACTTGGAACGTGTTCTCAAAAGCCATATGTGATCGCTTTGACCAGGAATCTAAATTTTTCACCGTCTCACTAAGTTCCGGAGAAAAAGGTATAGTAAAGGACTACATTACATCCTTTGAGAAATTGGCCATTAGAACAGATGGTCTAGGAGATGAATTCTACTTGGAATGTTTCATCAGTGACCTAAAAGAAGCCATCCAAGCCCATGTCTGGATGCACCACCCAGCTACTTGGTTGGACGCATGCTGCAAGGCCTTAGATGTGGAAATCGCCTTAAATGCCTAGTCCAATCATCCAAATTTCATCGCTAAGGCGCATCCCACCTAGGCTTAGGGCCCCACCCAAACACTTAAGGTTCAAAAGGTGTCACTAGCAGAAATGGATGAAAGAAGGAAACAAGGATTGTGCTACTACTGTGATGACAAGTACTCCCCTGGACATAAATGCAAGGAACCAAAATTATTTCAAATTGATGCTACTGATAATAGCTCAGCAAATGAAGCTCCATCCCTTGAGGTGCCTGAGGAAGAAGCAAGGGAAACCCAAACCGACAATGATCTCACAGCTACGCTAGATGAGCCGATTATATCACTACATGCCTTAGCTAACATTTCTTCGCCTCAGACTCTCAAAATCTGAGGCTTTATTAAACATCGACTAGTAGTGGTATTGATTGATAGTGGAAGCACACATAACTTTATCCATAAGAGAGTCATAGAAGTTTTTCATTACTTTCTATGGGTGGTATCTAATTTCCAAGTCCTTATCGTTGATGGGGGGACCATGAAATGTGAAGGCCACTGTGAAAATGTTAAGCTTCATACTACCACCTAAAGACCCACATGTTTGTTATTGAAATGGGTGGTTGCAACATTGCCCTGGGTGTTGAACGGCTTCACACATTCGGCCCTATAACAATGGATTTCCATGAGTTATATATGAGCTTTAAACAGAACGACCACATTCATACATTAAGGGGACTCCAGGCAGGTGCTCCTACTATCATCAACTCACATCGAATGGAGAAGCTTTTAAAAAATGTCCATCATGGAGTAGTCACCCAATTTAATGTCATTCAAGCCATTGAATCCACTACTCCTCATATTCATCCTGAGATGCAACAGGTATTAGATCGCCACTAGTGGGTCTTTGACAAACCTAAAGAGCTTCCACCCTCTAGGGATGAACATGATCATAACATCTCTTTGGTCCCGAGTGTCCAACCGCCTAATGTCTGCCCATATCGATATCCTTTTGCTTAAAATAACAAAATTGAAAAAAGCATCAAGGAACTCCTCGAAGTCGGTGTTATCCATCACAGTATCAGCCCTTATTCATCTCCAGTGGTCATGGTTCTAAAGAAAGATGGATAATAGCACATGTGTCCATACTTTCGGGCCCTCCATAAGCTCACTATCGAGGAAAAACTTCTTGTTCTGGTTGTTGATGATCTGCTTGATGAATTGCATGGTTCTCAATTTTTTACCAAGCTAGACCTCTGCTTGGGCTATCACCAAATACACATGAAGGAAGTAGACATTCCCAAGACTGATTTCCAAACTCATGAAGGCCATTATGAATTCCTGGCCATGCCGTTTAGTCTCTGTAATGCTCCGTCTACTTTTCAAGCCTCATGAAACACCTGGTATTCTTCGATGACATTCTCATCTACAAGATAACCTAGGACAAACATCTTCAACATGTAGACCAAATATTGCAACTTCTTTGAGATTGCAAATTATTTGTCAAATTATCCAAGTGATCTTTTGGTGTGGAAGAAGTCAAGTATTTGGAACAAATTGTGGGTTGTGAAGGAGTGAGGGTTGATCTGAAAAAGATTCAGGAAATGCAAGATTGGCCCCAACCAAAAACCTTGAAGAGTTTGAGGGGATTCTTGGGTCTCACTAACTACTATCGCAAATTTGTCTGCAATTATGGACGCATTACTAGACCCCTCACTAATATTCTCAAGAAAAATTCATTTCTCTACACTAGTGTAGCTCAGCAGACCTTCTTGGCTCTCAAACAGGCCATGTGCTCCACACCCATATTTTCCCTACCCGACTTCACCAAATATTTTGTGATTGAATGTGATGCTTCAAGTACAAGTATTGGAACTATATTAATGCAGGAAGGTAGACCATTGGCTTTCACCAGCCAACAACTCAGTGGAAAACATCTGGGTCAATCTACTTATGAGAAATAAATGATGGCCATCTTACATGGAGTAGACACATGGTGGTCATACTTGTTTGGGCGATGTTTCCAAATCCGCATGGACCATCAAAGCCTAAAATATTTTCTGGAGCAGTTTCTATCATCACTACAGCAAAATAAATGTCTTTCCAAAATGTTGGGATATGATTATGAGATAATATACAAGAAAGGGTGTGACAATGTAGTGGTTGATGTTTTATCACGCCAATTTGAGGATGAGAGCACCCTGCTATCAATCTTTCTACCCATGCTAGATTGGATTGAAGAGGCCCGCAAGGAATGCTTCTTCCAAACCTCTCTTTCCCAAATCATTAATAACTTAAGAGAAGATCCTAATTCCTCAGTAGACTACTCTTGGAAGGATGAGATTCTTCGCTACAAGGATCGATTAGTTATATCACCAGCCTCCACGCTCAAAACCCGTATCTTGGACAAGTTGTACTCATCTCCAATTGTAGGACATTCAGTCTTTCATAATACTTATGCTCACACACGTCGTTCTTTCTTTTGGACGACATGAAAAATGACATTCTTAATTTTGTAGCTAAATGTGATGTGTGCCAACACAACAAAGGGGAAATATTCAAGTTATCGAGAACATTACAACCATTTGCACTCCCTGCTTCTGTCTGGACGAATGTTTCCATGGATTTCATCACTAGTATCCCAAAGTCAGGAAAAAAATCAATCATCATGATGGTTGTGGATAGACTTTCTAAATATGCTCATATTTTCACTCTACCACACCCATTTACCCCCACTTTGGTGGCTCAATTTTTCTTGGACCAGATCTTCAAACTGCATGGCATGTTGACTTCCATTGTGCCTAGTCGCGACCCCACTTTCCCTAACAAATTTTGGTAGGAACTTTTCAAGCTATAGGGCACGCAACTCCAACTAAGTACCACCTATCATCCCCAAACTGATGGTGAAACAAAAGTAGTCAACAAATGTTTGGAGACATATCTGAGGTGCTTCACTTCAGAAAATCAGCAATAATGGGTACAATGGCTACCTTTAGCTGAATGGTGGTATAATAATAACTATCATGAAGCCACCAAGATGAATCCATATGAGGCAGTGTATGGCTAACTCCCACCTTCACCTATTTCTTATATCCCTGGATGTTCTAAAGTACAGGAAGTTGATAAACTCCTATAGAACCATGCTGCCATGGTCACTCATCTCAAAGATAATATACATCAAGCTCAGAACTGAATGAACCATTACATTGACCAACATCGTTCTAAGCACTCATTTCAAGAAGGGGATCATGCATTCCTGCGACTCCAACCATATAAGCAAACATCTCTCAAAGAAAAGGGCTGCCAGAAATTAGCACCAAAATTATATGGGCCTTATCAAATACTTCAACGCATAGGAGCAGTCGCCTACAAACTAGCCTTGCCACCTACTTCAAAAATCCATCCAATCTTCCATGTATCATGCCTCAAGAAAGTGGTGGGCAACAACTGTAGAGTTCAAACAAGTCTACCCGAATTGGATGAGGAAGGCTCACTTTGGCTCCAACCGGAATATGCCCTCGATACTCGTGAAACAAATCTTCGCGGTCGCACGATCAAGGAAGTTCTCATCAAGTGGAAAGACACCTCTCCAGAAGATGTGACCTGGGAACCAACCACTATTCTTCAGCAGTTTCCGCAGCTTCAGCCTTAAGGACAAGGTTTCTTTTAATGGGGGGATTCCTGTTAGGTTTCAACCCTAACCCCTTTATTTCTTTAATAATCCAAATGGGAAGAGTTAGATTCATAGTTAGTTAGAGAGTCAATAAATCCCGCATTAATAATTGTAAGTGGTTGACCCACATTAGAGAAAAGGGACCACAGTTAGTTGTAAACAGGCCATAGTTAATAAATAAAGTGGTTAACCTGTGTTATGTAAGGGACCACTAGTAGTTAGGGTTTTGGATGTCATTTAGTTATAAATAGTCTTAGTTAGTAAGGGAAAGATCATCGAATCTTATTGTAATTGAGATCTGCTCTGTTGGAGGTTTCCCCTCGAAGAGGCAAGTGAACATTGAATCTGTTTCTGAATAATAAAATACTTTGCATTTCTCACAGGTCAAGAGCATAACAATATTCCATTTTTGCATCCATGTGTAGTTTTTTTTCATCCATGTTTTCTTTCTTTCACTCATGCCTTCATTGAAGATAACATTAGGCCATCTACCTACTCCCATTTGCCCAATTCTTTTTAAATATCTTATGAGTTGCACCATAACAATTGCTTCGATGGGAGTTGCTCTTGTTTCACTCAACATTATATCATAAGGTACTGAACTCTTTATTTGAATTTGCTCATGATCAAGCATTTTTGGATTTTCTCAATTTGTTTCCATTTTGAGACAGGAATGTTGCTAGCCCACAATTCACACCCATATAGCATCACTGGACAATCTAGGAGTCCAAAAAACACTTTAATCATTTTCCAATCCCATAACTTTTCCTCTCTACATCTGTTTTGAAGAGCATCTAATGTTTTCCACCCTCCTAAAATTCTCTTCTTTCTGCAGTCCTCCCAATTAAGTTTGTTGTTGAAATCAATCTCGAGGTACTTGTACTCGTTTACTTCTTCAAGAATGTTTCCTTTAAAGAAGAACGTATGCTGAATCTGCTTCCTTTTATTAGAGAAAATCATTATTTTGGTCTTGCTAGTATTGACTTGCATTCCCACTGCTCTACAAAAATGCTCAAGGGCATATACGTGCATCTGCAATCCATGGGCCGATTTAGAGATAAATAAAAGATCATCAACATATAAAAGAAGCTTTATCACAAACTCCCCCAACCTAACACCATTTCCATCTTGCAGATTTAGCTACTTTTCCAGTTTATCAATATATAAACCAAAAAGAGTAGGGGGTAGAGGGAAACCTTGCTTGACTCCAATGTCACTTCTAAAGATTTCTGAAATACCCATTGAGGTTCTAATTTTGACTTTCACCTTTTCATAAAGTCTATGGACAATGAATCTATAATGCAAAGGAATTTCAAGTTCTTCCATTCTACACCACAACTTATCTATAGGGATTGTGTCAAATTCCTTTTTGAAGTAAACCAACCAGCATAATACTTCTTTTTTGTCCTCCCAAACCTTTTCAACAATGTGTCTTGGCGTGATACCATGATCCACGTGTTCCAATGGGATGTGGACTACAAGATTTCGTTTATGGCCAACAGTTCCAACATTAATATACAAAGTGATGTGGACTACAAGATTTCGTTTATGGCCAACAGTTCCAATGTTAATATACAAAGTGATGTGCACTACAAGCTTTTGTTTATCGCCAATGGTTCCAATGTTAATATAAAAGCAACACTTTTATTTTGGATATAACCACCAATTAACGATGTTATCATGCGATCGAGAGAGAGAGAGATTCACTTTTTCTCATTTTCGTTAGAGAAAGACTTTCTTTTGCCAATTCTCATATTGGTCAAGTTTGGCATAAATCATAATGGGCTTGTTTCCTTGGGTGTTAGAATATGTAGTAAAAAGTTAGACTATAAGGAAAAAGTTAGACTCCAGGTAGTGCCAATTTTAATTTGGGATGAAACGTGTTGTAAAAATCTAATTCCACTTTCATGTAGAAAAGTATTTAAAAGTCAACATTTCAAATTAAAATTTTTAAAAAGCATGTAAACATCAACACTTTTCTACAAAAACCTTCAAATAATGTTTCCTCTATCCTTATAAATTTCAAAAGCCTTTGGACAACCGCATTAAATTATAACCATTAAATTATAATCAGAGAAAGCTTTCATTATGCTTCCTTGGCACCTTCGCATTTAATAATTATTAAAAAAAACCATAACCATTAAACTTTAGTAAATTAAACTATAAGAATTGTTTGGAGAAGTGCAATTAAAAAAACAAGCGTACCTCCACACTCTATAGTGTTCATTGAAATTTACTTTCCCATGTGACATTCGCTGCTTTTTTCCCTTGTTGTCTTATTCTCATCCAGAGACATGGAAAAAATGGTGGCGGGACACGATAAGACTCTCGGTTCGTGCTTTAACATTCGATCAATTTTCGAGATCATGATAAATGGACTGGGAAACTGTGAGAGCTCCACATGTCAATATAATATATTATCGTTAAAAAAAATCATTTGCATCACTCATTTCAATTGTTTACCCCGAAGTGAATATTGCAAGAATATACCACTTTGGTTTTGCATCGTCCTTGTGGTTTGCTTTCACTAGTTTAGGGTTAATATCCTTAGTTTTTAACCTCCCCATCCTCGCTTGTCTCTCTTGTTTTCTGAAGTTTATCTATGATTTGTGTTTCTTTTACCTCAGATATATAATTTAACTTTTTCTAGTGCCCATTTTGGAATTTAGTTTTCTTTTGTCTGGTTTTTATAGTCTATATTAGTAGAAACCCTCTCAACATTACACAATTGGACTTCTTATTATCAATTATGGTGGAGTGCTTGTATGCATCATGGTAATATCATTTTCATGCGGTATATTATACCCTTATTTTCCACTAGCAATGCTATTATTCTAGGAAATGTAGATCCACGAATTTTAGGGCCTTAATATTAAAGATAGAATTATTTTTTGTATCTGCGTGTTTGGGATAACAATACCATTGATCTTGATTTTCCATCCAGTGTAATTATCCCCAAGGAATTTTAAATATCATTGTCCATAGGTGGATTTCCTTGTATGTAGGTGGCTTTCATTGTGCAAAGTGAAAAATCACCTGTGCACTCCACACAATTAAATCCACTTCCACCCTTCCAAATAAGTGCGTTTGATGGAAAATTAGGATCAATGGTAAGAATTTCATTACTACCATTGGTCGAGTTTCTCAAGATAGTGACACACTCTACTAAGGAGTGCTACTCCCCATACTTGTGCACCCAACAAAATGGATGCTTGTTTTGTTACAGTAAGGTCGACGCTATTTTATTAGTACGACTTCAATCCTTTGTGCCACAACAACATGGAGCAAGAATAAAATCTAGTTGCAATAATTAGGTATTGTCGAGAGATAGATATGAGAAATAATACTGTGCCTTGTGTTATGAGCAACCATTTAGTATGGAAGACATTGGCTCCATATGTGTTCGGTGGTAAACAATTAAATATATTATTCATGGGAATTGAATTCAAGTGAAAATAATGGCAATCATTCTTCAAATCATCTAAACTAAACTTAATATATATTAATATATTAATCTAGTTATTAATCATTAACATGATGGGAATTTATTCATTTTATTAGCCACTAATGATTTAACAATCCTTCATAAGATATTTTGTTCATTTCCTTTTACCTGTTATATTTATTTATGATATATTTAGGGTATACTAAAATGTACTAGGTGAGTATAATGCTAAATTGTCTTTTTGTATTTATGAATTAGTCATGATAATTAAATCATGGTAATATTTTCTTTGATAGCTTTTGCTTTCATTTATATTCTTTTCTCCTACTCGAAGTGCTCCAAGGGCCATTCACAAGAAAATAATAGGAGATTAGGACATGGCAGTGAATCAAATATTGGCTACAATGAAAAATATGAGACAATCAACAATGCCATAATGTCTTGTTCAGAAAATAAGAAAGAGAAAGTGATCATGATTATGGTCGGTGATGTTTTATCGACCTTCTTTGCTAATCAAATCTCTCTATCTCTAGAATGAAATTGGGAGTACAACTCTTGTAAGAAGAATTATTTGTAGTAATGATTTTTTGAAATTAAGGTTACATTATTAATCAAGGTTTGTTGATCTTACACTAATAAACAAGGATCCTAGGGTCATCTAATTGAAATCATAGTTGATTGGCCAAAATTTGTGCAAGAATAATTATCAAAATCATAGAAATATTGCAAGTACAAGTAGACAATGCAAATTGTATAATCAATACTAGGTGCAATTTAGCATTATGATTCAGAAAAGTGTCTCGGGTTTGCTAGTTGCAACTATTAAAAAGTGGTTGTCATTGATGTCAACCCAAGCAACAACTAGAAGGATCCCCAATTTCAAGGGAAAAAATGATAGGAAAATGCATGTCTCTTGAGTTCATGACCATCATCATTAGATAGTCTTCGTCATGTTGATTCCAACAAAATATGGCATGTCACAATACTCCTCATGGTTTGAGAGATATGTTAAATTAAAATTGATGCCCCCATCTTGTGGTCAAAATCCCCAAAAGATGATGAAGTTCCAATTTACTATCGACTAGGGTCTTATGGGTAAAAAGGTCTTATCATTAAAAGATTAAATCAAATAATATTATGGCAAATGTTTCCTTGTAGAAGGTATCAAATTTTAATTTTTGAATCTAAGTGCAAGTCGTCCTAATTGAAGAAGGGGTTTTTGGCTCCAATTTCAAATTTCAAATTTCAAATCTTTCCCTCCAAATCATGCAAGTCGACTCCCTCATATGGCACCCTCAAGATATAAAAAAAGGGATACTTGTCTCACTTTCAAAGCATGATTTGAATGTTGATCTGAGGCAAGATATCTCTGCAGCATGTGTGTTCTTGAAGATCTTATTGGGAGGTCAAAATTCTAGAAAGACTACTTGGGTTATGCTTTTGGTAAGGATTTCACTGAGTTTTTTCAATCCCATTTTGCAGGCAGTTCTAAGGGAATTTGCATATTGTTGAAGGGTTACGTTTCTACCACATTAAAGTTGGTCTAGAAAGGGACTTACTCGCCAATATGAATTTTCACTCCAACTGTGACCTTCGGCCCTTTGTTAGGGAAAACCTCTAAGCATGATATGGGAAATTTGATCACATTTGATGCATATTTGTAGCTTTATACAAGCTTGAAAACAAGGTCAAACTATGATGATCTCTAGGTGAAATTGAATTGACTTAATTTTGACACTACTGAAACTTGTTTTTTGTATATGTATTGATGGAACAAATGGCATAGACTCGAGTTCTCCTTGGTGATCTACAAATAAGAGGAACCATTGAAGTTATTTTGTCATGTATCTAATTTAGTGGAGGATTTTCATCCTAGTATGGGGATGTAAAATTATTACAGACCTACGTCATTTTGGTCCTCTTAGGGCATAAATCTATGCACCCTAACACCTATTTTGTTTCATTCTTATGCTTTCCTAAGTGCATATTTCGAGATAAATTTGTGACCCGTTTAAATCTCTTCTTGTGTAAGAAAACCTTGTCATGTTCTGAAGCGTGTGGGACTATCATTTACCCTATTTGTTGGTGACCTTAATCATTGTGTAAACAACTGATTAGAGGAAGATCATTTTACTTAAGGAAGTGACATAATTCTTGTGAAGCATCTCAAATATGGACATCCTCTAGCTGATTATTTAACTTCACCAAGGTTGGAATGAGGACTAACTTGACAATTGCATCATTCCTTTGATGATTTGAATTGTTGAATTTAAGTTACAGTGTGGGCATTGGTTGAAGGTATGTGGTGTGTCTAGAGTTTTTGACTAATTTTACCCTACAAAATAAGTTGTAGTATTATGATGTTTTTTCAGAAGACTTGTCATTGAAAATATACTAAAGCCACAAAGTTAGAGCTTCTCCAAAGAGACTCTATCTACAACAAAGAGATCAATATATTAAAAAAATATAGCAAGAGTGAATAAATATGGAAATTTATAAAGACATCTACAGACATTATAGCGACAGAGATCTAAAGTAATGATATCAGAAGAAGGCAGGTTAGTACTGCACATCCTTGAAAACCAACAGTTCAACTGCAACAGTGGAAATTGAGGTATGACCTGGATTCTTAAGAATCAACTCTGTAACTGATTAGATATCAGTAGTTTGATTGGTTTTGAGGTTGAGCACCAATGTACATCTATTGGTAGTTGTAAAGGTTTTATTAAAAACCATTGTAAGTGGGTCATTGTCCCTGGTATGAGAGCCCGCAATTATTTCTTGTTCATTTTCATGGTGGTTGGGTGTTGCAAGGAAGGAGAGTCGGGTCTCCTTTAGGTTCCAGCCTAAAAATACTTCATTGTGGCAGGGTGGTGCAAGGGAAAGTTGAAGCTTATAGGTTGTTGGAGTATCCTATCAGTGTTAGCTTGTATAGCCAAGGCATTGGAGCATCCTTTCAGTTGGAGTTGGTAAATCAAGGTGTAGGAGAATCCTTTTAGGAGTTGGAGCTTCCTGATAAAATGAAAACTTTTCTAGAGTACTAGGGAATTGGAGCTTACTTTTTTCAATGGAGCTTAAGTATATTTTGTACTCATTAAACAATTATTAGATAAGTACTCAGTGATTTTTCTCCCAGAAGGGTTGCCACCTAAAAATATCTTGTGCATTGTTCCCTTAATGTGTTGATGTTTTACTTGTTAATACTCCGAAAATTAATAAATTTACTAATTGATAAGAAATATTGATTCACACCCCTCTCAGTATTTCCAACAATTGGTATCGAAGCAGGTTCCTTCACAAACAGTTTAACTACTAGAAGGGAGATCATAGATTGCACACAAATGAGAGTATTTAATGTACAAAACTATGGAAATTTTTAATGATTAGTTACACATAACTCGCAACTGCTCCAATAGATGACACATGCAAGAAGATCTATGACACTAATTTTAAATCTAAGAATGCTAGTTTGAATTGTTTAACAAGATCAACATATGTTAAAGTGATGCATTTCCGATCACTGAAAGAAGTTTGGTACAAGATCCAAAATATATATGAAGGGGACAAGAAGGTCAACGAGGCCTAGCTTTAAACCTTCAGAGGAAAATTTGAGTAGCTAAAAATGAATGAAGATGAAAATATACTTATTTTCTACAAGTTGATGAAGTAGTAAATGACATAGAAGGAATAGGAGAACGAATGGAGAATAAGGTAGTTGTCTGAAAAATACTAAGAACACTTCCGATGAGATTCTATGCTAAAGTCTTAGTGCCAAAAGAAATATCAGATTTAGAAAAAGTTAGCATGGATGAGCTACATCGAATAATTACAGGCTACAAAATGAGAATAGATCAGGCGAACCCGTCCAAAAGAGAAGCAACTTTTACGATATCTGAGAAAATAAGGAAAACCAAATAACTATCAAATTCAATCCCTAGTTGCAGCGGTAGAGAAATTTCATATGAAGAGATAGAAAACTTTGTGAGGAAATTGAAAAGAGGAACAAGAAATTATAAAGGTAAGCTCCCTTAAAATGTTTTAATTGTGGTGAGATAGGTTATTTTTATTTTAAGTTTCCTTAATATGCCAAGAACTTAGATAATGATGATGAAGAAGAAGCTCTGAAGAAATAAAAGAAGAATCAAAGAAGATACAAGAAGCAAGGCAAAAATAAAGGCTTTAAGAAAATATTATATTCAAAAGAAGACAACTTCTCATCCGAAGAAAAGAGTGATAGTGACGGTGAAAATGACACAAAAATAGTTTATTAATGGCAAGAGACAACAAAAACGAATCTCCTAAAGAAAAAGAAGAAGATGAAGAAAAATAAAGTGAGGTTGATCTTGAAAGAGAGCTTGGTAGCGCTTTAAAATATCTAAAATTAAAAAGAAGGAATGTCGAAATATTGGAAGTTGAATTGAGTGAATTAAAAATGCATTCTAAGGGTCTCAAAAAAAGAATGGAAGAGTAAAAAAATATTATCATCAACCTCAAAGTGTAGTTGGAAGAGGCAAAGAAAATTGAATAATAACTCAAAAAGGAGTTGAAAGATAACATAAAGACAAAGGAGGGTTTGGAACCATAAATTGTCTCTCTATGGAAGGAAGCTCATAAAAAGAACATCTAGCATAGCTTTGCAAACAACACCAAAGTTTTGGATGAAAATATCAGCAATTAATTATGTAGTGACAAGGTTGGATTGGGGTACAAGCCCACATTCGTTAAAGGCTCCAACTCCACGCTAACAGAAATGGAAGCTTAATAGAGAAATATGTTAACATAGTCAAGGAGGAAGGCATTCCCGTCAATGAAAAGGCTCAAGGTGAATAGATGCAAAATCAGAAACCTATAGTGAAGAAATCATAGGAGGAAGTCCACCGGATAACTATACCACAACGAAGATATTCTCCCAAGTATCAAACTATCTTTCTTGGTGGCTACTAATCTTGCAACAATTTTGGACATAAGGTTGTAAATTGTAAAGCTTATACTAGGAACCTAAGTTATTCTAGAAATGATTATTCTAGATATCAGGAAGATTACAAACAAAGTTTTAACAGATTTGAACACTTGAGCAATGAAGTAGAATGATACAAATGCAACTATTTTTGACATCTGACTAGGGAATGTAGGTTAATCACTCCTCCAAGGGAAACACAACATATTGTCAAGGTTCCTCCAAAGGATTCGAAGAAGAAAAATGAAAGTTGTGTTATTGCCTTAAAGGCTCAAAGAAATAAAAGTATGGTATGTCGATAGTGGTTGTTCAACACATATGACAGGGGATAAGAAAAAAAATGTTTCTCTGTAGGACGATAACAATGGAACAAAGTTATTCGGAAATGATGGTTTCACAAACGTAATAGGAAAGGGTACAATTAATATCAGTAGCAAGAAATATACAACAAAATATGGGTTACTCATTTAAAAATTCAACCACAATCTACTGAGTGTGAGTCATGTTTCGGATCAAGGGCACATGTTGTTGCTTGACTCAAATAAATGTGAAATAAGAAGGGAGAAATAAGGTAGGTTGGTGGAAACAACAAAAAGAAGTCCAAATGATATATACACCTTAGATGAGATTCAAAATGAAGGTTTTTTCTTGGATAAAGACGATGAAAGTTTTCTCTAGCATAGAATAATGGGACACACAATATTCGACAACCTAGTCAAAATTAGTGAAAAGGAAGTCGCGAGAGAAATGCCATATTTCGAAGCTAGCTAGCATTTCATGTAAGCATTGTAATTGTTATCACAGTATAGTTTCAAGATAAAGTCTTCAGGGGTAATGGCTTGGATTATTTGTTTAAAAAATCCACTGAAAATTCAGGTATGCTGACAGATAATTTGTCAGCATTGCTTCAAAAAAATTAAAACGGTGGTGCTGACAAATCAAATCTCAGCATTCTGTTTTACTTTGTTTTTTCCTGTTTTAGTCCACTTTGGGCATGATTTCTCAACAACTGGAAAAAAAAATTTGAAAACCAAAAGAGTTTTTTGTTGGAAACAAGTTAATTTCAAAAAAATCTCTCAATTTTTACACAGGTATCAAGGTTTGGAAGATTCGAATGAATCTTTGCAGCCCCTTTTCCTAGATTTAAATATTAAATAATTTCTTGTTATAGTAATCAACTTTGGTGTTGTTTTTGAGAATTTGTAAATGAATTTTCAAAATCTGAAAGTCCTTTTGTTGAGAACGGACTCATTTACAAAAACCTCTTTCATTTTTTACACAGATATCATAGTTTGGGAGATACGAAGGAATATTTGGACCCTATTTTTCAGGAATTTGCCAGAAAAAGCTCATAGACAATTGTTGATGAGCCACCTCATCAATTCGACTTGGGGATCATATCTTACCATCTCCTTGATTGTTTCAAACAACAAACTAAATATGGATGAGGAGGTTTTCAAATTCATTTCTTTTGGATCTTATTTTTTTTTGTCAAATTTTGTAATTAAACTTTCTAGAAATTGTGGATCTCAAAACTGATGTAATTTTTGTATAAATTAGATGGAAAAGTAGAGAGAAGGGTTGGTTTTTGGCACAAAAAATACTTATGGTATATTTTTCATTCTGATATATATATAATTTTTGAGGTAAATGTTCTAGACTTAATTATTCAAGATTCTTTTGTCGTGTTTATCAATCAATGATTCTTTGTCATGTATGCCTTCTCAGTGAATCTCATATTTTTTATTTCATCATGTTTGAAATGTAGTTTATAAACATTGGAATTCATACTTTATGCTCTATTGTTTTCAGTTTCAAATATCCAATTTTATCCTTTAAAGTTACATAGATTTCCTTAATTTTCTTTGTGTAATGGTTTGTCTTCTTCTTTCTGCTTACCATTTGAAAACATTGTAATCTAAATAAACGTGTCATATGTCTTTGATCTATGTACGTATTACCCCATTTCTTGGAAATATTACTAGTATCAACCCCATGGCTCCATGCCCAATGGTTAAAATTACCATTTTTCCTACCAAGCCCATCAATTTTCAAGTTGAATTTGGACACTGAGAAAATGAGTGAGTTGTTATTGTAGTGACCTTGAGTAGCAAACTCAAAGAGACATACCTCTCGAAATTGGAAGGGACAACTTCTGATTTTAAAGCTTGGTTTAAAGGTTACCTCGGTGATTTCCCTCCATAGCCAAGGTAATTTCTGAGTGATAACATCTTGGTACTGTTGTCCGAGATACGAAGCTTCAAGTCAACATCACAGAAGAACGACAACAAACATATATGCTCTTTGATGATGAACAGAGGACAGACAAAGAAAGGTTGCACATCATTCATCTAGCGACTCCACTCTCAGCAAGATCCATAAATCAAAGTATCACTGGTGACTCCACTAGATCAAGATGAATCTGCAATCTACAAGGCATGCTCCTATGAATCGTGCTCATATTCTAGATTTCCTAATTGCCTGCCTCATATGGATTGGCAAACATACTTGCCAAGATTTAAAAAATCAGGAATAAGATGATGTTGCTTTCCATTTGGTAAAATTTCACATGCACATACATAGACTAGGGGTTGAATTGCATGAAGACTACTTGATGAAGATGTTTATGGCAACCTTAGAAGGATTGGCAAGATCATGGTATGAAGGTTTACTATTTGCTAGTCTTTATTCTCTTAAATATTTCCATGTAGTTTTCTATGAGCATTATAAAAAGTCCTACCCATCTTTATTGCTGGTTGAAAATTGTTGTGAGCATGTTGAAAGTTTCATTCAACACCTTGAAGGATTTTATGGTGATGAGGAGTTTACTGATGAAGAAATCATACAAGCCTTGTATGAAAACCCATTTCAACATCAAGATCAACATCTTAATGATGAAATCCATGTTCCTTCTCCTAATATTGATGAATATTTGTAGTAGGTTTATCATATTTTAAATAACCAAGAAAAGGATGAGGACAATCATTTAGATATATCTCTAAATCAATCATTTTCTAAATTTTTGTTTCAAGAACAAACTTGTGAAGATCAAAATGAGTGTTCTATTGAATTGAATGAAGAAATATCTTTGGATATTTATCATACACATGAGATGGATGTTGTTGTTCAAGAACATACAAAATATTTTTATGATGTAGATGATGTGAATGATAAGAAAGAACAAATTGTTGTCATTTATTTTGAGAATGATCTTGAAACTGAAGACATAGGACAAGAACAACCAACAGTTAAGGATGAAACTAAGGCTTTCTCCTTCTGCTCATAAAAAATAAGTACATATCTATGATCTTCAAGACCATTTTGCCACTTTCTTGCAGTCATCAGAACAGGTATATTTTGTTGTATTCATGGACCATGGAGATTTTTTCAGTTGGAAGTTTGAGTTGCCGCCTTTTAAGCTTTCCTTTCTTTTTGAAGAAAGCGTAAGAAGAATTCAACCTAGTAGCCGTCTGCTTGATTTGTTACATTGGAAATTTTTCATTACTTGGTTGAACACATATTTTCAGTTGTTAGAGTAGGTGTGATGAATAGGCTCAACACATTGAGCAACCCTTTCAGAAGTGTGTGTTTTAATATTGTAATATTGGTTGTTTTCTACTTCAGATTTCAATTTGCAGTCAATGTTTACGCATTTAGTTTCATTTTGGATTACAATTTGTTTTTCAGTGGAATTAGGCTCAAGTTTTTGGATATCAGAATTTGGGAGCCACCCAATGACTAGGCACTTCGTCTATGGGGGTTCTTGTTGTCTCTCAAGGTGACAACATCATCGTTGGAGTCAGTTGTTATCACAATTTAGTTTCAAGATAAAGACTTCAGGAGTAATGGCTTCGAGTAGTTGTTTAAAATATTCCATTGAAAATTTAGGCACGCTGACAGATAATTTTTTAGCACTGGTTCAAAAATTTTAAAACGGTGTCACTGACAAATCAAATGGTAGCACTATGTTTTACTTTGTATTTTCTTGTTTTAGTCAGCAACTTCGGCACATTTTCCGAACAACTAGAAACGAATTTTTAAAAACCAAAACAGGTTTTTGTTGGGAATGGGTTCACTTAAAAAAACAATTATCTCATTTTTTACATAGGTGTCATAGTTTGAAATATTTGAATGAAACTTTGCAGCCCATTTTTCCATATTTAAATATTAAATAATTTCTTATTTTATTCATCAAATTTGGGTGCGGTTTTCGAGAGGTTTAAAATAAATTTTCCAAATATGAAAAAGGATTTTGTTGATAATGGGCTCATTTACAAAAACCTCTTTCAGGTTTACATAGCTATCACATTTTGGGAGATACAAAGGCATATTTGGACCCTATTTTTCAGGTATTAGCTAGAAAAAGCTTATAACAGTTGTTGATGAGCCACCTCATCAATTTGACTTTCGGAACAGATCTTACCATCTCCTTGATTGTTTCAAACAAAAAACTAAATATGGATGAGGAGGTTTTCAGGTTCATTTCTTTTGGATCTTGATTTATTTTTAATTTATCAAATTTTATAATTAAACTTTACGGAAATTGTGGATCTCAAAATTGAAAGAATTTTTGTATAAGTTAGATGGAAAATTAGAGAGAAGGGTTGGTTTTTGGCACAAAATAGACTTATGGTGTATTTTTCATTCTAATATATATAAAATTTCCAAGACAAAAGTTCTAGACTTACATATTCAAGATTATTTTGCTATGTTTATCAGTTAGTAATTCTTTGTCATGTATGCCTTCTTAGTAAATCTCATATTTTTTATTTCATCAAGTTTGAAACATGGTTTATTAATATCTGATTTTATCCTCTAAAGTTACGCAGATTTCATTAATTTGCTTTGTGTAATGGATTGTCTTCTTCTTTCTGCTTACCATATGAATATCGTGTAGTCTAAATAAACTTGGTATATGCATATGATCTTTGTATGTCTTATACCAGTTCTTGGAAATATTACTAGTGTCAACCCTATGACTCCATGCCCAATGGTTAAAGTCACCATTTTTACAACCAAGTCCATTAATTTTCAAGTTGAATTTGGCCACTGAGAAAATGAGTGAGTTATTATTGTAGTGACCCTAAGTAGAAGACTCAAAGAGAGATCCCTCTCGAAATTGGAAGGGTTAGCTTCCAATTTTAAAGCCTGGTTTAAAGGTTGCCTCAGTGATTTCCCTCCACAACTAAGGTAATTTTTTAGTGATAATAGTAAGCATGGAAAATATACAAGCATTAGAGAAATCATGAGGTCTAAAATGGGCCTCCTAAGGAATATTATAAATTAATAGTGGAAATAATAAAATAATATTAGATTACGTCATCAAATCTTAGAGGGAAAAAAGAAAAAACTACTTTTCAACTTGTATTTTCAACTTATCTCCCTATGGTTTTACTCAAATTTCGAGTGGGAGAATTCATTGGATGAAAAAATTGATTTCTCATCCAAGGAGTACCCATGTTGCATATTTTTTATGGACCTTGCTACATAAAAAAAAATGAGAAATACATGAAAAAACATGATTGTAGTCATGTTTATCATGTATTTCTCATTTTTCATGTAGCAGGGTCAATCGAAAGTATGTAACATGGGTACTCCTTGGATGTGGAAATGAATTATGCATCCAATGAGTGCTCTCACTTGAAATTTGAGTAAAAAGGTAGGGAGATAATTTGAAAATACAAGTTGAAATAAATAAATAAATAAAAATTACTCCAAAAATGGTGAATCATCCCCCATGGTTGAAAACATCATCTTGAATCTTATTGGTTCTTATAAATTTGAATTTGGTTGTACATTTTTGTTTTGAGGACCTTTTTTTAGCTCAAAATTTCTCTAATTAGTTGAGTTCAAGACCAAGGAACATTCTACTTCGAAACCATTAGAGCTAGTACACACCAACCTATGTAGACTGGTGAGAACCAAAGGAGTGGATAGTGAGCAATACTTCATGATAATGATTGACAATTACACCAATATGACAATAATCATCTTCCTCACGAAGAAATCTGAAGCTTTGGAATTCTTCAAAATCTATAAGGAGATGGTTGATAATGAAATTAATCTGAAAATCAAATGTCTAAGATTTGATAATGGAGGGGAGTTCACATCTAAGGAATTTCAACACTTTTCTGAGAAAATCGGAATAAAGAGACAGTTCACAATAGCCATGACACCACAAAAAAATGGAGTCGTTGGAAGAAAGAATAGAACATTTGAAGAAATGGCTAGGACCATGCTGAATGATTCCAAATTGGGTGATATTTTTTGGGTGCAAACAATGGAGACAATAATACAGTAATAGTGACAAGACCTCGTATGAACTATGGAAAGGAAGACTAGCAAATGTCAATCACTTCAAAGTTTTCGGGGACAAATGCTACATTAAGAGGGAGGATAACAAGATCAGGAAATTTGACTCTCGAGTAGACGAAGGAATATTTTTTGGGTACTCACAAAAGAGCAAAGCATACAAATGCTACAATCTAAGACTCAACAAGATTGCAAAGAGAATTAATATAACCTTTGATGAAACAAAGATGAAGAAAAGATCATCATGTTGAAGGAATGAAGAAACTCAAGAACCAGAAGAAGAAGAAAACATTAAGGAAGAAGAAGTTGAAGAGCAGGAAGAGTCAACTACCAATCAAGAAAATAATCAATAGGCACCATCTAAAGCTCCCAAAAATTGGAACTAAAAGAATCATCCATCGGATTAGATTGTTGGTGATGTAAATGTAGGAATAGAAACTAGAAGTAGGCCAGAACAAAGTCATCTCGCCTTATTATCCACATTTGAGCCTAGAAACTTTGAAGAAGCTAGCTATGACGAACACATGATCAAGGCCATTAAAGAGGAACTTGATCAAATTGAAAAGAATGACCCACGGAAATTTTTTCGAAGACTGAAGGAAAAAAATGTCAATGGTAAAATATGGGTTTTGAAGAACAAGTTGAATTAAGATGGACATGTAACCAGGAACAAAGTAAGATTGTTTTGTAAAGGATATGTGCGGGTTGAAGGAATAGACTTCGAAGAGACATTTGCACCTGTCGCCAGGTTGGAAGCCATCAAGATGTTATTGGCCTATGTTTGTTTGAGAATAATTAAGGTGTGTCAAATGGACATGAATTCAACCTTTCTAAATGAAGAAATGGAGGAAGAAGTCTACATAGAACAACTTGAAGGATTTATGCTTACTAACAAGAAGGATTATGTTTGTAGGTTAAAGAAGGATTTATATGATCTTAAGAAAGATCCTAGAGCTAGGTATGCCCACTTCTACAAGTATTTGCAGAAAATAGGGATTCAAAAGAGGAAGAGTCTATAGCAACCTATATATAAAGTTTGAACGAGACAACTTGACTCTCATTTAAGTGTATGTGGACGATATCATCTTTGGGAGTGATGATGATAGATTAGGCAAGAAGTTTGCAAAGGATATGCAGAATGAGTTGAGATTTCATTAGTTGGTGAGTTGACTTTCTTCTTGGGAATTCATATATCCCAAGAATATGATGGTATATTCATTTGTCAAACCAAGTACATGAAAGAAATGTTGAAGAGGTTCCAGTTAGCACTCTCATGGTGACCGACTAAAAATTAACAAGGATGATATCTCCAAGGATGCAGACCAAAGAATGTATAGATAAATTACTTGTAGTCTAATGTACATGACTACTTCAAGACCATATGTGATGTAGGTAATTGGACAAGTAACATGTTCCCAAGAAGCACCAAAAGAATCTCATGTTGTTGCAATAAAAATGATCTTTCGATACCACAAAGGAAGAATATATTTTGGACTATTCTATCCAAAAGGAAAATATTTAATTATCACAGCTTATACAAATGTAGACTAGGGATGAAATGTTGATGACCATAAAAGCACCAGTGGAGAAGCCTGTTGAAAATAGCAACAAGAAATGCTAAAAATAGCATTCAAAATATTCCAATTTTAATTTGTTCTTGAATTAAAATTGAGAATTCAGATTCAAATTTAGTCTCACCAACTGCTTGGAAAATAATTAATTAATTCATGTTGAGTTAATTAGTTGGAGAAATTCAAGCTAGAAGTCTTTGTGAATTCATGCGACAGTTATCCCTTAAATTAAGGAGATTATCCCTTAGTTAAGGAGATAAAGATGAGTTGTATTTGAGTTGTAATTAGTTAGCTCAGTTAACTGAGTTAAGTCCAGTTAAATTAGTTCCAAACAGTTTGAGGAACTAATTGTGAGTTCAGTCAGTTAATGCATGCATGCATGAAACTAGTGTACTCCAGATAACTGAGGATTCTCTCATAAATAACTCATGCATGTCTATTCAGAGAAATACCCAGTTGAGATTAAAGGAAGGGACATTGTACTATCAGTTGGAGGAATTTTCCTATAAAGGAAGCTCATCCATGCAGAAGGAATAAGGTTCCTTGAGGATTGCACAATTTTACAAGGTGTGAGATCAGTGTTACACTTGGTAACAGTAGGATCACCCAGGAGAAACAACGTAAGGAAATAGGAGGCTTGGAGGACAGAGGAGAAAGTTTTTGAGAAGCCTTGTTTTCCTGTCAATCATACTGAGAGCTGGCTAGCTGTGAGAGCTAAGGCTTTGTGTAATTCTGATATATTTCCACCTTGTATGATAATACAGATAGCGGGCTTTTTAGCTAAGGCTTTCCCCTGAGTATTCTTTTGCGTTTGATGTGCATTGATTCTTCTTCTCATGGTTATATGTGTTCAGCTCTAATCCAACTTGATCGTTAAGCTTCCGCACGTTTAATAGTATAAGTAGATTATACTATCTTGCTTTAGTATATTGCATTATCGAGTTAATCTACAGTCAGATTTTCTACATAGATCTCAGAGGTAGATTTGTAGAGAATTTGCAGGAATTTCTACATGGTATCAGAGCTAGCTGATCTATAGAGAAATTTCTACGTGGTATCAGAACCTAGTTTATTGGAGCAAAGTTTATCGGAGCAGTGAACAATATACGAAGAATAGAATTCAAAGTTTAAAAAAAAAATTGATGGGCGAGTTTGCAGAGCAAAGCTAAAAAATTTTGTGCAAAATTTTCAAAAACAAATCGCAGATCTGGATTCCTTGCAAAAAAAATCCATATTAAAAATAAATAAATAAAAATAAAAATGACTGAATCGGAGTTCGGATAAGGGAGATATCACTTATTTAAAATCATCTCCTTTTCCAGAAAATTCAGTGACTCTGGGAAAGATGAAACTCAAGAACCTGAAGAAGAAGAAAACATTAAGGAAGAAGAAGTTGAAGAGCAAGAAGAGTCAACTACCAATCAAGAAAATAATCAATAGGCACCATCTAAAGCTCCCAAAAATTGGAACTAAAAGAATCATCCATCGGATTAGATTGTTGGTGATGTAAATGTAGGAATAGAAACTAGAAGAAGTAGGCCAGAACAAAGTCATCTCGCCTTATTATCCACATTTGAGCCTAGAAAATTTGAAGAAGCTAGCTATGATGAACACATGATCAAGGCCATTCAAGAGGAACTCGATCAAATTGAAAAGAATGACCCACGCATATTTGTTGAAGACCGAAGGAAAAAAATGTTATTGGTAAAATATGGGTTTTGAAGAACAAGTTGAATTAAGATGGACATGTAACCAGGAACAAAGTAAGATTTGTTTGTAAAGGATATGTGCGGGTTGAAGGAATAGACTTCAAAGAGAAATTTTCACTTGTCACCAGGATGGAAGCCATCAAGATGTTCTTGGCCTATGTTTGTTTGAGAATGATTAAGGTGTGTCAAATGGACATGAATTCAACCTTTCTAAACGAAGAAATGGAGGAAGAAGTCTACATAGAACAACTTGAAGAATTTATGCTTACTAACAAGAGGGATTAGTTTGTAGGTTAAAGAAGGATTTATATGATCTTAAGAAAGATCCTAGAGCTTGGTATGCCCACTTCTATAGGTATTTGTAGAAAACAGGGATTCAAAAGAGGAAGAGTCTATAGCAACCTATATATAAAGTTTGAACAAGACAACTTGACTCTCATTTAAATGTATGTGGATGATATCATCTTTGGGAGTGATGATGATAGACTAGGTAAGAAGTTTGCAAAGGATATGTAGAATGAGTTGAGATTTCATTACTTGGTAAGTTGACTTTCTTCTTGGGAATTCATATATCCCAAGAATATGATGGTATATTCATTTGTCAAACCAAGTACATTAAATAAATGTTGAAGAGATTTTAGGTGGAGGAAAAAAAACCAGTTAGCACTCTCATGGTGACCGACTGAGAATTAAGCAAGGATGATATATCGAAGGATGCAGACCAAAGAATGTATAGATCAATTACTGGTAGTCTAATGTACATGACTACTTCAAGACCATATGTGATGTAGGTAGTTGGACAAGTAACATGTTCCCAAGAAGCGCCAAAAGAATCTCATGTTGTTGCAACAAAAATGATCTTTTGATACCTCAAAGGAAGAATATATTTTGGACTAGTCTATCCAAAAGGAAAATATCTAACTATCACAGCTTATACAAATGCAGACTAGGGATGAAATGTTGATGACCATAAAAGAACCAGTGGAGAAGCCTGTTGAAAATAGCAACAAGAAATGCTAAAAATAGCATTCAAAATATTCCAATTTTAATTTGTTCTTGACAATTGAGAATTAAAATTCGAATTTAGTCTCACCAGCTACTTGGAAAATAATTAATTAATTCATCTTGAGTTAATTAGTTGGAGAAATTCAAGCTAGAAGTCTTTGTGAAGTCATGCAACAGTTATCCCTTAAATTAAGGAGATTATCCCTTAGTTAAGGAGATAAGGATGAGTTGTATTTGAGTTGTAATTAGTTAGCTCAGTTAACTGAGTTAAGTCCAGTTAAATTAGTTCCAAACAGTTTGAGGAACTAATTGTGAGTTCAGTCAGTTAATGCATGCATGCATGAAACTAGTGTACTCCAGATAACTGAGGATTCTCTCATAAATAACTCATGCATGTCTATTCAAAGAAAGACCCAGTTGAGATTAAAGATAGGGACATTGTACTATCAGTTGGAGGAATTTTCCTATAAAGGAAACTCATCCATGCAGAAGGAATAAGGTTCCTTGAGGATTGCGCAGTTTTACAAGGTGTGAGATCAGTGTGAGTGATTAGTGTTACACTTGGTAACAGTAGGATCACCCAGGAGAAACAACGTAAGGAAATAGGAGGCTTGGAGGGCAAAGGAGAAGGTTTTTGAGAAGCCTTATTTGCCTGTGAGCATCCAGGAGGATTGTACTGAGAGCTGGCTAGCTATGAGAGCTAAGGCTTTGTGTAATTCTGAGATATTTCCACCTTGTATGATAATACAGATAGCGGAGTTTTTAGCTGAGGATTTCCCCTGAGTATTCTTCTGTGTTTCATATGCATTGATTCTTCTTCTCATGGTTATATGTGTTCAGCTCTAATTCAGCTCGATCTTTAAGCTTTCACACGTTTGATAGTAGAAGTAGATTATAGTATTTTGCTTTAGTATATTTCATTATCGAGTTAATCTACAGTCAGATTTTCTATATAGATCTCTGAGGTAGATTTGTAGAGAATTTGCAGGAATTTCTACATGGTATTAGAGTTAGCTGATCTATAGAGAAATTTCTACATGGTATCAGAGCCTAGTTTATTGAAGCAAAGTTTATCGAAGCAATGAACAGTATACGCAGAAGAGAATTCAATGTTTAAAAAAAAAATTGCGCTGCAAGTTTGCAGAGCAGATCTGAAAATTTTTGTGCAAAATTTTCAAAAACAAATAGCAAATCTGGATTCCTTGTGAAAAATACCCAAATTCAAAAAAACAATTGACTGAATCGGAGTTTGGATAAGGGATATATCGTTGATTTAAAATCATCTCTTTTTCTAGAAAATTCCATGATGGTAGGAAAGATGAAACAAATTAGTGTGCTAGACAAGAACTTGTATGCACTTGAAGTACAAGATGCATGCAAAGCCTTGAGGAGCAAGGCAAAGGTTAAATACTTGGTGGTTGAGAGGGAGAGTACATTACCTCTCAACATGCAGTCCGAGAAGAAATCTCAGACAATTGTGGAGGAGCCACAATTGGAGAAGTCAGCAGAGGGATCACATGCAGCCATACCTCCAGGTGTGAGGTGGGACAATGTGAAGTGATAGTCCCAAGAAGGTTGAAATAGGGGCAGGATCCTTGAGGTACCCAGCCTCTTTGATTAGACCTTGCTACAGGAGCCCCGACGAGGAGTAGCAGGACTGGCTGAGTGGGTAGAGATAGATGCAGATGGAGCGACAGAGAGAGCTACAGTGCAAGAGTCCTGAGACTACATGAGGCTAGTAGGCTGCAGTAGTGCGAGAGGAACAGGAGTGTTGCACCAGTGCAGGATGGCACAGAGAGGTGTGCAATGGTGCGATATGCAAGGAGTTGTTGCAGCAGCACAGAGGTCAGAGAGGGAGCACTTGTCAGTGGCAGAGGGAGCTTTAGCATCAGAGGGTGTTTCTAGCCCAACAGGGAGGTCAATTGGGAGATCAGTTACTTACTTCTCAGTAACTGAATTGCAGTGCAGGAGTGGGCAACACAATGCAACATGATGAGAGGAGGTGCAATGTAGATGCAGTGCTGGGAGAAAGGACCAATAGCAGCACGGATGCAACGAGAGAAATCAGTGGGATTGATGCAGTCAAAGATCAAAGTGACAGAGGCTATACCAGTTAAATACTGAAGAGCACAAAGAAGGATTGACAATAGTGCAGAAAGGCTGAGTCAGCAGAAGCGCAGAGTTTTCAGTCGACAGAGGCAATAGCAAACAAAAACTTTGATGACAGAGGCATCATTCTAATTCAGGTTGGATTTTTTTTATTTTTATTTTTATTATTTCTAGAGATTGTTGGAGCAACAACACTAGAGAGAAGTGTTGCATGTAGAACATTCCAAAGGTTCAGTATCGGGATCGAGTTGAATTCCTTTCTTGTTGAGAGGGAGTGTTGAAAATAGAAACAAGAAATGCTAAAAATAGCATTCAGAGTATTCCAATTTTAATTTGTCCTTGAATTAAAATTGAGAATCAAAATTCGAGTTTAGTCTCACCAGCTGCTTGGAAAATAATTAATTAATTAATCTTGAGTTAATTACTTGGAGAAATTCAAGCTAGAAGTCTTTGTGAAGTCATGCAACAGTTATCCCTTAAATTAAGGAGATTATCCCTTAGTTAAGGAGATAAGAATGAGTTGTATTTGAGTTGTAATTAGTTAGCTCAGTTAACTGAGTTAAGTCCAGTTAAATTAGTTCCAAAAATTTGAGGAACTAATTGTGAGTTCAGTTAGTTAATGCATGCATGCATGAAACTAGTGTACTCCAGATAACTGAGGATTCACTCATAAATAACTCATGCATGTCTATTCGGAGGAAGACCTAGTTGATATTAAAGATAGGGACATTGTACTATCAGTTGGAGGAATTTTCCTATAAAGGAAACTCATCCATGTAGAAGGAATAAGGTTCCTTGAGGATTGCGTCGTTTTACAGGGTGTGAGATTAGTGTTACACTTGGTAACAGTAGGATCACCTAGGAGAAACAACGCAAGGAAATAGGAGGATTGGAGGGTAAAGGAGAAGGTTTATGAGAAGCCTTGTTTCCCTGCGAGCATCGAGGAGGATTGTACTGAGAGCTGGCGAGCTATGAGAGCTAAGGCATTGTGTACTTCTGAGATATTTCCACCTTGTATGACAATACAGATAGCGGGGTTTTTAGCTGAGGCTTTCCCCTGAGTATTCTTCTGTGTTTCATGTGCATTGATTCTTCTTCACATGGTTATATGTGTTCAGCTCTGATTCAGCTCGATATTTAAGCTTCCGCAAGTTTGATAGTAGAAGTATATTATAGTATTTTGCTTTAGTATATTGAATTATCGAGTTAATCTACAGTCAGATTTTCTACATAGATCTTAGAGGTAGATTTGTAGAGAATTTGCAGGAATTTCTACATGGTATCAGAGCTAGCTGATCTATAGATAAATTTCTACATTGTATCAAAGCCTAGTTTATCAGAGTAGTGAACAGTATACAAAGAAGAGAATTCGAAGTAAAAAAATAAAAATAAATAAATAAAATAAAATTGGGCTACGAGTTTGCAGAGCAGATCTGAAAATCTTTTGTGCAAAATTTTCATAAACAAATAGCAGATCTAGATTCCTTGCGAAAAAATACCCAAATTCAAAAAAAAAAAAATTGACTGAATCAGAGTTCGGATGAGGGAGATATCGCTGATTTAAAATCATCTATTTTTCCTGGAAAATTTCGTGACAGTGAGAAAGATGAAACAGATTGGTGTTCTAACCAAGAACTTGTATGCACTTGAGGTACAAGATGCATGCAAAGCCTTGAGGAGTAAGGCAAAGGTTATATACTTGGTGGTTGAGAGGGAGAGTACATTACCTCTCACATGCAGTCCGAGAAGAAGTCTCAAACAATTGTGGAGGAGCCACAATTGGAGAAGTCAGTAGAGGAATCACATGCAGCCATACCTCCAGGTGTGAGGTGGGGTGATGTGAAGTGATAGTCCCAAGAAGGCTGAAATAGGGGCAGGATCCTTGAGGTACCAAGCCTCTCTGATTAGACCTTGCTATGGGAGCCCCGACGAGGAGTAGCAAGACTAGTTGAGTGGGTAGAGATAGATGCAAATGGAGCAGCAGAGAGAGCTACAGTGCGAGAGTCCTGAGACTCCCCGAGGCTAGCATGTTGCAGCAGTGTGAGAGGCACAGGAGTGCACCAGTGAAGGATGGCACAGAGAGTTGTGCAATAGTGCGAGATGCAGGGAGTTGTTGCAGCAGCGCAGAGGTCAGAGAGAGAGCACTTGTCAGCGGCAGAGGGAGCTTCAACATCAGAGGGTGTTTCTATCCCAACAGGGAGGTCAGTTGGGAGATCAGTTACTTACTTCTCAGTAACTGATTTGCAGTGCAGCAGTGGGCAACACGATGCAATATGATGAGAGGAGGTGCAGTGCAGATGCAGTGCTGGGAGATAGGACCAGCAACAGCATGGATGCAGCATGAGGAATCAGTGGGATTGATGCACTTAGATATCAAAGTGACGGAGGCTAGAGCAGTCAAATACTGAAGAGCGCAGAGAAGGATTGACAATAGTGCAGAAAGGCTGAGTCAGCAAAAGCGGAGAGTTTTCAGTCGACGGAGGAAATAGCAGTTAGAGACCTTGATAACGAAGGCATCATTTTGATTCAGTTTGGATGTTTTTTTTGTTTCTGGATATTTCTGGAGCAACAACACTAGAGAGAAGTGTTGCATGCAGAACATTCCAAAGGTTCAGGATCGGGATCAAGTTGAATTCCTTTCTTGTTGAGAGGGAGTGTTGAAAATAGCAACAAGAAATGCTAAAAATAGCATTCAGAATATTCCAATTTTAATTTGTCCTTGAATTAAAATTGAGAATTAAAATTCGAATTTAGTCTCACCAGCTGCTTGGAAAATAATTAATTGATTCATCTTGAGTTAATTAGTTGGAGGAATTCAAGCTAGAAGTCTTTGTGAAGTCATGCAACAGTTATCCCTTAAATTAAGGAGATTATCCCTTAGTTAAGGAGATAAGGATGAGTTGTATTTGAGTTGTAATTAGTTAGCTCAGTTAACTGAGTTAAGTCCAGTTAAATTAGTTCCAAACAGTTTGAGGAACTAATTGTGAGTTCAATCAGTTAATGCATGCATGCATGAAACTAGTGTATTCCAGATAACTAAGGATTCTCTCATAAATAACTCATGCATGTCTATTCAAAGAAAGACCCAGTTGAGATTAAAGACAGCGACATTGTACTATCAGTTGGAGGAATTTTCCTATAAAGGAAAATCATCCATGCAAAAGGAATAAGGTTCCTTGAGGATTGCGCAATTTTACAGGGTGTGAGATGAGTGTGAGTGATCAGTGTTACACTTGGTAACAGTAGGATCACCCAGGAGGAACAATGCAAGGAAATAGGAGGCTTGGAGGGCAGAGGAGAAGGTTTGTGACAAGCCTTATTTGCATGTGAGCATCCAAGAGGATTGTGAGAGTTGGCTAGCTATGAGAACTAAGGCTTTGTGTAATTATGAGATATTTCCATCTTGTACGACAATACAGATAGCAGGGTTTTTAGTTGAGGCTTTCCCCTGAGTATTCTTTTGTGTTTCATGTGCATTGATTCTTCTTCTCATGGTTATATGTGTTCAGCTCTGATTCAACTCGATATTTAAGCTTCCGCAAGCTTGATAGTAGAAGTAGATTATACTATTTTGCTTTAGTATATTGCATTATCGAGTTAATCTACAATCAGATTTTCTACATAGATCTTAAAGGTAGATTTGTAGAGAATTTGCAGGAACTTCTACATGGTAACAGAGCTAGGTAATCTATAGAGAAATTTCTACAAAGCCTTCTACTTACGTGGTTTTCTTGTATCATGGTTAAGCAAGAAGTAGTCTCTAGTCTCCTTATCCACAATAGAAGTAGAATACATAACAACAATGACATGTTCTACTCAGGTCCTCTGGGTGAAACAAACTTTGTAAGATCTATAGGTGAAGTCCAATGAGCCCATTCTAATGTTTTGTGACAACACCAGTGCCATAAGTATCTCCAAGAATCCTATCATGCATTCAAAAATAAAACACATCCCTATCAAATATCTTTTTTTCCGAGAACAGGTTGCAGAAAATAACATAAAGATGAAGTGTATTGGGACAAAGGAGAAAATGTCTAACATCTTCACCAAACCTCAATCGTGTGAGACTTTTGAGTATCCTTCACAAAAGATTGGAATTTTACCATGTTCACATTGATATGCATTCCATCCAACCAAGCAGACAAGGGGATCAAAGTATGCTACAAGAAAAGAGAAGCGGGTATCTTGTGAGGGGAGTCACCCTTTTCCATTAATGTCAAAGGGGGAGAGATAAAAAGTTGGGGGAGCAGTGATTGCAAGAGGATTGCATGTGTTACCATCAATGAAAAAAGGGGAGAACGTGTTAGGGTCCTATAATAATAGGATTCATAATTTTGAATTGGCTATGGTTAGTCTTGTAATATTGTACATACTTTTGCTTTCTATGAAATGTTTTCCATATTAGAAATTAAAAAATGTAAAGAGGGTATGTCCTAAAAGAATAATCAAAGGACAAATAGAAAGGAAAAAGATCAAAAAAGTGAAAAAGATGAACCCCAAAAATGAAATAAAAATAGATCATGAAAGTGTGCAAATTCAAATTCCACTACTTTTTACTTTACATTGTAAAATAAGATTGTGTGTAGCTTGTCAAAAATGCCACAATCCATGATGGTAAGATAGCTTAATATTGACTTATTCATGTTTTAAATTTCATGTTGATAGATAGGGAATGAAGATCTAGCCAAACTGTTTAACTTTAGCAGATCAGTAGTTAGGTAGAGAATAAAAATGAGCTCATTAGTTTAATCTATGCCATTGGAAGTTATAAGGTTAGAATTAGATAGTTTTCTTGTCAAAAGAAAAGGAAATAAAGGGTCAACAAGCTCAAATGCACCCAATAAATGAAGAGAAAATGTTAGGGTAAATAAAGGGTAGGTAGAATAAATGTTGCAAATGCAAAAGGTTGCTAAATCAAAAGCACATTTATCATGTTTAATCCCATGTTTCATGTGTAGGAGGATTTGTGAGAAATAAAAGATATTCACCAAGCTTCTTTACTAATTTCCCCTCATTTCACTACACCCCCACATGCTTATTTTCTAATTTCCCCATTATCCCTTCATCACTTATAAATACCCTTTTCCCCTCATTTTGACCTTTACCCCTTGGTTTCACACATTCCCCTAGAAATTACCCTTCAAAAATCATCCCCCCTTCCCAAAACCATTTTCCCTAGTGTGAAACCATTCCCCATTACAAATATCACTTTCCCCCTTATTAATTTCCCTTTTCCCCTTGAAAACCCACAAAACCCCCTTATCCTAAGTTTTTATGCCCCCGCTTTATCTAATTAACTTCCCCACTTCATATTTCCCCGATACCCTTTTTTAACCCACCAACCCTTGGTGTAGTTAAAAAACCCCCACACATACACCATGATCCCACCTTAATTAACCAGATGTTTATATTGAAAATCCTGACATTATTGGTTAAATAATTGCAATTATCTATAATTAAATCCCATGCCCCGCCAAATCATTTTCCCGATTCCATCTATGCAACTCAACTGCGCAATATCCCTCTGATCTCCTACCCCCATATCTGACAGCGTATAGCCATATCGCGTGAATTCATTGTCCGACCAATAATAGCCTGAGAGCACGCGAGATTCATGGTTTTGCCTAGGCATTTTTTTGCTATGTGGCGACACCAGGTTAGATCGTGTGCTCGCGAAAACTATCGCCCATTATCCAAAAGTTGTGCAATGGCACATAAAACCACCTCTCCGCCTAAATTGAAAACTTCCCATTTTTCATTTAATTATTTCCACGCCAAAATGTGATCGTTACCCGTTAAAAGGCCAAAAAAGCCCCAAATTGCTCTTTTCACTCGTTTTTCATTGCAAACTGCTGCTTAGGCATTTGCGACACCCTAAACCTCTACAACCAGTTTGACCACCTTTAGCCGCTTGAAGATGCTCCAAATACCCAATTGAAGCATCCAGTTGACATTTGAAGCCTCAATACCTTCTGCAGTTACCACAGAACCTAGTTTGCATGCAAATTCGCCAATTTTTAGGTATTCTTGGAAAAAACTAGGACGACCCTTGAATTTGAAAACGCACAGTTTAAAGTGAAAGGTTAATTAATTGAATTAATTAAAGAAACTTTCCTGAAATTAAAAAAAAAAAACTATTTGTACATCCCAAACTCTTTTACAAACTATGATTACCCTCCTATTGTTCCAGAGCTTCCAAACCTCACTTATGAAACCATTCAAAGCTTAATTCAAATTTATAAACCCAATTATGGCTTCCCAAACCTCTCTGGACATGAGACCTCTGCAAACCCCCCACCTAGACATTGACCACCTTGCCTTAGCAAACTGAGACTTTCAAATTAAGGACACTGCTTCCCCTACCTACCTTCTAAAGCTCCATCGTTGGAGTAAGTACAAATTTTTAAACCAGAATGAAGATATTCACCTTTGGGAGTCTAATTTGCCCAAGTATTTGTTTCTAGAAGTACACCCATTCCTAGAAATCATCCACTTCTGCCATTCTTGCTACATTCCCAGTCAAAGAGCCATTGTCACCCCTGACCAACAAGTTTTATTCACCATCACTGCAGAATCCATTAACCAAATGCTGCAAGTCCAACCAAGCCCAAATGAGACCCCACTTTCTATTGAAGGCTTCCTTGACCTCTATACCAAGCTAGACCCTCCTAGGATAACCCAAATTTTCAAAAAATTCATCATAGAGGAGTGTCATACTCCTACAAAAACTCCTCCATATGCTGCCACCATTTTTTCTGAGAGAGGCAGACAAATCATAACCATGCTCTCCTGCATTTTAGGCTACACCTCTGATGAACATGTGGATGAGGTTGTCCTTGCTTTCCTTTCCATATTTTGCCCAGGCAAGCCTCCTGCTACAATGTATAACTATGCTCAGTTCATAGCAGACAAAATGCATGAGCAATTCACCAGACTACCAACTGAGAGAGTCTTCAAGTACTCATCTATATTGTTTCACATGTTTTTATACTATCAGTCAGACAAATTCCCTGTTAGCATCCAAAAGTTGGATACCAAAGGAAATCCAAGATCAATTATCTACTGGACACCATTGATCCAGAAATTCTCCACTATTTTTTCCTACAAGGACTTCATTGATTCATTTGTCCATCCAGTTATGAATATGCTAACCAGTAGCCCTCAGCCCAGAATCAGTCAAGAGATCAAAAGCGTGTTACAGTTGGCAAAGAACAATAAAGTGTCAAATTGGTATTTATACCAGCACCACACAGATATAAGGATATGTGGATGCCAACTGGCTCCCTACAAATTTCCCAAATACCTCCCCATGAGGATATTTGCATTAGAATACTTTAGGAAAATTATAAATTCTGATGAAGTATATTTCTTATCAGCTAGGAAGAAGACCCAGTTCAAAGTGAAAAACTAATTGGGCCCCTTTATTTGGAATAATAGGAAGCAGGACCAGAGGCCGATAAGATTCTACAACAGATGAAATTCAAGAACAATTTTATATGGATATATGACCCTCATGGAGTCATAAACAAGCTAAGGCTAAAGGTCAAATTGGGTCCTTTCATCTATCATCCCAATGGAAACATTGAGAGATTTTCCAACCAGTCAGAATGGTTGGAAAACACTTTGATAGGCATGGATACTACTGTAGTTGATGTAAAGAATACATTAATTGATGTAGAAAAATAGATTGATACAAGTTCCTTCCTGTAGGTTCCAGAACTAGGAGAACCAATGAATATTCCTCCTATTTTACAAACTCCAGCCAATGAAGATAGAAATGCAAAGAGAACCAGGGAAGAAGGTTCTAGTTCAGCTATGGAAACCACAGGTGAACAGTTTGAGATCAGTTACAGGAAGAGGCCTAAGCTTAATCTTGTAACTGAACAGGAAGACACCATTGACTCAATGGAAATCACTGACACTGATACAATGGTGGAAAGGATAAAAGGCACAATAGCTTCAGGAGAAACACAACAGCCCTCAACATTAAACACTCAACTTATTGAGAGACAACTTAGCATGGAGGTCTCTTCATTCACCAAACCTGTGGATAAAGAGAAAGACATCAAAGATAGGTATAAGGAAATTAAGTTTAGGAATGAGAAATTGAAGATTGAGACTTGTGCTCAATCCTTCAAGAAGACACCTGCAAATCAAAACAGATTAATGTCAGCCTTCAACATCAAAATAGGGAAAATGCAGATGACGTTTATGCAACCTATAGTCCAGCGACCCAAAATATTAGCAGACTATAGGAAAACAGATTTTGAGGTTTTGGCAAGGGATGTTCATCCCATTGACCAAATTGAGTTTCACAAGCAAGCAGGTGAGATGATCTATTCCACCTTGACAGGTAAAGCTATGACTGCACAGAAACTGAAAAGTTCATTAGATAATATCACTACATAGTACAAGCTAGAAAAGGCCTCCTCACAGGCTAAAGATAACATAATCAAGTCACTAGAAGACCTAGTGATTGAGTTGGGACATGATCCCAATGATATCAAGGCTGCTGAGAAGTTGATAAAGAAAAGGAATGAGGACATTGCTGCTCTCAAAAAACAACTCAAGTTGCCTCATTCAGAGCACCCACAGACAAAAGAGGTCTTAGAAAGCTAGACTCATCAGGAGGAAATGATGGACCTGGTTCTCCAACTAAATGATCAATTGAAGGAAATGGAGAATGAGTTGGGCAGCTTGATACAGGTGAAATAGGCCAACCTTGAGACTGCCAATGCCACTGTCATTCCAACAATCACTACAGTAGTACCATCCACCTTGGCAGCTTCATTGGCTCCTACAGCTCCACTGGCTACAACACTACCAGCTTCCACAACATCTACATCAGCAACAGGTTCGACATCAGCAGTAGCTCAGCGAGGTGATGAGGCAAGTAAGTTGGTCAAGGCAATGGAAGACATGTCCATTCAGACCACAAAGATAAACAAGATCAAGGAAAAGATAAAAATTCTAGAAAATGACAATAATCTTGCACAAATTATGCACAAAGAGGAAGTACAAAAGTCAACCAGGATGAATGAGAGGATAAAAAGCTCAAAGAAAGAGCTAACATTAAAGGAGCCACTTGGCCAAGATAAGGAACAATTATGGGCCAATATCATTGACTTTGTCAATGATATTTGGCCAGTCAATGATATTTGGCCATCCATTCAAATCATCTTTGAACAAAATGACTTAGTGAAAGAGGCTACAAAAGCCATAGAGAGAGTGAAGGCAGAACTGGGAGACATGCCAGAAGAAGCCACTAGAATCATCCATTTCCTTAACTCTAAAAACAAATATGAGTTGCAGGAGCTGGAGATACCTGACAGAACAGACACAATACTGGAAGTGAAAAAGGTCCTCACCAAGAGGAATTTGATGATGAACCTTGAAGATAAATTCCAAACCATGCAGCTGGCTATAGACAGGTTCATGGTGAATTTTGATGTTTCGAGGCAGAAAGGTCTGCCAAATCCCTTTCTGATAAATGACAAACTGATGCCATAGGAAGACTACAACAGAAGGATAAGAGAGGTAGCAAGGGATTAGGCAAATACTTCATCTATGAAGGGGATGCCTACTAGAAAGGTTCTATATCAAACTTTTGAGAACCTATTTTACCTCCAGCATGAGGTAAAACACCTCTTTGTAAATAAACCCACTTTTGCCAAGTACACAAAGGCAAATGAAATTTATAGGAGGATGGTAAATATTCAATTACCAGATGCAGACACATGGGAAAAGTTGAATGACTTGCTATAAAAATGCACAATCAAAGAAAAAAATCACAGTAAAAGAAAAGTAATAGGCTAGCCAGATGAAACAGTATTAGGTAAAGAGTATCAGTTGAGAAAGGGAAAAGTAAAAGGAACATCCAACGTGAAGACCAACAGCAAGGTAGAGAATAAACAACAAAATATCAAAGTATAAAGACAACACAACCAAATAAACAGGGACAACATACAACAGTTGAACATCTGTCTCTATCTTCTTGCATGAAGATATTTCTTTCTCCTAGATTAATTCCCAAGACAGTTTGGGATATTTTGTAAACTATTTTTGTATGAATACTTCATAATTCGAAGTATTGAGTGTGGATTGCTATACATTTGTAGAGTTGTATTGATCATAAACCTGAGGGTTATTGTACTAATTTTTCAAGTCAACAGACTGGACTGAGTAATAAAGAGATTGCATTACAAGATTCATGTGTTGAGCTATTATAGTGAAGTATTTTCTTTTGTCAAATTTGTTACCTTCTTATGTATTTCAGAAACTTGCATGTTATCTAAAGTGAATGAATTAACTGGAAATTTATTTCATAATTTGTTTAAGTACACTCTGTCTTGAACAGTTAATCATTTCTATGTTTTCTTATGATATCCGGATCTAAGAATCCTTAATTTCTCTCCCATCCCGGTTGACCTCTTTCACTTCTTTCATAATCCGGCCTAAGGAACCCTTAATTGCTCTTTGGATCCAATTGAAACCAACTTCACCATCCAGCCTTAAGATTTGAAATAACTCAGCTACCTTGGCCTGTAGACACTGTTTTTAGAACTTGATCCAGTCATGTTTGCTTGACACTTGACCCCATAGCCCAATTGTAAAGACATCCCTCTACTCATCTAAGCCAGTGATCTCACCACCAAATCCAAATCAAAACCCAAGTACAATCATAACTAGCCTAAAATCAAATAACTGAAACAAAGTTAAATCATAAAGAGAGAGCCCTCTCTGAGAATTAGGAAGGCTAGATCCTAATCTCCAAAGTAGGTTTGTGGTTACCTCTATCATTTCTTTCCTAACAACTCAAAATAAAATTTGGAGTGATAACCTATTGGAGACCATACTGGGGACCTCAATCCTCAGTGTAATAAAACTTTAAGGAAACCTTAAATCTCATCTTATGCCCCTTAACGTCATTTTAGAGTTGATGTTAAAAAGTTTCAAAAAACAATTAAAAAATTAAAATTTTGGCTCCCAAAAATACTCACTATACCAAGGAAAATCTAGAGCCAAAACCTGCTACAATAGTTGATGACCCTAACAGAATTTTAAGAAAAACAAAAATGGTAGAAACTCAAGCAAGTAGTAGCCAGTTAGTTAAAGCAAATTCACTCCCCAAGGAATTATCAACTTTAGAGGATATTTAGTTTGATTTTTCATTTGAGCTTTCATTGTTTAGAACTAAATCAGAAAATGCAATTCATGAAACTGTATTAGACCCTAATTTTATTCAATTCATTGAGTCAAAAAAGGTGCCTATACATCCATATTTAGATAAACTTGTGTTGGATACTTTTGACAAACTAGAAGCTTTAACCTCTACATTGATAAGCCATATAGATGATGCCTATCTTCAACAATCAGTTGAATTAGCTGCCCTCACTATTGTTGCCTCTGAACTTTCTACAAAATCTTCAAATACTGTAAATACACCTTCATTTACTACCACCTCACCTATAATATCCACCACAGTTCATTCCCCTAAACCATTGATACCTCAGCTTCCTCTCCAATCAAGCATCTCAAGTTCATCTAGTTCATCTCCTACCATCTCAAGTCCTTCTTCAAGCACCACTACTTTGCCCCCTAGTCAAACCAAAATCTCAGCCATGGCAGATAGATATGCACCTTTGGTCTTACCAGCACAGCTCCATGCCATGCCCCAAGATTATCAAAGCAAAATCTTTTTGTTTGATGCTACTGGTCAATATACTGCCCAACAACATGTGAACAAAATGACTGACTATTTTGAGTTGCATGAGATTGATGAGTCTGATGTCCAAATGAGGTTATTTTCCCAAACATTGACAGGAGATGTTAAGAAATGGTTCAAAGGTTTACCTGCTAATAATATTGTAGATTTAGCTGCTTTTCATAGATTATGTATTGATAGATGAGAAAGAAAGAAAAACCTTCTACAAATACTATACGAATATGATAACGTTATAAGAGCTCCTAATGCATCAGTTCAGGGTTATTGTACTAGGTTCAACAGTATCTACAATGCAATCCCTGCTAATATTAAACCTCCACCAAACCTAGCATTAATCAAATTTCCTGATGGTTTTGACACTGACATGTCATACCAATTAAGAGAAATAAACCCTGAAACATTGGAACAAATGCAAAGTAATGTTGTTAGTGTAGAAGCCAATCTATTAGCTAAGAAAGCTAAGATGAGAAATGAAAAAAAAAAAAAGTTGTCATTAAAGAGGAAACCTCCACTTCCGATGGTAAAATAGATAGTTTATCAAAGAGTGTAGAAATAATAATGGATAGATTAGAAAACATGGAAATGAAAACTCAATGGGAGAATCAAAAACCACCCCCAATAAGAAACCCCAACTTTAGGAAGAATCCTAACACTGGAAAAAATGCAATACGAGATCATAAAATTAGACCACTCTTCCAGAAAAACTATGCTGAGGGTTCACAAAACTATGAAGGAGAGGATGACACCCAGATAAACCTATTAGGGATTAAAAATGAAGATGTTGTTTTTCTTACTCAGGAAGAACAGGAATTGTACATGCTGAAACAATTACAATTAGAATCTGGAGAGTCCTTTGACTTCAAACAAGGCTATGAATCTGCTATATATGAGGTTCACAAATAGTACAGCCTAAGAAGCAAAAAGAATACTGAAATTCCCACTTAGATATCAATCCAAAACCAAACTAAAAGGAAAATAGAAGCTCCTGTCACCAAAGTTCTACAAATTCTCCCTAAGCGAACTCAAGAGATTTCCAACCCAAAAATTGTAGATATAACTTCATCTGAAACTCAAACTGAAAATGTTACTCAAATCATTCCAAATAAGATAATTCAAAACAAAACTGCAGAGACACAAACTGAATTGCCTAGAAATAAGATAAAAATACACAGACCACATTTACTAAGGCATATCTCATACAACCAGGCAAAACTCAATTGCCATTTAGCATTAAAAATGAGATAGCCAAGTTGAAAATATCAGTTCCTTTGACTGAGCTAGTGAAAAATGAATCATATAGAGCAAAAATCACTGAAACATTAAATATAGGTGAAGGAGAGGATGTTGTAAACTTGAATGATGATCAACTTGAGTTATTGTTTGGTCCTGAAGTAAATGGCACCCATGAGCAAGGGGGTATTCCTCCTTTCTACATTAGCTTGAATTTTCATAATAAAATCTTACATAATGCTATGCTAGATTCAAGGGTATCCCATAACTTAATCCCTAAAGCAATCATGGAGAGACTAAACTTAGATATCACTAGACCATACAAGGACCTCTTCTCCTTTGACTCTAGCCAAGTTAAATGCCTCGGCCTGATTAAGGATTTGTGTGTAACTCTAGTCCAGTGCCCAGCAAAGAGTATTATCATGGACATAGTAGTTGCTGATATCCCACCCAAGTATGGAATGCTATTATCTCGCTCATGGGGAGAAAAATTACAGGGATCTCTACAATTAGACATGTCATATGCCACCATATCTGTTTTTGGTCAACAAAGGAAACTTTACAGAGAAACATTGATGAAATACATGGTGAGTAGTGCAGAAAAACCACAAAATTTCCCCATATACTCCATGCATTCTGATATGGACTCTTTCATCTTGTATAATTCAGACAATGAAAAAAATGAAATCACAGTTGTAGAAGAAAAATACAAAACACCTGATAGTGAAAACATTTTTCATGAGTCTCTATGGCATTTATATTTTGATGGCTCTGTGAATAGATTAGGAGAAAGTGCAGGAGTTTGGATTCATAACATGGAGAATAATCATTCTGAAGGTCATGCCTTTAGATTAAACTTTAAATGCACAAACAACATGGCAGAATATGAAGCTCTAATCTTAGGACTACAAATGGTTAGAAAACTTGGAGCCAAGAGAGTTTCTATCATGGGAGACTCAAAATTGATTATAAAACAAATCAAAGGTGAATACTCTGTGAATAATCCCAGACTTAGCCAATATAGAGAGACTGTCCTAGATTTGATTAAGGACCTTCTTGAAACTGACTTTGCTGCCATTCCTAGGAAACAGAATATGCAAGCTCACAGTCTGGCCACTTTTGCTAGTACCTGCAAATTGCCTTTTCAGCCCAACCACCAGTACACTGCAGAAGTGAGACATAGGCCTATTATACCTGACAATTTGAAATATTGGCAGATTTTCTCACAAGATTCTCAAATTTATGATTTCATGAATGCTGAAGGAGAGTTTCAAAATTGTAATATAGATACAGATTGTACAGTAGACAATAACATAGATAGTGAAATAGATATAAATGCTTTAGATTTGAATAAACCCACTAATTTCACTAAAGTAGAAATAGATAACTTAGAAAAGGTAGAAATAGAAGAAATAATGAATGATGATCCTGAAATTTTAAACCTTAAAGATAACTTTTTGCCCAAGGGATTAGTCCCATTAGAAGATTTGTTTGATTCAAATGATGTAGCTAGGAAACCAAAAATGGAGCCTTTAAGAGCAGACATAGAAGAATGTAATATAGGAACTGAAGAAAAACCCAAACTTATCAAAATATCCAAAGCATTACCTCCAGATGAAAAACTAAAATACATAAATCTGTTCAAAGAGTTTCAAGATGTCTTTGCCTGGAGCTATGAAGACCTTAAGTCTTATGACACCAACATAATTCAACATAAGATACCTATCAAAGAAGACCATAAACCTTTTAAACATAAGCTGAGGATAATTAATCTAGTTATTATGCCACTCATTGAAAAGGAAGTAAAAAGGGTGTACAATGCCCAAACCATAGCACCCATTAGATATTCGGATTGGATCTCTAATTTGGTCACTACTAGGAAGAAAACAGGAGAAATCAAACTCTGTGTTGATTTCAAAAACTTGAACAAAGTCTCATTAAAAGACAACTATCCTCTCCCAAAAATGGACCACATTCTTCAGAGGGTAGTAGGCTCATCCAGAATTTCATTGCTTGATGGATTTTTTGGATACAACCAAATCTTAGTTCAACCAGAGGACCAAGTAAAGACTACATTTACTACTCCTTGGGGTACTTTCATGTATTTGAAGATGCATTTTGGATTGATGAATGCAGGAGAAACATTCCAAAGAGCTATGGATATAGCTTTTGCCAAAGAAATCCATGACTTTCTAGTTGTTTACCAAGATGACATCACAGTCTTTTCTAAATCAGATAACGAACATCTAGATCACCTAAGAAGAGTTTTCATTAAATGCAGAAAATTTGGTATTTCCTTAAATCCCAAAAAGACACTCTTTGGTCTAGAAGAAGGTAAACTCTTGGGACACATAATATCCAAAGATGGAATTAGAATAGATCCAGCTAGAATAGAGGCAATCCTGACCATCACTCATCCTAGAAACATCAAAGAATTACAGTCATTTTTAGGCAAAATAAATTTCCTCAGGAGATTCATTTCAAACTTAGTAGAATTAATTAGAGAGTTAAACAACATGTTAAAGAAAGATTCAGCACTTAAGTGGACAGTAGAGGCTAAACAATCTTTTGAAGCAATCAAAGAAGCCCTTACCAAAACTCCAGTCCTCATAAGTCCTGATTTCCAAAAAGATTTTATAATTTTTTCTTTTGCTTCAGAACATACTATTGCAGCAGTCTTGTTGCAAAAGAATGATCAAGGATATGAGCAACCTATTGCATTTTCAGCAAATCTTTGAGAGATGCTACATTAAAGTACAACATAATGGAAAAACAAGCACTTGCTTTAGTAAAATCTATTAAAGGTTTCAGAGTGTACATCTTGTATTCATACATCATTGCTTATGTTCCAAATTCAATAGTAAAGGACATTTTGACACAAAATGGGCTTGAAGGAAGAGAGGAAAATGGATTTCCACTATTTTGGAATATGATATAGAAATAAAGCCTACAAATCTTATTAAAGGCCAAGGTTTAGTTAAACTCATGGTTGAATCGAACTGTCGAGCCTTAGATATAAATTTCATTGGTGCTTTAGATGATCAGGAAGAGATGGCGACTCCACGGATCAGTGAACCTTTTACAGATTCACCTTGGTATGCAGATATCATATTTGTCTTACTAAACTTACAAGCTCCTCCTGGTTTATCTAGAACCAAAGCCAGATTTTTGAAAATGAAATCAATGAAATAGTGTATTATAGATAATGCTTTATTTTGGAAAGATAATGGTGACATTCTATTAAATTTCTTATTGAAAGATGAGGCTGACAAAGTTATGCAAGAATTTCATGATTGTGGAGGACACCTATATTGGAAAACTATTGCTGATAAGATCCTAAGAGCAGGTTTTTACTGGCCCACCCTTTTTGCATATGTTAAGAAACATGTGACCTCCTGTCACAAGTGCTAAATATTTGAGGGCAAAAGGAAACTCTTACCACTACCTCTCAAACCCATCTCCACATAAATACCTTTTCAACAATGGGGTTTAGACTTTATTGGGGAAATTCACCCATCCTCCTCAACCCAGCGTAAATGGATTTTGACAACCACTAATTACTGTACTAAATGGAAAAAAGCCATCCATTCTAGACAAGCCACGAACTCTGTCATTATCTCATTCCTTGAAAATAATATCCTCTCAAAATTTGGATGCCCCCAAAAGCTCATTACTGATAATGCAGCTGCTTTTAAATCCACAAAAATGGTAGACTTTTGTAACAAATATTACATTACTTTTGGCCATTGCACTGCCTATTACCCTCAAGGTAATGGACTTGCAGAATCCTCAAATAAAAGCCTAGTTAATATTAGCAAAAAACTGCTAGAAGACAACAAAAAGACATGGAACAAAAAGTTGGTAAATGCCTTATGGGTAGACAGACTGACTACCAAAAAGTCCATTGGTATATCTCCTTGTCAGCTAGTATATGGAATGGATGTTGTTTTTCCTTCCTCTTTAGGAGTACTAATGATGAAGATCATTCAAGAGTTGTAGGTACAACCAAATGATATCCAAAGAAGGATAAATTAGACAATACACTTGCAGCAAACCAAAGAAGAAGTTTATGTCAAGTCACAAGTAATCTAGGATAAAATCAAGAATATTTTTGACAAAAAGACCAAAGCTGATGATTTTTACATAGGTGATAAAGTTCTCAAATGGGATTCTAGAAGAGAAGATAAGGGTAAACATGGAAAATTTGATTTCCTATGGCAAGGCCCTTATATCATTTATGGTTATAGAGGTAACAATGCATTTTTCTTGAGACAGTTAGATGGAACAGATCTACCAAGAGGACCAGTCAATGGTAGAATGCTAAAGCATTACTTATCCACAGATTAACAGTAGTTCATTTTACTTTGCTCATTGTATATAACATTGCAGAGTTTAGATTGGATTGGATGGTAATCTTTTAAGGTTGAAGCCCGAAGAGAAGGCCCTGAGCTTTGAGAGGTTCACCATCATAAGTATGAATAAAGCAGAATCACAGAAGAACAGTTTACAAGTTAACTACAGTCACAGTTTCAAAGGCTACTGATCTTAAAGTTCTTGAAATTTCACCAGTAAATGCCATCCCCATGTGGAGCCATTGTTAGGGTCCTATAATAATAGGATTCATAATTTTGAATTGGTTATGGTTAGTCTTGTAATATTGTACATACTTTTGTTTTCTGAAAAATGTTTTCCATATTAAAAAATAAAAAATGTAAAGAGGGTATGTCCTAAAAGAATAGTCAAAGGAAAAAAAGAAAGGAAAAAATATCAAAAAAGTGAAAAATATGAACCCCAAAATGAAATAAAACTAGATCATGAAAGTGTGCAAATTCAAATGCCGCTACTTTTTACTTTACATTGTAAAATAAGATTGTGTGCAGCTTGTCAAAAATGCCACAATCCATGATGGTCAAATAGCTTAATCTTGACTCATTCATGTTTTAAATTTCATGTTGATAGATAGAGAATGAAGATCTAGCCAAACTGTTTAACCTTGGAAAATGAGTAGTTAGGTAGAGAATAAAAATGAACTCGTCAATTTAATCTGAGCCATTGGAAGTTATAAGGTTAGAATTAGATAGTTTGCTTGTCAAAAGAAAAGGAAATAAAGGGTCAACAAGCTCAAATGCACCCAATAAATGAAGAGAAAATGTTAGGGTAAATAAAGGGTAGGTAGAAGAAATGTTGCAAATGCACAAGGTTGCTAAATCAAAAGCACATTTATCATGCTTAATCCTATGTTTCATGTGCAGGAGGATTTGTGAGAAAGAAAGGATATTCACCAAGCTTGTTTACTAATTTCCCCTCATTTCACTACACCCCCACATGCTTATTTGCTAATTTCCCCATTATCCCTTCATCACTTATAAATACCCTTTTCCCCTCATTTTGACCTTTACCCCTTGGTTTCACACATTCCCCTAGAAATTACCCTTCAAAAATCATCCCCCCTTCCCAAAACCCTTTTCCCTAGTGTGAAACCCATTCCCCATTACAAATATCACTTTCCCCCCTTATTAATTTCCCTTTTCCCCTTGAAAACCCACAAAAACCCTGTTATCCTAAGTTTTATGCCCTTGCTTTATCTAATTAACTTCCCCGCTTCATATTTCCCCAATACCCTTTTTTAATCCACCAACCCTTGGTGTAGTTAAAAAACCCCCGCCACATAAACCATGGTCCCACCTTAATTAACCATATGTTTATATTGAAAATCCCAACATTATTGGTTAAATAATTACAATTATCTGTAATTAAATCTCGGGCCCTGCCAAATCACTTTCCCGATTCCATCTGTGCAACTCAACTACACGATATCCCTCTGATCTCCTACCCCCAGATCCAATGACATACATCCATATCGTGCGGATTCATCGTTCAACTGATAATAGCCCGAGAGCACGCGAGATTCGCGGTTTTGCCTAGGCGCTTTTCTGCTACGTCGCAGCACAAGGTTAGATCGCGTGCTCACAAAAATTATCGTCTGCCATCCAAAGGCGGTGCGATGGCGCATAAAACCACTTCCCCGCCTAAACCGAAAACTTCCCACTATTCATTTAATTATTTTGGCACCAAAATGTGACTGTTACCCGTTAAAAGGCCAAAAAAACCCCAAATTGCTCATTTTGCTCATTTTTCACTGCAAACTACTGCTTAGCCATTTGCGACACCCTGAACCTCTGCAACCAATTTGACCACCTCCTACCACTTGAAGACGCTCTAGATACCCATTTGAAGCATCCAGTTGACAATTGAATCCTCAATACCCTTTGCAGTTACCACAAAACCCAGTTTGCACGCCAATTCGCCAATTTCTAGGTATTCTTGGAAAAAACCAGAACGACCCTTGAATTTGAAACGCACAGTTTAAATTGAAAGGTTAATTAATTGAATTAATTAAAGAAACTTTCCTAAATTGAGAAAAAACCTATTTGTACATCCCAAACCCTTTTACAAACTGTAATTACCCTCCCACTGTTCCAGAGCTTCCAAACCTCACTTCTGAAACCACTCAAAGCCTAATTCAAATCTATAAATCCAGTTATGGCTTCCCAAACCTCTCTGGACATGAGACCTCTGCAAACCCCCCACCTGGACATTGACCACCTTGCCTTAGCAGACCAAGACTTTCAAATTAAGGACATTGCTTCCCCTGCCTACCTTCTAAAGCTCCACTGCTGGAGTAAGGATAGCTTTTTAAACCAAAACGATGATATTCACCTTTGGGAGTCTAATTTGCCCAAGTATTTGTTTCCAGAAGTAAACCCATTCCCAGAAATTATCCACTTCTACCATGCTTGCAACATTCCCAGTCAAAGAGCCATTATCACCCCTGACCAGAAAGTTTTATTCACCATCACTGCAGAATCCATTAACCAAATGTTGCAAGTCCAACCAAGCCCAAATGAGACCCCACTTTCTATTGAAGGTTTTCTTGACCTCTATACCAAGTTAGACCCTCCTAGGATAGCCCAAATTTTCCAAACTTTCATCATAGAGGAGTGTCATACTCCTACAAAAACTCCTCCATATGCTGCCACCATTTTTTCTAAGAGAGGCAGACAAATCATAACCATTCTCTCTTGCATTTTAGGCTACACCTCTGATGAACATGTGGATGAGGTTGTCCTTGCTTTCCTTTCCATCTTTTGCCCAGGCAAGCCTCCTGCTACAATGTATAACTATGCTCAGTTCATAGCAGACATAATGCATGAGCAATTCACCAGACTACCAACTGAGAGAGTCTTCAAGTACTCATATGTATTGTTTCACACATTTTTATACTATCAGTGAAACAAATTCCCTGTTAGCATCCAGAAGTTGGATACTAAAGGAAATCCAAGATCAGTTATCTATTGGACACCATTGGTCCATAAATTCTCCACTATTTTTTCCTACAAGGACTTCATTGATTCATTTGTCCATCCAGTTATGAATATGCTAACCAGTAGCCCTCAACCCAGAATCAGTCAAGAGATCAAAAGGGTGTTACAGTTGGCAAAGAACAGTAAAGTGGGAGACTGGTATTTATACCAGCACCACACAGAGATAAGGATATATGGATGCCAACTGGCTCCCTACAAACTGCCCAAATACCTCCCCATGAGGATATTTGCATTAGAATACTTTAGGCAAATTATAAATTTTGATGAAGTAAATTTCCTATCAGCTAGGAAGAAGACCTAGTTCAAAGTGAAAAACCAATTGGGCCCCTTTATTTGCAATAATAGGGAAGCAGGACCAGAGGCCGATAAGATTCTACAACAAATGAAATTCAAGAACAGTTTTATATGGCAATATGACCCTCATGGAGTCATAAACAAGCTAAGGCTAAAGGTCAAATTGGGTCCTTTCATCCATCATCCCAAGCCAGACATTAAGAGATTTTCCAACTAGTCAGAATGGTTGGAAAACACTTTGATAGACATGGACAATACTGTAGTTGATGTAGAGAATACATTAATTGATGTAGAAAAACATATTAATACAAGTTTCTTCCTGCATGTTCCAGAACTAGGAGAACCAATGAATATTCCTCCTATTTTACAAACTCCAACCAATAAAGATAGAAATGCAAATAAAACCAAGGAAGAAGGTTCTAGTTCAGATATGGAAACCACAGGTGAATAGTTTGAGATCAGTTATAGGAAGAGGCCTAAGCTTAATTATGTAACTAAACAGGAAGACACCATTGACTCAATGGAAATCACTGACACTGATACAATGGTGGAAAGGAGCAAAGGCACATCAGCTTCAGGAGAAACACACCAGCCCTCAACATCAAACACTCAACTTATTGAGAGACAGCTCAGCATGGAGGTCTCTTCATTCACCAGGCTTGTGGATAAAGAGAAAGACATCAAAGATAGGTATAAGGAAATTAAGTTGAGGAATGAGAAATTGAAGGCTGAGACTTATGCTCAATACTTCAAGCAGACACCTGCAAATCAAAACAGATTAATGTCAGCCTTCGACATCAAAACAAGGAAAATGCAGATGACATTTATGCAACCTATAGTCCAGCAACCAAAAACATCAGTAGACTATAGGAAAACAGATTTTGAGGTTTTGGCCAGGGATGTTCATCCCATTGACCAAATTGAGTTTCAAGGCAGGTGAGATGATCTATTCCACCTTGACAGGTAAAGCTATGACTGCACACAAACTGCAAAGTTCATTAGATAATATCACTGCACAGTACAAGCTGGAAAAGGCCTCCTCACAGGCCAAAGATAACAGAATCAAGTCACTAGAAGACTTGGTGATTGAGCTGGGACATGATCCCAATGATATCAAGGTTGTTGAGAAGTTGATAAAGAAAAAGAATGAGGACATTGCTGCTCTCAAAAAACAACTCAAATTGCCTCATTCAGAGCACCCACAGACAAAAGAGGTCTTAGAAAGCCAAACTCATCGGGAGGAGATGATGGACCTTGTTCTCCAACTAAATGATCAATTGAAGGAAATGGAGAAGGAGTTGGACAACTTGATACAACTGAAATAGGCCAGCCTTGAGACTACCACTGCCACTGTCATTCCAACAGTCACTACAACAATACCATCCACCTTGGCAGCTTCATTGGCTCCTACAGCTCCACTGGCTACAACACTACCAGCTGCCACAGCATCTACATCAGCAATAGGTTCGACATCAGCAGCAGATCAGCCAGGTGATGAGGCAAGTAATTTGATCAAGGAAATGGAAGACATGTCCATTCAGACCACAGAGATAAACAAGCTTAAGGAAAAGATAACAATTCTAGAAAATGACTGTGAGCTTGCACAAATTATGCACAAAGAGGAAGAACAAAAGTCAACCAGGATGAATGAGAGGATAAAATGCTTAAAGAAAGAGCTAACATTAAAGGAGCCACTTGGCCAAGCTAAGGAACAATTATGGGCCAATATCATTGACTTTGTCAATGATATTTGGCCATCCATTCAAGTCATCTTTGAACAGAATGACTTAGTGAAAGAGGCTACAGAAGCCATACAGAGAGTGAAGGTATAACTGGGAGACATGCCAGAAGAAGCCACTAGAATAGTCCATTTCCTTAACTCTAAAAACAAATATGAGTTGCAGGAGTTGGAGATACCTGACAGAACAGGCACAATACTGGAAGTGAAAAAGGTCCTCACCAAGAGGAATTTGATGATGAACCTTGAAGATAAATGCCAAACCATGCAACTGGCTATAGACAGGTTCATGGTGAAGTTTGATGTTTTGAGGCAGAAAGGTCTGCCAAATCCCTTGGTGATAAATGACAAACTAATGCCACAGGAAGACTACAACAGAAGGATAAGAGAGGTGGCAAGGGATCAGGTAAATACTTCATCTATGAAGGGGATGCCTACTGGAAAGGTTCTATATCAAACATTTGAGAACCTATTTTACCTCCAACATGAGGTAAAACACTATTTTGTAAATAAACCCACTTTTGCCAAGTACACAGAGGCAAATGAGATTTATAGGAGGATGGTATATATTCAATTACCAGATGCAGACACATGGGAAAAGTTGAATGTCTTGCTATAAAAATGCATAGTCAAGGTGAAAATTCATAGTCAAAGTGAAAATGCATAGTCAAAGTAAAAAAGCACAGTAAAAGAAAAGTAACAGGCCAGCCAGATGAAAGAGTATCAGGTAAAGAGTATCAATTGAGAAAGGGCAAAGTAAAAGGAACAATCAGCATGAAGACCAACAGCAAGGCAGAGAATAAACAAAAAAATATCAAAGCATAAAGACAACACAACCAAATAAACAGGGACAGCATACAACAGTTGAACATCTGTCTCTATCTTCTTGCATGAAGATATTTCTTTCTCCTAGATTAATTCCCAAGACAGTTTGGGATATTTTGTAAACTATTTTTGTATAAATACTTCATAATTCAAAGTATTGAGTGTGGATTGCTATACATTTGTAGAGTTGTATTGATCATAAACTTGAGGGTTATTGTACCAATTTTTCAAGTCAGCAGACTGGACTGAGTAATAAAGAGATTGCATTACAGGATTCATGTGTTGAGCTATTACAGTGAAGTATTTTCTTTTGTCAAATTTGTTATCTTCTTATGTATTTCACAAACTTGCATGTTATCTAAAGTGAATGAATTAACTGGAAATTTATTTCAGAATTTGTTTAAGTACACTCTGTCTTGAACAGTTAATCATTTCTATGTTTTCTTTTGATATCCGGATCTGAGAATCCTTAATTGCTCTCCCATTCCAATTTACCTCTTTCACTTCTTTCATAATCCGGCCTAAGGAACCCTTAATTGCTCTTTGGATCCAATTGAAACCAACTTCACCATCCAGCCTTAAGATTTGAAATAACTCAACTACCTTGCCCTGTAGACACTATTTTTAGAACTTGATCCAGTCCTATTTGCTTGACACTTAACCCCACATCCCAATGGTAAATACATCCCTCTACCCATCTAAGTTAGTGATCTCACCACCAAATCCAAATCAAAACCCAAGTACAATCATAACTAGCCTAAAATCAAATAACTATAACAAAGTTAAATCATAAAGAGAGAGCCCTCGCTGAGCATTAGGAAGGCTAGATCCTAATCTCTAAAGTAGGTTTGTGGTTACCTCTATCATTTCTTTCCTAACAACTCGAAAGAAATTTTGGAGTGATAACAGAACGTTGAAAAGTGGTTGTTTTTTATGTCAACCCAAGTAGTAGCCAGAAGGAGCCCCACTTTCAAGGACAAAAATGATAGGGAAACTCATGTCTCTAGGGTTCATGACTATCATCATTAGATAGTCTTCATCATGCCAATTCCAATGGTATATGGCATGTCACGAGACTCCTCACAGTTTGAGAGATACGTTAATTAAAATTGATACCCCCATCTTGTGGTCAAAACCCCCAAAAGATGATGATGCGGTAGTTTATTATCAAATAGGGTCTTATGGGTAAAAAGGTCTTATCATTAAAAGATTAAATTAAATACTATTGTGGAAAATGTTACCTTGTGGAAGGAATCAAAATTTTTATTTTTGAATCTAAGTACAAGTCGACCTAGTTGAAGAAAGGGTTTTTGGCTCCAATTTGGAATTTCTAATTTCAAATATTTCCCACAAAATTAGACAAGTTGGTTGTAATTTCCCTTTTTCTAGTGTTCCTTATGACACGGTTAGGATGGACTTTCAGAGTTGGGGGCAAACAGGTCACAGGTGCAAGTTTGTGTCATCAGTGGGCCCAGGGGCTTTTGGAGGGGTTTTGAGGATTTTTTATGAGGTCTGATGGAATTTGCTTGGTATATTCCATCATCTGCACAGTTTTCCTTTTGTTCTAGTGCATTCCGAAAACTTTCAAAAAACAGAGTTATTATTGGGTCTAACTCAATCAATTATGCTCAAGGTGGAATTTCAGGAGGAATACATGACAAAACACCTCAATGTAATAGATCGTAGGAATTGGAACGAGAAGATCTACAAGATGGGATGGTTAGATATGAGTTTCAGTGACATAAGGAGACATGATGGCCAATTTACCCTTTTCTTGCATTAAAAATAATATTGTAATTGAAATAAAAGAGGGAAAATTGATCCATGATTAAAATAATAATAAAATAGGAGGTTTTAGAGGAGTCCATCAAATCTATAAAAGAGGAGGATGAGACCATCAGAGGACAACTTGGATTTGATGTTGCCTCTTGTGTGAGAGGTTGAGAACCCGGTTCTATACTTCATTGGTAGCCCCAGGACGGAAACCCTCAGGTGATTCAGTGAGATTGGGCGAGTACCCATCTCCCCTTGGTGAATTCATCCAGAATTCACAGGAGAGCTCAGAAGTAAGTTCAGTTTAGATTGGAGGGCTAGCATAGCAGTGCAACATATTATCTTAGAGGCCAGCTTTTCATCTCAGCGATTTTGATTATATGTGCATGTAACCCTATTTTGCCCATTATAATGAAAGATGAGAAAATTAATGTTCATTGTGTTATTGGGTTGCAGTGCTCTATTTGTTTTATTTTACATGGCAATCTTTTGTTAATAAAATGTTGATTTTACGATGAAATTTTTGGGTTGAGTAAATTTTTGCAAATTTTGAAAAATATCTCGTTTGGGACATTAAAGTGGTATCAGAGCCATGCATCCTGCCAGCATGATGGTTCTAATTGCATATTGTCAAAGGCCTACTTTAAAGGTGTTAAAGTCGTCATTTTGTTATAGAAAAATGTGTCCTGGGCATTAGATATTCTATAAAACCTTTGTTCCAAAATACTAGACAAATCTTTTTAAGTTTGTTGCATGTTACCCACCACTTTGTGGGTTATATCCCCAGGAGAAATTTTTCTTCATGATGAGCCTTAGCAAGCAGCCCCTTGATACCTCCTACTAGCTTGTTGTATCATTTCTCTGCTATATGAGCCAGCCATGTGGTCCCTCACCCACCTATATTGATCGTATGTTTGAAGGTGGGTCTCCAGAATCTAAAGGTATGTCTTGTCGTTTGATGATTAAGTATTGGGTTTACTTATCATGGATACTTCTGGGTATGGATTGATGGGGGCATTTGGCGGAAAGAGTGGGCTTAGATTGTGCTCCTATCCCCTTGATATCTTTTGGTTGCTACCCTTGGATCATAGTCCGGTGGGATCTCCTTTATTGACCATTTGGTTCTAGGGTGGTACTACTTGGGAAACCCCAACTTTGGGTGCATGGTATGGCTCCTTTATCTGCACATATCACTCCCTTTCCACTCACTATACCCCCATTCATCTTTTCTCCCACCTGGGCCCACATAGGGCTAGCCTCTCTATCCCCTTGCCCCCACCTTGGTTCAGGCCTAGAATGATGCCCGAGACATTGAAGCAATTAAAACAAAATGTGAAAAGCATAAATGGCCACATTTAATAGGAAATTGTACCACAAAATGAAAAATATGGTGGAGACAAAAATAATTAGCAAGTGGGAAAAACCCATTACATGAGCGCTACCCCAACCATGGCCATCACCCTGGTTCCATAGGTCGTAGATGAGCTTCCTCTCTCATTCAGGAACCCATGATTGTCCCAACCCCTGGAGGGAAATGAACCACCCTAACTTAAAAGGGGTGACCACTACTATATTATACACATCATGCTCTTGTCCTTTGAGCCCCGAGCAGTTAATTAAAGAAAATTCATAGAAGGAAAAACACATATAAATAAGGGAGGAAAAATCAAGGTCGGGGTACCTCATGTACCACGACTGCTCCCTCCTATACATTATATACCCAGATGAGGGGTTCCTTTTATCTAGCTACCCATATGCCCCATTATGTGGCCCAGGGATACCCCTCTCATTTTGTATTCCATCGCACCTATTTGTCACTTTCCACACACATTAGAAGGGTGTACCTTGGACATACAATCCTCTAACGGTTGAAGCCACCTAATAAGGTACTTGGCTAACCCCCTTTGCAGTTTCGAGACATTAGCACATGCCAAAGACCACTACATAAGGGCATGCCATTATGAAGTTACCATTTTTTTATCCATGGTTTGTAAGCTCATTTACCCGATTATTCTAATGACTGAATGTACTAGAAGCCTAGGGGACACATTGGATCTTATGCAGGATTGTAGGTGATTTCCATTTGGTTTTGGTTTCCCTATATGGGATCCTGACCCCCAGAGGTACACATTGGCACATGTATGGTGTGCATAGAGAGCCATCAGCCTCCACAATAGCAGACAACACTCCACAAATCTTCATGGATGTTCAAAGACTACTAGCGATCCACTTTTGGGACGATGGTGACATGATTGGTACACTATGCCCAGCAAGCCCCCATGGGAGCCCCACACTCTTGGCAGGTGTCCCAGCACTTGTACAATGTCATGGCAGCATTCATTCCACCACCTGGACCATTGCAGAGGATCTAAAGGCATCTATAATTCATATGGAGACCCATGGGGTCATTGATGTGCCCTCAAACCCACTAAGAGCACCACAAGTCTACTATAGGCGCCACACCCTTTTCCATCATATTTCGGCGAATTTATTCCTCAATATGGAACTTCATTATGTTATTGAGCCTTTGGAGGGCCCTACAACATGCATACATTATTATTTGGCCCCTTGTGAGGCTTGTTCTTACATTATGAGCTAGTATGGTGGGCTTGTCACCATTAGGAGTTATTATTTGCACATTATTTTATCTTTAGGGGCCCATAGGCTAATTCGAACTCCTTAGGAAGATATATATTGATGTTAGATACATTCATTTGTATCATCACTTGACTTGGGATCTCTTTAACTGTAGAGAATTTTTGCACTTTTTCCTTGGTGGATATTTTTGGAGATGGATGAATTTTGATGTATGGATTTGGGCTATCTCTCTTGTATTGGAGATTTATTGAGCAAATGAAATGCTGGTTGGATATACTCTATAACATTGTAAGTAATTTTTTATCCTATTATTCTTGTTGTTGCATACTGCTAAAATTAGGGCCAATTGTTGCATTATCGAAATGTGGAATTGAGCAGGTTTTAGCTAATTTAATTTATGGGCCAATGTTATATGAATGAAATGTCCTAGAGATTTATTTATCTCAAGAATCTTGCATCATTTTCTTTGAAGTATAAATGCTTGAAGGCCACTTTTCTTTTCTTTCTCTCAATATTGGACAAAGTTAACTTTATGGGCCTCCTTGATTAAGAAACCAAGTTCTTACTCAGCATTATCCTTAAACTCCATATCCCCATGTGAACTACGCACTAATACCTCAAAAGGGTGATCATTTCAACCCTCTCTCAACCATTTTCCACTTTTCCCCTAATTCTAGCCCCATTGGGTCACCTAGGGCATTAATTTCCCGGCAATTGACCCAAGGAAAAAAATTGATCTCCTCTAGGGTACTGTGTTGGTGGGTCCCCTCCCTCTCCTCCAAATTTGAGGCCATTCTGGCGGTGGAATCTCTAGGAATCCCAAGCCCTAGCTCTAGGATCAAATCATGCCTAGGCATCCCCAAGGCTAGACACTAATAGGATCAATTCAACCCTTTAAAGTGTATATTCTTGTTTAGTCCTTTCCCATCACCTTGTCCGAGATAGGAACACCATTGGTTTTTACATTCCATCCCCAAACCTAAGCTGGGTCCACTTGGCCCCGTGTGGTCCCACTTCTCAATAAAGATTATTTGTTAAAGACCATTTGGGAGTTCAAGTTTCCAAGGAATATATGGATTGAGAAACTCCTTTATAAGCTTATTGTTTCTCCCTTAACCCTCCAATCCTCACCCCTTACCCCCAGTGGACCAAGTCCCTTGCCTAAAGAGCAAGCAAGTTCCATATTTCATTCCATCCTTGGGAAAGGGTTTTAAGGGTCACTTCTCACCTATCCATTGACATCTACTTTACAAAGTGATACCTACACTACCAGGACTCCTCCCATGGGTGAAAGTTCGTAAAGAGTGGGGAGACTTAGTTGTAGTGACAATGGGCTAAGCCTCCACTGTTTCACTTGACTTAGTAGTTTCCCTCTTAGGAACCCCCTTTAGGTCCCCTACTGGTTTGAGTGGTAACATTTATGGCATCGTTTTTGGTGAATGAGACATGTGTTTTATTCCTCTTACGACATATCAACATATAATTATTGGCAACTCCATTGGAAGAACGAAGCCCTAGTTCTTCATTGAACTTTAAGGCTGATGCTTGTAGGGTGAAGCAAGCATTTTCTAGGCATCTTTAATTTCACCCTGGTGACTCCTACATATGTTTCATGCATACCTCAAATAGGTTTTCATTCTTTCATAAATTTCCCTCTTTGGACATTGGTAGCATCACTGGACATCCTAATCATGTCGTAGGAAGGATGCTACATGGGATGCCCATGTTTTAAGGTGACCCAAGCTCCGCAATTGACCATGTGGAAAAATTTAATGCACATACTTCAAAGGAGAAAGTGGTCCACCAAGATGTCCTTATGTTGTTATTATTTACCTCTCTCTATGGTCATAACTCATGGTTGCAAAATGACGAACCGAGGGGCATCTCATCTATTGAGGAATTTGTTGATGGCTTTCTTAGGCATTTTCAAGTATGCCTCGCATTGATAATTCAAGAGGGAGGATTCATCGAGCATCATAAAGACCTTGAAAATCTAAGTGATGAATGGGAAGATGAGTCCTCCTTGGGTCCACATGATGAAAAGAATGATTTTGAGAACACATGTGTTGGAAGGATGAGTCCATGGAAAGTGAAGTTGAGACCAACCTTACCTTTCTCAAGGATATTACTCTTGATGAAACCTCTTTTGAAAACCTTGAGAGAGATGATCCCATTAGCCCCTTGGAATATGAAATTGAAAATTATTTCCACATTGAAAAGGAGAAATGGGAAATTGTTGGTCCTCAATTCAATTGTGCTCCCATTTCTGACACTGACAAGGAGGATGAGGATGATATTGATCTTTTTTTCCCTTCAGGCACTACTTATGATGACATACCCTTTGATACCCTTGGAAGGAGAATATTCATTTTCCTTTGCATAAAGAGGAGTTGTTGGAACTGATCAATTTTCCTTTTAGAAGAGACCCAATATTTGGTACTAAGGACATTAATATGGATCCCACTTCTCTTCATTATGATTCTGTGTTCAAATCACTTGAGCCTTTAGATTATGATTTTGGGAAAGAAAAACCCATTGAATGCAATATTTCTTTCTCCCTTTTTCCTATTGGTCATCATCTTGATTCTTTATCAATTGATTTCCTCACCCCTGGTCATATGATGTCAAGTAACTATGATCCCTTCCCCCTGCTTGAGTATAGTGTCAAGGAAAATCCCTTCGTCGATTATACTTTTCATCCTTGGACGCACCCTCAGGGTTTTGATCACTCCATAGTCTTCCCTCTCTAGTGTAATCATCATGTGCAGCTTACTAGACTTGTTCCTCCATATTTGTGGCCTCCCTTTCCCATTAATCATAACCCAATAAAGTCCATAAGCCATGACGTAAATAATAAGGAAAATGGTGGAAGTGATATGCCAGAGGTTTCCATCCATCAAAATTTTATGAGCTTGGTTGTTGACATCTCTATATTTTGGTTGCAAGAGAAGATCTCACGGACTAGATCATATCCTTCTCTCACCTATTCTCACATAATTATCCATGTGTGGGCATCATATTCTTCCACCCCCTGCCCACAACACCCTCCATGTGTTTGGGTTTCCATTCGCTTTGGGATTTGCTACATGAGTAGTCATACTCGCAAGCATATCTATAGTGATATGATGATGTGTTGGTTGCATTGGCTTTATGCTTACACTTAGAAATAGCTTTGTCATATGCATTTTAGGGTAGGATGCATTGCATGATGATTTTTGCATTAGAACTAATTGCATAATGTTTCTCATGATATATTAGATTGCATTTAGGGTAGAAAAAAATTGCATATTTTATTTCTTGTTGGTTTATGGGCTAACATTAAGCATGGGTGATCATCACACACCGTGAAAAGCATGTTGCCCCGTGGTTTTGATCTTTGACGTGTGCAGGTAAAAGGTCTACGATGACCAACATATTGTTGGAGTTCTCATGACCTCCCGTTCGAGCAGCCTCATCCACTTCTTCAAGAGATCATGCCCCAGTTCTATAGGTTTTAACCCCGTACAGAAATTACCTACTTACGAATTCTAAAATGTAGAAAATAAACAATGCGAGAGAATAACACATAAAACACATATACACAGAGATTTTCCCCTGGATCCCAAAACCGAGACTACTAGATCAATTTTTCATTATTTTCCTTTCAATGTTACAATACATATTTATACTTTCCAAAGCATCAAATACCATGGACCGAAAACCATCGCATCCAAAACCATGGACCGAAAACCATCACGTCCAAAACCATGGCCTGAAAACCATCGCATCCAAAACCATGTGCGAAAACCATGCACAAAACCATAGGTAGGTCCGCCCAACCTAATATAAGGTCCAAAAAAAAAATTTCCCGTTGCGTTGCCCCGGACCCCGTAGGGGGGGGCTACCCACCCCCCTCAAACCCCCTGGACAGGGGGGGCTCCGCCACCCCTCTAACCCCCCGATTAACTATGTGGGCTAGTCGTGGAAAGAATATAACACAACCCAACATTCTCCCACTTGTTGTTTTCTTTCCATAGGAGAGCTTAGTCATTTATCCACCCCTGCAATGCCCATTGTTTCTATACACCAAGAGAACTTCTCAGAGCTCACAGATTTTGCTAATGCATCTACAGTATTCTTCAAAGTGTCCACCTTTACCAGCAACACCCTTTTGTCCTCTATCATATCCCTCACAAAGTGATACTGAACATTATTGTGCTTTGTCTTTGAATGGTAAGCAAGGTTCTTTGACAAGAAAATTGCACTTTAGCTGTCACAGTCTATCCTTATAGCTCCCTATACTAACCCCATAATTAAACACAATCTCTGCAACCAAACTTCTTCCTTGCTTGCATGAGTGGCTACCATGTATTCTGCCTCTGTAATTGATAGTGCCACTACAAATTTTTCTTACTCATCCAACTGACTGCACCTCCAAATAGGTTAAACACATACCCACTTGTAGATCTTCTCTGATCCAGAGCTCCATCCTAGTCCGCATCAACAAAGACACGGATATCCAAAACTCTGTCCAATCCCGGTCTTCCTTGGTAGCACAAACCATAATCACTAGTGCCATGCAAATACCTGAAAACCCGCTTCACTAATGTCCAGTGCTCCTTCCCTGGTTTTGACATAAACCTACTCAATACTCCTACTGCATCTGCAATGTCTCGTCTAGTACAGACCATTGCATACATCAAGCTACCGACTGCACTTGCATATGAAACACGGGACATGTCCTCTTCCTCTTCTTATGTCTTGGGACACTGTTTAGCATATAACTTCACACCTACATGAATAGGAACCTTCATCGGTTTACTATCCTGCATATTAAACCTCTGCAGTATTGTCTCGACATGCTTCCTCTGGTTTAACCAGAGGTTCCTCTTTGCTCGATCTCTTTTAATTTCCATGCCCAAAGTATAGTTTGCAACACCAATATCTTTCATGTTGAATTTGGAGGACAATTGGGTCTTCAAATCTTGGATAATTTCTTTATTATTTCCAACCAACAACATATCATCCACATACAAGACCAGATAAATAACACGGTCACCAATTAATTTAAAATACACACAGTGATCTGCTTTGCTTCTGGTGAAGCCAAGTCACCGTATAAATGTATCAAATTTCTGATACCACATCCTTGGTGATTTTTTTAGCCCATACAGAGACTTCTTTAACTTGCATACCAGTTCTTTCTTACCCTTCACCGCAAAGCCTTCAGGTTGCTTCATGTAAATATCATCTTCCAGATCCCCATGAAGAAATGCTATCTTTACATCTATCTGTTCTACCTCAAAATCAAAAGCAACAACAACAAATAAAAGTAATCTAATAGAAGCTACCTTGGCAACAGGAGAAAAAATATCACCAAAATCAATTCCTGACACCTGGGAATAATCTTTTGCTACCAACCGAGCTTTGTATTTCTCCACCTTTCCTTCTGCATTTGTCTTCTTATTTAACACCCATTTTCTCCCAATGGGTTTCCTTCCAGCTGGAAACTCCACCAGATCCCAAGCCTCATTTTTGTGCAAAGATGCTATTTCATCAACAATGGCCTCTTTCCAAAGTTTTCCATCCTCTGAATCTACTACTTCCTTCATAGTTTTGGGATCATCATCAGTAACAGATAAAGAAAAATTTGAACAGAAAGCAGATGGACTATACCTTTCTAGCTGCCTTCTTTCTCGAACTGATCTTCTCACACCCGAAGTTTGTGGCTCTTCATCTTCTGATTCCTCCTCTGCTGTAGAGCCTGATTCTTCCTCCTTAAGCTCAAACTCTATCTTATCATGTTCCTTTGATTGGACTTCATGTTTAATAACATTTTTCACCTCTCTGAACACCACGTCCCAGTTGTATACAACCTTCCTTGTTACTGGATTCCAAATCCTATAACCCTTTAAACCATCCTTATACCCAATAAAGATGCACTTTTCAAATTTACTATCCAACTTGGTTCTTTTCTCCTTTGGAACATGTACATATGCATCACATCCAAATATCCTCAGATGTGAAAGAGAGGGTTTCTTACCAATCCATACCTCTTGTGGAGTCTTACCCTCCAACGCTGATGAAGGTGATCTATTGACCAGGTAGCATGATGTCTCCACCGCCTCTGCCCAAAATTCTTGTCCTAACCCGGCACCATTGAGCATGCTTCTTTCCCTTTCCATCAACATCTTGTTCATTTTTTCTGCAACTCCATTTTGCTTAGGTGTGTATGGAGTAGTATTTTGTCGTGCTATCCCACACTTCTTACAGAATTCTTCAAATTCCTTACTGCAAAACTCTCCACCGTTATCTGACCTCAACACCTTTATCTTCTTCTCTATGTGGTTTTCCACCAGAGCCTTAAATTCTTTAAACCTATCAAAGACTTCGGATTTCTTCTTAAGGAAATATATCCATGTATTCCTTGAGAAGTCATCTATAAATGATACATAGTACATAGACTTACCCAGTGACGGAACCTTCACAGGTCCAACCACATCACTGTGCACAAGCTCTAATATTTGTTTCGCCCTCTTACCACCAGAGGGGAAACTCACCCAATTCTACTTCTATATACACAATTTTCATAATCAAAATCCAAAGAGCTATTACTCATACTTTCTACCATACCTTTACCATGAAGTATTCAAAGGCCCTTCTCTCCAATATGTCCAAGCCTTTGATGCCACAGCATGGTCTTCTCTCCAGAGACCACTAGATTTTCTGCTCCACTTTCAGGAACCATAGAACTATTGCACCCATCAATAACAGTGCTACCTTGCAGCTTGTACAAAGTTCCAATCCAAACTCCCCGCATCAATACTAATGCTCCCCAAACCATCTTGCAGGTATCCTTCTCAAACACTGTTTTTACACCTGCATCATCCAGCTTGCTTACGGAAATCAGGTTTCTGGCCAATGCAAGAATATACAGAACACCTGGAAGTGTTCTAACCCTTCCACCTTGCAACTTCAACTTTACTTTTCCGCGGCCAATGATTCTAGCCTTCCTGTCATCCCCCAAGAAGACATCACCACCATCATATTTCTCATACACGCATAACCATTCTCTATGGGGAGTGAAGTGAAAGAATGCACCTGAGTCAATCAACCATACCTCATGATCTACATGTGTACTTGAAGAAGCCAAGTACACATCCCCACCTTCATCTGAGGTGGTTTTCGCCTCTGCAAAAGGAGCATCATCAGATCCCTTTCCTTTGTCAAGAGCTTTAGATTTACAATCCATTTTGTAGTGCCCTTCCTTTCCGCATTTCCAGCAAACCACCTTTACAGGTTTTCCTGGAGATTTAGATCTCCCTCTAGATTTAGATCTCTCACTCGATGACTTATTTTTGTTTCTATTTTGGGACTGTCCTCGTACAAACAAGGCATCACCATTCCGGCTCTCCATATTTTTCCGTTTCATCTCCTCCGTCAGCAAGGATGAGACTATTTCATCAAACTGCAAGGTAGTTGCATTGCTACCTATTGCAATAACCAAACTATCCCATGAATCTGGTAGAGAACACAACAAACTGATATACTTATCTGCATCTAAAATTTTAATATCAACAGATAATAACTAACTTACCACAGTATTAAATGTGTTCAGATGCTCTATCACCGAGTCTCCATCTTTCATCCTCAGGTTATACAGCTTTTTCTGTAGGAACAGTTTATTCACCAGAGACTTAGATTGATAGAAAGTCCCTAACTTGTCCCACAAAGCCTTCACCATAGCTCTCCCTGATACATTTAACAATACTGAATCTGAGACACACAATCGTATTGTGCTCTTTGCCTTCCGATCCAACTTCTTCCATTCTTCATCGGACACTCCTGTTGGTTTAGTACCCGGATCTACCGCGATCCACTGATCTTTATCCACCAACAGATCTTCCATCTTGAGTTTCCACAACTCAAAACTCTGACCATTAAATTTATTGATCTCTATCTTTCCACTGCTTGCCATCTTCTTTCACCACTAGAATCGATCTCGCAGATCTCCCACTGAACATGGTCTACTACAAGCCCGAGCGAAACCCCTCAGCAACAAAGGCATCCCCTTGAAGCCAAAACAGCGCTGATACCAAATGTAGGTTTTAACCCTGTACGGAAATGACCTGCATATGAATTCTAAGACATAGAAAATAAACAACGCAAGAAAATAACACATAAAACACATATACATAGAGATTTTCCCCTGGATCCCAAAACCGGGACTACCAAATTGATTTTTTATTATTTTTCTTTCAATGTTACAATACATATTTATACACGCCGAAGCATCCAATACCATGGACCGAAAACCATCGTGTCCAAAACCATGGACTAAAAACCATCGCGTCCAAAACCATATGCGAAAACCATGCACAAAACCATAGGTAGTTCCGCCCAACCTAATATAGGGTCCCAAAAAAAATTCTCAGGGTGTTGCCCCAGACCCCATAGAGGGGGGCTACCCACCCCCCTTAAACCCCCTATGACCCCCCCGCTGCGCAATCAGCGCAACGAAGGGGGGCTCCGCCCCCCCTCTAACCCCGCGATTAACTACGTTGGCTAGTCATGGAAAGAATATAACACAACCCAACAAGTTGGAGTCAAATGTTACCCACCACTTTGTGGGTGATATCCCCAGGAGAAATTTTTTCCAGCATCCCCTTGATACCTCTGACTAGCTTTTTGTTCCATTTCTCTGCTAACTGAGCCAGCCATGTGGTCCCTTACCCACTTGTATTGATCATATGTTTGAAGGTGGGCCTCCCAAATTTAAAGGTATGTATTGCCATTTGGTGATTGAGTATTGAGTTTACTTATCATGGACACTTCTAGGTAAGGATTGATGGCAGGGTTTGGCAGAAAGAGTGGGCTTAGCTTGTGCTTTTGTCACCTTGATCTCTTTTGGTTGTTACCCTTGGATCTTAGTCCCATGGGATCTCCTTTATTAACCATTTGGTTCTAGGGTGGTATTACTTGGGAAACCCCGACTTTGGGTGCGTGGTCCTGCTCCTTTATCCACGCATATCGCTCCCTTTCCACTCACTATAACCCGCCCCGCCCCCCCCCCCCCCTCTCTCATTCATCTTTTCTCCCACCTAGGTCCACATTCCCATTATGGGTTCACATACGACTAGCCTCCTTATCCCCTTCCCCCACCTTGGGTCAAGCCTAGAATGATGCCCCAGAGGTTGAAGGAATTAAAAGAAAAAGTAAAAAGCATAAATGGCCACATTTAATAGGAAATTATACCACAAAATGCAAAAGAAGGTTGGGACAAAAATATCTAGCACATGGGAAAAAGTAATTACATGAGCCCTACCCCAACCATGGCCATCACCCTAGTTCCATAGGCCCTAGATGATCCTCCTCTATCATTTAAGAACCCATGATTGTCCCAACCCCTAGAGGGAAATGAATTGCCCTACCTCAAAAGGGTTAATCACTACTATATTATACACATCATGCTCTTGTCCTTTGAACCTCGAACAGTTAATTAAAGAAAATTCATAAAAGGAAAAAGGCATATAAAGAAGGGCAGAAAAATCAAGGTCGGATCACCTCATTTACCACGACTGCTCCCTCCTATACATTATATACTCAAGTGAGGGATTCCTTTTATCTATCTACCCCTATGCCCCATTATGTGGCCCAAGGCTGCCCCTCTCATTCCCTATTCCATCTCACCTATTTGTCACTTGCCACCCTCATTCGAAGCGTGTACCTTGGACATAATATCCTCTAAGGGCTTAAACCACCTAATAATTTACTTGGCTAACCCCCATTGGAGTTTGGAGACACTAGAACATGCCAAAACCCACTACATAAGGGCATGCCATTATGAGGTGACCACTTTGTTATCCATGGTTTATAAGCTCCTTTACCTAATTATTCTAATGATTGATTGTACTAGAATCCTAGGGGACGCATTGGATCTTATGCAGGATTGCAGGTGGTTTCCATTTGGGTTTGGCTTCCCTATATGGGATCTTGACCCCCAGAGGTCCACATTGGTAAATGTAGGGTGTGTATAGAGAGCCATTGGCTTCCACAACAATAGGCAAGACTCCACGTATCTTCATGGATGTTTAGAGACTACTAGCGATCCACTTTTGGGACAATGGTGACATGATTGGTACATTATGCCGGCAGGTCCCCAGAGGAGCCCCACACTCTTGGAAGGTGTCCTAACACTTGTACGATGTCGTGGTAGCATTCATTCCACCATCTATACCATTGCAAAGGATCTACATGCATCTTCGATTCATATGGAGACCCATGGGGTCATTGTTGTGCCCTCAGATCCACTTAGAGCACCACAAGTCTACTACTTGGAAAACAAGGGTCCACCCCCTTTTCCATCATATTCTGAGTAATTTATTCCTCAATATGGCACTTCAAGATGTTATTGAGCCTTTGGAGGTCCCTACGACATGCATAAATCATTATTTGGCCCTTTGTGAGGCTTGTTTTTACATTATGAGCTAGTATGGTGGGCTTGTCACCATTAGGAGTTATTATTTGCACATTATTTTATCTTTAGGGGCCCATAAGCTAATTCAAACTCCTTAGGAGGCTATATATTTATGTTAGATACATTCAATTGTATCATCACTTGACTTGGGATCTCTCTAACCATAGAGAATTTCGTACTTTTTCCTTGGTGGATATTTTTGGAGATGGATGAATTTTGATGTATGGATTTGGGTTATTTCTCGTCTCGAAGATTTATTGAGAAAATGAAATGTTGGTTGGATATACTTTATAATGTTGTAAGTAAGTTTTGATGCTATTATTCTTGTTGCTGCATACTGCTAAAATTAGGGCTAGTTGTTGCATTATCAAAATGTGGAATTGAGAATGTTTTAGCTAATTTAATGTATAGGCCAATGTTATGTGAATGAAATGTACTAGAGATTTATTTATCTCAAGAAGCTTACAGAATTTTATTTGAAGTATAAATGCTTGAAGGTCACTTTTCTTTACTTTCTCTCAACATTGGACAAAGTTAACTTTCTAGGCCTCCTTGATCAAGAGACTAATTTCTTTCTCATCATTATCCTTGACTCCATATCCCCAAGTGAACTAAGCATTGATTCCTAAAAAAGGGTGATCATTTCAACCCTTTTTTAACCATTTTCCCCTTTTCCCCAAGCCTAGCCCCATTGGGTCACCTAGGGCATCAATTTCCCGACAATTGGCCCAAGGAAAAAATTTGATCTCCTCTAAGCTATTGCGTCAGTGGGTCCCTCCCTCTCCTCCAAATTTGAGGCCATTTTGACGATGGAATCTCTGGGAATCCCAAGCCCTAGCTCTAGGATCGAATCTTGCCTAGGCATCCCCAAGGCTAGACACTAATAGGATCAATTCAACCCTTTAAAGTGAATATTCTTGTTTGTTCCTTTCCTCTCACCTTGTCCGGGATAGGAAAATCATTGGTTGTTACATTCCATCCCTAAACCTGGGTTGGGTCCACTTGGCTCCGTGTGGTCCCACTTCTCAATAAAGACTATTTGTCAAAGACCATTTGGGAGTCCAAGTTTCCAAGGACTATAGGGATTGAAAAATTCCTTTATAATCCTATTCTTTCTCCTTGAACCCCCCAATCCTCACCCCTTAGCCCCGGTGGACCAAGTCCCTTGCTTAAAGAGAAAGCAAGTTCTATCTTTCATTCCATCCTTGGGAAAGAGTTTTCAAGGTCACTTCTCACCTATCCATTGACATCTACTTTACAAAGTGATCGCTACACTACCGGAAATCCTCCCATCAGTGAAAATCCATAAAAAGCAGGGAGACTTACATGTAGTGACAGTGGGTTAAGCCTCCACCGTTACCCTTGTCCTAGCAGTTGCCCTCTTAGAAACCCCCTTGGTGAATGGTAACATTGCCTACTTAATAATCATTCCACAATTATATCAATCAAGTTTAAGGTCAAATGTCCAAAATTATTGTGGGAAGTTGAACTGGTTTCGTGGGGCTGCGGAATTCGTAAATAAATTTTTAAAGGCCAAGTCTAAAGCTATTAGATCATGGATTAAATTTTTTTGTCGTCAAGGATTTTGAAAAAACTAGTTATATGAAAAAAAAAAAAAAAAAGTTGAACTTTAAAGAGATTCGTCGAGGGTCCATCCAACTACACTACAATCGATTGTCATTCCCAAGTCGATTCTCAATTTAGTAGGTGATATCATCAATTACAGGTAGGCCGCAGTCCCATCTCCAGAATGCCTAAAGTGATTTCAGCCGAATTACATACAGCTGCACAAAGGGATCAATTACTCAGCGAGGAACTCCTAGTCGACTTACATTGTTTATCAAGCGTCGATTTGTTGGGTGACTTCATGGTTTTTGCATGCCAAATTATTTGTCCAGGCCACAACATTTTCTCCAGGCCGAGAGTTCATACACTCAGAAGAACGGAAATTATTGAAATTATGTTACCTCATGCACTTCTAAAGAGTGGACAGAATTTGTCCATATTCTAATCCCGTGAAGTTTTGGGCTTTAAGAATTAAGAGAAGTTAACTTATATGCATAACGAAAGATTTTCTGATGGGATGTTTTATCATAAAAGGGTCAATATCAGTCACATTTGGGCCCCATTACAAACATTGTTGAGAGCATATCCAAATTGAAGGTTAATTCTGGTACAAAATGAATGCAATAATTTCCTAAGGAACTGAGTTGAAGATCCTATGCTTCCTCTAAAACTTGTGAATTTAACTGAACGATGTGGCTGGGATTTCCATTGAGTGGCCCGAAATTCATTGCCTAGATTATTTTACCAGTTTTTGCTTCATTATTCAAACTCGTTTCCCTTGGTGGATCAGTCACTATATCAACAACGTGTGTGCAAGGCTGAATTTCTCCAGATTGCAGAAAAAGTCTCTTTGATAATAGTGTGGAGTGTTGGTTGGAAGAAAGCACTAGACCTAAAGACTTCACTTAAGGTTGTGGTCGTTCCTTACTTCCTGGGCGTAGTCTCTCTCCTCAGGGGGTTGATAACAATTATTTCTTGGCCATGTTTCTTACCTGGCTGAGCATGGAAACAGTGGGGAATAATATATCTACCTATGGGTTAAGTTAGCTTAAGAAGACAGGTAAAATACTCCTTGTGTACCATCTTGAAACCACGTGTTTCCATTACTGCTAAGTGTGTATTCTGAGCTTATCTAAAGGCTGAAGCGGTGTGTAAAGCATGAAATAATGTGGGAGGCCTCTACCGGAGAATGCACTGCTGAAATTACCGCTGAGCTTGGCCATTGTGCTAAAATTTACTTATAGATTTAGTGACCAGATTCATTTGTTCCCAAATTGATCACTATATATTTATATTTCTAGCATAGAAAGTCTGATGAATGGTGTTACAGTTATATGCCAGCCATGTGTGAATTTTCTGAGTCTGATATAAGTTTACATTATCCTGAAAAAATATATATATATATATATATATATATAAACCATCTACAACATGTTCATCTTCTAACTGTTTAACCAAATTCCTCAAAGACAATATATCAAGTACAATTCGAAATTGGTGGCATAACAGAGATAATTTTGCAAGGGAATTTTATCATTCTTTTGAAGAGACAGAGGTATATTTTGAAGGTTGAGTTGCTTATTTCCTTAACTATGAGCTGTTGAAGTTGATCTAGAATTTTTTGAGTCGTCCATTTAACCCAGAACTCAGTTGGAGTAAGTTCTAGGGGAGTTTCCAGTCTGAAAATTGGAGGACAGAATACATGAGTCAAATGTTATTGGTCAAAGAGTGTGGGCCTTCTATGTGTGTTTATTGTTGTTAGTGTCTTCCAATACGATGTTGGGCAGAGAGAGAACTGTGTGTTATTTTTTGTAAATGTATGAAGTTGGGAGTGTGAGTTGTTGTCATGAGGTGAGAAAGTCTATGTATGAGTCTTATGTATGCCATGATAATAGTGAAATGTATTGCAGGGAGCATGTCTTGATTTGCTGGTCAAGATTATTGTGTCAATGTATGTGTAAGGAAATTTTCATCTTTGGAGTCAAAATATTGGGTTGTAAGTTAGGAGATTTTGTAAGTTAGAGTCATGTATAAAACATTTTGGTGTACTTGACTTCATTAGACTAAAACATGGATCAAACCTTTATAAACGCCCTTAATAACCCAATAGCAGCAAACAACAGACCCTTCTCAAAGGGGGTCTATGTCATTCTTTAGAGAGAACAGCCAAAGGATGTGCAAAAGGGGGACGAAATAGGGCACAAAATATTTGCTCTTGGGACAGATTTGAAGCACATGAGGGTCACATGGAAAGTTCTCTTCAAAATTGATGAACTAGATGCCCTCCTTTCCAAAGTGAGACAATTAGAAGGGAATAAACTAATTTGGGCTCTAAAACCAGCAATGCTTGCTCTCATACAACCCAACTTCTTGGAGAAACCTTGTGAAGGGGTTAGACTTCCATTGTCTTAATAACATCATGAGACTAACGGCCCCTGTAGCCCCTTACAATGATGATGTTATGAGGATAGTTTTCAGTTTGATAGTAGAAACTTTCTAGGACATGGACAACAATGCAAGCTCTACCTTTGGGAAAAAGCTGAAGATTTTAGAAGTCGTGGCCAATGTCAGAACATATGAAGTCATGTTTGATCTTGAGTGTGATGATCTTATCCTACATATGTTGCAATGCTTCTTCAACATTAGGAAACATCATCCTGACACAATCATAGCACACATGCAATCCATCTTGTCATCATGTATGATAGGTTGTGATGCCATTTGTAGGGAGCTACGGGCTAGATTGTTGACCATTTGGTGGAAAGAACAGTTGGTTTCACCCGTTTCTTATGAACTGGCCGAAAGGTTGGCTGAGCAAATTATTTGGTTGTTCAGGAAAGAGTTGACTATGGAGGAGTTGCTCAAGTTTGTTGGATCATGCAGCAAGAATGAGCTGAGGAGGAAGGGTCTCTTCTTCATTTGTAAGGGACGTTGGGGACCTGATCACTCATGCTTGAGTGACACTCAGGAGATGATAGAGGTTGGGAAGGTGGAGATTCCTTTTGACCTTCAGGGTGAGGATTCTTCTTTAGACGAGTTCATGGGTTCGTACGAGGATGCCTCTGAGGAGCATGAGTCATGTGGAGTTGTTGACAACAGGCCATATTTATATTTAGGTGTGTATGGTGAGCAGTCAGGGGACCTTATGTGAGACATTTAGGATGATAAGTCACCAGCGATGATTCAACATGAGCAAAATATGGTGGAGCATGAGCTTGCAATAGGATGTAGGTTGGCCACTCATCAATATTTCAGCATAACATCAGCATGGTGAGGTTAACCTTGGTCTATTCCAAGGGTTGGATTGGAGAGAGGTGATGAGTTGGTACGTGGTGGATGGAGCAGCACTCATGATTGGAGTTATAGCACAACAAGAGCCATGGAGCCTTGATACTTGTTCTTGGTGGCATTGGGATCCAGGAGGATTTGTTGATGACAGGTTCAGTCAGAGATTGGTCTGGAATCCAGGCATTGAGGGTTCCGTTCATGGTGGGTTGTCACAGAGGCATGGCATCACCCAGTGGTTCGTATGGGATCTAAGCGTTGGGTCTCAATTGTGTTGGGCCTCTAAATTGGTCCACAGGTTTGGATTGCTTGAGGGTAAGCAATCTTGGAGTGGGAGGATTTGTAATGTCCCTTTTTTTGGTGTTCCTTATGACATGGTTAGGATGGACTTTCAAAGTTGGGGGCAGACAAGTGCGGGTTGGTGTCATCATTGGGCCCATGGGATTTTGAGGAGTTTCTATGAAGTCCAATGGCATTCGCTTTGTATATTACATCATCTGCAGAGTTTGCCTTTCATTCTAGTGCATTCTGACAACTTTCAAAAAACAAAGTTATTATTGGGCCTTACTCAATCAATTATGCTTAAGGTGGCATTACGAGAGGAATATGTGACAGGACATCTTAGCGTAATAACTCGTTGGAAACAAAATGAGAAGATTTACAAGATGGGATGGTTATATGTGAGTTTTAGTGACCTGAGGAGACATGGTGGCCAATTTACCCATTTCCCGCATTAAAAGAATATCTTAATTGAAATAAAAGATGGAAAAGTGTTCCACGATTAAAATAATAATAAAATAGGATGTTCTAGAAGAGTCCATCAGATCTATAAAAGAGGAGGAGTAGACCACTGGAGGACATCTTGGATTTGATATTTCTTCTTGTATGAGAGATTTAGAACCTGGTTCTCTACTACATTGGTAGCCCCAGAATGGAAACCCTCGGGTGATTCAGTGAGATTGGGTGAGAACCCATCTCCACTTGGTGAATTCATCGAGAATCCACAGGAGAGCTCAGCAGTATAGTTCATTTCAAATTGGAGGGCTAGCAAAGCAGTGTAGTAGATTATCTTGGATGTCATCTTTTCATCTTAGATATTTCTATTGTATGTGCATGTAACCCCAGTTTACCCATTATAATAAAACCTGAGAATTTTCATGTTCATTGTGTTATTAGGTTGCAGTGCTCTATTTGTTTTATTTTACATGGCAATATTTTGTTAATAAAGTGTTGGTTTTACGGTGAAATTTTGAGGTTGAGTAAATTTCTGCAAATTTAGAAAAGTATCTCGTTTGGGACATTACATTGGCTCCCTCATATGGAACCCTCAAGATCTATAAAAATGGACACTCGTTTCACTTTAAGGGCATGATTTGAACATTGATCTGAGTCAAGATACCTCTACGACCTATGTAGTCTTCAAGATCTTCTTGGGAGGTTGAAATTTTGAAAGGACTTACTGGGTTATTCTTTTCGTAAGGGTTTCACTTGGTTTTTCAATCCCATTTTGTAGGTAGTTTTAAGGGATTTCACACACTTTTGAAGGGTTAATTTTCTATCACATTGAAACTAATCCAGAAAGGGACTTGCTCACCACTCTAAAGTTTCACTCAAATTGTGACATTCGACCCTTTGTTAGGGAAAATATCTAAGCATGATTTGAGCAGTTCGATCACCTTTGATGCATACTTGCGGCCTTATATAACCTTGCAAGAAAGGTAAAACTATGATGATATCTAGTTCAAATTTAACTGGCCTAATTTTTACACTACCAAAACTTGTCTATTGCATGTCTATTTATGGAACAAATGGGATAGACTTGAGTTCTCCTTTGCGCTCTACAAATATGAGGAACCATTGAAGCTATTTTGTCTTGTATCTAATTTAGTGGAGGAGTTTTAGCTCGGTTGGGGGACGCAAAATTATTACAAAGCTGCATCATTTTGGTCCTCCTATGGCATAAATTTGTGCACCCTTGACATATATTTTGTTCCATTCTTATGCTTGTTGGAAAATAGATTAGGGCAGCGTGTTAACATTTTCCTCACATGATATTTACTTATGATATTAAGGTTTTATTTTTGTTATTATATTTATGTTCTCATCATTAAATAAATGTCAAAACAATAGATATCACATGAACACAATATATAGGCTCCAAGCCAGGGGAAAACCCCTCCGAAGGGGAAAACCCACAAGAACTTTTCTTCTTATTAATTCAAAAGGAGACTTCCAATACCTAAACAAGACCCTTTGCTTCCACCAAAACACAAGTCAACCAACTAGCGAATCTTCCCTTCTTAACTTCCAATGATAAACTGCAAAGTATTCCTATAAATTTAAACTGAGAATGCCCAAGAAATTTCACATATTCCATACCTTCAATGATATATAGGGCAGACTGACCTTACACTAGGCCCTTCTAGCCTTTTTGTGTCCTTCGCATCCTTTTTGAACTACAGACCATCTCTAAAATGAAGTACGTATATGTATGTCTAAAAGGAGGTTGAATAACCTCCTTATATATCCTTTCAAAAGATCTTTAAGCCCACTCTTAGGCTGACTTCAGCTAGCTAGTCGACTTGTTCTTAGGAGCATTATAGACAATTTCCAAAATACAAAATAATTTTCTTTCTTTGTTACTAGTTCCCAAGAGGGTCTTTCACAAAATTAAATTGACACTTTGACTTAAGACAATCCTATAGTCATGCAATGGATTCCTTGACCTATTTGACTAATGGCCCAAGAATGAAACTTGTGCTTTGTAAAATAATTTTTCTTTTACAATATTTTTATTTTTCTTGTTTTTGACAAATATAAGAATTACATCCTGTCATGAACCAAATAATAATTATGAAGACAGATACTAGTTACATTTTCCAACACTCCCTCTTAACTAGTGAGGTATCATAATTTTTTAACCGGTACAAAGACAATACTCACTTTGAAAATTTCTCATAAGAAGAGTATCACAAACAACATGTACAATGTTAGAGATCTAGATACCATCTAGGTTAACTGTGAAGGTATCAGGGGAATCTAGGTATTGTATAGGCTACCTTCCAAGGTACCATCCCAACAGGGATCTAAGTGTCATCTAGGCTACCTGCCAAGACACCAACCCTAACAGGGTTCTAGGTATCGTCTAGGCTACCTTCTAAGGTACCAACTCAAAAAGGATATAGGTGTCATCTAGGCTACCTGCTAAGACACCAACTCAACAAGAATCTAGGTGTCATCTAGGCTACCTATCAGGACACCAACTCAACAAGGTTCTGTGTATCATCTAGGCTACCTTCCAAGACACCAACTCAGTAAGGATCCAGGTGTCATTCAGGCTACATGTCAAGACACCAACAGGGATCTACGTACCATCTAGTCCATCTACCAAGGTACCAACCATAAAAATGATTTGGATATCATCTAGGTCAAGATACTAACCCTAACTGGGATCTAGATATCATTTAGACCAATATATTGACCCTAACAAGGATCTAGGTATCGTTTAGGGCTAACTGCCAAGATACCAACCCTGAGTACCATCATATGGGCTATTTAGACTAAGGTACATTGACTCATCCAACCTCTTTATGAGGTCATTATTTTCTTAGCACTTTCCATCTTCAAGTAACAATGAGATACAACTCCATTTTCAATCATCAATGTGGAATCTCCAATATCACCATAGTATCTCCCTCTTTCCATCATTTGTATCAATAGCATTCCTACAACTACCTCTTTCCATTATGCCCATCATGAAGTCTTTCTCAAGATTTATTTTTGTCTTGTTCTTACATCTTCTTCATACAATCATGTATCTGCAATTATCAACAAGTACAACCAAGCAAAATATACATGTACAAGAGCATGATGTCAATTTTGTCAGTGAAGGGTTCTCAAGGATACTATTAGGGTTTTAGTTACAAACCCTAGATATTCCATAACCTAACCCTAACTAGGGTTTTTACTTTGAGCGGAAACCTCTTATCTAAGGATTTTGAATTTCAAGCCCTAGGGTTTAATTAATCTATTTTCTTCTAGGGTTTGACAATAGACCCTAGATTCTATCTTTAAACCCTAAAAAATCAAGAAATAGAGTTTTATAATAGAGAACACATAGTTAGGGTTTTAGATTTCACTTTATTCTAGGGGTTTTCTAATTTAATTTTTGACAAGGATTTTCTAACTATAAGTACCAAAAGTCAATGTAAAACCTTAGATTCCTATCATGTAAAAATATGCCATCTTCCAACATTTTCATAGTCTTTTGGATATAAGGAAATTGTAAAGATCCTAACATAATGATAACGCATTAAATGATTGTACCTCTTTTGTTTTTACTTATTTTTCAATACAAGGGAGGTGCTTTCCAAGTTTTAATATGAGGCTCCCTTTGAATCAAGGCTTATTTTTCAAAATTCTTTCAAGATTCAAATCTCCCTTCTAGGCTCCATTTGTGTCTAGTTACAACCTTTTGACTTCATATTTGATGAATAGTCTTTGGAATATTCCTACGATCCTCTTTCAAGGAGGTCATAAAAGAAAACGTTATAATTAAGTGATAATAAAATTAGATATACTGAGGAAGTCAACAATAATGTAATGAAAGAAAAGAAATGGAATACTTATCTTTTGTGAACAATAATGGATTCCTTTGGATTTAGTATTAATTATCATTATGCTCATCATTAACTGCTTTGCTTGGCTATATTTCTCATTTTGCTTCCTTTATTATGAACCTGTAATATTCACTGAGAAATGCCACCAAGAAAAATATACAAATACAAGAGCAAGCTATCAACTTTTTAAATCTATGGATTCTATGGTATCTTAGAGGGAGAATTCCAAGGGTTTTCATATTGAAACCATAAATTCCCTTATATTTCCATTTGAAACATCAACCCTAGGGTTTGAGGTCACACCCAAAGTCCACCATCACTTGCAAACCCTAGAAGTCAAGAGTTAGGGTTTCTATGAGGGAATAAACAGAATAGGGTTAGGGTTTCCAAGTACCAACCAAGGTATAAAATATTCAACAAGATTAATACTACAAACCCTAGAACCAAATATTTCCTAAAACCTTAATACAATTCATGTTAGACCTTATATGCATAAAAATAATTATGCATACCTTAAGGACTACATACCTTAGTCCTTCAAGGTCATTGGAAGTCTCCAACAAAGCCTTCTTTTTATAGAGCCATATCAAAGTGAGATCAAGCCAACCCTTCAAATTCTTCTAAGGTACTCTTTCAACTAAACTAGGATATCATTTCCTGAAATAGAGCTCAGGTATCCACTTCATGGAATAGAATAAAACTTTGATTCTTCTGCTAGTGCCCAAAACCTAATGCCAAAACTTCAAATGACCTTGTTTGAATGAGACTGCTTCCCAACAATGAAGTCTATATTTTTACTTTCTTCATAATTGTCTTTAAGAGAAAATTTTCAAAGATATTCTTCCCAAGGTGACTTTTCTTGACTTCAAGCTCGACTTCTATATTAGATTCAAGAGAAACCTTTTAAGGTGTTAAGACAAAAATACTTGTCAAGATGGCTAATTGTTGTTCTTCTTGAATTATTGTTAGGGTATGATTTGAATTCTTCTACAGGTCCTCAAATTGAACATTGAATGATACATGTCAATCCTCCATTATCCTTGATGATAGGAGTGAGGCTTATTATGGAACGACGGTCCTCTAGTTATGGCTCACTATAGTTTCTATAAGAACTTTGATGTTGCGATTTTGTATGTTCTATAAGTGGCCTTACTTCAAACATTAGATTCTACAAGAAATGAGATCATAGGTCTTGACCTATTTTATTATAACTTTTCAAAGATTTGTTTTTGTGGTTAGGGCTTTAATAACCACTGCAAATTCCTTACAAATAGACTTCAAAATATATTTTCTCAATAGTGATCCTTCTCTTTCTTTAGGGACACTTCTTCGTTGGTTTAATAGTCTTGATTTGAACTAGTCCATTGCAAACCTTCTTCAAAATGTGACTTAATCTTGTCTCTTAAAACAACTTAGAACTACTTTTCAAGTCTTTGACCTCCTTGGTATAGGACTGTGACCTTACCACAAAGATTTTACATATAATAAATTAAATTCTTTTAGGCTCCTTTAGGTCTTCACTCTATTACAGGGATATACCTTCCTTCAATCAGCACTCTAACAGACTCCTAGAAGTCTTGACACAGGGTTTAGCTAATCAAGAGTTTCATTTTTCTTTCTCAAATATTTTCAGCCTATACACAGAACCTTTCGACCTTCTAAAGTAGAGTACAGGTCTTCAGCTTCTATGACGGAGGTATGATCTGTCAAGGGGATGGTTTTTTAAAGTTTATTTTTTCCTTCAATTACTTAGGCCTTCAAGGAGATTGCAAGCCTTCAAACAACATTGATCTCTTTAGCTTCCAATGTCTTAAACTTACTTATCATACCATGTTGGAAAATAGATTAGGGAAGCATGTTAACTTAAAATTTTCCTCAAATGACATTTACTTGTGATATTAATACTTTGTTTTTATTATTATGTTTATGTTCTCATCATTAAATAAATTCCAAAACAATAAAGATCGCATGAACATAAGATATAGACTCCAAGCCATGGAAAAAACCCTCCAAAGGGGAAAACCCACAAGAACTTTCCTTCTTATTAATTTCAAAGGAGACTTCCAAGACCCAGACAAGCATTAGGGGATTTTTGAGGTCTAAAATGGGCCTCCTAAGGAATAGTGGAAATAATAAAATAAGATTAGATTACATCATCAATTTTAGAGGAAAAAAAGAAAAAACTATTTTTTCAACTTGTATTTTCAACTTATCTCCCTATGGGTTTGCTCAAATTTCAAGCAGAAACACACATTGGATGCACAATTTGATTCCTCATCCAAGGAGTATCCATGTCGCGTACTTTCAGTGGACCCTAATACATGAAAATGAGAAATACATGATAAACGTGATTGTAATCACATTTTTCATGTATTTCTCATTTTTCATGTAGTAGGGTCCATCGAAAGTATGCAACATGGGTACTCCTTGGACGAGGAATTGAATTTTGCATCCAACGAGTTCTCCCGCTCGAAATTTGAGTAATACCTTAGGGAGATAAGTTGAAAATAAGAGTTGAAAAAGTAGTTTTATTATTTTATTATCTTTTAATATTTTTACTTTTTACTCCAAAAATGGTGAATCATCCCCCGTGGTTGACATCATCATATTGAATCCTATTGGTTCTTATAAAGTTTATTTTGTTTGTACATTTTTCTTAGGAGGCCCATTTTAGACCTCAAAATTCCCCTAATGATCATTTGCTTCCACCAAGACACAAGTCAACCAACTAGTGAATTTTCCCTTCTTAAATTCCAATGATAAATTGAAAATTCTTCTTGTAACTTCAAGCTAAGAATGCCCAAGAAATTTCGCATATTTCAAACCTTCAACGAATTCTAAGGCAAAGTGATCTTATGGTAAGCTCTTATATCTTTTTTATGTCCTTCGCGTCCTTTTTGAAACACATACCATCTCTGAAATGAAGTGTGTATATGTATTTCTAAAAGGAGTTCGAATACCCTCCTTATATACATACCCTTTCAAGAGATCTTTAAGCCCCCTATTAGGCTGACTTCAGCTAGTTGGCTGACTTGTTCTTCAGAGCACTATAGACATTTTCCAAAAAAAAAAAAAAAATTATTTCTTTCATACAAGTGCCCAAGAGGGTATTTTACATAATGACAATGACACTTTGACTTAAGACAATCCTATAGGCATGCAATGGATGCCTTGACCTATTTGACTAATTACCCAAGAATGAAACACATGCTTTTATAAAATAATTTTTCTTTTACAATATTTTTATTTTTCTTCTTTTTGACAAATATAACAATTACATCATGTCATGAACCAAACAAAAATTATGAAGACTAATAATAGTGACATTTTCCAACAACGCTTTCCTATGTGTGGATTTTTTAGATAAATTTGTGACTGGTTTGAGTCTCTTCTTGTGGAGGCAAACTCTCTTATTTTTTGAAGCATGTGGGAGAAGCATTTACCCTATTTGTTGGTGATCTTAATTACTATGTAAACAATTTATTAGAGGTGCATCGTTTTACTTAAGGAAGTGAAAAAATTCTTGTGAAGCGTCTCAAATATGGACATCCTCTAGCTGATTATTTAACTTCTTCAAGGGTGGACTAAAGGACTAAGGGATCGTTGCATCATTCCTTTGATGATCTGAATTGTTGAAGTCTAGTTATAATGTTTGGGCATCAACTGAAGGTTTGTGGTGTGTATAGAGTTTTTGACTAATTTTACCCTTCAAAACAAGTTGTAGTATTATGATCTTTGTTCAAAAGACTCGATTATTGAAAATATAATGAAGTAACAAAGTCAAATATTCTGCAAAGAGACTCTATCTACAACAAAGACATCAACATATTAATACAAGACAATGAGAGTGCAAAAATTTGGAAAGTTCAGAAGACTTATACAAACATTATATTGACCAAGATCTAAAGTAGTGATATTAGCAGAAGGGAGGTCAGTAATGTACATCATTGACAACTAGTAGATTCAAGTGTAGTAGTGGAAATTTATGTATGATTTGGATTCATAAGAAGTTTCTTTGTAACTAATTGCATATCAATAGTTTGATTGGTTCTGAAGTTGAGCATGAATGTATATCTACTAGTATTTGTAAAGGTTTTATTGAAAATCATTGTAACTAGGTCATTTTCCCTAGTACAGGAGCCCACAATTATTTCTCTGTCATTTTCAGGGTGCTTGGGTATTGCAAGGTAGGAGAGTATACCCTTTATAGGAATGGGTATATCTTCCCTAGTTGATAGGGAAAATAGACACATCATTCTTGTCTTCATATCATGAATAAAGAATGGATGATTGAGTAAGCATCTGGAAACCTATATTCTTTGAGGATGAGGTAGGGCATCTAAGATAAGAGTAGTCAAAGAGGATTGATATTCTTTGAGGACTGGGAATCCAAGATAAGAATATTCCTAGAAGGACATACTTTGTGAACAACAAGGTGGGGTATGTGCCTTGAAAGACAATGATGATGGTGTCTGCCAGTCATTGGTCTCACCAACATTGTGGTATGATATTGTGGAGAGATAGAGTTGTTAATCAAGGCCTTTCTATGTGAAAATTTTGGTTGGTATGATGGAAATAGATGGCTTTCCAATCCGACTCTTTTTATGAGAATTTTTTAGATTAAGAATGTCCAAGTACCTTGTATGGATTATGAATACCTCCCTAGTTAAGAAGGAGTGTTGAATAAGGAGATATTAGTTGAGGAGAAGTTTAATATACGAAAACAAGGTGCGAAGGGGAAGCATATAAAAAATAAAAAGTAACGAGGTGGGTTATGAGAGCTTAATATGAATGCAACTGTTTCTAAATATTTGCATAGTTATATTATATGAATGTGAGGAAGTGACAAATTGGGGATTTCTGGAGACTCTCAGATGAATTAACGAACTGGAGGAAAAAAATGGCGAAACCCTAGGGCTTCCGCCTGCTAAACGATGGTTTTTCCTAGCCTGTGTGCGACCTTCCGGATCTGGCTTATGGCTACCGCTGCGGGCCTGCCTGCAGGTTAAGGGTCTAAGTTTTTTTTATGTTTTGGCACCATTACACGGAACAATCAGTGGTTTTTTTAAAGGTTTTGACAGTGATCCAGGCTTTCTGCTTTCGTGACTCTGCTCAGTACCTGCAGTCGGTCCCCCCTGGTCATACGGTGGTCAGGCGGTGTCTTTTGTCGATTATCATGGTCGAGGAGGACCTTGTTGACTACGAGGAGGACCCCATGCCTGAACAGGAGATTTGGGCAAATAAAAAAGGTTCGGACATGGAACCTTGGGGCAAATAGATGGTTCAGTCGACAGCTGCAGCTCACCCGGCGCAACACTCGCCCCTCCCCAGTAAAAGGCAACATCTGACAGTCAATGTGGAGGACTTATCGGCCCTAGAATGCCCACCCCTCTCGTCTACTACCTTGCATCTACTTGGCTCATGTATGCAAACATCACCCTCTTTTGATTCCCCCTTACCTTTCTCCCCGTTGCAATCCCCCCCACCACTTGTGCAGGTCTCTTTGCACTTGAACCCTCCCTCCTTCTCCTTGGCCCCGGATGGCCCCTCAAATCTTCATCGCCCTGCACGATCCTTCAACCATCCTGGTTCCTGTAGTTTGAACCCTCATTCTCCTATACGTTCGGGTTGCTTCAGCTCCCCATTACTGCCTGCTCGCCCTTCTTCTTCCGCCCAGCAAAGCACCTCGGACCCGTGTTGAAGCCTGCTAAAAGATTACCCAACAGGCCGGCGCTCGGACAAGCAGAAAAAGGGTCGGTGCCTTAGACCCTTAGATTTGGATATTAATCTGACCTTTGGTGAAGACGTTCACATGGAGGATGCAATGGAGACCGCAAGGAAAGTACTGGTTGGACGCGTCCGTGGAAGGACCTATTCAGTGGAAAGATTAAGACAATGGACCGAGGAGATTTGGGGTCACCTCCTGAAGGAACTTCCTACAATAAGGGTCCTGACCAGAGGCCGGTTCGCTCTACATTTTCATAGAGCGGAGTACACGCAAATGATTTTGTCACAATTCTGGCATATTGAGCTAGCACCAGTCCTATTGAAGCGATGGGACCCCCTATTTGATCCAGAGCGTGAACAGCTTGGAGTTGGGCCTATATGGGTGAGATTGCCTGGTTTACCTATGAAATTTTGGACTCCACAAGTTTTCAAGCGTATTGGGGATGTGTTGGGAACCTATCTGGAGCACGATCAATCCTATGAAAGAACGAGCATTATGACCATGGCTAGGATCCTTGTACACCTTGATACCAGGGCAGGACTGGAAGAGAAAATTACTCTACACCGAAGGCACTTCTCGCGCAAGCAACTACTGGACTACGAAGGTGTCCCATTTCGTTGTAGGAGGTGTCACAAAGTGGGCCATTTATACAAAGATTGTCCATTACTCTCTATGGTGACCTTGGAAAATTCGAAGGGGAGAAAAAACCAGACTTCGGTGGAGTAGAGCAAGGGTGACTCGAATCGAGGAGATGGAGACAGGAAACATGCTACGGCCCCATCGGAGACTGAGGAAGGTGCTTCAAAGAAAACAAAAAATAGGCGAAAAGCGGCGACCTCACCTCCTCGGACCCGCTCCAAGTCTACAGTGGAAGCTACTTCTATCCCAGGTAAAGTGACTATTCCTTTATCTACTGCACTCTTTTTAGAAGTTATGTACTCTGTGCTGCATTCATCTCTGCACCCTCCATCCTCTGCTATGGACACTATTCCCTCCGTCCCCTACTCCACCACCCCTCCCCCCCCCCCCCCCCCACTTTCTCCACTACTCCCACCTCCCTCAGGGAGATTACCACTCCACCCACCCGCTCCTCCTCCCATTCAGGGACAGGCTCTCATCCCTACAATCTCCAATCTAGACCTCGGCCAAAACATTTGGGGTTGGGTCTCTCCCCTGGACGGTAAAAAAAAATCTAAAGCAGCCAGAGGCCGTCCATCCAAGATCAAATCTGCCATTAAGTCGGCGGTGGTGGATGTTGCCACGGGCCGACAGTACACCATAGAAAGGGCGCTTAGAGCAATTGAGCCCTCTGCTCCTGTTTCCACATGATTTGTCTCTCATACAATTTCAGGGGACTAGCCAACCCCAAAAAGAGATTGGCTCTCAAGCGGCTTGTACTAGAAACCAAATGTGATATCCTCCTCCTACAGGAAACTCTTGGATCCTCTAATATCATTACCAGAACCCTACAAACTACTCTGCCGAGTTGGGTTTTTCAGGGTTTGGATGCCAATGGAAAATGGGGTGGCCTAGCAATTGGTATTAATCCTAAAGTGGTCAAGGTATATTCATCATGGGGAGGGTGGGGCTTCTTAGGTATGGATATTTTGGTGGGAGACCTCGGTATCAGAATTAGAGTGATCAACGTGTATGGGTCGAACCAGAATAGAGCGACATTCTGGCTCAACTTCTTGGAACATAACCTCATTACAAATGCTACCATTATTGGGGGGATTTAAACTTTTCATTGGGAATGGAGGAATCCTGGGGTCATCATGCACAAATGGATCCTATCTTGAAGCAGATGAGCACATTACTGGACACCTACAAGCTTATTGACGTTCCCATGAACAAGAAAGTACCCACTTGGCATAATAGGAGAACGGGAGAAGCCGCTTTGTGTCGAAGATTGGACCGTTTCCTAATCCATGAAAATCTACTTCACCAACTTCCCCTGTACAGACAATGGGTTGGCATTGGTGGTTCATCAGATCACCTACCTATTCTTCTTCAAATCTCTGGACCAACCAAGAAGCCGCGTCCTCCTTTCAAATTCTTTACGGGCTACCTTCAGGATCCGGAATTCATCAACCTTGTAACTGAATTCTGGCAATCTCAACCTCCGCTGCGGGAACAGAGGATGGCGGCTGATTTCTGTGAGAGACTCAAAACCCTCAGGAACAGGACCGAGGAATGGTCAAAGAGGAAGAAATGGAGAGATGAACAACATCTCGTCGATATAGAATTACAGATTGCACAGCTAACGGATGAACAGGGGCTTGGTTTCTTATCGGAGGAGTCTAAAACACATTTGAACAATCTGGAGAAACAAAAAAATAAGCTGCTACTTGACAAAGAAGAACAGTGGAGGTTGAAAAGCAAGGCCATCTGGCTGCAAGCGAGAGATGGAATTAAAAAATTCTTCCACAACTTCGCAAATGGTAGGAAGGCAACAAATACTATCTGGCAGCTGCCTAATGAACCTGATGGATGGGCCACAACTCATAAGCAGCTAGCCAGATTGGGTACTTCACATTTCAAAAGACTGTTTACGGCTCCAACATATATCAATCTACCAGAGATCATTAACCTGGCAGGGCATTTTCCAAGGTTTGTGGAACCTGAAGCAGTGGAGGATTTGATCCAATCGGTAACTATGGAGGAACTGGAAGGTACACTAAAGTGGTTCAAAAAAGACAAGAGTCCAGGGCCGGATGGTTGGCCAGTGGAATTTTACTTGGCTTTCCTGGAGCTGTTGGGAAAGGATCTTTTGGCAGTCATAGAAGAGAGCAGAATCACAGGACATATTCATCCTCCTATGAACCACACCTTCATAGCCTTGATTCCTAAGACTGATTCCCCTGCATCTTTTAACGACTTCAGGCCTATATCCCTCTACAACTGCCTTTACAAAATCATTGCAAAAATTATTTCTAATCGTATAAAACCTATCCTCTCCAATCACATCTCCCAGGAGAAATTTGCTTTCCTCCACCATCAACACATTCAAGAAGCCATTGGCTCGGCCCAGGAAGCCTTACACTCCATTAAACATAAGAACCTTAAGAGCATCTCCCTCAAAATTGATCTGTCAAAAGCCTTTGATAAAGTGAATTGGCTTTACCTTAAAATGATCCTTACTCACCTGGGGTTTCCATCCACCCTCATCTCCTGGATTATGGGCTACATCTCTTCTGTCTCCTTTGCCATCCTCATAAATGGTTCGGGTTCTTCATCCTTCAATATAGATAGAGGCATCAGGTAGGGATGCCCTCTTTCACCTCTTCTTTTCCTTCTAGTCATGGAAGGCCTGAGTAGACTTATAGCTGCAGAGAAAAGGAGAGGGGGACTTAGTGGACTAAAAATCATGGAGCATTTCTATCTGACCCATCTACTTTTTGTAGATGATATCCTGATATTTTTAAATGGGAGTGTCTGGGACTCTTCCTCACTAAATGCTATACTGATCCTTTTCTGCAAAGCAACAGGAATGGAGATAAACAGAGAAAAATCCTCCATATCCCTAACAGACTGCTCACCACAGGAATCCCAACTAGCTTTTCAAAAGTTTTCCTACCAAGAAACTGATCTTATGGAAGGAATCAAATATCTGGGATTCAGACTTAAATCGAATGGATACAAGATTGCAAACTGGACCTGGCTCATCACTAAAGTGGAAAAGCGAATCAGATGCTAGTGTCATAAATTCCTCTCTAGAGCAGGCCGAATTATACTCATAAAATCAGTCCTTGAAGCCACCCCGGTATATTGGATGTCACTAGCCTGGATACCGCATGGGATTCTTCACCGAATTCAACAAATTTGCTGCAAATTCCTCTGGAATGGTAAAAAAGAGGGCAAAACTTTTGCCTAGGTAAATTGGAACAAAATTGCCACACCAAAGAAGTGGGGAGGTTGGGGACTCAAAGTACTCCCGGCATTTGCTCAAGCTTTGGCGGCCAAACAGGGTTGGATTTTGTTGAAACACAATAGTCTCTAGGTGGAGGTTATCAACCATAAATATATATGGCCGTCGACCATCACTGACTGGGTCAGAGGCACTTCTTGGAATAGGAGAGGTATTTCAGTAATATGGAGGGCTATCCTCAATGCTATGCCAATTATCAAAGAAGGATTACTTTGGAGGATTGGAAATGGGGCATCTGTCCGTATTGGCATTGTCCTTGGCCGGGCTGTGGAAACTCCCATATATTACCAGATGGTTTGATACATCATCTTAATAACAGAGGTATAAAGTACCTTGGACAGATTGGAGACCAGCAGAACTCCACCTTTCATTTGCAAGCATGATTGAATGAACAACATGGACATATCCCAAATGAATGGATTATACCTTTTCAAAGTTACATTCAGGCACTTATAGAATCACATGTCAGATTAAGGAATTCAGAGGATGAACTTATATGGGCACTCTCAAAATCTGGACAGTATACACCAAAACTGGGATATGACAAAATCATTGCTGATAGAAAACTGGAGGCCTTAAAAAGCTGGTGGGAAACATTATGGAAATTAAAAGCTCCTCCGCGTACCAGACTGCTGATGTGGAATATATTGGAAAACAAGATCCCCACTGGATCGTATCTAAAAAAAAGGGCTTTCCTGGGACCTACCCGATGTGTACTGTGTTTTCAAGATGAAGAAACGACTCATCATCTCTTCCTTTCTTGTCCCACTACCAGGAGCATCTGGTATCAGGTCACTCAAACTCTAAATTTAAATACTAACTGGCAGGGGGCAGACATCAGCTCAGCCTAGGAACATTGGTGGAGTTCCTCGACAATGGACAAACCTCGGAACCTCCCATTACTTGTCTCTTGGCATATTTGGATCAAGAGGAATACTGTTATATTTGAGGACAAACCGGTCAACTGGAACCTTATCCATCCTAAAATCTGTGCGGCATATGATGATATTCCTAATGACATCTGCAACACGAGACCTTGGCCTATCAGGCAGGAGCAGATCAATAGATCAATCCCTTGGGCCTATTTCGACGGGGCTGCCCAACAGCATGGCTGTGGGGGTGGCATTTATTTCCATTTATCTGAAACCCATTACTTTTAGATTAGTATGGATCTAGGGCCGGGAACAAATAACCTTGCAGAACTGATTTCTCTCCGACATCTTTTATACTTTGCTATAAGGAAAAACTGTCGAAACCTACAAATCTTTGGAGATTCAAAGATTGTGACAGATTGGTTCAACAACACTGCTATCTGTTATGCATACACATTGAGGAATATATTGGAAGAAATTGTTTTTTTCAAAACATTTTTTGACCAATTATCTGTTTCTCATATCTACAGGGAAAGAAATGAAACTGCTGACCGGCTTTCAAAAGAAGCGACGCATCGTCCTATAGGGGAGTGGATGATCGTTGAATTTACTCCAAGAGGGACATACCAGTACTTTCACAGGCCTTATATAGATGGAGATATACAGGGAGGCTGGCCTCTAATTTCACATCATATATATATGAACTTATTTTGGCATATAACTATGTATATAACAGTAAATGCTTGTAAATATGGACATCTTATTTGCACAGAAGATACTACTGAACTCTATTTTGATGGTCTTAACACCATTACTGTATACCCTCTGGGTTTCTTTCTAGTTTTTGTTTGATCTTGATAGTGGTTCAGTGCCACAGTATCAGCATATGCCTTCGGGCATCTACAACATGTAATTTCACTAATGAAATTATGAATTTTCTTTTTCCGAAAAAAAAAAAAAGGAGTGTTGAAATATGTAACTAGGTTCGGTGTTCATAATGACATTTGTAATCATGATTTTATGTATTTGATGTAAAGAGAAAAATAAATTTGTTATTATTTTTCTTGAGGAATGGGTTTCATTCTCAAGGGAAATTTATTTAGGTCAAGCACCCATTGAGTGCTTCTAGGGATTTTATTTAGTCTACAAGTCAATTGAGTCATTATCATGTATTGAAGAATTATTTGGGCATGTTACATATTGTAAAGAAAATTTTATTTGAGTCAAAATGCCCGCAAAGACCTCAACATAATGCAAAGATCAAATCCACCTACATGAAGGGACAAATTGGCCTAAAGATAGCAATTTGTACCCCTCAAAAGCCTATATATGAGAAGGAATTTGACCTAATTTATAGACACACTCAAGTAAGTTCAATCTCCTCAAGATAGAAGTTGGAAAAGGACATAAAAGGAGAACAAGAGCTAGATCGAAGTTTTGGGCCTCTCTCTCTCTCGTGTTAGGGTTTCTACAAATGTTGGGCAAGTTGAAGTGCTAGAAAAATGATGGGTCGAAGTTCCAGAAGAATTTGCTCAGTAAATTCAAATTCCAGAAGAATTTCCTGGGAAGGTCAAAGTTGCAGAATAATTCTCTTGGCAAGTCGAAGTTGCAGAAGAATTTGTTGGGTAGGTCAAAGTTACAGAAGAATTTGTTGGGCGGGTCAAAGTTGCAGAAGAATTTGTTGGGCAATTCAAAGTTACAGAAGAATCTACTAGGGATCGAAATTGCAGAAGTTGTTGGAAAGCAAGAAAGCTTTGACTTGATCTTGGAGGGTATTGGTCAAAGGTCATAGGTCTTGTAATTCATCAATTGAAGTTCTATAAGAAGGGAAGAATTATTATGGTTTTCCTCTCAGTTGGAGAGGTTTTGGCCCTGGTTGATTGCCTATATCTTGTGTCCTTTGTCTTATTGTTCTTTATGGTTTGGTAGTTGTTTATTAAAGAGAATTTTAATAATAATCAAGTGAAATAAGAAAGATAATCAAGTTAAGTAAAATTACATCACAAACAGTTATCAAATAAAAGAAATCATCTACTTTAGTTGCCCCTAGATTTCTCAACACCCCAAAGGGAAAAGGTTCCTTAAGATCGTTCTTTGGAAAATCAATTTCGTGAGGAGTTTCAGACCAAATTTCATGGAAATCATCAAACCCATAAATAACCTTTTAAAGAAAGACACTCCTTACATATGGGATAGCACAAAGAATAACGCTTTGAGGAAATTAAAGAAAGAATTGCTTCTACTCTTGTCCTAGCCAGCCTTGATTATACCAAGGATTTCATTATCTATTTATTTTCCTCTAAAGACACTATCGCTAGTATACTCATGCAAAAGGATGATGAGGAAAGAGAGAGACCAATAGCCTTCATGACTAAACCGCTTCGAGATGCTAAGACTATGTACAATATCACTAAAAAGCAAGCCTATACCCTTGTAAAATATTTCAAGTATTTTAGAGCGTATGTGGGCTAGAACAAGATATATGCATATGTTTCCTACCCCTCCATGAGAGATGTGTTATCACAAGCTGATTTCATTGGATCTAGGGGGAAGCGGGTAGAAAAATTACAAGAATATGACTTAGATATCTGCCCCAAGAAAATCATTAAAGGTCAAGGCCTGGCTGAAATGTTGATTGAAAGAAATGATGAAGTCATTTAGGAAGGAGAAAAGGAGCAAGTATGTGCCACCTCTATTGAACTTGAAAAGGATATTAGTATGCAGATATAATCTACTACTTGCATAAATTATCGACGACTCCTCGCCTTTTTCATCACAAAATGAAAGCTCTAATATTAAAGGCAGCTAAGTTTTGTTTGACCCAAGATGGCCTTGGTTGGATGGGTCCTAATGGAGTGATCCTTTGATGTGTCAGTAAAGAAGAGTCTGAGAAGCTAATGAAAAAATTCCATATAGGATTTTGTGGAGGACATTATGTCGCTAAAACTACTACTCACAAAATCCTAAGGGCCAGTTACTATTGGCCAACCATTTTTGTTGATACATTGAACTTTGTAAAATGATGCCAACCATGTCAATTATTTTCTGGAAAACAAAAGCTCATCACTATGCCCCTAAGAAATGTTGTTTCAAAATGCACCTTTCCAAGAGTGGGGTCTCAATTTCATTGGTGAATTCAAAGATAACTCAAGCAATGGGCATAAATGGATTCTCACAGCCACTGATTATTTCACAAAATGGGATGAGGTAATACCAAATAAGGAAGAAATTGACCAAGTAGTCGTGGATTTCCTTGAGGAAAAAATTATTACCAGATTTAGTGTCCCCGCCAAGATTGTTACTGACAATGCTAAAGCATTTGATTCCATGGCTTTGACATCCATGTGTATTAAATAATGTACAATATTACTGCATTCTTCCAACTACTACCTTCGAGGAAATGGCCAAGTTGAGTCAAGTAATAAAAACATCGTAAAAATAATCAAGCAAACAATTGAGGAAAACAAACAAAATTGGGATAGCAAGATTAAGTATGCTTTATGGGGTCGACCGAACAACCATAAAGACATCAACATGATATAGCCCAACATGATAAATGCTCCCTTTCCCTTTCCAACCCTGAACTTATGGATTTTCATTTTGTAGTTGGTTATTTTTGTTTACTCATCATGGACACTTTTGGGCATGGATTAGTGGGGGGATTTGGCAGAAAGAGTGGGCTTGGTTTGTACTCTTGTCTCCTCTGTCCAATTGATGATTAACCTTGTATCCTAGTTCAATGGGATCTGCTTTATTGGCTACAAGATTTAGGGATGGCACTACATGGGAAATCCTAATTTTGGTGGTGTGGTTCCGCTTCCCGACACCATATACATCACTCCCCTCCACCCATTATAACCCAATCAACCATATTTCCCATCCAGGTCTAAATTTGTCCATTAGGTCCACAAGGATTTAGCCTCCCCACTCCCCTTGTCCACATCTTGAGTCGGGCTTAGAGTGATCCCCAAAGGTTGATGCAACTAAAAGAAAATGAAAATAATAATTTGGCCACTCTCAATAGGAAGTGTACCATAAAATGAAAAATATGGTTGGTACATACAAATTTAGCACATGGTAAAAATCCAAACATGATCTCTACCCCTTTTCATCATGGTCATCACTCTGGTTCCTAGGGCCCCTTACATCATTCAGGAATTCATGATTGTCCCAACCCCTAGTGGGTGATGAACTGACCCACCTTAAGGGGGTATTCACTATTATATGCTACACATCATGAGCTCATCCCTTGGAGCCCTGAGACGTTACAAAAGAAAAATATATAAAAGAAAAATCCATATGAAGAAGGGTGGAAAAAAATGGTCAGGGAAACTCATGTACCACAATTTCTCCCTCCTGCACTCATATACCCAAGTGCGGGCTTCATTATCTTAACTACCCTTGTACTATGGCATGCGGCTTGGATCCTTCCCTCAATGCCCTACTCCATTCCATCATTATTTCACACACCACCTGTCATTTGATGGGTGTACCATGGACATGTCACCCCCTTAGAGGCTAAAACCGCCTAATAGGGTCCTTGGTTAACTTTCTTCTTAAACTTAGAGACACTTGTATGTCCTGAAGCCCATTATGGAAGGGAATGAAACTATGAAGTGTCCACTTAGCTCCATGGTTTGTAAGCTCATTTACTCATTTTCACTAATGATTAGTTGTACTGGATGGTGAGGAGATGCATTGGATTTTATACAAGATTGTATGTGGGTCTTGATTTGGGGTTTGGTCTCCCTATACAGGGTCCAAGCGCTCCAGAGGGCCATATTATCACTTGTAGGGTGATCATTGAGAGTCATGGGCCTCCACCATAGCAGAGAGAAAATTGCCACTTCATGGGAGACTTTTTTATGAATATAATTTATAAAAATAATAGAAAATAATGTAAACAATAATAATCATAATTAATGATTAACTAACTAAATAGTTAGTAATGAAAAGGTATGTCCCTAAGTACATAATGGTTGTGAAGAGGTACCAGCCTAGGGTATATAAGTAGGCCCTCACCCTCATTGTAATCATCATATCAATTCTTATACATTATTAAATATACTCTCTTATCCTCAATGGATGTCTTCATGTACCAAGTATTCTGAAGATTATTGTTGCACATACGAACCTTTTTCATTACATTGGTATCAGAGCATTCCTTTGAGTTTACTAACCTTGTTTGTTACATAATGTAGACAATAATAATCATAATTAATTATTAATTAACTAAATAGTTAGTAATGAAGAGGTATGTCACTAAGGACATAACCGTTGTGAAGAGGTACTTGCCTAAGGTATATAAGTAGGCCCTCACCTTCATTGTAATCATCATATCAATTCTTATATATTATTCAATATACTCTCTTATCCTTAAGGGATATCTTCACATACCAAGTATTCTGAAGATTATTGTTGTGTATACAAACCTTGTTCATTACAATGGTATCGGAGCAGTTCAATCCTCTATCTGCTCAACTGTCGCACAGAGTCGTGTTCTCTGATCCAGGTCTTTGGCCATCAAAATTCGTCAACCCTATTTCTATTGAAGCAGTTCACTACAAGAGTTTGGAGTTTCTTCGTTTTCGTTGGTTTTTTCATTTAGGCCTTTGGCCATTGAAAAAAAAGTCAAGATAAAAAGAAAAAAACTATTATTATACAAAAGATAATAAAAAAATTATATATATATATATATAGGAAGTTAAAGGTAAGATATATATATATATATATATATGAAAAAAAAGAGTCATAAAAAATTATAAGTAAAAAGAAGGCCAGACAAATTATATTAGGAAAAAAACAACAAATTAAAACAAAATCATATTAAAAAAAAAAAAAATTATATATATACACGACTTACCTGCAGCTATCACTATCTCTCGACAAGCCATCCAAGCCGTCATTTCCCAAGCCACCATTGCTCAATAGCAAGCCACTAGCCTTCGTACACAACCCATGCAATAACTACTATTGGCCAGGTCATCAACCCTTCTCTCTTCTGCATATCTATCTCGCTCCATGCCATCTGACTCTTCCAGCCTCAACAATCGTTTGAGCCACTGCCGCAGACCCCCCAAGCGACCAATCTTCCACTACACTCAGACCGAGGAAGCCACCGTATGACCCAGGCTATAATCTTAGCTTGTCACTGTCGACATTCAAGCTACACTTATGCCACCCTCCATTACCATTCAATTGATGTCACGCCACTATCACACCATGCGCCATATTTATGTTAGCGTACCATTCTAAAAAACCATACAAATCATTGAGTATGTGCTTTAATCCAGTCACTGCCAACTATACTAGTCATATTTGGGTCACATATGTCACAATTTACAATTGATTACAAAAATAAAATTGAACGATCAACATTCCATACTTATTCTACCATCATAACCAATTCAGCCTATCATATCGTATGATCACAACTCTCCATTACATCTCTTCATCATTAACATTAATTATAGTTTTCAAATAGCTAAATCGACAGAGTCACAAATTGAAAAAAAACACCTACAAACAAAAAGGTATAGGGTGAAATATATTAACTCATAGTGAAGACTAAAGATATTTGTTATAAAAATTATTCAAGGTCCTATTATTTGATTAAATATATATAAAGGAAGCTTATCAAAGAAAATTAAAATAAGAAAATTTTAAGAAGTGGATTATTGAATAGAATTATATGTGTGAAATCAGGATTTTTTTTTATTTCATCAAAACGTTCTAAGATTATTTGGAAAAGTTAAAGTTAAACATATTTCAATTCAAGCATATGTTTTAAGTATTGGGGTTTTCACAATGCATTATATTAGATATCATTTTTCGAAATTCAACTGCGTTAAGTAAATATTTTGGACTCAATGCCCATTTTGTAAAACGGAAATTGGGTATCGTTGGATTCATAAAAGTCATGAATTATGTTGTCCAACATGTGGGAAATTATTTAATATGGAAGAACGTCTAGGTGTAGAGAAAATGCAAATGAAAATATTAGATGAGGAACTTGCAGAACTTCAACAAAAAAATGAAGCATCAGAAAAGAAATATAAAGACCTTGAAGATCGGTTTTATGAAGAATCAACAAAAAGTAATGAATAAATTTGGCGTCTAAGGGACCATAGCCAAAAATTACTTAAGAAGGTCAAGAAGTCCAAAGATACAAGAAAAAATTAGAGGAAGAAAATTAATGTCTCGAGAATAAATTCAACAAGAATCTATCAAAAAAGGAAGAAGAAATTAAAAACCCTTAATCGAAGGTTATTAGAACAACTCAAAAAATTAAAAGATGAGAAAGATACTAAGAATAAAGTTAAAAATCCAGAAAGAGAAGAGATTTTATGTCTAAGGAATCATAACTAAGCCCTTCTTACACAAATAAAGAGCTTCAAAGTGACATAAAGTCACTAAATGACAAGTTAGAACAACTTACTCAAGAAGAAGTATTGAAGCCTCCAGTCGTAACAGTCCAAGTTGAAGATAAAGAAACAAATACCGATCCATTCTATATCACAACTCAAGAAGAGGATAAATCAGTTGAAGTGAAGACATACTCAGAATTCACAGTCCAAACAACAAAAAATTCAAGTGAAGATCTCACAAATAATCAAGCAGTTTTTGAACCTGACCGAAATTAGATACCCCCAATAGAACAAGAAATCACCACAAACAAATTAGGGTGAGATCAAACCGCAAGAACTCCTTATCAACATCCAAATTGCAAGAGAAGACAACTAAGTCAGTCTACATATTTGGACCATTAAGAATGGAAGAAACAAATTTATGTTCCAAGGAATACCAAAGTTTGCAGAATCCAATCCTATGATAACAATCCATTACAAAATTCCAGTAATCAAAAGATTCCATAGAATATTAATTTAGGATGGTCAAATCCATTCTCAGTTTGAATTTTTTTTTAATCACACACAGGATCATATCATCTTGTATCTACAAAGATAAAAATTCTGAGACGAGAAGATATTAAAAATGCGAAAAGAGATCAAGCCCTTCATCAATAAACTTTGAGGGCAAACCTTTTTGAAGAGGAAGGCAATGTTATAAATATAATTTATAGTAAAATAATAATAAAATAATGTAAACAGTAATAATCATAATTAATGATTAACTAACTAAATAGTTAATAATGAAGAGGTATGTCCCTAAGGACATAACCATTTTGAAGAGGTATCTGCCTAGGTTATACAAGTAGACCCTCACCCTCATTGTAATCTTCATATAAATTCTTATACATTATTCAATATACTACCTTATCCTCAATGGATGTCTTCATGTACCAAGTACTCTGAAGATTATTGTTGCGTATACGAACCTTGTTCATTATAGCCTTCAACATCTTCCATTGATTTCTCGTGTTCCATTTATTTGATGATGATGATGCACCTAGACCACCTTGCCCAACTGGATACACTCTTGCATCACACAGTTGGAAGTTAATCCAGGGCCAAGATGAGGATGTGTCTCGCCATATGAGACAATGGAAGGGCTTGCATCATTCCTCCAAGCATTACAAATGGGATACAATCTCATTTGATTCATTTGGAGACCCATGAGGATGTTATTGTATCCCTAGAACCACTTGGGGCCACCACAAGTCATTTGCTTGGATATCAAGGGGCCACCCCCTTTATGACTATGATTGGAGCTCATTTGTTCATCTTGGCATACATTGGACTCCACTAGGCCTCTTCAATGGATCTTCGACCTATTTTGTATATCATGTTTCCGTCTTGAGAGGCTTATTATTGTATTATGGAGCTATCTTGGTGGGCTTGTCACCAAGTTATGTTATTTTTTCACATTATTTTATTAGTTGGGGCATTATTAGGTCTAATTAGGAAAATCTAACCCCTTAGGCAGGATATATATTGATGTGATGATCATTTCACTTGATCATCACTTGGATTTGGACTTGTATCTCTTCTTGACAATTTCACTAGCCTTGTTGATGAATGAATTGGATTATTGATGCATTTCTATGTTTGGAAGAACTTACTCTTTGTCCTGGAGCTTCGATGTTTGTCTGTATTGGTGATTGGAAATTTTTGCTATACTTGTAAGTCTTCTCTTTTAGGGTTTATTTCTCATTTTGTTACTTGCATAATCTATGAAGGAATTTCACTCATGAAGTTGGTAAAGTTGCATAATTGGAATGTGAATTTATTGATATTATCTTTGTGAGGGATTTTTCATATGTTATATGCTAAAGTGTAGTGAATATTTTTCCTAGGGTTATAATGGTTTCTCATAATTACCTTGATAAATCACAAATTGCAGCATCAAAGAAGTATAAACTTTTCTAGTGATATATTTGTTGCCTCTAGGGCCATGCAAAGCTGCTATGAGACTCCTTTATTGGTTATAAAACATCTCTAAACATTTATTTTCATTAAATCCATTCTCCCAAAAGGCTAGGCCTTAGTTTAGTCCTAGGTGATCACTAAAACAAATATTTATTTCACCTTATTCTTCTCTCTTCTAAGCCCTAACCTAGAGGGCCATATAACACATCATATGAATTATATTTTAGCCATAAAAAATTGATGAAAATTTTTCTAGAGTTGTGCTAGTGAGACCTCTAGATGTCCTCTGAATTTGAGGCCATTCCGACAGTGGAATCTCAAGATATCCCAAACCCTAGCTCAAAAATCATTTCCATAGTTTTCCTATGGTTAGTGACTTCATTATTGATCATTTCATTGAACATAAAATTAAAAGCATACCTCTTTGACCCTTTTCTCCTCCCTCACTAGGTCAATTCCACCTATTTTAACGTTTACCCACACCCTTGACCTCATTTGGGTCAACTAGGGCTTCTTTGTGGTACTACAACCTTACCACTCTAATTTCATAAAGATTGCTTACAAACCATATTCTTCTAGGATTCATTGTCCTAGGGAATTTCTTATCAAGACATACCCCTCAAACCTAGTTCTAGGACTCCTTTTATCTCTTCTAGGAGAGCCATTCATCTTGCATACAAAGAAAGAAACCCCTATTATTAGAGTCTCTCCTTTGAATAGGCCATTGGAATCATAACCCTTACTCTTAATAAATTCCTCGTAGTGATTTCCCTAATACTAGGACTCATGCCATTGATCAAAATCCATAAAAAGCAGAGAGCTTTAGCTAAGGTGACAATGGGCTATTGCTCCATTATTTCCACTTGACCTAGTAGTTTCTCTATAGGAACCCCTCCTAGGACCCCTTCTAGTTTGAGCAATAACATGAACTAGAAGAAGCAGGGCAGAACAAAGTCATCTCACCTTATTATTCATGCTTGAGCCTAGAAAGTTACTTTGAAGAAGTTATCCATGATGAACATTGGAGCAAGGGTATGGAAGAGGAACAATATCAAATTGAAAATAATGACACATGGAAATTGGTTCCAAGACCAAAGTAAAAAAATGTCATTGGTACAAAATGAGTTTTCAGGAACAATTTGAATGAAGATGGACATGTAACGAGGAACAAAGCTATATTGTTTTGTAAATGAAATGCACAAGCTAAAGGAATAGAATTCGAAGAGATATTTTCACATGTCGTAGGGATGGAACCCATTAGGATATTCTTGGCCTATGCTTTTTTTAGAATAATTAAGGTGTATCAGATGGACGTGCAGTCAAGCTTTCTGAACAAAGAACTAGAGGAAGAAGTATACATAGAACGACCTAAAGGATTTTCTCTGACAAGAAGGATTACATTTACAGGTTAAAGAAGGATTTATATAGTCTCAAGCAAGGTCCTAGAGCTTGGTATGCCTGCTTCAATAGGTATTTGAATAAACAAGGATTCAAAATAGGAAGTTCCTATAGCAACCTATATATAAAGGTTGAACAAGACAACTTTACTCTCATTGAAGTGTATGTGGATGATATCATCTTTGGGAGAGATGATGATAGACTAAGTAAGAAGTTCACAAAGGATATGCAAAGTGAGTTTGTGATGTCATTACTTGTTGAGTTGACTTTGTTATTGGTACTTTAGATATCTCAGGAAGACGATGATGTATTTTTTTAAACCAAGTACATTAAAGAAATGTTGAAGAGGTTCCAAATGGATTACAACAATCTAGTTAGCACTCTGATGGTCATAAGTTGCAATTTAAGAAAGGATGATATATCCAAGGATGCTAACCAAATAATATATAGCTCGATGATTGGTAGCTTATTGTGCATGAAAACTTCCAGACTAGATGTGATGCAATAAGTTGGACAAGTAGCACATTTCCAAGCAGCACCAAAATAATCTCATGTTGTTGCAGTAAAGAGGATCTTTTGATACATCAAAGGAACAATAGATTTTGGACTATCGTATCCAAAAGGAAATGATATAACTATCAAAAATTATACAAATGCAATTGGGTAGGAAATGTTGATGATCATAAAAGCACCAGTAGAGCATCCTTCTACTAAGGTGGTTATCTCATATCACGGTTAAGCAAGAAGCAATCTTTAGTCTCCTTATCCACAATAGAAGAAGAATACATAGCAGCAGCGACATGTTGTACTTGGGTAATCAGGATGAAACAAACTTTGAAGGAGCTATAGATAAATTTCGATGAGCCCATTCTAGTTATATGTGACAACATCAGTGCCATAAGTATCTCCAAGAATCCTATCATGCATCTAAATACAAAACACATTCCTATCAAATACCATTTGTTCGATAACAAGTTCCAAGAAAGAACATAAAGGTGGAGTATATTGGAACAAAGGAGAAAATAGCTAAAATCTTCACCAAACCTCTATTGCATGAGACTTTTGTGTATCTTCTGTAGAATCTTGGAATTCTAACAGGTTCACATTGATATTCATTCCATCTTAGCCAAGAAGACAAGGGGAGAAAAGGTTTCTTACAAGAAAAGAGAAGCAGATATATTTTCAAGGGGAGTCACACTTTTCCATTAATGTCAAAGCGAGAGAAAACAAGTTAGCGGGAGCAGTGATCGCAATGGGAGTAAATTTGTTTCCATCAATGACAAAGGCATATAATATTGAAAAGTGGTTGTGTTGATCTCAACACAAGAAACAACCAAAAGGAGCCACGCTTTCAAGGACAAAAATTACAGGGAAATTCATGTCTCTAGGGTTCATGACCATCATCATTAGATAGTTTTTGTCATGTTGATTCCAATGGTATATGGCATGACATGAGACTCCTCACGGTTTGAGAGATATGTTAAATTAAAATTGATGCCCCCACCTTGTGGTTAAAATTCCCAAAAGATGATGATGTGGAAGTCTATTACTAGCTAGGATCTTATGGGTAAAAAGGTCTTACCATTAAAAGATTAAATCAAATACTATTATGGAAAATGTTACCTTGTGGAAGGGATCAAAATTTACTTTTTTTTTTTATCTAAGTGCAAGTATGCCTAATTGAAGAAGGAGTTTTTGGCTCCAATTTGAAATTTTAAATTTCAAACATTTCACTCCAAATCATACAAGTCGATTCCCTCATATGGCACCCTCGAGGTCTATAAAAAGAGACACTCATCTCAATTCAAGGGCATGATTTGAATGTTGATATGAGGAAAGATATCTCTGTGGCCTATGTATTCTTGAAGATCTTCTTGGGAGGTTGAAATTCTAGAACTTCTTGGGTTATTCTTTTGGTAAGGGTTTTGCTGGGTTTTTCAAGCCCATTTTGTAGGTAGTTTTGTTAGGTCCCTATACTACTAGTGTAGCCCCTTATTGTTATTAGTGCAACCCCCTAATTGGATTTTTGTGCCCATGTAGTCCCCATGTTATTATTATTATGCCCCATATAAGCCCACTATTGTTATTGTTGTACCCCTACAATATTATTGTTATGTAGGCTCTGATTATATTGGGACATGATTGGGACCACTTAGACTCCTATATATATAGAAAGGATGTATTTTCATTTGTATCATGCAAGAATTGTTCATTTGTGTAATGTAAATGAGGTTTCCCCCTCGAAGAGGCTGAGTTTTAAGTCGTGGATCTATCTTTTCTATATTTTTGTGAGCTGGTTTCATAACTTTTGGTATCAAAGCTTTGGATTCTAGGGTTTCGCTACTCCAAACAGGTCATCGTGCCATTTTCGCTATAATTTTTTCTCTATGACATTTCAGAAGAAAAAACAAAAACCCATTTGATCTAATTCGTTCTAAACCTTGGGTTTGAATTTCAAATCTTGTCTCGCTATATTTTCGGAGATATGATCTGAGGAAGTTAGGGTTTTTGCAAGCTCTAGAATTCCATCTCAAACATGTCATCATGGAATTTTCGCTATAATTGTTTTTCTATGAAGTTTTAGACTCTGAAATTAAAACCCATTTGAGACAAACTCTTGATGAAGCTTGGACCCGAATTTTAGATCTTGGTTTGCTACATTTTCGGATATATGGTCCAAGCCAGTTAGGGTTTAGGCAGGCTCTTGAATTACATCCCAAACAGTTGACCTTGGGAAAATCATGATAACTTTCTCTCTGAGCATCAGATTGAAATTTCATAAGAATTTACAGAAAGAGGATGCACTGTAATTTTATTTTTATTGTTTTTAGGTTTGAAGGTCGAAACAATGACATGTGACACTTCATACAAGTTCACTCTACTGAAAAAAGTATATAATCAGGTCATCTTGGGAGATTGGGCATAACGCTTTCTTGGAGAATCCAATTTTGATCAGACGGGTAGCATTGGAAAGAGGACGCAAAGGGCTATGACAGGTCACAATTTCAAACCTTGGACATCCAAAATTTCAGAGATACAATAGATTCAAGATCAAGCTCCTAAAAGAAAGAAAAATAATGACTCGAATCAAGAAAATAAAAACACCTAGTAAGCAAAATTGGATGGATGACTTTAAGAATGTGATCAAAGCTAAGATAAATATTTTTATATGTGCCATGGAAGCTAATATCGATGGTATGAAATCATATTTGAAGAAAGGAATGGAATATTTGAAGAAAGACATGGAAGGTTTGAAGGAAGGTAGGACAAAGTTCCTATAAGAAAGGCCTCCTAATGATGAAAAGGTAGTAGAAGAAACTCGTGATGAGAAAAAAATAAATGTTAATCATGATTTCATATATTGGATTGAAGACCCACCATATGCCAAAGATCAATATGAGGAAGTTTGATGGCAAGGATCCCATAACATGGATACTACAGATGGAGAAATATTTTGATCTACATGATGTGCAACTATTACAAAATGTATGTATTGCATCTTTATATTTAGAATCGAATCAATTTTTATGGTATTGTTGAAGCCCTGAAAATCGGGTCGACAACAAGGGGGATACCCACCCGGTCCGGACCTTGGTTGGCAACTCCTTATCCGTTTGGTATAGCGGGTCCGACTGGGGATAATGGGACTAGTTTCCCAATCTAAGGGTGTGTGTGTGTGTAGAGTTGGATGATGCTGATCTAAGAGTACTTAAAGCTAATTTAATTCAAACTTCTAAACTAACTCTATGCTATTGTAATCTAATGAGAAACAACACATCTAATCTACGCTAACCCGGGGTGAATTTCTTCTATTATGCGATCTAAAGAGATTTCAAACAATAACTGGTAATAAAGATCATTCAGCTATCATAAGAATAGAAATCAATTGAGATAAACCACTTTGCATAAAAAGTTATGCAAAACAGTTGTGAACAGCATATCGCATAATAAGTTATTCATATATCAAACATAAATAAATGACTCCACCGTACAAAAGTGCCAAATGGTAACTCATACATTCATGCAGTAACATATAAACAACTAAAAACTGTATATCACTTTAAGAATATAAACAGAAACAGTCAAGAGATAAAAGTACCATTTATGACTGGTTCCACTCATAAGCTTCAAGCAACAATGATTTATTTCTCCTTGCTCTAACATCTACTAAGAGTACAGAAGTGCAACATCAGTAGCAGATATCAAATGCAAACATTAATAAACCTTGATCCATCCATTCATCAAAACCCCCTCCGAGGGCGCAAAAGTGCATGTTCTGAGGACAAGTTTTTTTGACAAATTTTGGACCCTTCTCTAAATGCATGAGAAGGGTTTAAATACTGCTAACTAATTAACTTAATTACATAAATTTAGGATACGGTTTTAAATGACCGCCCTTCTGCTAAAGCAAAACTATTTCTAAAAATTGAATCTAATTCCTAACCATTTCTGTATTTGCTCCTTAGTGCTGCAAGCATGCAACATTCACCAGGGAAGAGTCGTCTGGTCGCCTTCTTCTTTCGTTTGAGCTATGAAAATAGAAATAACAAGCGCTGGCACCACTTTCTGGTAAACTAGAAGATATTTTCGAAAATCTTCCTCTGGCTGGGTGTATTCACTGCGTGTATACTTGGTAATAACCCAAATTTCTCTCAAACTGATTCTGCTTTTGCTATTTCGGTTTCCGGCCTTGCGAATGACTGAATAAGTTAGGTCCTTTGCTCTCTGAACAATTTTCTGCATCGAAAACTGCCTCCGTTCTTTGTTCCAGGCTTTTCTGGTGCGTTTTCCTTCTTTAGCGCCTTTTTCTTTTTGATTTACCCAACATAAGCTTCAGGATCTTTTGTAAACATGCTGCTTTTGTGTGCCTTTGACTCTGAGTTTTGGATGGCCTATTGACATCAGAATCTGTTGAGTGATACTCTGGAATCTGTGGTCCTGTTGCATGCGGCATCCGTTTCTGAAGGGATCTCTTCTCTGTTCTTCGAGCATTGACGCTTTCCCCTTTTCCTTAGATGTTTCCTGCACATTGCTTCATGTTATTTCCTGTCTTACAATTTACGCAAAGGAAAAGAGTAATGATAATAAAGATTGACATGAAAGCTTTAAGCTCTTATGAATGCATAATCATGACACTCATAACGAACTGACTCTTCGAAAAACACACAACTGTCCTTCTTGAATACTTTGGCGTAAAATCATTAATTTCTTTTAAGGCACGCGCCCAATTTTGGTTTACGGACAACTTTCCTTGAATACTGCGTCGAGGAAAATTTGCGATGGGTGATTTCCGCGACTCGCATCGCAGCATCGTGGATCGCGTCATCAAGATGTGTCATCGCAGAAATTCATGATCGCATTTATCGCAAATCGCATTCATCGCAAATCGCATTCATCGCAGCTCGCAGATCGCAGATCGCAGATCGTAGATCGCGCTTAGTCATTCAATCATTGTGTGATGCTTACGCGATGTTGCGATATGCGATGTTGCATATCGGCCGTCGGAGGTTTCTTAAGATTTTTCTTTTAAGAGCACTTCATAATGTATGTGATGCGATGAATTTCGCGTCACTTCTTCGCAGTTTATTATGCTCATAAGAAAACGTTTCATTCTCTTCTCGCGATGCGATACAGCTTTAAGGAGTTGAAATACAAAAATTTTCATAAAATGTTTTTTTGGATTTTTTATTAAGGGTCCCCATTTGCTTGGTGTTATTGCTAATACCAAACAAAGAGGGGGGTTGTTGGTGGCCACAACAATGGCGATTCACTGGGAAGAACCAGTTATCTATGCTTTTCTATTGAATTTTAACTTCCAAAGCGGAAAATTTTCATAAGTCTAAATTTTGTTATGGACAGACAGAGTACATTATGCCTTATCCTATCAATGATATTTCGTTTCAACCTTTTTCTATTCCAATTGTTTGCTTCCTCAGGCTTTGTCCTTGTATTTACATCAGCCATTACTTGGTCTTTTAAAGATAAAATAAGGTCTTCTCTGTGTGCTGGCTTTTAAAATATGCTCATTTTTCGTAGGTAGAGCCTCTGCTGCCAGCAAGCGTCCATAGCCTCGACAGGGTTACCTATTACCCAACAATGATCCTTTATCCTGCTTAAGGCTATTTACAACTTTTCAGAGAAAAACCCATTTTGACACTTTTTCCTTTTTTATTCTCTAAAGAACAATGTCTTGGTTTGGTGTCCAAATTATGACACAGTCATTCACTTGATTTACACTTTTGTTGAACAAGCTGGCTCGTGATGAGACCCCTTGTCTTTTGATTGCAACAATCTTGAGTCATTGCCCTGTTTTGGTGGACAGTATTGGCAAAGTCAGCAAGTTATAATATCTGTGATCATGATAAGCCGGCTCGTGATGAGACCTCTTATTCTTTGAGATATAGTGTTTTCTCGGATTGTTCCTCTGAATGCTGCGATTTTCTTTAGCAGGGAGGAAGTCATTGTTTTTCCTTAAGAAAGCTCTGGACGACAATAATAGAGTTTGAAAATAGCGGTTTTACAGAGAATCTTTATTTTATTATTGATACCTTTCATTATGCTGATATAAAACAATTTTTTGCCAAAGGTTGCTTTCATCAAATCTTTTGAAGTTGAAACTAGTATCATATCTAGGCTAAAGTTAACTCTATCTGTCAATAATAAAGATCAGATTTTTCGAAAATTTTACTACTTGTACAAGCGAAAAAAAAAAATCAAAATCTGATAGAGAATTGGTGTCTTTTTCGTGAGCCCCTGTAGTAACCATCTACAACTGGTTTTATTTATAAGAAAGAAAAGAAAAACTAAAACTATCCTACAAAATAGAAGAATAATCTTCTATGGAAAATATATTTTAAGGATTTGTCCATTAACAGGCAAAGAATCCCTTCTACCTGCTAAATCTTGCAACACAAACGTTGATGGGCCTATGACTTCTACAATCTGAAAAGGACCAAGCCACATCTTCTGAAATTTTGTATGTTTTCCCTTTTCTTCATGAGCCTTATCCCATTTCAAAACTAAATCTCCCATCTGAAAATTTTTTCTGGTCATTATGCTTGAATCAAAAGAGGATTTTATTAGCGCTTGGTGATGAGCATGGGTTTTCTTAGCTTGTTCTCGTTGTTCTTCTAATTTAATTATTTCCATTTGTCTTAATTGTAAAGAGGAAGTAGATACTTCATCGATGTATTGTACTAAAGACAAAGAGGGGATGACTAAGTGAGTTGGAAGAACCACTTCTTTCCCATAAACTAAATTAAAGGGAGAAGTGCCGATTGAAGCTTTCTTCGTTATTCTATCTGCCCATAAAGCATTTACCAAAGCTTTGTGCCAATTCTTTTGGTTCTGGTCAACTGTTCTTTTAATAATCCTGATTAGGTTTTTATTTGTTGACTCAGCCAATCCATTACCTTGCGGATAGTAGTTGGCCGAATATTTCAGTTTGAACCCTCTTTTAAGTGCAAACTCAGTCATTGCATTCCCAGAAAAGTATGAGGCATTATCAAACATTAAAGTCGTTGGCAATCCAAACCTAGTGATTATAAATTGATCTATGAATTCAATGATGTTTTCAGAATTAGCTGTCTTGAGAGGCACTGCTTCTACCCATTTAGTAAAATAATCTGTTGCCGTGAGGATGTATCTATGCTGCTTAGAAGAGTGAGGAACGATCTCACCTATTATGTCCAAGCCCCACTGACTGAATGGTTGCTCGATGTTTACCGGCTGTAGTGGCATGGACGATTTCTTTTGTCTCCCTGCAGTAGTTTGGCAGACTTGGCATTTCCTCACGTAACTGTGTGAGTCTTTGAACAGTGTGGGCCAATAATATCCTGCACGTAAGATTTTATGTGCAGTAGCATCTCCAGCATAGTGTCTGCCTGCTGGTCCATTGTGGAGTTCCTGCAAAACCTTTTCGGCTTCAGTTTTCTCAAGACACCTAAGAAGAACAGAATCGTAATTCCTTTTAAACAGAACATCATTTATGAGTTGATATTGTTTAGCTTTCAATCTCAGAGCTCTTTTCTTGGTGTGATCCAGGTGTGATGGAGCATACCCGTTCTTAAGATAATAAATGGTGTCAGCATATAATGATTCTGCATCGTTTAGGCTTACCTCATACATTTGTACCTCTTCAGATGAATTTTTAGGAATTTGCGATGCTCCAGCCAACATTTTGCAGAAGCCTTGACCTCTTACAATGCTTGCTGGTTTGATCTCAAGGTCGTATTCTTGTAAATCGGTGATCCAATTTGCTCTTTTTTCACCCACATCCTTCTGTATTAGAAGATTTCTTACCGCTAGAAACGGTACTATGACCTTAGTATGGGTTTTAAGTGAGAAAGGTCTGAAATATTTGACCGCTTTGAAAACAGCATATGCCTGTTTCTCCACGTCTGAATAGTTGAGTTCAGCACCTTGTAAATTCGAGCTAAAAAATGCGATTGGAGCTTCCGCTTTCTCTTGATTTGCTTGAGTTAGAATCGCGGCATATGATTTCTCTGAGGCAAATGTGTATAAGATAAAAGATTCTGAAAAATTCGGGGTTGCTAAAGATGGAGCGTTAATGATAGCTTGTTTGATCAGGTTGAATGCTTCATGCTCATCTTGACCCCATTTAAAATTTGAATTCTTTTTAATCATGGTTTGCAAGGGAGAAACAATTCGTGAAAAATATGGGACAAATCTCTTCACAAAATTGATTTGACCAAGGAAAGATTGCATGGCTTTTTTGTTATGAGGTAGGGATATTTCAGAAATTTCTTTGATTCTGTCAGGCTCAATGTGAATACCAGATTTTGACACTATGAATCCTAGAAGTTTCCCTTCACTTAATGTGAAAAAAAATTTCTTTGGGTTAAGTGAAATCCCATACCTTAAACACCGTTGAAAGATTTGTTTCAAGTCTTTGAGATGGTCTCTTCGCTTCTTGGAGTACACTGTTATATCATCCAAATAAATTACTACAGATTTATTGACTAAACCCTTGAATGTGATGTCCATGGCTCTCTGAAATGTAGCGCCAGCATTGATCAAACCGAATGGCATCTTCCGATATGCGTATGTGCCCCATTTAGTTCGGAATGTGGTTTTTAACTGATCATCGGGATGTACCAGCACTTGATTGTATCCTGAAAATCCATCCAAAAAAGACATTAGTTCTGAGCCTGCTACTGCCTGTAATATCTGCTCCATAGGTGGGAGGGAAAAATCGTCTTTTTGACGGGCTTTGTTGAGATTCCGAAAATCGATGCAAATTCTAATATCTCCGTTTTTCTTTCTAACGGGTACCATATTGGAGACCCATTTGAAATGTCTGACGGGGAAAATTATTCTGGCTTTTAATAACTTATTTAGCTCAGTTTTTATCTGATTTTCTAAATTGGGGTGGATTTTTCTGAGTTTCTGTTGGACAGGTTTTTCGTTATCAATCATAGGGATAATTAGTTGAATGATAGAAGTGTCGTATGTCTTCAGCTCATCGTAATTCCAGGCAAAAACATTTTTGTATTGTCTCAAAAGACAAATATACGCTAGTTTTTCTTCAGGGGCTAGGCCGTGGCCTAGATTAACGTTTTGTGGTTTATCATCGGTTCCCAGGTTTACTAATTCGTAGTTCAGAGTCGAACTGTAGAGCTTAGAATTGGTAGACCTTTTAAACCGACTTTTCAAATCGTATAAGTCTTCCAACTTAACCACCGACTTAGGTATAGCATTATCAGTGCTATCTTGTTGTATTTATCAATCGTGATGGTCTTCGTCAATTATCTGATTGGAGTAGGATCCTTCATAAGTGAGGAAATTTACAGTATCGGGATCGTCATTGAATACTCTCCAATTTGTAATGTTGTCAGGGATGGACGGTCTAAAGATTAATTCTATTGAGAATCTATCTGGACTAAAATCTTCGGAGGGAATAAGTCTAGAGGCTACGTTAGCTAAAAGTTCTGTGCTCGCATTTTGGAGTCTTGGGATTGACGAAATATTGAATGCTATAAAATGCTCAGTCAGATCTTGTACTAAAGATTGATAGTGTTTCAAATGACCTGATAGGCAATGTATGGTGTTACGTACCTATTTGACGACAATCTCAGAGTCTCCGAAGACTTGAAGATACTTGATGTTCAGCCCGATTGCTTTGTATAGGCCTTGCACCAAGGCTTCATATTTCGCTGTATTGTTTGTGCAATCAAATTCAAGTCTGCACGTAAGCATGGTCTTATTTCCTTCTGGACTAATCAGAACGCATCCTGCTCCTGCTCCTTCATTAGATTTAGAGCCATCAAAATATAATTTCCAAAACAAAGATGTATTTACAGGTTTATCTACAAAACTAACACACTTTGAATTATCAGTTTGGGAAAAAATTTCGACTTGGGACAAAACTGAATTTTCTAAGTAAGGTGATGTATGAGCATTGAAATTTCCGAGGAAAGAATCTACCGAGTAATTGCCTATGATACTGCTATTATATGCTATTGCTTTGTTTTCTCCCTCCAATTCCGTCACTATGTACTTCTGGTGTAACTCTCGTTCAACCTTTATTTGATTCGGTTTACCATTGTAGGGTAACCACATGTGCGACCAGTCGGTTGAGAAGTATCCATGGAGTTTTTCGGACCAATCCCTGCTAAGAATCAAGCCATAGAATTCTGGGATATCAGCTACTAGAATGTCAATAACCTGACATACCTTCGGGTTAGATGACAATCTTATGGTCACTTGATTAAGTTCACCAATCACTTCGACTTGAGATCGATCAAGCTGAACTATGCGCACTGCGGATTTTTATGGTTGAACATTCAACTTGGCACATATTGATCTGGGTAAAATATTCGTTGAAGCACCAGAATCTACCAAACAATTGTGCACATTTTTATTGAAAATTTCATAAGTGAGAAGAAAAGGGGGAGTGTGAGACCTTGATCTTCCTCCAATCAAGGCGATGTCATTTGGATCCATCTTATTGATCGTGTTGGTTGGAGGTCTTCCCATGTTGTGGGAAGCTACAGCTGTAGGCAAAGATGTAGTAGGCACGGCATGTAATTCTTTCATCATTATCTTCTGTTGATGTTTCAATTTGCTCAATTCATAAAGAGTGATATTAGCCCTAGTCTTTTTCATGTCATCAATAATATTGTATTCCATTTCATCCGACACTATCAGTGTTCTTGATGGAGGTGTTTGATCTGGTTGGACTGAGCTAGATTGAGTCGCTTTAGCAGTCGTTTTCTTTGTTGCGACTTTATCTTTTGCTGCAGGGCTTGCGCCCTTCTGCTTAGGGGTAGTTTGGGGAGGATCAAGTTGATTTTTGCTTCGTGTGCTAACCGGAAATTCTTCTTGATCTTCTTCTTGTGGGAGGATGAAATCCCACATTCCTTGTAGTTCCACAACTTCTTCGTCATCGGTTTTCCCTTCAGTGGTACTCTCTTCTTCTTCCTCTTCTTCGGATTTGACATTTGAGATAGTGTTGGGCGGTTTCACATCCTTTGAAGGGCCTCTTTTAAAATCTCTGTAGGGCTTTTTTGAAGAAGTTTCTGCTACTTGTTTTTTTATGTCAATCATCTCATTGGACATGGTCTTTAATACTTTTTGCAATCCTTCCAAATCGAAAGGATCTTTCGTTTGTTTCTTCTTGGAGTCTTCCTTGAAGGTGACTTTTTTAGATTTGCGTTCCTCTATCGCAGATCTCTTTTCCAGGGCTACTACGCGTTTCTCTACTGCTATCGCCTCTGTCAGGTTTTCAACTAAGGTTGTTTTATTTTCCCTATCCACGAAGATTGCTAAGTTTGATGGTAAGGCCGTAATATACCATTCACATCGTACTTCTTTGCTGGGTTGGGAAGCAGTGGGAATTTTGTTGAGGATTTTATTGAACCGTAAATTGAAATCTTTGATGGGTTCTCTAGCCTCGGCTTTAAGATTGGATAAGTCATTGATTAACGTTGTCGTTGATCTGTCATCACCAAACTTGGTAAGGAATTGACTTTGAAAAATGTCCCAACTTGTGATAGACCCAAAAGGTAATGAAAAGTACCATGACCCGGCTGTTCCTTACATTGTATAGGGAAAAAGCCGGACACAGCATCCTCGTTGGTAACTCTGTTGAGATTGACAGAAAGCATGAAATTATTAATGTGCTCTTCAGCTAGTATGCCTGCTTCTGGATTGAATTTGGGTAGCCATTTCTCAGGATGGGCCGGTATTTGGCTCAGGGGTGGAGGCATTAAAACTGCCCTAGGATTGTTCCATGGAGACTGGGCCATCGTTGAGCTGCTAGTAAATGAAAGTGCAAAGGATGATCCCTGAGGCTGGGAAGATGAAGATATTATGATCTTAGATGATTGAAGAAGAGGGGTTGTGGAAGATGGATGAGTGGTTTGGAATGAAGATGTGGGTGGCTGACTTCGCGGTGAGGGAGTTGAAATGGACGATGTAGATGAAAGAGTCTCACTGTCAGACTCTTGTGGTGTTTTCCTTGCTCTTTTCCTAGTAGGGAGAGGGAATTCAGTTGGCTGGATGCCAAATTTTTCACTCTTTAATCTGGTCAGGGGATGAGCAGGATTGTACTGCGAAGTCACGCTGCTTTGAGATTTATCAGACCGCTGTGTAAAAATAGAAAATCCCTAGAGTTTGCGAATTAGAGTTTGAACTTCAGGGGGTTCAATGTTAGATTGGTCTGAAATATTAGGGTATGTAGCAGTGGTTAATACTCGAGCGACTTCTGACTCTGGATTTAAACGTACTAGGGAAGTCGGGGGAGTTGATGAGGGCGATTTACTCTCAGAATGGTATTTAGATTTTGATTTAGGTGCCATTCATAGTTCGGGCCCTCCTTCTAGCGCCAAATATGTTGAAGCCCCAAAAATCGGGTCGACAACAAGGGGGATACCCACCCGGTCCGGACCTTGGTTGGCAGCTCCTTATCCGTTTGGTATAGCGGGTCTGACTGGGGATAATGGGACCAGTTTCCCAATCTAAGGGTGTGTGTGTGTGTAGAGTTGGATGATGCTGATCTAAGAGTACTTAAAGCTAATTTAATTCAAACTTCTAAACTAACTCTATGCTATTGTAATCTAATGAGAAACAACACATCTAATCTACGCTAACCCGGGGTGAATTTCTTCTATTATGCGATCTAAAGAGATTTCAAACAATAACTGGTAATAAAGATCATTCAGCTATCATAAGAATAGAAATCAATTGAGATAAACCACTTTGCATAAAAAGTTAGGCAAAACAGTTGTGAACAACATATCGCATAATAAGTTATTCATATATCAAACATAAATAAATGACTCCACCGTACAAAAGTGCCAAATGGTAACTCATACATTCATGTAGTAACATATAAACAACTAAAAACTGTATATCACTTTAAGAATATAAACAGAAACAGTCAAGAGATAAAAGTACCATTTATGACTGGTTCCACTCATAAGCTTCAAGCAACAATGATTTATTTCTCCTTGCTCTAACATCTACTAAGAGTACAGAAGTGCAACATCAGTAGCAGATATCAAATGCAAACATTAATAAACCTTGATCCATCTATTAGCACTTGAAATTTCACCTCAGGCTGAGAAAGGTAAACCTCAAGGCAACATCAAACCATTCAGCCTCGTAGCTAGCCCTACGGGGCAGGAGAAGGCTCTCTCCGGTCAATCTCGGTAGATTTTTCAATAGAATGAGATGACCAACAAGGTAACACTGATATTAGGCTAGTAAACTGATTATAAAGGTTGATTTGGGGGTTTTTGGGGTTTTTGGTGGCAAATTGAGGAGCTGCAATTTAGGGTGCGGGGATTGGACACAGTTTCTGCAGGGGGGTCTTTGGGGCGAGGTAGGAGCCTGTATTGATGTCTTTAGCTGAAGTGGATGATTAGGAAAGAAAGATAAGAAGGCCAAAGAGAGCAAACAATGAATTTGAATTCTCTTTAGACAGAAGAAAACATTGAAATTAAACAAATTTAAAAGCAGAGCATGGCTAGCATGAATTCATACTTTAACACTTCATTTGTTTAATGTGCAGCAGTAAAGAAAGGAAATGAATCACATAAAAAAGCTTACAAGAACATGAAGAAACACACCATCAACACATGAGTCCACAAGAATCCCAAAGATGACTGCAAAACCCTGGTCTTCCTTAGCCAAAAATTGCAGAGATACAAGTGAAATAATACAGTGATAGCTTCTACCTCAAGAGTCCAACCATGAAAATGAGCAAGAAAGTACATAATATAGATGATCTAACCTCTTTCCCTGCCTCCATGGGTCGAGCTCACTATCCTAGGAGCTGTTTGAACCACTTCTAAACTAAGCACTACAAAATAAGCAGTCAAAACAACTTGCCTCTATAAACTTGGAAACCAGTTCATACATTCAATTTTTACCCTTTACATGAGAGAATCTTCTAGAAGAGTTAAACAAGAGTAAAAGTATCCAAAAAGTGTCACAATTACATACAAGAGAATCACCATCAACCTCAAAAAGTCAAACTGGAGCCAAACTGCGTTTTCTGCGCTGAACTGGTCAAATCTGGCAAAATTTCATCAACGGGTCGCGCACATTGGCAGCTCTGTTTGGAGGCCTTCCCGGTATCAGAATTGGGTGCAGGATAGCTCGTTGGAAAGTTCTGCGAGTCTAATTTCCAACCCAACCAGAATTTTTGAATTTGGAGGTCATTTTCCCAGTCAAAACTCAATTCTCCCAAGACTGGTTTCTGCAACTCAAAAAGGAGGCAGAAAGTCAAATTTTGCATGTATTTTGACCTTTTGGAGGCCCAAAACTCTATAAAAACTCAAGTCCATCCATGGGCATATGTAATTTTGCATGAAAAATCTAGAAATGCTGAGTTTTTGCAAAAAGGAGTTGCCATGACAAAGGGTCTCACCGGGGGTGAGACCCGTTGAGGAGCCAAAACCTGTAAATTTCCAAAAATTGCCAAAATTACCCAAAATTCTCAAAAAATTTTGGGATTTGAGCTGTGGCTAGGCTATTGAGTGCCGTGATGTTTGAGTGAAGCCTTAGCCAATATACGAAGTGGATTGGTCTTCTTTTTCCGTTTTTGTGCCTTGGCCAACCTCCTTGGATCCGGCGACTGTAATTTTGGCATTTCTCTAAAACCATGACACCTGTGCAAAAAGTGAAGGAGGTTTTTCTTCTTTGGCATGTTATGGACAAAAATCTCTCTCATTTTTCCAAAATTCATCTTTTATTGCTCTGAAACATCATTTGAGTGCAACTTGTCCCAATGTGTGAAACAAGGGATTTTGTCGAAATGGAGCGAAATGAAGGGGATAGGGGGCTTCTAAATTCTTGGGGAAATTTTTGGGAGTGGGGAGGGATGTTAGGAAGCAGGGGAAAGTGGAATCTCAGAGATTGAGTGAGGGGAAGGGGTCGAAAAGGGCAAAACACAGGCCAAACCTAGAAAATTGCCAGGTTGTAGCTAGAAACTAGGGTTTGTGCAAAAATGAGGATTTTGGGGGATCTCAGTGATGGGAAGAATTTGATAAGGTGTATGAAGGATAGGGGAATATGTATGAACATCTGGATACAAGTTTTGCCGATGATTTGACCGTCCAAGAGATATTAGCTTTCAAAACCCTAAGAGAGGGAAATAACCTTGCCTAGGCACAACTGAAGCATGAATAAAGTGTAAAATGACTCATTCAACACCGACATGATAATGACAACCCTCTGAATGATGATAGGATCAGCTGAATGATGACATGGACTGACATTTGGGCAAACCCTAGACCTAATGCCTAGTGACCAAATTTTGCTTGAAGACTCACTGAAATGACAAAATTTGACCTTGACACTCTGAGACAACTTTGTAAGAGCATATTTGATCACTGGAGGAAGGCTGAAAAGACTGACACTAACATTGGCTCCAATGGGGATGGTAGCTCCTTGGAGGTGCCAAGAACCTTAGACCTCTGGGAGAGCAGACCAGTGCTTGCAACCATTGGGCAATGGGGTCATTATTTCGGCAAACGACACAAGACTTTGACTCATTTATTGAATGAAAACTTGACTGAAAACTGACTGAAACTTAACTGAAGCTTGACTCCAACCGACTCGATGGCAAACTAAAATAACTTGAAAAAACTCACTCAATAGACCAAACACAAATGACTCATGACCGACTTAAAACAAAACTTTACAAAGCTTTTGGAAAAACGGCAGCAATCCATCAAGATTTGGAATCATGATGACAACCACCTGCATACTAATGAAATATGTACAATCATGTATAATGAGCTTTCCAATGTAACCAATCCAGCAGATGGCTACATACCAAATTTCTGCTCTTGCTTATCTCGAGCAGGCAAAACGATGAACCTGTAGGCAACTCAAAATAACCACTGAAACCAAAGCTTATGATAATGAACCAGGCAACGTTTATCTTTTCTAATGCTTGCAGAAGAATGCCAAAGGGATCTTGATAATCCTGAAGCACTACCTTGTTTGGAGATCCAGCTGCAAAAATATAAGTACTCCCTTCATTCTGATATGAAAGAACAGTGGGTTGATGATTGATAGGAAGGCACAGAGAGGTATAAGCTTCTACCATATGAGTGTTGGCTGTAAATTCCTTGACCGTGAAAAATTTTGACATATTGTCTCTCTCAAGCTTATATTCCTCAATTTCATGGTCTAGGTCATTCTTAAACAGAAAACAATCCTCAAGATCATCAAACATGACAGCCTCATCATCTTCATCAAAGAAAATATTATCTGTTTGCTGATCTATAAAATTAATTACAAGACTGTCATCATTTTCAAAAGAGGAAGAAGTTTCACCAACACTTTCGTGACCATGTGCACACTGCCGATTTGCTTTAGCTTGGGTTGTAGCATGACCTTTCAAAAGCTGATCTATCTCCTATTCAGACAAAGGAGATAAGACTTTCTGTTTCCCTTTGCTCAAACAAGTCTTGTCTTCTTGAAATAACATTTCAAAACATGAAAAATCTGAATGACAGTCCTGATCTTCTGAAACTTGGAAACATTATTGATCATCTTCATATGACATGGCAATCAAACTATCCAAATTATGATTGAAAGAAGAGTTTTCACTTACTTGAACAAAGATCTCATCTTGCTGTTCATGAGCTGGCTGAATTACCTCCTCATGCAGGCTCTGTTCTGATGGCATAAGGACATTTGGATCAAGAACTTTGTCCATGATCTCAACAACAAAACTCTCCTTTTCAGGATTCGGCACAAGGTATTCTTGGTCATCACAATCTGAATCTAGAACTGAAGTAGCTGTCCTGTCTTCTTCAATCTGCATGCTGTCTTCTTCTGTGGGCAGATCTGAAACAAGCTCTTCTCTTTCATCAATTACAGCCATATGGCCATTTTCAACCTGTTGATTTTGACAAGTATCCTCTAAGATTTCTATGTGCTGCTGAAACGGATTTTCATACAGGGCTTCCATGATCTCTTCATCCATAAAATTATTATCTTCATAAAACTTCTCAAGGCTTTCAATAAAACTATAGGCATGCTTGCAACAGTCTTGAACTAAATTCAATGATGGATAAGAGTCCTTATATCTTTCAATGAACATAGCATGAAAATCCTTTAAACAATAAATACAAGCAGGCGGCAAACTTTCATACCATGATTGGGCTTTACCCTCCAGAGTGGCCAAGAATATCTTCATCAAGCAATCTTCAGGAAAATCCACCTTCAACTTGCGAATATGCATATGAAATCTAACTAGATGTAAAGCAGCATCCTTCTTACCATCATCATTAAATGTAGGCAAATTCCTTGACCAATCTACCTTCGGAATTTTATTCGGAAAACCTGGAATGTGATCTCGGCTCAAGGGAGTGTATCTTCTTGCAATCCGATCCATCTTGAAAATCTCAAAGCTACTGATCTTTCTGCAGTTAAGTCACCATGAAACACTGATCGCTGGATTCTTCAGTGAAAGGAGTCGCCAGTGAAAGATTTCAGCCTTGTCAGTGTCTGATCGTTGTTCACCATCAACAATCAGATCTGAACTTGATACATGTACTGGGGTAAAGTGTCAATGAAGTGTTGTATTCACAAGCTCACGGAGATTGACTGAAGCAGCGTTTATCTACTTCCGCTAATGCAAAGCAAAAGCGTTTCGAAGGCTACCTGGCGTAACTTCAGGCTCCGTCTAAGACTTATGAAACAAACACATCAACCAGCAAACAAGTTTGTTCTCCCCAGTATGGTCGCCAGTATGTTAGCACTTGAAATTTCACCTCAGGCTGAGAAAGGTAAACCTCAAGGCAACATCAAACCATTCAGCCTCGTAGCTAGCCCTACGGGGCAGGAGAAGGCTCTCTCGGTCAATCTCGGTAGAATTTTGGTAGATTTTTCAATAGAATGAGATGACCAACAAGGTAACACTGATATTAGGCTAGTAAACTGATTATAAAGGTTGATTTGGGGGTTTTTGGGGTTTTTGGTGGCAAATTGAGGAGCTGCAATTTAGGGTGCGGGGATTGGACACAGTTTCTGCAGGGGGGTCTTTGGGGCGAGGTAGGAGCCTGTATTGATGTCTTTAGCTGAAGTGGATGATTAGGAAAGAAAGATAAGAAGGCCAAAGAGAGCAAACAATGAATTTGAATTCTCTTTAAACAGAAGAAAACATTGAAATTAAACAAATTTAAAAGCAGAGCATGGCTAGCATGAATTCATACTTTAACACTTCATTTGTTTAATGTACAGCAGTAAAGAAAGGAAATGAATCACATAAAAAAGCTTACAAGAACATGAAGAAACACACCATCAACACATGAGTCCACAAGAATCCCAAAGATGACTGCAAAACCCTGATCTTCCTTAGCCAAAAATTGCAGAGATACAAGTGAAATAATACAGTGATAGCTTCTACCTCAAGAGTCCAACCATGAAAATGAGCAAGAAAGTACATAATATAGATGATCTAACCTCTTTCCCTGCCTCCATGGGTCGAGCTCACTATCCTAGGAGCTGTTTGAACCACTTCTAAACTAAGCACTACAAAATAGGCAGTCAAAACAACTTGCCTCTATAAACTTGGAAACCAGTTCATACATTCAATTTTTACCCTTTACATGAGAGAATCTTCTAGAAGAGTTAAACAAGAGTAAAAGTATCCAAAAAGTGTCACAATTACATCCAAGAGAACCACCATCAACCTCAAAAAGTCAAACTGGAGCCAAACTGCGTTTTCTGGGCTGAACTGGTCAAATCTGGCAAAATTTCCTCAACGGGTCGCGCACATTGGCAGCTCTGTTTGGAGGCCTTCCCGGTATCAGAATTGGGTGCAGGATAGCTCGTTGGAAAGGTCTGCAAGTCTAATTTCCAACCCAACCAGAATTTTTGAATTTGGAGGTCATTTGCCCAGCCAAAACTCAATTCTCCCAAGACTGGTTTCTGCAACTCAAAAAGGGGGCAGAAAGTCAAATTTTGCATGTATTTTGACCTTTTGGAGGCCCAAAACTCCATAAAAACTCAAGTCCATCCATAGGCATATGTAATTTTGCATGAAAAATCTAGAAATGCTGAGTTTTTGCAAAAAGGAGTTGCCATGACAAAGGGTCTCACCGGGGGTGAGACCCGTTGAGGAGCCAAAACCTGTAAATTTCCAAAAATTGCCAAAATTACCCAAAATTCTCAAAAAATTTTGGGATTTGAGCTGTGGCTAGGCTATTGAGTGCCATGATCTTTGAGTGAAGCCTCAGCCAAGATACGGAGTGGATTGGTCTTCTTTTTCCGTTTTTGTGCCTTGGCCAACCTCCTTGGATCCGGCGACTGTAATTTTGGCATTTCTCTAAAACCATGACACCTGTGTAAAAAGTGAAGGAGTTTTTTCTTCTTTGGCATGTTATGGACAAAAACCTCTCTCAGTTTTCCAAAATTCATCTTTTATTGCTCTGAAACATCATTTTAGTGCAACTTGTCCCGATGTGTGAAACAAGGGATTTTTTCGAAATGGAGCGAAATGAAGGGGATAGGGGGCTTCTAAATTCTTGGGGAAATTTTTGGGAGTGGGGAAGGATGTTAGGAAGCAGGGGAAAGTGGAATCTCAGAGATTGAGTGAGGGGAAGGGGTCGAAAAAGGCAAAACACAGGCCAAACCTAGAAAATTGCCAGGTTGTAGCTAGAAACTAGGGTTTGTGCAAAAATGAGGATTTTGGGGGATCTCAGTGATGGGAAGAATTTGATAAGGTGTATGAAGGATAGGGGAATATGTATGAACATCTGGATACAAGTTTTGCCGATGATTTGACCGTCCAAGAGATATTAGCTTTCAAAACCCTAGGAGAGGGAAATAACCTTGCCTAGGCACAACTGAAGCATGAATAAAGTGTAAAATGACTCATTCAACACCGACATGATAATGAAAACCCTCTGAATGATGATAGGCTCAGCTGAATGATGACATGGACTGACATTTGGGCAAACCCTCGACCTAATGCCTAGTGACCAAATTTTTCTTGAAGACTCACTGAAATGACAAAATTTGACCTTGACACTCTGAGACAACTTTGTAAGAGCATATTTGATCACTGGAGGAAGGCTGAAAAGACTGACACTAACACCATCCATTCATCAAAACCCCCTCCGAGGGTGCAAAAGTGCATGTTCTCAGGACAAGTTTTTTTGACAAATTTCTGGACCCTTCTCTAAATGAATGAGAAGGGTTTAAATACTGCTAACTAATTAACTTAATTACATAAATTTAGGATACGGTTTTAAATGACCTCCCTTCTGCTAAAGCAAAACTATTTCTAAAAATTGAATCTAATTCCTAACCATTTCTGTATTTGCTCCTTAGTGCTGCAAGCATGCAACATTCACCTGGGAAGAGTCGGCTGGTCGCCTTTTGCTTTCGTTTGAGCTATGAAAATAGAAATAACAAGCGTTGGCACCACATTCTAGTAAACTAGAAGATATTTTCGAAAATCTTCCTCTGGCTGGGTGTATTCACTGCGTGTATACTTGGTAATAACCCAAATTTCTCTCAAACTGATTCTACTTTTGCTATTTCGGTTTCCGGCCTTGCGAATGACTGAATAAGTTAGGGACTTTGCTCTCTGAACAATTTTCTGCATCGAAAACTGCCTCCGTTCTTTGTTCCGGGCTTTTCTGGTGTGTTTTCCTTCTTTAACGCCTTTTTCTTTTTGCTTTACCCAACATAAGCTTCAGGATCTTTTGTAAACATGCTGCTTTTGTGCGCCTTTGACTCTGAGTTTTGGATGGCCTATTGACATCAACATCTGTTGAGTGATACTCTGGAATCTGTGGTCCTGTTACATGCGGCATCCGTTTATGAAGGGATCTCTTCTCTGTTCTCCGAGCATTAACGCTTTCCCCTTTTCCTTAGATGTTTCCTGCACATTGCTTCATGTTATTTCCTGTCTTACAGTTTACGCAAAGGAAAAGAGTAATGATAATTAAGATTGACATGAAAGCTTTAAGCTCTTATGAATGCATAATCATGACACTCATAACGAACTGATTCTTCGAAAAACACACAACTGTCCTTCTTGAATACTTTGGCGTACAATCATTAATTTCTTTTAAGGCGCGCGCCCAATTTTGGTTTACGGACAGCTTTCCTTGAATACTGCGCCAAGGAAAATTTGCGATGGGTGATTTCCGCGACTCGCATCGCGGATCACGTCGTCAAGATGTGTCATCGCAGAAATTCATGATCGCATTCATCGCAAATCGAATTCATCGCAAATCGCATTCATCGCAGCTCGCAGATCGCAAATCGGAGATCGTAGATCACAGATCGCAGATCGCGCTTAGTCATTCAATCATTGTGTGATGCTTACACGATGTTGCGATATGCAACGTCGCATGTCGGCCGTCGGAGGTTTCTTAAGATTTTTCTTTTAAGAGCACTTCATAATGTATGCGATGCGATGAATTTCGCATCGCTTCTTCGCAGTTTATTATGCTCATAAGAAAACGTTTCATTCTCTTCTCGCAATGCGATACAGCTTTAAGGAGTTGAAATACAAAAATTTTCATAAAATGTTTTTTTGGATTTTTTATTAAGGGTCCCCATTTGCTTGGTGTTATTGCTAATACCAAACAAAGAGGGGGGTTGTTGGTGGCCACAACAGGTATAAAGGGCTTTGTTCTCATAAACCAATTTGTCACTTGGTCAATTTTCACGGAGGAAATGATATCACATTATGAGGATACAAAGAGCAACACCTTCTTTAGCCAATTGATAAATCGCAAACAAAAGGGTTCAATGGCAAAGCACATTGAGGACTTCCAAAATTTGAATATAAGGGTAAATGATATTCCAAACAAGTAGAGGATTGATGTCTTCATTGGGACTTCAAAGGATAACATTCAACATGAGGTTCATCTTTGGGAAACTGATTCACTGGAGAAGGCATTCAAGTTGGCAAGAAAAATTGAAAGCAAAATTATGGCAACAAGAAATCCTACCACTCACAATTATAAAGATGGAAGTGTTGTTGCTCCTAGCCTTCCACAACCTACAAGGTTGACACCACAACAATTGGAAGAAAAAGGAGAAAATGACCTTTGTTACAGTTGTGATAGAAAATACACTAAAGGTCATAAGTGTGCTGAGAAGAAATTATTTTACATTGATTGTGAAGAGGAGGAAGAAAAGGATCAAGAAATGTCAAAAGAAGAGGATATACACCAGGAACCAACCCCAGAGAAAGAAGAAATGAATCTGACCATATCTTGTAATGCATTGGTAGGAATTACCACTCCTCAAACTCTCAAGATAAAAGGACATATCAAGAAGAAAAAGGATAACCTCACTTTCGCGTAGAATCGAATGAAACAACAGGCAGATCAACATCGCAGCGAAAAAAGTTTTGACATAGGCGACTAGGTATTTTTACGACTACAACCATACAAAAAAATGTCCCTCAAGCAAGATAAGAAAGATAATAAATTATCACCAAAGTATTATGGTCCTTACAAAGTGCTGCAAAAGATTGGTACTATGGCATACAAATTGGAGCTTCCTGCTTCTTCCCTAGTGCCCCCATTTTTCCATGTTTCATGCTTAAAGAAGGTTATAGGTGACAAGTTCCCAGTTCAAACAATATTGTCGGAACTTGATGAGGAAGGAAAAATCATATTGGAACCTGAAGCAGTCATGGAAACAAGAACCCGACAACTACGAAATCGATCAATTTCAGAGTATCTCATGAAGTGGAAGAACTTACCCGCTAAAGATTCCACATGGGAGGATGAGAATTTTATACAGAAGCATCCAGAACTACTCAAGTGTTGAGGACAACACTTTTTGAAGGAGAGGGGCATGTTAGGTCCCTATACTACTAGTGTAGCCCCTTATTGTTATTAGTGCAACGCCCTTATCGGATTGGTGTGCTCATGTAGTCCCCATGTTTTTATTATTATGCCCCATAGAAGTCCACTATTGTTATTGTTGTGCCCCTACAATGTTATTGTTATGTAGGCTCTGATTATATTGGGACCACTTAGACTCCTATATATAGAAAGGAGGTATTCTCATTTGTATCATCCAAGAATTGTTCATTTCTGCAATGTAAATGAGGTTTCCCCCTCGAAGAGGCTGATTTTTAAGTCGTGGATCTATCTTTTTTATTTTTTTTAGTTGGTTTCATAAAAAGTTGTAAGGGAATTCACACAATATTGAAGGGTTAATTTTTTCTATATTGAAGATGATCTAGAAAGGGACTTACTCACCAATTTGAGTTTTCGCTACAATTATGACATTTGGCCCTCTATTAGGGAAAACATCTGAGCATGATCTAAGCACTTTGATCACCTTTGATGCATACATGCAGCATTGTATAACCTTGCAAACAAGGTCAAACTATGATTATATCTGGTTGAAATTTCATTGACCTAATTTTGACACTACCAAAGCTTGTTTGTTGCATGTGTATTGATGGAACAAATGACACAGGCCTGAGTTCTTCTTTGTGCTCTACAAACTTGAGGAACCATTGAAGTTATTTTGTCATGTATCTAATTCAATGGAGGATTTTTTGCTTGGTTAGTGGATTTAAAATTATTATAGACCAATATCATTTTGGTCCTCTTAGGGCATAAATTTGTGCACCCATGACACCTATTTTGTTTCATTCTTAAGATTTCTTGTGTGTGTACTTTCGAGATAAAATTGTGATTGGTTTAAGTTTCTTATTTTAGAAGCAAACCCTGTTATGTTTTGAAGCATGTAGGAGCAACATTTACCCTATTTGTTGATGACCTTAATCACTATGTAAAAAAATAATTGGAGGCAAACCGTTTTACTTAAGTAAGTGACAAAAATCTTGTGAAGTGTCTCAAACTTGGACATCTTCTAGTTGATTATTTAACTTCTCCAAAATTGGACTGAGGACTAAAGGACAATTGCGTCATTCCTTTGATCATTTGAATTATTGAAGTCAAGTTACAGTTTGTGGGCATCAATTGAATGTATGTGGTTTATCTAGAGTTTTTAACTAATTTTAACCTACAAAATAAGTTGTGGTATTATGATGTTTGTTCAGAAGACTTGATTATTAAAAAGACACTAAAGTCACAAAGTCATAGGTTTTGAAAAGAGACTCTATCTACAAAAAAGACATTAACATATTAATGCAAGACAACAAGAGTGAATAAATCTAGCAAGTTCTAAAGACATCTATAGACATTATAGTGACGTACATCTAAAGTAGTGATATCAACAGAAGGAGGTTGGTATTGCACATCGTTGACAACCATGAGATTCAAGTGCAACGGTGGCAATTGAGATATGATTTGGAATCATAAGAAGCAGCTTTGTAACTGATTGCATATCAGAAGTTTGATTGGTTTGAAGTTGAGCATCAATGTACATCTGCTAGCAGTTGTAAAGGTTTTATTGAAAATCATTACAAGTGGGTAATTTTCCCTGGTACGGGAGCCCATAGTTATTTCTATTTCATTTTCATGGTGGTTGGGTGGTGCAAGGAAGGAGAGTCAAGTATCATTTAGGTTCTATCCTGAAAATACTTTAGGGTGGTAGTGTGGTTCTAGGGAAATTTGAAGCTTGCAGGGTGTTGGAGCATCCTATTAGTTTTAATTGATAGAGACAGGGTGTAGTAGCATCCTTTCAGGATTTGGAGCTTCCTAATAAAATTAACTTTTTTCTCGAGTAATAGGGAGTTTGGGCTTCCCTTTTAAGTTGGAGTTGAAGCATATTTTGTACTCGTTAAAAAATTATTAAAAAATTGTTTGGTGGCTTTTCTCCGGGAATGGTTTCCACCTAAAAATATATTGACCATTGTTATCTTGATGTGTTGATGTTTTACTTGTTAATACTCTGAAAATTAATAAATTTACTAATTTATAAGAAATAATGATTCACCCCCCTCTCAATATTTCCAATAGAAACATTCAGATATCCCTCCCCAACATAAAATTGAATGCAATTATGCAATGACTTTCTTAGTGGTTCTTTTTTGGGAGGACACTATAACGATGCGAGAATAGATTCAATCTATGGAAACATGGATGTAATTTGGGTCACAACCAAAATTTACAAGCAAAGGTTGTTTTTAAAGGAAGTCTAGGCCTTGTTGGAATGGATTCTTTACCTAAATTGAATTCTTTCAACTTGTTTAATATCATTATTGCAATTGATGCTCAAATTAAATAGAATTCTATCAACAACCTTTCCTTTGAACAATTTAATTTGAAGGTGAAATCCATTTATTTCAAGCAAAGTTATTTAAGAAAAATCAATATATTTACATACATCTTTCTAGGGACCATCAGTTAACAACGATCAAACCTGACATAATAATTTGCATGGTCCTTGTGGTAAAGTATGATGGAATTAATACTTAAATTAATATTCAAACCACTGAAAGGGAATGCATGTGTGGGATCGTTGGCTGCACCATGCATGCTCTTGCATAGAACACTCACCAATTCTCTTATTTACATAGTGTTGAGAAGTTGATGACCACAACATTTTCCATGAAAATCATAGATATTTAATACGCTTCTTCAACAATCTATTTCAACACTTGGAGAAAGACAATTGTCAATTTGTGATATTCTTGATCCTCTTTTGATTGATCTTTCCACTACCCATTCTATATTTTTTGTTCAAAATAATCCACATATGGTGTGGTTGTTATGTTAAGGCAACCCCCTAGTCCTGATGTCAGCGGTGAAATGATGTAAGTGTGAGATACATTGTGTAGAGGTGCCCAGGAAGAAAGCATTTTCCTCACCTATATACTCTTAGTTAACAGCGGGATCGCAAGGGAAAAATAATTATTTATTTTCCAGAGCTTTCATTGTGTGGAATGTCGAAGTACGAAGGAAGTGTGTGTGGAGGCGGAAATAATGGCATATTGCAGAAATAGACCATTCTCGAATAACTACAAAATGTTGACCCCACATTGCCTTAATAAATTAATTAGCAGTAGAGGCAAGGACTGTGCTACTTTGGAGTTATCAATCTTGTTAAAAATTGTCAATAGTAAGTGGAGGCTAGAGCACTTATTCAAAAAATAATTAAGGTTGCAGAAGGCAATGGAATTTTTGGAGCATTGATACTAGAGTGTCTTCTAGATGCCCATCATGAAGAAGGTTAGGATTCCAACGTCAAATCCAATGGTGTTTCAAGTACCGGAGTCCAAGAAAAGTTACAAGCACAATCGAGGACAATTTTTTTCCAGTCATTGATATGGTAGGTAATTCCAAGCACTAACGGAGAAGTAGATTAGAACGTCGAAGGTAAAAATTCCTCTAAGAACCAAAGGCATAGACTATGTGACTGTTAATGGGATAAATAGATCTAGTCATCGGTGCGTAGAAATCTTCCCAAGAATTAATACATAAGAAATTCAATGTGCCTATTTGGAAAGCATGAATTTTTGGTGTTAATAATGGGGGATATGCTATTTTATCATTATTAGAAAATGGTTTGGTCAATTTCTTATGTAATCCTTCGGTAGAACCTCAAAAGGGTTTTTTGGGAACTCTATAATGAAACAAACTATATAAGGAAGGTATGCAATGGTCTCAAGGGAATTTCTACTACCAATATATCTAATTCATCTAAGATAGATCTAACATGCATATATCTTTTTAGGGTGTAACAACCACATTTGTATGGTATTTAAGAGAAAAAATGGTGTAGTCTAACTTATAGACGAAATAACCTTTTTTCGGGGCATTTTTTCTAGTTAATTTTAATCAAATTCCGGCAGATATTTTTATAAACCTGAGTTTAATTTATTTAATCTATAGAATTTGAGTGCCCCGGGGATTTTTCAGGGTGTTGAATCCATTTATGCATTCAAAAAGTATTTTAAACAACAAAAAATAACAATGTTGCTTGAAATTATATCACTGGATTCTGATGACAAAAGTTATTTTGTCTATAAGTTAGACTACGCCGAGAAAAAATAACTCAAATTCACAATTGAACCTTATACCTCATATTCACAGAACTAAAGTCATAATTAAGAGGGGCTATAACATTGAGTTTAAAAAAAAAAATGATTTCCTACATGCAATGCATAATCAAGGAAAAGTATCTATTTTTTTATTTTATGAATTCCCAATATGGCATGCTCAAAACCATAACAACTCCATATACAAGGCACTACAACTATTCAAATTGTTTCCTTAATTTCCAAAAAGGAAGGAAATATCATACACAATTATCAACCCTAGAAATCTAAACAATATAGTTTTTAAACTTCCAATTCTAATTTCAAGATTGTTGTAGCCTAGTTAGTTTCAAAGTGGAGTAACTTATAAATAAAATCATTTTTGCATACAAAGAAAATATAGGCACACATCCACACAATTATTTAACATGTTTCTCTTCATGAAACATACCAAATTTTCATTGTAGGTTTTAACCCCGTACAGAAATTACCTGCATATGAATTCTAAAACCCAGAAAATAAACAATAGCGAGAGCATAACACATAAAACAAATATACACAGGGATTTTCCCCTAGATCCAAAAACCAAGACTACCAAATTGATTTTTCATTATGTTCCTTTCAATGTTACAATACATATATATACATGTCGAAGCATCCAATACCATGGACCGAAAACCATTGCGCCCAAAACCATGTGCGAAAACCATGCACAAAACCATAGGTAGGTCCGCCCACCTAATATAGGATCCAAAAAAAATTTCCTCAAGGCGCTGCCCCGAACCCCGTAGAGGGGGGGTTGACTGCCCCCCTCGAACCCCTGTGTGTTGGCATTATGACACAGTTTTGGCATTATGACACAGGTGTTGTCCTTGATGGCAACTCACTCAGATGACAGATCATAGTTCAGACTCTCAAAATGAAGAAAGAGAGGTATACGTAGGTTCCTCATTGACCAAGCCGCGTGTTTGTAGACCTAAAGTCACGTATAGCGTACACACGCACTTTCATGGAAGGAAAGGCGCGTACATGTTGGAAAACTTAGTTTTGGTCCGTGGTATTTGGTCCATGGTATTTTTATCCATGGTATTGGTCCAAGGTATCTTGTTCGAAGTGTTGACCCAAGGTATTTGGTCCAAAGAATTGGTTCTAAGTGGTTTTGGTCCATGGTATTGAGTAAGGCCTAAGACTATAAAAGGACGAGAAGATCATTAGGCAAGCACACTCACTAATTGAATATCCGATGAAGAGCAAGATCCAGAATACAAGTTATTGGGTTATGGTGCATAGCTGGATCTAAATCAAGGATGAACCTTAGCGCTTGATGAAGGATAAGATCTAATGATGGGTCAAGATCTTAAGGCTTGAAGAGAAGCATCGTTGTGTGGTTTGTGATATTTTATCTGAATAACTAGCGCATGTTGTAATTTGTAAATATGATGATCAGGGTATAACTAATGTCTAGAATTGTTGTAAAGTTTAAATCATCATTTACAGATCTGTACGCAGGTTCACTTTATAAAAAGCACGTATACACGCTGGTTTTGCATATCAAAACAGCATATACATCTTAAATTTGATTTTCAGATCTATATGCAGGTTCACCTTGACAAAACAACGTATGTACGCAGGTTTGACACATTGAAGTAGCATATACCTCATAAAATATGCTTTGGCTACTGCTATTTGTTGTTGCAGTGTTCTGGGTTCTGCAATGGGTACTAGTTATTGTTACTGTATTCTGGTTACAGCATTCTGAGAAGTGATTGATTGATTAAGTTTTGGTTGGTGCAAAGGAGATTGGTTGATGCAGATATATTTGATGTTTGATTGATGTTATTGATGGATCCAGTCTGAAAATTTATGAAACGTGGTCCCTCGAAGAAAAGAGAAGGTTGTAGCCTTCTGTAGGCCAGCACCTACATACTAGTAAACACATCAGCTAGTACAAGAGCTAGGGGTTGTAGCCCCCTTCCAGGAGAAGTTGGAAAATGAGAGAAGGTTGTAGCCTTCTGCAGGTAGAAGTCTGTGTACTGGTATAAGACTACACCAGTACAAAAAGTGTAAAAAGAAGTTTCTTATTAAAATAAGATAGAGACGATTACAACAAGTGGTTTTCACCCACATTGGGTTTCCACCTTATATCTTGTGTTCATGTGTGTGATTGTTTGTTCTGTTTTTACTGCACCTGGCTACTATTTATATGGTTCTGATGCACAGATTAAAGATCAACATATGATGAATTAACTAAGTTATAAGCTTGCAAGGTATACGCTAGCTGCCTTAAATACAGTTGCATATACACACAAGTTTCATTAACTGGAGTAGCATATATAAATCTGGTTATGGAAATGAAATATTATTGACTTTCTAATACTGATTCACCCCCCCTCTCAGTATTATTTCCAACAATTGGTATCAGAGCAAGTCCTTCAGAAGAAGCTTGATTGCTTGAAGGAAGATCTATCATCATGAGTAACTACGAAAGAGAGGGATCCATTAGACCACCAATCTTTGATGGGAGCAACTTCATTTATTGGAAGGTAAGAACCACAGCCTATCTTCAATCTCTTGGAACAGATGTCTAGGAAATTGTGGAAGGAGGATATACATTTCCATCAGAAATTCCTACAGATACGGCAGGTAAAAAGCAATATGAAACCAATGCCAAGGCTGTCAATACATTATTGGGGAGTCTGTCACAATCAGAATTTGTCAAAGTTATGCAGCTCAAAACTGCTAAAGAAATATGGGACAAGATCGTTCTAAGCTATGAAGGAGACAATCAGATAAAACGTGCAAAACTGCAATCTCTCAAAATTCAATATGAAACTCTCAAAATGCACAATGATGAAAGTATAGCTAGTTACTTCTTACATATAGATGAGATTGTTAATTCCATGAAGAGCTTGGGTGAAGAGATAACAGAAGTTACTTTAGTTGAAAAGGTTTTAAGATCCTTGTCTACTAAGTTTGAATCAAAAGTTCCTGCCATAGAAGAAAAGAGGATCTTCAGAGTATTACTATGACACAACTACACAGAATCTTAACTGCTTTCGAAATGAGAAAAGGAGGTCCATCAGATATGAGAGAAGCCGCATTCAAAGTTTTATCTCAAAATCAGGCCCTGATAGGCTGCTTTGATCAGGTAGACTTTAAGTAACTATTTCAAACCTACTTTAGGCTGAGGCTTAGCCTCCCCAACCTGAGAGGGCTCTCTCAAAGGATTAATGATCTTTGATTATGATAAAGATGGCTAACTCTTGTGAAACAAAGGTAAAATGTGAGTGGTGGAAACACAATTAGAAACTATCCATTGGGCTTATGGAGTCAACATCATTTCAGTATAACAATGTTATCAACCTTACATAGAAGTCAGGGCATTCAAGATTCAACACATTTAGAACATACCAGAAACATATAGGACCACACAGTCTATGAATGTATACAGGAAATTAGAGCACCATGAGTGAGTTCTAAGTGATTACACATTCATACCACTGCAAATATTGGGAAAAGAACAATACAACACATTCTGAACATCGAATCCTTCCTGAGTCCTGAGAAGAAAAGCAAATTTTGTATTACTGAAAAAGAGTCTTTACATAAAGCCAAATATCAGAGCTTTTCTGAATAATTTTCCCACCCATATTACACTGCTCTTTCTCCTATATATAGAGTTCTTTTACAAATCTGAGATTCCTCCTCCCACATGAGGGGAACTCGAATTCTCCTTATCATGACACCTATTAACATATTAAACTAACTATTAAAAGCAACTTATTACTAATTGACAGCTCTAGAAACCTAAAACAATTAGGATTCTAATTCTACATCATGCTGAACATAGCATTTATTACAATCAAGATTCATTCTCTAACAAGTGGTTTCCTTCAGCTTTAGCCTTGATGGATGTTTAAAGCTCTTTTCTGGCATTTACTGTCTTATCTCTTCACTGCTGCTGAGAAATAGGAAACTGCCCCTACAAAACTGCTGTGTAATTTCAAAAACACAGTCTTCCTTTCATAGCTAAATGATCGCCACTGTTCATGGCTTAAGCCCCTTACTCCCCTGATCACCTTGACAAGATTTGCTTGCAACTTTTCAAGAAACGGATATTGCTCCTGAGGAAGAGATGCAATGACACCAATAACACCATTGACTGTTCCAAATATAACTATAGGAATCTGGTTAGATTCTGAATCTGGCAGACGCATAACAAGAGATCCATGCTTAAAAAGATATAACAAACTCTCCTAAGTGGTATTCACCTACAACTTCCAATTTTCCTCTCTCTTCATCAGTTGCAGCATCGCTATTTTTCCTCACAGATGCTATTGGATTGCGACGAACTTTCACAATTCTTCTAGATGCAAGGACCTCTTTGAGTTCCTTAACGGTACTTGCTGGTTGATAGAATGCTCTGTAACAAGATGAGCTCCTCTATGATCCTGTATACTATCCACAGAGGGAGGCACTCCCATTTCTTTTGTTTGCCTAGTAAGTTCTAATGCTTGTAAAGGTTCAGTAAATAATCCTACAACTCCAGGCTGTTCTAAAATGGCAGGCCTCTTTGTATATGTTCCCTCAAATAGATTATAGGTCTCAGGTTTCTGATAAGTTCCATGCGAACAATCCATGCCTGGGCCCAAACCAGCATTAATGTCTTCCGTAAAACCCATCATGGTGTAGCTTTCTCCAAGTTGTGCATTACTACTTTCCAACAACTGAGGAATCTGTTCATCTTTAATTCCAGTTTCTGGTATTTTTGGTGACAAAACAAATTGTCTGGTGACGTTACTGTGCTCTAACATTCTTTTTTGTAGCAATCCATCAGTCCTATCCTGTTTTTCATGGAAGTTAGGAGGAACAGCTGGTTGTTGCACTACAGATTCTGAGGGACTGCTTGTTACTGTGTAGCCTTGCAGTCCAGAAGAATTCAGTTCCATTTCATTCCCGTGTTGACCACTTCCACTCTTTCGACCATTCATCCCTTGGCAATCTTTGAATATCACTTCATCTTGCAATGTGCTTGGTCCTGTATACAAAGGGACTGGCCTTGCTGAACCATCAGAATGTAAAACCTTTTCATATACAGGTTGAATTGGTTTCACCCTTTGATCAAGTAACGATGTATCAGAATATGCATGACTCAATGCCTGTTGGTGAGATACGTGGTCGTGAGATATCGCCTGCTGACATCCATATTGTTGCTCAATGGAGAATATCTGAGGAATAAATTTTTCAGAGGTTAACTCACGGTAACTAGCTGGAGTTGTGGTAGGATAAAAAAAACTTTTCCACCTTGATCATTATAGCTGTACACAGCCATTCCATATTGTTGTTGTTTGTGGTTTGGGTTCAATTAGAAGAGTTCCATTGAAGTCTATACTCTTCTTCCAATTGACTGCTGCTTGTAGAAACCTAGCCATATGGTCAAGTTCCTTCTTCAGATCAGTATTCGGCAAAGTTTGATAGCCCTCTCTTCCTTGATCACCTTGACATGTTTGTATAAACTCGATTGTGGATAATTGTATATGCCTTGGAAAACCAAGAGCATTGGTGAGAAATAACATATTTCAAAAGGCACTCGCAGTTTGATTACGAGTATGACAGTGGCCATGAAATTCCACACACAATACTGGACCTCACACTTTTACAGTGCACAATGAACATGGAGACATGGTTACATTGAATTTAATGAGGAAAAAGCGCTTTTCACTATTATTTCTCAAACCCTAAACCCTGATAACACCTCAGTCCTTTTTCTTAAGCCTCTGGAGTTGCTCGTCCATCCGCTGAAGCTGAAGGCGCAAAATTGTAACACGGTACAGAAGCCAATAGAGAACCAGAGACATGACTATAAACAGAGCATTCCTCTCACTTTTCATCACTGATTTCTGGTGTCGAAGATGTTCTACGGGACTGCAAAGGGATCCATCACAAACAGGGCGTAGAATTTCTAGTAAATATCCATCAACAGAAATAGGCAGAAGGGCACCACAATCAACAATGGCTTCAACGCGCTCCCGGCCACCGCATTGAGGCCCTTTCCCAGGCGGTCCAATCCGGGCATTGTCAACATTAATAATATTATGGCCTCTGCTGCTGCAGTGTACCCTAAAACAATCCATTCCAGTGCTATATATCAATAAGGTGATTGATTTCATCACCAACTACAATAAAATCTCCACGAGATTGAGCATATAGTGCAAGAATATGATCATGATGGCCACATTCAGACTGCAACTCTCTTGAACCATCATCACGGAGCTCCCATTTGTATAATTGAATCTTTTGATTGATTCCAGCAAGCAACTTTCCATTAAATGCATTCAAATTGTAAATAGAACCCTTTGTCTCCTTCTCAGTAACAACTGCAAACATGTGCCGGTACCAAGACACCTAATGACCTAAAACACAGCGGATTCTGATAAATATGACAACTGGGTGAGATTTGCTATGGATCATAATGAATCTCCCATTTCGTAGTGCAACCAATTCAAAATCTGGGTTTTGCGCTACGAAATTACCTAGACAAGGTTTCTACGCATAAGAACTTTGAAATGAGTTTCGACATATGATATTCATGTGAGATATGAGACCAATGATAGACTAAAATAGAGAATTGACCCCATTTGACATACTAACAAGACTCTAAAACAAGATGAAAAGACTAGACCCAAAACTGACACCAACCCTTTGACAAATTTAAAAAATTGATGTTCAAAATTTAAAATATTTTTTCTTGAGTGATAACACAAAGCTTCAGGAAGAGAAGAACTCAATGAATCAGGAAATATTTCAGAAGGAGAGGAAGAAGCAAACTTTGTCAAGAACCTTCAACGGGGTTCTGGAAGATTCAAAGGTAAACTACCTTTCAAATGTTTTACTTGTGGAAGAGTCGGTCATTATGTGGCCAAATTTCCTCATAAAGATAAGCTTGATAAAGGTAAGGAATCAGCAAAATGGAATAGAAAACAAAGTGTAAGTAAGAAGAGCTACTATATGCATGAAGATAGCGATGGTTTATCAAATAGTGATGAAGATGAAAATAGTAATGACTATAGACTTCTGATGGCTTTTGAAGATGATGATTTCTTGGATGTTTTAGATGAAGATGACCTTTATGAAGAAATCTCTAAACTCAAAATTTGTTTAGAAAAAAAGAATATGATTATAGATACTCTGACATTCCAACTTGCTGAAAGAGAAAAACACAATGAAAAACTAGAATGTGAAATTGTGGGTCTAAGAAAGGATATTGAGAAAAGAAAAGCTCTCAATATTAGATTTTCTGAAGGATCAGAAACCCTAAATGAAATTATCAATGTGCAGCATTCTCCTCTGATAAAGACAGGTCTTAGATATACTGAAGAAGCATCCCAAGCACAGAAGTTGTCAACCTCCACTAAAAGCTATCTTGATGCAGCAAAGAGCAGTGAACAGTTTGACAATCGACAACAAAGGCATAAAGAAGATCACCAGGTAAATTGGGCTCAATTTACTTCAAGGATAAATAGAGGCTACAACCAACCTCAGGTAAATCATACTGAATCTATTTCAAGAATGAATAGCAACTACAATCACCATGTCAGTAGATTTGATAATCGCATGAACTCCTTCAATGGCCAATGTTTTTCATGTCATAACTTTGGACACAAAGCTGCTCAATGTGTTGCTTACAAGACCATCATGACTAGAGAAGCACGAAACCAAAGTAATGTGATGGGGATCATAAAGCAGACCTACAATAACTTTTATCTTCTTGAAAATGAAATAGAATGCTCTATCTGCAACAACTTTAGTCACAAAGAATCTAAATGCAGGAATAAATTTCGGCAAACATCTTAGAAGGAGAAAACTTCATTAAATCCCAAAATATGGAGAAAGAAAGAACCGCAAACAGAAAGATGTGGTATAGCCCTGTATGCAGAAGGACAAGAAAATCAGTGGTACATCGACAATGGATGCTCGAAACACATGACAGGTGATAAAGAAAAACTCATGTCATATAATGCCTTAGAAAAGGAAAAGAAGGTCTCATTTGGAAATGACACTCCTGCTGTCATAAAAGGTAAAGGTTCTGTTCTTTTAAAAGAAAAAGTTAAAGCTGGGAATGTTATGTATGTTGATGGTCTAAAGCATAACCTGTTGAGTGTCAGTCAAATGTGTGATCAAGGAAATGAAGTTGTATTTCGATCAAATGGATGTGTTGTTTGTGAGCTTGATACAGGAGAAACCGTGATCAAAGGTATAAGAACTCCAAACAACTTATACATACTCAAGGGAGGAAAACAACAATGCTATCTAAGAAAAAATGATGAACATTGGTTATGGCACAGAAGATTGGGGCATCTAAGCTTCTCTCAAATAAGAAAAGCAAGAAAATTCCAGGCCGTTCGTGATCTTCCTGATATCAGCATTCCAGAAAATACAATATGCAAATCATGTCAATTTGGTAAGCAAACTAGGTCGCAATTCCCTGAAAAGGAAGGATCAGCTAGTAAGCCTCTTGAACTTGTTCATACTGATTTATGTGGACCATCAAGAAAAAAGTCACCTCATGGAGAAGAATACTTTATATTGTTCATTGATGATTTTTCCAGAATGTGTTGGATAGGACTTCTAAAGCATAAAGATGAAGCTTTTGAAAAATTCAAAGCCTTCAAAGCATTGGTTGAGAATGAATCAGATTGCAAAATCAAATGCCTCAGGTCTGATCGAGGAGGGGAATTTACCTCAGATGAATTTTTTGACTTTTGTGAAGAACATGGAATAAAAAGGAAATTCTCCACTACAAGGACTCCTCAGCAAAATGGAGTAGTAGAAAGGATGAACAAAACTGTTCAACAAATGGCTCGGGCTATGCTAGATGAGTCTGGAACTCCTGCAACCTTCTAGGGTGAAGTTGCATTCGCTACCGTCACTATTCTCAACAAAGCAAATGTTCAGGTAAACAGCACTCAAACTCCACATGAACTTTGGTATGGTAAGACTCCTACCATAAAATACTTCAAATTTTTTGGAAGCAAATGTTACATCAAAAGGACTGATGAAAAACTTGGCAAGTTCGAACCCAGAGTAGATGAAGGAATTCTCCTTGGTTACTCTTCCCGAAGTAAAGGATATAAGTGTTATAATAAAAGACTTGGGAAAATTATTGAAAGTATTGATGTTGTGGTTGATGAAGCATGCAAAAATCCAAAGCAGGTAAAAATCGAAGATTGTGGAGAAGATGAGGATTATCCTTCCACATCAAATCAAACTAATTCTGAAGAAGAAACCAATGAAGCACCAGAAGAACAGATAACGGCAGAAGAAAAGACTCCATCCTGGTATGTTCAGAAAAATCATCCAGAGACTCAAATTTTGGGACAGAAAGAGGCAAGTGTGCAGACAAGAAGCATTATCACAAAAGCTTCAAGCTATCTAGCATTGCTTTCCTCTATCGAACCTCAAAATATAAATGAAGCATGCAAATATGAATGTTGGGTCAAGTCCATGAATGAAGAACTTGAGCAAATTGAAAAGAATATTACTTGGGAATTAGTTCCTAGACCTCATGATAAGAATATCATAGGAACCAAATGGATATTCAAAAACAACCTGAATGAAAATGGTGAAGTTATTAGAAACAAGGCCAGACTTGTTTGTAAAGGATATGCTCAACAAGAAGGTATAGATTTTGAAGAAACTTTTGCACCTATTGTTAGACTTGAAGCCATAAGAATGTTCCTTGCTCTTTCTAGTTTTCAGAAATTCAAAGTATACTAAATGGATGTAAAATCTGCCTTTCTTAATGGGACTTAGAAGAAGAAGTATATATTGAGCAACCAGACGGATTCATCCTTGGAAATGATCCAAAACTTGTATGCAGACTCAGAAAGGCTCTCTATGGTCTAAAACAAGCTCCAAGGGCCTGGTATTACCATCTTGACAAATATCTCCATCAACAAGGTTTTTCAAAAGGATCAGCTGATAGCAATCTATATACAAAGATTGACAATAATAAATTGCTAATACTTGTTGTGTATGTTGATGATATCATTTTTGGTAGAAATGAAGAAGCCATGAGTCAAAACTTTGCTTTGGTAATGCAGCAAGAATTTGAAATGTCCTTGCTTGGTGAGCTCACATATTTTCTTGGTCTACAAGTTCAACAAAAGAAAGATGGTATTTTTCTGTCACAAACCAAGTATCTCAAGCAGATCTTGAAAAAATATGGCATGGAAGATTCTAAACCAGTATGTACCCCTATGGTAACAGGATGCAGTCTCAGCTCAAATGATGAATCAACAGCAGTACATCAACCAACCTACAAATCCATGATTGATAGTCTACTTTATCTAACAGGTACCCGACCAAACATCATGCATGCAGTGGGAATAGTTGGAAGATTTCAAGCCAATCCAAAGGAATCACACCTTCAGGCAGTCAAAAGGATTTTCAAATATCTTCAAGGAACACAAAATTTTGGTTTATGGTATCCTAGAGATACAGATCTTACACTTCATGCATATACAGATGTAGATTGGGCAGGAAGCGTTGATGACAGAAAAAGAACTAGTGGTGGTGCATTCTATATGGGTTCCAGATTAGTGTCTTGGTTCAGCAAGAAACAAATTTCAATTGCATTATCTACAGATGAAGCAGAATATGTGGCTGCTGCATCTTGCTGCACGCAGCTCCTTTGGATGATGAAAAAATTGCAAGACATTCAGATCACATGTACTCCACCCATCTCCATTCTATGTGATAATACAAGTGCAATCAGTATTTCAAAGAATCCAGTAATGCATTCCAAGACCAAGCACATACCCATCAAATATTGTTTCTACGTGAACAAGTGCTTGAACAAAAGGTCAAATTGGAGTATGTTCCCTCCAAAGAACAGGTTGCTAATATATTCACCAAACCACTGCCCAGAGAGACATTTGAATATCTCAAACAGAAGCTGGGAGTAGTTGATGCATCATCCTGCTGTTGAAACTTATCTGTTTTAGAGAAAAGTGGTTATACACAAGTTTCATGAAGCGTATCCGCGTACATACGTCAGTTTCTGTGGATACAGTCACGTATATGTTGGTTTGAAGAAAAAAAACAGTGGGCCAGACTCAGGGTGAAAGGAGTCTAATATGAGTTTGACAATGATCATCTGGCACAAGTTCAGGGGGAGCATATACTTCTAATAATGCATTGTTGGCATTATCTTAGAAGATCTTGGTACAAATTCACAGTTGTTTTTTATTCAGGTGGAACAGGTTCAAGGGGAGATCATGGTTGTTGGTCTGGATGGTGATTGACAGATGCTACTGATGATAGTTGTTGATAACTATCATGGTCTTGTTTCAGATATTTGGTCTCTATGTCATGTATATCTTTTAATGTCAAGGTCATGAAACGACCTATTTTGTTTCCCCACTATGCATGGGATGTAATGTTCGTGTTTTGACATGTATAATCAATTGGTATATCCCCACTTGGTTGGGTGGATGAGTCAAACTTGGTATATCCCCACTTGGTTGGGAGATGGATGTATAAGTCTCTGGTGATAGGAAGGTCATTTATGATGTATGTATAGAGTCATGTTCTTCTTTTAGAACATCTTTTTGCAGACCTTTCTTATATTCAGGGGGAGCATGGACTCGAGCATGGAGCTCAATCAGTACACTTCATCATATCCGAGAATTCAACATGTACATAGGGGGAGCATAACCTTTTGCCCTTGATGACAAAGGGGGAGAGTGACTTGGGGTTGCCATCAAGTCCAAAGGGGGAGATTGTTCGCATTATGACACAGTTTTGGCACTATGACACAGGTGTTGTCCTTGATAGCAACTCACTCAGATGACAGATCACAATTCAAACTCTCAGAATGAAGAAAGAGAGGTATACGTAGGTTCCTCATTAACCAAGCTACGTGTACATGCGTGTTCACAGACCAAAAGGCGCATATCGCGTACACACGCACTTTCACGGAAGGAAAGGCGTGTACATGTTGGAAAACTTAGTTTTGGTCCATGGTATTTGGTCCATGGTATTTTGATCCATGGTATTGGTCCAAGGTATCTTGTTTGAAGTGTTGACCCCAAGTATTTGGTCCGAGGTATTGGTTCTAAGTGGTTTTGGTCCATGGTATTGAGTAAGGCCTAAGACTATAAAAGGAGGAGAAGATCATTAGGCAATCATACTCACTGATTGAATATCAGATGAAGAGCAAGATCCAGAATACAGGTTATTGGGTTATGGTGCATAGCTGGATCTGAATCAAGGATGAACCTTAGTGCTTGATGAAGGATAAGATCTAATGATAGGTCAAGATCTTAAGGCTTGAAGAGAAGTATCTTTGTGTGGTTTGTGATCTTTTATTTGAATAACTAGTGCATGTTGTAATTTGTAAATATGATGATCAGGGTATAATTGATGTCTAGAATTGTTGTAAATTTTAAATCATCATTTACAGATCTGTACACAGGTTCACTTTAGCAAAGGCGCGTATACACGCTGGTTCTGCATATCAAAACAGCGTATACATCTTAAATTTGATTTGCAGATCTATACGCAGGTTCGCCTTGAGAAAACAGCGTATGTACGCAGGTTTGACACATTGAAGTAGCGTATACCTCATAAAATATGCTTTAGCTACTTCTGTTTGCTGTTGCAGTGTTCTGGGTTCTGGCTTGGGTTCTGGTTACTGTTACTGTATTCTGGTTACAGCATTCTGAGAAGTGATTGATTGATTTAGTTTTGGTTGGTGCAAAGGAGATTGGTTGATGCAGATATATTTGATGTTTGATTGATGTTATTGATGGATCCAATCTGAAAATTTATGAAACGTGGTCCCTGGAAGAAAAGAGAAGGTTGTAGCCTTCTGTAGGCCAGCACCTACATACTAGTAAACACATCAGCTAGTACAAGAGCTAGGGGGTTGTAGCTCCCTTCCAGGAGAAGCTGGAGAATGAGAGAAGGTTGTAGCCTTCTGTAGGTAGAAGCCTACGTACTGGTATAAGACTGCACTAGTACAAAAATTGTAAAAATAAGTTTCTTATTAAAAGAAGATAGAGACGATTGCAACAGGTGGTTTTCACCCACATTGGGTTTCCACCTTATATCTTGTGTTCATGTGTGTGATTGTCTATTCTATTTTTACTGCAATTGGTCACTGTTTATATGGTTATGATGCATAGATTAAAGATCAACATATGATGAATTAACTAAGTTATAAGTTTGCAGGGTATATGCTAGTTGCCTTAAATACAGTTGTGTATACACGCAAGTTTCATTAACTGAAGTAGCGTATATAAATCTGGTTATGGAAATGAAATATTATTGACTTGATAATACTGATTCACCCCCCCTCTCAGTATTATTTCCAACACTGTGACCCCCCCGTTGTGCAATGAAGGGGGGGTTTCTCCCCCCCTCTAACCCCCTGGTTAACTAGGGAGGCTATCGTGGAAAGAATATAACACAACACAACATTCTCCCACTTTTTGTTTTCCTTCCACAGGGGGCCACAAGAGAGCTTAGTCATTTATCCAACCCTATAATTCACATTGTTTCTCTACACCAAGAGAACTTCTCAGAGCTCATAGATTTTGTCAACGCATCTGTAGTATTCTTCAAAGTGTCCACCTTTACCAACAACACCTTTTGGTTTTCTATCATATCCCTCACAAAGTGATACTGAACATCAATGTGCTTTGTCTTTGAATGATAAGCAAGGTTCTTTTCCAATAAAATTGCACTTTAGTTGTCACAGTCTATCCCTATAGCTCCCTGTACTAACCCCATACTTGAACACAATCTCTGCAACTAAACTTTTTCCTTGCTTGCATGAGTGGTTGCCATGTATTCTGCCTCTGTAGTTGATAGTGCCACTACAGATTGTTTCTTACCCATCCAACTGACTGCACCTCCAAATAGGTTAAACACATACCCACTTGTAGATCTTCTCTGATCCAAATCTCCAGCCCAGTCTGCATCAACAAAGCCATGAATATCCAACACTCTATCCAATCCTGGTCTTCCTTGGTAGCACAAACCATAATCACTAGTGCCATGCAAATACTTGAAAACCCGCTTCACTGTTGTCCAATGCTCCTTCCCTGGTTTTGACATAAACCTGCTCAATAATCCCACTGCATGTGTAATGTCTGGTCTAGTATAGACCATCACATACATCAAGCTACCAACTGTACTTGCATATGGAACACAGGACATGTCCTCTTCCTCTTCTTGTGTCTTGGGACACTGTTTAGAAGATAACTTTACACCTATAGGAATAGGAACCTTCATCGGTTTACTATCCTGCATATTAAACCTATGCAGTATTGTCTCGACATACTTCCTCTGGTTTAACCATAGCTTCCTCTTTGCCCAATCTCTTTTAATTTCCATGCCCAAAATATAGTTTGCAGCACAAAGATCTTTCATGTCGAATTTGGAGGATAATTGGGTCTTCAAATCTTGGATAATTTCTTTGTCATTTCCAACTAGCAACATATCATCCACATACAAGACCAAATAAATAACATGGTCACAAATTAATTTAAAATACACACATCGATCTTCTTTGCTTCTGGTGAAGCCAACTCCTCGTATAAATGTATCAAATTTCTAATACGCATCCTTTGTGACTGTTTTAACCCATACAAAGACTTCTTTAACTTGCATACCAGTTCTTTCTTACCCGTCACCGCAAAGCCTTCAGGTTGCTTCATGTAGATCTCCTTTTCTGGATCCTCGTGAAGAAATGTTGTCTTCACATCCATCTGTTCTACCTCAAAATCAAAAGCAACAACAACAGATAAAAGTAATCTAATAGAAGCTACCTTAGCAACAGGAGAAAAAATATCACCAAAATCAATTCCTGGCACCTGGCAATAACTTTTTCTACCAACCGAGCTTTGTATTTCTCCACCTTTCCTTCTGCATTTTTCTTCTTCTTGAACACCCATTTGCTTCCAATGGGTTTCCTTTCAGCCGGCAACTCCACCAAATCCCAAGCCTCATTTTTGTGCAAAGATGACATTTCATCAACCATGGCCTCTTTCCAAAGTTTTCCATCCTCTGAATCTACTGCTTCCTTCACAGTTCTGGGATCATCATCGGTAATAGATAAAGAAAAATATGAATAGAAAGTAGATGGACTATACCTTTCTGGCTGCCTTCTTTCTCGAACCGATCTTCTCACAACCGGAGTTTGTGGATGTTCATCTTTTGATTCCTCTTCTGTTGTAGAGTCTGATTCTTCCTCCTTTAGCTCAAACTCTATCTTCTCAGGTTCCTTTGGTTTGACTTCATGTTTAATAACATCTTTCACCTCTCTAAACACCACATCTCAGTTGTACACAACCTTCCTTGTTCCTAGGTTCCAAAGTTTATAACCCTTTAAACCATCCTTATACCCAATAAAGATGCACTTTTCATATTTATTATCCAACTTTATTCTTTTCTCCTTTGGAACATGTGCATATGCATCACATCCAAATACCCTCAGATGTGAAAGAGAGGGTTTCTTACCAGTCCATACCTCTTGTGGAGTCTTATCCTCCAACGCTGATGAAGGTGATCTGTTGACCAAGTAACATGCAATCTCCACTGCCTCTGCCTAGAATTCCTCTCCTAACCCGGCACCACTAAGCATGCTTCTTGCCCTTTCCATCAAAGTCTTGTTCATTCTTTCTGCAACTCCATTTTGCTCAGCTATGTATGGAGTAGTCTTTTACGATGCTATACCACACTTCTTACATAATTCTTCAAATTCCTTCTTGCAAAACTCTCCACCATTATCTATTCTCAGCACCTTCATCTTCTTCTCTGTCTGGTTTTCCACCAGAACCTTAAATTCTTTAAACTTGTCAAAGACTTCAGATTTCTTAAGGAAATATATCCATGTATTCCTTGAGAAGTCATTTATAAATGATACATAGTACACAGACTTACCTAGTGATGGAACCTTCGCAGGTCCAAACACATCACTGTGCACAAGCTCTAATATCTGTTTCATCCTCTTACCACCAAAGGGGAAACTCACTCGATTATGCTTCCCATATACACAATTTTCACAGAAATCAAAATCCAGAGAGCTATTAGTCATAACTTCTACCATACCTTTACCATGAAGTATTAGAAGGCCCTTCTCTCCAATATGTCCAAGCCTGTGATGCCATAGCATGGTCTTTTCTCCAAAGACCTCTAGATTTCCTACTCCACTTTCAGGAACCACATAATTGTTGCACCCATCAACAACAGTGCTACCTTGCATCTTGTACAGAGTTCCAATCCAAACTCCCTGCATCAATACCAGTGCTCCCTGAACCATCTTGTAGGTATCCTTCTCGAACACTATTTTTACACTTGGATCATCCATCTTTCTTATAGAAATCAGATTTCTGGCCAATGCAGGAATATGCAGAACACCCGGAAGTGTTCTAATCCT